>CM061749.1:106789765-107989765 GCA_030979885.1 Lolium multiflorum
AGGACTAGGTGTTGATCCTCACATCGCTGCAGAACTTTGTTAAGATTGAATAGACAATTATCAAAAGAGGTACCATAGACAGAAAAATCATCCATAAATCCTTCCATAATCTTTTCAATATAATCAGCAAATATAGCATTCATGCATGTTTTAAAAGTAGCAGGAGCATTACATAAACGAAAATGCATTCTTCTATAAGTAAAAGTACCAAAAGGACAAGTAAAAGTAGTCTTTTTATCATCTTTGTGCACGTGTATTTGAGAAAAACCAGAAAAACCATCGAGATAGCAAAAATGCGAATGCTTAGATAATATTTCTAACATTCGATCAATAAAAGGTAAAGGATAATGATCCTTACGAGTAGCTTTATTTAATTGCCAGAAATCAATGCACATTCTATGGCTAGTAACAGTACGCTGAGCAACAAGTTCATTTTCATCATTTGGAACCACAATGATTCCAACTTTCTTAGGCACACAATGAACATGACTTACCAATTTACTATCAGCTATAGGATAAATAATACCAGGCTCTATAAGTTTGATTACCTCTTTTCTTAACAACTCCTTCATTTTTGGATGAACACGGCGTTGATAATTAACAACGGGCTTTGCATCTTCCTCCAAATTAATCTTATGCAGGCATAGATCTTGACTTGTACCTTTGAGATCATCAAGAGAATATCCAATGGCCAGCCTATGAGCATCCAATACCTCCAGTAATTTTGTTTCTCCTGAAAGATTAGCACTACTAATAACAAGATATATATTTTTCTCATCAAGGTATGCATATTTCATATCATCAGGCAAAGGTTTTAGTTCAAAATAGGATCTTCTTTGGGTGGCGGTAACACTCCAAGATTATCAGGTGGAATAAGCAATTTTAAATGTTGTGGTTGTTGAGATAAAATTTGTCCTAGAGCTTCTCTTTCTTCATTATTATATGGTTCATCTTGATTAAGTACATATCATTCCACCACGTTCGATGAAGCAACTGCCACAGAAGCAAGAGTTTCCACAATATCTTTTTGAAACTTTTCCTTTTCTAAATGCTTATCAGTAAACTTGGAAAAATTAAATTCTAACCTTTCTCCAGCACATTTAATAAACACTCTCTTTTGGCAAATTAATTTCAGCACCAACAGTATGTTAGAAAGGTCTACCAAATATAATAGGACAAAATGCATCTTGGGAGCAACCAAGCACAATAAAATCAGCGGGATACTCAATCTTTCCTACTAATACTTCAACATCTCTTACCATGCCAAGAGGACAAATAACTTATTTATTAGCAAGTTGAATAGTTATACCGGTTTCCTCCATGTGTATGGGATCAATATCGGGCTTCATTTCGAGATATAGAGAATATGGTATCACACTTATACTTTCTCCAATATCACAAAGACCATGATAAGATGAACTTCCAATAGCACAAGATATAATAGGTTTAACAGCTCGATTAGTCTTACCTTGAATTACCTTTGTGGAATCTTCATATAAATAGACATCGCAAGGAGTCTCTTCATTTAATTCTTTTATGGCCAAAATTTGAGGCTTCATAGAGATTTCTTCATAAGGCTCATGACATCTTCTAGGACTCCTATTTGCAACACTAAAGAGCAAATTTTCTTTCACCCTGTTCGGATATGGAGGAGATTCCACATATTCTTCTATAATAACCAATGAAGCTTGCTGAGCTTGTTTCTCAACTTTAGCAATATATGGTGATGTCTTAAGAGGTTCGGTAAAGACCTTAAATCCTTTCTTAGGAACATTCAAATAGTTAGCAAAATATTTAGAAACTTCTACTAAAATAAGAGGATCAAGACCAAACTTATTCTTTAGTTCTTCAAACAATATAGTAGTAGAGAAATTCTCTACACATGCATATTCAAAATCAAAATGAGGCTCATTACCTTTATCAAGATACCATGCATCTAAATTATTAGAAATAATATCCAATAAATTCCTTGCTTCTTGTTGAGTTCTATTAGTAAAACTCCCTTCATATGAATTGTCCATGAAATCCCGTTCATGTTGGGGCAACCTCTCATAGAAGTTTATCAATATAAGACTATCATGAATACCATGACAAGGATTTTACGGATGAGTTCATAGCCTCCCCCAAGCTTGAGCAATACTTTCTCCAAGATAAGGCAAAAAATTATGAATATGACAGCGATCATCATAAGCTTCTTTAGGAGTATAAAACTTGGTATAGAAGGCCTTCCTCAATAATTCCCAGTCAAGACAACAATTAATATCCAGAGATCTAAACCATATGCTAGCATTACCGGAAAGAGATAGATATAATAACTTCCTATTCACATGTGTTGGAGATATGCCCAAGAGGCACTAATAAAATGGTTATTATAATATCTCTTTGTATATTTATGATAAATGTTTATACCATGCTATAATTGTATTAACCAAAACATTGATACATGTGTGTTATGTAAACAACAAGGAGTCCCTAGTAAGCCTCTTGTATAACCAGCTTGTTGATTAATAGATGATCATGGTTTCGTGATCATGAGCATTGGATGTTATTAATAACAAGGTTATGTCATTAATTGAATGATATAATGGACACACACCCAAATAAGCGTAGCATAAGATCACGTCATTAAGTTCAGTTTGCTATAAGCTTTCGATACATAGTTACTAGTCCTTCGACCATGAGATCATGTAAATCACTTATACCGGAAGGGTACTTTGTGATTACATCAAACGCCACTGCGTAAATGGGTGGTTATAAAGGAGGGATTAAGTATTCGGAAAGTATGAGTTGATGTATATGGATCAAGAGTGGGATTTGTCCATCCGATGACGGAGAGATATACTCTGGGCCCGGTGGAATGTCGTGTGATTAGCTTGCAAGCATGTAATTGGTTCACAAGAGATGATATGCTACAGTGAGTAAAGAGTACTTGTCGAAGACGAGGTTAAACAAGGTATGGAGATACCAATGATCTAACCTCGGCAATGCCCTCCGATAGGAGCTTAGGGTTGATGGAATCACATAGTGACCACGAGACATCGGTAGACAAGCGGGGAGAGCGATTTACCCGGGTTCGGGGCCCTCGATGAGGTAAAACCATTACGTCCTGCTTGTATGTTCTTGATTATGATGACAATAGGTTACAATGGGGTCTTAGAATATTCGGTTGAGATCTCGTCGAGATGGCTAAACGCTATGGTGACCTAGCCTAAGCTTACGGTGGCTAAGATTGCTAAGATTGATTGTCCTCCCATCGGCAGCCCCTCTCCTGGCCTTTATATAGGAGGCCAGGTCTCCAGAGGTCTAACCGAGTACGACTAGGTTTATGGTAATTTTAGATCTAATCTTTCCTTGTTCGGCTGCTTCTTTGTCTTGCTTGTCAAAGAATCTTCTGGTGCACCACCCGGATGGGCCGCCTTGCCTCCAAGTGCCTTCATGGGCCTCCAACTAGGAAATATAGGATAGGGCAACGTCGGTTACCCGAAGGGTAGTGCCACGTCATTGGCCACACGAGTGTTGTCTAGCTAGAGATAGTTGGGTAGAGACTAAAACGTAGCTTTACCTAATGTTCTTCTCCCTTGATTGTTCTTGTTCTTCTTAAAACATGGATCGTCTTCTTACGTCGGGTGCGCGTCCAGCGTTCAGATAAGGGTAACCCGAGAATCTAGAGTACGGATGCTTGCAATGGTGCGTGATTTCAAGTTCTTCACTCGAACATTTTGCTCACGCAAGGTTAATTATAAGTCTTCATAAGTCATCGATACATTTCCTCATGCAAGGGATAATGAGTAACGTGCCCAACTTTTGTTGGTTAACTGCCGATGGAAAAACAACGTTACCCTACACGAATCAAGTCCCCGGGCATGATCCTGGGTCTTCTGAAATCTTCGAGTTAACGCGGCCAGCACTCCCGATGGGAGTAGCCCCCGAGTCTGGACACGGATGCTTGAAATCGGGTGCAGACTCGAGCTGAACATTCCATCCTTCTTTCTAAATATGCCTTCGAGTCCTCATTCTTTCGGGTGTGCGTCTTCTTTTCATCGGGTGCGCGGCCAGCGCTCCCGATGGGAGTAGCCCGAGTACTGGACACGAGTACTTTATGATCGGGTGCAGACTCAACCCTGAATATCCGAAAATTATCTATTTCCCTTCGATTGCTTTCGATTTCCTCCATGATGTCATAGATGACGTACTGCTGCTGTGATGTGATTGACAAGACTTGACCTGACGGGCCCATCCTAGTTCTGCGCAAGCAGTTTTTAGGGAGCGACCATCGCACGCACACCGATCGAGGCGTCTCCTCGGTTTTCGCGCGTCGTGGGAATAATGGGCCGCCGTTCCGTTCTCCTTTTAGACGCCACGTGTACATCCAGATCTAATCCACTTCCCACGATGCGCATGAAGTTATGGCCACGATCGTGCGTCAATTTTTATGACATAAATAAGGGGTCTTCCTACTTTTACTTTTTACGCCTCCCACTGCTCATCTGAGGATGACATCCGCCTTCCAGGTGCCGTTTCTCGCCCAAGGCCTTCGAAGGGCTTCACTGTTATGTTCTCCGCTTTCTTATTCTGTGGCCTCTCTCTCCCTGCTCACGAATTCCTCCGTTCACTTCTTTTCTTCTACGGGATTCAGCTTTGGCAGCTGACCCCTAATTCCATCCTTCATCTTTCCATCTTTATCCATTGTTTGTGAAGCCTTCCTTGGCATTGACCCCACTGGGGTCTTTGGAGGAAGATCTTCTATGTAAAGCGTCACAATGACAGCAATGGCCCCCCCGTCGTAGGTGGCGTTGGCTTTGTTGTCAGGAAGGATGTCGATTATCTCGACTACCCGATGAAGGAATCGGTTCAAGGGTGGCGCAACAAATGGTTTTACCTGCGAGACCCTGTGGTATCTGGGCAGCGCTCGAACCTTCCCCCTTTTGAAGATAAAATGATAGCCAAGCCGAAGAAGTCCTGGCAAAACGCCCTTTCTCCTGAAGAAAGAGTGATAGCCGACAAGCTATTTGACCAGGTCGTCACTAAAGAACACGGGAGGCTTGACGATGTGCGGCAGGTGTCTCGGTGTTCCTACAACGTCGAGTGCAGCGCGATGTCTCGCCCCCACAGTTGTGGCTTTGCAGCAAGGACGACGGGTCCGGGGTCGATTCTGAACCTTTGCTGAAGACCCCGAGACGAAGTTCGCCGTCTGACATGCCTTAGTGCGAAGGACAACATTGTCTTGACGTCGGCTCGTCCTCCTTACGATTCTCAACATCTTCCGACTGAGGTAAACCTTCGTTGTTTCTCACTTGCTGTTGATACTCCTTTTTTGTTGTGCTTTACAAATTTTCACTCGACAGGCCCCCGCCATTGCTCAATGCTATCCTCCTACACTTGAAAGCGGTGTGGAACCAGAGGATGACGATGACAACTCCGAGGAGACCGAGGACCCCCAGCGTGCCCTCGAGGACAGCGATGTCCAAGAGGAAGAGGCCACCGAGGATGATGCTTTTCTCAGGAGCAGGCGACGCAAGCAGATACACGAAGATTTTACTACCACGGCTGAATCAAGTCCTAGCGGACAGGATAATGATGCCGCTGGAGCTGCTTTGCCTCCTCCCGCCAAGAAAGGTCCAACGAGTTTTTTCGCCGTTGAAGACGACCTGGACTCGTAAGCATTTATATCCCTTCATGACTGATTCTTTGTTTTATTGTTCTTATATAGCTCTGACGACGACGATGAAGTTCCTCTCGCAAAGAGGCCCAAATTAACCTTTGGGAGAAAAGCATCAGTCCAAGAGCCGAAGCCTTCTCCCGCCAAATCGACGCCGCCTTCTCGAACGACCGTAGAAAAGATCCCAGTGTCAAGGGTTATTCCTTCTTGCGACGCTCCTGCTTCATCTGCTGCTCGCGACCATGTAAGTGTTTCATGTTGTCTTGATTTCTTTCTTGCCTCTCATCCAACTAATTCTTCTTGGTTTTCTTCGTTGCAACCGATTTACGCCACAGTCGATGTTGTGGTGGATTTTGCCGAGCAATTCACCCGATTAGAATCCGAAAACGCTCAGCTTCGAAAGACCGTCAAAACTTCGGTTGATCAGGTGCTGGAAGCCAACAGGCTTGCCGCCAATGCCAACAATGAAAATATCTTGCTGAAGGACGAGTTGAAGAGGCTGAAGCAACAACTAAAGGATGAACAAGATGCTAGGCGCGAAGCTGCAGCTGCAATTGACAAGAAGGAAGGCGTCCTCCGTGAATCCATCACGAATTTACTAGGTAAAGTTTTTTGACACGCAACTCATTTTGTAGCATTTCCTTTCCGGTTACTGACGTGACCTCTTACAGAGGCTGCCGATATAACCATTACTCGGGCACGCATGCTTCGGGAAGATTCTACGGCTGACGCCCTCTCACTCGCCACCGAATCCAACGTCCAAGTTCTTGGGCTTCTGCAGAAGGCTAAAGGAGCATTGTCGAGGCTATACTCGATGATCTTCCCAAAGGCGAAGCAAGACAAGACTCTTGGCGAATTGGCGGATGCTTTCCTCGTTGACCCTTCTGAGCCTGTTGAGGTACTGAAATGCCGTAACCGCTTGTATGGGGTGGTCCTTACTTTCCAGCTGCTAATGGGCCATGGGATGGGGTCAGATTTAGAGGAGTTGTCTAAGTCATTGCCTGTGGATGACGACAATCATTTAGTCGACCTTGAGCCCTTCAAACGATCGGCAGTGACATGTGCCAATCAGCTCCTGAAGTTGGTAGATGAAGCACAAACCAAGCCTATAACTGATGCTGCTCCTGGATCGTCGTCAGCCTGTTTTAGTGATTGTAATTAAGATCTGATGCTATTTGACTTTGGCTCTTTTTATTTTGGCTCTGTAATCAGTTGAAACAATCTTTTGGATGTAGCTCGTGTACTCCCGCGCTCCCGATGGGAGTTTTATGTTAATATCATTCTGATCTGGAAGTTGTACTGCAGATTCCTTCATCTTCTTCCCGTGCCGAACTTTTTCCAAATTCTTCGACTAGTGACGAGTCTGGCCTTGTTCGTTCTTTACGCGACCAAATGTCTCGTCTGAATAAAGATATCACTTCCCTTCACGCGATGGCAGCGTTGTTGAAGAAAAAGAGTGAGATAGCGACTGCTATTGAACAACACGCCCTCGATCGTCTTCATGTTGCTACCGAAAGTCTAGGCTGTAAGTGCTAACCTTTCTTTTGATTTCTGACATATCCTGGATGCTTCCCCAACTGATATTTGTTCCTTTTCAGTCGTATCTCACGATAAATCTGAGGAGGACAGGAGGATCCACGAAAAAGTCGTGGCAATGACTGACGTTGCTCATCCGAAACATGATTTATAGTCGCATCGTCCGAAGGCTGTCATCATGGAGAAATTCGAGCATCGGGTAGAGAAGGTGCATTACTATTTTGATAAATTCCATGCTCATCTCACGATGGTTTGGAAGACTTTGTTTCCTCTGGACCAAGCACCCGAAACTTTATCTGCCCTGTTCACCCGATTCAAGTCTCCCGAAAGGATTCGACAGTTGGTGCGGAAAGAACTTCTGGCTGTGCTGAACTTGCTTTTGCTTCGGTACTGGCATGCCATCCATCTTTGGACTTGAGAGCCATAGCAAACACTAAGAGGAGTTTAGGCCAATATTATGATATTGCTAGAGGTCCTGCATATACCATTGTTTCCAGGATGGAGTCATGTCTTGAGAGGGATCTGAGGACCCAAGGGAACCAGGGAGCCCAGTCATAAATGTAATAACCTTGTATCTGCATAAGATTGTTTTGTACAAATTTACTGCGTGCGTTGCACGCTATGTTAGTTTGATTGATATTCTATTGTCGAGGGCGGCTGAGTGATTAGTTCAACCTGCTCTCTCGACGACTTCGTTGAATTTTTGCAATGTTATTGTGAAGTCGATATGTAAGCTTTATGAAAGCGAGGCCCGTCGACTTAGTCGAAGGAATTAGACGCTTGGCTTCGTCACGCGGTGCACCGGTTTGAGCCTTATTTTGTGATAATGTAACCATCGACTGCAGCTCGCGTATTTTCTCGAGGCTTGGATTGGTTGTTTTTGTGTGTCACTAATCTTAGCTCCCGTTGAGAGTATTTAATTAATGACACTGTGTAAGCATATTTTGTTAGGCCAACGCTCCCGATGGGAGTAAGAGCCAAGTGTAGGGGCCGTAGACGACCTGTTCGGGTGGTAGGGCCTGTATTGAGAAAAAAGGTAGAAAACCTGATTAAAATTTTATTCATAACGCAAAAGCAACCTTAAGGGCTGTCGAATAATAAAAAGCAGTAGTATCCTATGTATAGAACAGTCGAAAGCAGTAGTTCCATGGATTCCCAACATCTTTTCCCGAAGTTGGGTTTTTGAGCCGGTATACTCCTCCTGGTATCACTTCAGTGACGATGTAAGGTCCTTCCCATGGAGACTCGAGTTTCGCGGGTCTCTCTTGCTTCAGCCAAAGTACCATATCTCCGACATTAAAGCTTCGATTTCGTATTCGTCGGCTGTGATAATTCCTTAACGCCTGCTGGTACAACGTAGTTCTGGCCAAAGCAATGTCTCGAGCTTCGTCGAGGAGGTCTACAGCGTCTTGCAATGCGATGTTGGAAGAAGATTACGTGTATCTTGTTTTCGAGGGCTTGAACCGAACGTCGGTTGAAGCCTTGCTCCATGTACCAAGAAGAATGGGGTGTATTGAGTCGACCTGTTAGGTGTGGTACGCAAGCTCCAAAGTCTGATGGTAACTCCTCGACCCGGCTCGGCCGCGCCCGTAAGGCGTTTCTTGAGGCCATCCCCTATTAGACCGTTGATCCTTTCCACTGGCCGTTGGTCTGTGGGTGAGCCACTGATGCAAATTTCAGTTTGATTCCTCCATCATCACAAATTTTTTGAAACTCTTTGGAGTCGAAGTTAGATCCGTTGTCTGTGACGATACTGTGAGGCATGCCAAATCGACATGTTATTCCCCTGAAGAATTGAACTGCTGTTTTTGCTGTCTGGTCTCGTACCGGTACTGCCTCGATCCACTTTGTGAATTTGTCGACTGCAACCAATAAGTACGTGTGTCCTCCAGGCGACGATCTTGGCAGTGGTCCAACTTGATCGAGCCCCCATTGAGCGAAAGGCCACGCCAGAGGTATTGTCATCAGGTCTGTCGCAGGGGCATGCGGTTTTGGGGAAAACCGTTGGCAGGGGTCGCACTTCATGACCAGATCTCGAGCATCCGATGCCGCTGTTGGCCAGTAAAATCCCGCCCTAAAGGCTTTCGCCACAAGGGCCCTGCTTCCTGCGTGATGTCCGCAAGTTCCTTCATGTATCTCGCGCAACAGTGCTCTTCCATCGTCAATGGCTATGCATCTTTGGAAAATACCGGAAATGCTGCGTTTGTATAGTTCACCGTTTACTATGGTGAAAGCTTTCGATCTTCTGACGATTCGTCTCGCTTCTACTGGATCCTCTGGTAACTCCTGCCTCGTTAGATACGCTAGGAATGGCTTGGTCCATAGTGGCTCAAGGAGGAGGACTTGTTCAGCAGGAGGAGTTGGAGATTCTTCGGCAGTTCGCTGCGGGCTTGCCTCTGATTCGCCAGCCGACGGTTTTGGAGGTGCCGACGCCTTCTCTTTTATTGATCGCTGAGTGATCACTTCGTAAAACACTCCGTCTAGAATGGGGGAGCACATGGACCTGATGTTTGCCAAAGTGTCGGCTTCCTCATTGCTGGCTCTGCCGATATGTTTAAGCTCACACCCTTCAAATTTGGCTTCCATGTTCTGGTATAACTGTCGGTAGGCGATCATGTTGTCGCTGACCGCGTCACACGGTTCATCGACTGTTGTACTACCAGATTCGAGTCTCCGTAGATTTCCAGGCGAGTTGCCCCGCATGCCTTGGCCATCTTCATCCCATGTAACAGCGCCTCATATTCTGCTTCGTTATTCGTCGACAGGGAGAAATTCATACGTAGTATGTACTTCATCTTATCTCCCTATGGTGATATTAGTACCACCCCAGCTCCTGCTCCTATGCTCCGTTTTGACCCGTCGAAGTACATTGTCCATGACTCCGACATGTCGGCTGGTGTTTGCGATTGGATCCAATCTGCCACGAAGTGGGAGGATTTGAGACTTTATCGCCGTCGATTGATGTAAGTTATGTCGTGCGGTGCTATCTCGATGGCCCATTGAGACACTCGACCTGTGGCTTCCGGGTTAGTCATTATGTTCTTCAATGGTGCTTCGCTTACGCCGACAATCGGGTGCTACGTGAGTAGTGCCGCGCTTGCGAGCGACCTCCATCTGCGTGTCCGACCGATGATGGGGGTACGAGCAGGTGTGAGCACTTCAAGGTAGTAAACAGGCCTCGCACACCGTGAACTCTCTGCTTCCTCTCGTTCAACTACCAACACGCTGCTAAAGACTTGGGCCGTTGCAGCTATATACATAACGAGTGTTTCCTTCTCGCGGGGGTTACAAGGAAGGGATGTCGATAAGATTTTCTTGATTGTCGAAAGACTCTTGCGCCTCATCTGTCCATTCGAACTTTTCCGACTTTTTCATCAAGTTGTAGAAGGGCAGCTTTTTTCCCTAGCTTGGCGATGAATCTGTGAGTGCCGCCAACCGTCCCGCCAGCTGCACTTGGTGCGATTCTTTGGCGGTTCCATGTCGAGGATAGCTTTGATCTTCAAAGGGTTAGCTTCTATTCCTCTTGCTGAGATGAAGTAGCCGAGTACTTGTCCCCTGGCACCCCGAAGAAGCATTTCTTCGGGTTCGATCTTGTACTTTCTAGGTTGTCGAAGGTTTCTCGCAAATCGTCAATGAGAGTGGCGGTGTGCTTCGTTTTTACCACAATATCGTCGATGTAAACTTCGATGTTCCTCCCGATCTATTCTCCAAGGCAGGCTTGCATGCACCGTTGATAGGTTGCCCCTGCATTCTTTAACCCGAACGTCATGACGTTGTAACAGAAAACGCCGTGTGGGGTGATGAACGCGGTTAATTCCTGATCCTCCTTTTTGAGCTTGATCTGGTTATACACGAGTATGCGTCAAGAAGGAGAGACGATCGCATCCAGCTGTGGAGTCGACTATCTGTTCTATACGAGGCATCGGGAAGTGGTCCTTCGGGCAGTGCTTATTAAGGCTGGTGTAGTCGATGCACATGCGGAGAGCGGTCGTGTCTTTTTTCGGCACCATAACGGGGTTGGCCACCCACTCAGATTCCTTGGGCTCTCGAATGAATCCTGCTTTGCGGAGTCGACTAACTTCTTCGCCAATTGCTCTTCTCTTCGGTTCAGAAAATCGGCGCATCGATTGCTGCACTGGTTTGGCTGTCGGGTCAACATTGAGGGCGTGCTCAGCGAGTTCCCTGGGGATACCTGGCATGTCGGATGGTTCCCATGCAAATATCTCCCAGCGCTCACGGAGGAACTCGATGAGCACGCCTTCCTATGCGTCAGTGCTGCCGACGTGTTGACCGTCTTCTTCGGGTCGATGGGATGCACCTGCAGCTTCTTTGTCCCTTTTGCAGCGTCGAATTCGTCGGCCCTTACGTTTCGATTGTCGGCTGGTGGCTGTGCATGATCCGTGATGGCGTCGACAGCGTTGAGCTCTTCCTTCGCTCCGAACCTTGAGGCAATCTTCTGGAATTCTCTGTCGCAATTGTCTGAACGAGTGAAGCTTCCATGAACGGTTATCGGAGTCCCATTGTTGCCAGGCATCTTCAACTTCAAATACGCGTAATGAGGTACGGCCATAAATTTGGCAAAGGCGGGCCTGCGGGGATGGTACTGAGATTCCCAGTCGACTACTTCAAACTCGATTTTCTCCTTCCTGAAATTGCTTGGCGTGCCAAAAACTACATCCAATGATGTTTTGCCTAGGAGTAAGCGGGCCGAGTCGGTATGATGCCATGGAATCCTGTATCAGACTCTCTCAGCATGTCGACTATTAAACCCATTGCTTTCATCATGTTAGCGAATAACAAGTTCAAGCCACTTCCTCCGTCCATGAATACTTTGCTCATATTGTACCCCCTGATCTGCGCCTCAAGGACATGGGCTGCATGACCTGGTCTAGGGACGGCCTTCGGATGGTCTGTCCTATCGAAGGAGATGCTTTGCTCCGACCAGTCGATGAATTCGGGTGTATCAACCATAGCAACTTCCGCATACTTTACTTCTCGTGAGAATTTCTTGATTTCCCTTTTCGAAAAGCTAGTTTTATGGATCATCTTGACCTGCCCACACGGCTCTGGGAACGTTTCGGCTGGTACATACTTTTCCATTGGATCGTATGGCTCCGGTACATACGGCTCTGGCGGATAACTGTAAGACCTTGCCCTTTTCTCCATTACATGGACTCTTGACATAGCTTCGGTTCTAAGATCATCACGGAACTGTCGAATCTCCAGGAAGTGTCGGCAGTTCCTTAGCAGATGACTGGATTTCTCTCGACCATCCTTTGGATCAATATAAGAGTGGATGTAGCATGGTGCCTTGAGTTGCTCCGTAGCCGATAGATACAGCGAACGGGTGCGACCATGGATCAGTTGCATGTCCTTTGTCCTCGCTGAAGGCGGTGGGTCGCTGCACGTTCTTCCTCCTTACGGTGTGATACGTCTCCAACGTATCGATAATTTCTTATGTTCCATGCCACTTTATTGATGATACCTACATGTTTTATGCACATTATATGTCATATTTATGCATTTTCTGGAACTAACCTATTAACAAGATGCCGAAGAGCCAGTTGTTTTTCTGCTGTTTTTGGTTTCAGAAATCCTAGTAAGGAAATATTCTCGGAATTGGACGAAATCTTCGCCCAGGGTCCTATTTTTGCACAGCTTCCAGAAGACCGAAGAGGGAAGGAAGTGGGGCCACGAGGCGCCGTCACCATAGGGCGGCGCGGCCCAGGGCGCCGCGCCGACCTATGGTGTGGGGCCCTCGTGTGGCCCCCGCGTTGCCCTTCCGCCTACTTAAAGCCTCCGTCGCGAAAACCCAGTACCAGAGCCACGATACGGAAAACCTTCCGAGACGCCGCCGCCCGAATCCCATCTCGGGGGATTCGGAGATCGCCTCCGGCACCCTGCCGGAGAGGGGATTCATCTCCCGGAGGACTCTACACCGCCATGGTCGCCTCCGGAGTGATGAGTGAGTAGTTCACCCCTGGACCATGGGTCCATAGCAGTAGCTAGATGGTCGTCTTCTCCTTGTTGTGCTTCATTGTTGGATCTTGTGAGCTGCCTAACATGATCAAGATCATCTATATGTAATACTATATGTTGTGTTTGTCGGGATCCGATGGATAGAATACTATGATTATGGTGATTATCAATCTATTGTTTATGTGTTGTTTATGATCTTGCATGCTCTCCGTTATTAGTAGAGGCTCTGGCCAAGTTTTTACTCTTAACTCCAAGAGGGAGTATTTATGCTCGATAGTGGGTTCATGCCTTCATTGACACATGGGACAGTGAGAAAGTTCTAAGGTTGTGATGTGATGTTGCCACTAGGGATAAAACATTGATTCTATGTCTAAGGATGTAGTTGTCGATTACATTACGCACCATACTTAATGCAATTGTCTGTTGCTTAGCAACTTAATACTGAATGGGGTTCGGATGATAACCTGAAGGTGGACTTTTTAGGCATAGATGCAGTTGGATGGCGGTCTATGTACTTTGTCGTAATGCCCAATTAAATCTCACTATATTTATCATATCATGTATATGCATTGTTATGCCTTTCTCTATTTGTCAATTGCCCGACTGTAATTTGTTCACCCAACATGCTTTTATCTTATGGGAGAGACACCTCTAGTGACTGTGGACCCCGGTCCTATTCTTTACATAGCATACAATCTACTGCAATTGTGTTTTACTATTTTCTTTGCAAACATCTTCCACTCGATACGTTTAATCCTTTGTTACAGCAAGCCGGTGAGATTGACAACCTCACTATTTCGTTGGGACAAAGTACTTTGGTTTTGTTGTGCAGGTTCGCGTTGGCCCGGAATCCCTGGTGTTGCGCCGCATCACATTTCACGACCATCAACCTTCAACGTGCTTCTTGGCTCCTACTGGTTCGATTAAACCTTGGTTTCATACTGAGGGAAACTTGCTTCTATACGCATCATACCTTCCACTTGGGGTTCCCAACGGACGTGTGCATCACGCGTATCAAGCTAAATTTCTGGCGCCGTTGCCGGGGAGATCAAGACACGCTGCAAGGGGAGTCTCCACTTCTCAATCTCTTTCTTTGTTTTTGTGCTTTATTTTATTTACTACTTTGTTTGCTGCACTAAATCAAAACACAAAAAAATTAGTTGCTAGTTTTACTTTATTTACTGTCTTGCTCTCTATATCGAAAACACAAAAAAATTAGTTACTTGCATTTACTTTATCTAGTTTGTTTTATTTACCGTTGCTAAAATGAATACCCCTGAAAATACTAAGTTGTGTGACTTCACAAATGCAAATAATAATGATTTCCTATGCACACCTATTTCTCCCACCTTACTACAGAGAATTCTTTGAAATTAAACTTGCTTTACTGAACTTGGTTATGAGAGATCAATTTTCTGGTGTTAGTTCTGATGATGCTGCTGCCCATCTCAATAATTTTGTTGAACTTTGTGAAATGCAAAAGTATAAGGATGTAGATGGTGATATTATTAAATTGAAAGTGTTTCCTTTCTCATTAAGAGGAAGAGCTAAAGATTGGTTGCTATCTTTGCCTAAGAATAGTATTGATTCATGGACTAAATGCAAGGATGCTTTTATTGGTAGATATTATCCTCCCGCTAAAATTATATCTTTGAGAAGTAGCATAATGAATTTTAAGCAATTAGATACTGAACATGTTGCTCAAGCATGGGAGAGAATGAAAACTTTGGTGAAGAATTGCCCAACCCATGGACTGACTACTTGGATGATCATCCAAACCTTCTATGCAGGACTAAATTTTTCTTCATTTATTGGATTCAGCTGCTGGAGGTACCTTTATGTCCATCACTTTGGGGGCGGCTACAAAGCTTCTTGATGATATGATGATAAATTACTCTGAATGGCACACGGAAAGAGCTCCACAAGGTAAGAAGGTAATTCTGTTGAAGAAACCTCTTCCTTGAGTGATAAGATTGATGTGATTATGTCTATGCTTGTGAATGGTAGATCTAATGTTGATCCAAATAATGTTCCTTTAGCTTCATTGGTTGCTCAAGAAGAAAATGTTGATGTGAATCTATTATATACTAAAAGCAAAATAAAGATGTTTAATAGAGCCATTAGGTTAATCCACATCATCTTAATTATTTTAATGGTTAGATCTAATATTTGTGGCTAGGATTTAATGAGATATTAGAAATTACGTAACGATGTAGGTCCGTTTGACACGTTCTATATATGTAGAGGAGATGTCCAACGGACCATACACCAAATCTGATAGGAGTATCATAGCTTTCCCTTTAAACATGCCGTACATAACTGATTTGATTAAACACGTAGGCAAAGCATTTTTTCGGGAAAGATATACGTAGGAATAGCCGACTAGCTTTATAAAAAAAGGTACGGTAGCTGCTGCCCAAATTCGTTCGGATGATGTAACAAAAGAAAAAACACGGCCGCTCCATAGAAATCTAAGACCGTTCATGAATTAACTTTTTTAGAAAAACGAGATAGTTCCATAAAAGCGCGTACGCTGTATACCTAGCTAACTCCGTGTATTAGTTAACTAGCTAGAAAAAAACGAGTCTGTTCCATAAAACGAGTCCATTAATGGAAAAAAAATTCATACCCTAGACTAGCTAGCTAGAATATGCTCAGAGTGCTTTGGGGTGAGAAGATTAGCTGCGATTTTAATTTATATTCCCATATTTCTAAAATATGATGCCTGTAGTTTTTTGTCAAACTTAAATTTTGAAATTTTGACCAACTATATAAAAACAGTCTCGATATTTATAATTTCAAATCAATATAGTAGAACCATTGTGTTCTTTTTTTTGTGCGAAAGTAGAACCATTGTGTTAACAAAAAGTTAGAATCATCATGAAATATATTTTCATACAGTATATATCCATTTGATATTGTAGATGTTGATATATTATTCTATATATTCGATCAAATTCGGTATTCTATAGGGGATTTCTCAGTGCGTGTATGTTTGGCAAAAGCTAAATAACAATATCATCATTTTTAGCGGATATTGCCATTTTACTCAGCCGGCATTTCCAAGATCTCATCAAAAACTGTTTTTTCCGATATTACCAAAAAACCTTTCTACCCGATGAAATTTATCGGTATTTATATAATTTTCGCAAACTTAAATATTTTTAATGAATATTGGTCGAATTTATAAATTCGTTTGAAAAATCGTAGACGCTGTTATGAAAGATATTTCAGGTATAATCCCTTAAGATTTAAGCGAACATGACATAGTAAAACTAGCTACTAATAAATGAGTGTCTATGGCCGATTGGGGCAGACCTTGGTAGCAGGATAGCGGGATTGAAAAAATTGTGCTAAGACATCTAATAAAAAGGTGTCCGCTAAATAAAACTGACACATAGTCATGTTATACGACACGATAACTCAGACGATCGAGAATTTGCAAATGACTGGATTGAACAATGGAGATGCCACGGAGATGATTAACGAAAATGGGTAAAAATGTCTACCTCTTTTCATTGTAGAGCAATCAAGATAAATAGTATCAATTGTACAAAATAATTATATTAAATTTAAGTACAAAGTATATTCTCAATTTTGATTTTAATTTTTTATAACATATCAATAACAATGGTCAATGTCATATCTTAACATACAATTGATATGTCTATTAGGTTATATATTATAGTGCAATCATCATGAATTTCAGAATTGAACGAGTACATGAGGGGAAATTGATTTGGAAAACATAATGAGAAAATACTCATTTTTGCACTTTCAGGATACTATTGACAAGAATGTTTCTTCACCTCGCTAACTATTCTTTTTGTAAAGATATATTCATCTCTTGGACCTTACCATTAACATGCAAGAACTAATATATACAGATAAGCATATTTTGATATATACCACGATTAAGAGATATCAGTAATAGAACTAATATACTATTATCTCAGCTTAATTAATCCATTGCTTCTTAATTACAGTAGACCATGATTAATTGATATGGGTAACAATACCTAAACGTCATCAGGTGACATCCTAATTATTATTCATCAACTTATGTTCTTTAAGGTTTCTAAGTCAGTCCAATATTCGTGAGGCACAATTGGAGCTTTAATAGTGCATTAACCTAACATGACATAAAAAAATGGCATGCAATGTGAATTTAGTTCTATGAATCGGGATGTTATTTCGTATTTGAAGTAATCACTAGCACACAAATTCTATGTTTTCAAATAAAGAGAGTTCTTGTGGTTTTTAAATTAATTTACCACAAATTATTTTGTGACTATATAATTATATTAATCCTAATTGCATATATAAATATGATGCAGTACTACATGTATTTTGTAGAGCTGTTCAGTCGCTGCCCTCGCATTTGCGAGGGCCACCATGCTAGTTTCATTAAAAATAATAATTTCAACAACAATGCTTATAGGAACAACTCTGGTAATAACTATAGGCCATATCCTTCTGCTAATGGTAATGGTTATGGTAATTCTTATGGGAATTCTTACAACAATAATAGGAGTGTACCCTCTGGTCTTGAAGCCATGCTTAAAGAATTTATTAGTACACAAACTGCTTTTAACAAATCTGTTGAGGAAAAGCTTGATAAAATTGATACTATTGCTTCTAGAGTTGATAGACTTGCCTCGATGTTAATCTTTTAAAATTGAAAGTTATGCCTAATAATGATATTGATAATAAGATGACTACTACAGCAAATGCCATCCAAGTTAGAATTAATGAGAATATAAGATTAATGGCTGAATTGCGTGCTAGGTGGGATAGAGAAGAAAATGAAAAACTAGCTAAAGAGAATAATGTAGCTAAAGTTTGGACTATTACCACCACTAGTAATGCTAATTCTTCACATGTTGCTGCACCTCCTACTATCAATGGTAAAATAATTGGTGTTGGCAATGTTTCTACTCCTAGTGCAAAGCGTTCAAAACTGCCTGAAATTGCTAAAACTGCTGAAACTGCTTGTGATAAAACTGCTGAAATTTTTTCCAACCTTGGGAACAATGATCCCATTGCTGTAGCTCATAATGATTTAGATTTTGATGATTGCCACATCTCTGAAGTTATAAAGTTCTTACAAAAACTTGCTAAAAGTCCTAATGCTAGTGCTATAAATTTAGCCTTTACAAAACATATTACAAATGCTCTCATAAAAGCAAGAGAAGAGAAACTAAAACTTGAAACTTCTATTCCTAGAAAGTTAGAAGATGGTTGGGAGCCCATCATTAAAATGAAATTCAATGACTTTGAATGTAATGCTTTATGTGATCTTGGTGCAAGTATTTCTGTTATGCCTAAAAAGATTTATGATATGCTTGACTTGCCACCATTGAAGAATTGTTATTTGGATGTTAATCTTGCCGATAATGTTAAAAAGAAACCTTTGGGGAGGATTGATAATGTGCACATTACGGTTAACAATAACCTTGTCCCCGTTGATTTTGTTGTCTTGGATATCGAATGCAATGCATCTTGTCCTATTGTGTTGGGAAGACCTTTTCTTCGAACCGTTGGTGCTGTTATTGATATGAAGGAAGGTAATATTAAATATCAATTTCCTCTCAAGAAAGGTATGGAACACTTCCCTAGAAAGAGAATGAAGTTGCCTTTTGATTCTATTATTAGAACAAGTTATGATGTTGATGCTTCTACTCTCGATGTTACTTGATTTGCACTTTCTGCGCCTAGCTGAAAGGCGTTAAAGAAAAGCGCTTATGGGAGACAACCCATGTTTTTACTACAGCAATTTTTTGTTTTGTTGAGTCTTGGAAGTTGTTTACTACTGTAGCAACCTCTCCTTATCATGTTTTTGTGCCAAGTAAAGTTTCTATGTCAAAGTTGATGTTATATTTAGGATCGCTGCGCAGAAACAGCATTGCTGTCTGTCACGAATCTGGGCACAGTTCTCTGTAGAAAATTCGAACAAATCTGCCAATTTACGAGCGTGATCCTCAGATATGTACGCAACTTTCATTAGTTTTGAGTTTTTCCATTTGAGCAAGTCTGGTGCCAGCTTTAAATTCGTCTTTACACTGTTCTGTTTTTGACAGATTCTGCCTTTTATTTCGCATTGCCTCTTTTGCTATGTTGGATTCATTTCTTTGATCCACTAATGTCCAGTAGCTTTATGCAATGTCCAGAAGTGTAAAGAATGTTTGTGTCACCTCTGAATGTGTGAATTATTAATTGTGCACTAACCCTCTAATGAGTTTGCTTGAAGTTTGGTGTGAAGGAAGTTTTCAAGGGTCAAGAGAGGAGAATGATATACTATGATCAAGAGGAGTGAAAGCTCTAAGCTTGGGGATGACCCCGTGGTTCACCCCTGCATATTTTAAGAAGACTCAAGCGTCTAAGCTTGGGGATGCCCAAGGCATCCCCTTCTTCATCGACAACATCATCAGGTTCCTCCCCTGAAACTATATTTTTATTCGTCACATCTTGTGTTCTTTACTTGGAGCGTCGGTTTGTTTTTGTTTTTGTTTTGTTTGAATAAGATGGATCCTAGCATTCACTTTGTGGGAGAGAGACACGCTCCGCTGTTGCATATGGACACATATGTCCTTAGGCTTTACTCATAATGTTCTAGGCGAAGTTTCTTCTTCGTTAAATTGTTATATGGTTGGAATTGGAAAATGCTACATGTAGTAATTCTAAAATGTCTTGGATAATGTGATACTTTGCAATTGTTGTGCTCATGTTTAAGCTCTTGCATCATATGCTTTGCACCCATTAATGAAGAAATACATAGAGCTTGCTAAAATCTGATTTGCATATTTGGTCTCTCTAAGGTCTAGATAATATCTAGTATTGAGTTTTGAACAACAAGGAAGACGGTGTAGAGTCTTATAATGTTTACAATATGTATTTTATGTGAGTTTTGCTGCCTGTTCATCCTTGAGTTTTCTTCAAATAACCTTGCTAGCCTAAACCTTGTATCGAGAGGGAATACTTCTCATGCATCCAAAATCCTTGAGCCAACTACTATGCCATTTGTGTCCACCATACCTACCTACTACATGGTATTTCTCCGCCATTCCAAAGTAAATTGCTTGAGTGCTACCTTTAAAATTCCATCATTCACCTTAGCAATATATAGCTCATGGGACAAAATAGCCTTAAAAACTATCGTAGTATTGAATATGTACTTATGCACTTTATCTTTTATTAAGTTGCTTGTTGTGCGATAACCATGCTTGGGGAACGCCATCAACTATTGTTGAATATCATGTGAGTTGCTATGCATGTCCGTCTTGTCTGAAGGATCTATCATTTTAGTGGTTGGAGCATGCAAAATTGTTAGAGAAGAACATTGGGCCGCTAACTAAAGCCATGAATCATGGTGGAAGTTTCAGTTTTGGACATATATCCTCAATCTCATATGAGAATAATAATCATTGCTACATGCTTATGCATTTAAGAGGAGTCCATTATCTGTTGTCCATGTTGTCCCGGTATGGATGTCTAAGTTGAGAATAATCAAAAGCGAGAAATCCAAAATGCGAGCATTCTCCTTAGACCTTTGTACAGGCGGCATGGAGGTACCCCTTTGTGACACTTGGTTGAAACATGGCATGCAAAGACCCGGTAGTCCAAGCTAAGTAGGACGAGGTGCGGACACTATTAGTATACTATGCATGAGGCTTGCAACTTGTAAGATATAATTTACATAACTCATATGCTTTATTACTACCGTTGACAAAATTGTTTCATGTTTTCAAAATAAAAGCTCTAGCACAAATACAGCAATCGATGCTTTCCTCTTGAAGGACCATTCTTTTACTTTTATTGTTGAGTCAGTTTACCTATCTCCTTCCACCTTAAGAAGCAAACACTTGTGTGAACTGTGCATTGATCCCTACATACTTGCATATTGCACTTGTTATATTACTTTATGTTGACAATATCCATGAGATATACATGTTATAAGTTGAAAGCAACCGCTGAAACTTAATCTTCCTATGTGTTGCTTCAATACCTTTACTTTGATTTATTGCTTTATGAGTTAACTCTTATGCAAGACTTATTGATGCTTGTCTTGAAGTACTATTCATGAAAGTCTTTGTCATATGATTCACTTGTTTACTCATGTCATTACCTTTGTTTTGATCGCTGCATTCATTACATATGTTTACAAATAGTATGATCAAGATTATGATGGCATGTCACTTCAGAAATTATCTTTGTTATCGTTTTACCTGCTCGGGACGAGCAGAACTAAGCTTGGGGATGCTGATACGTCTCCAACGTATCGATAATTTCTTATGTTCCATGCCACTTTATTGATGATACCTACATGTTTTATGCACATTATATGTCATATTTATGCATTTTCCGAACTAACCTATTAACAAGATGCCGAAGAGCCGTTCTTTGTTCTGCTGTTTTTGGTTTCAGAAATCCTAGTAAGGAAATATTCTCGGAATTGGGACGAAATCTTCGCCCAGGGTCCTATTTTTGCACGGAGCTTCCAGAAGACCGAGGGAAGGAAGTGGGGCCACGAGGCGCCGTCACCATAGGGCGGCGCGGCCCAGGCCCTGGCCGCGCCGACCTATGGTGTGGGGCCCTCATGTGGCCCCCGCGTTGCCCTTCCGCCTACTTAAAGCCTCCGTCGCGAAAACCCCCGAGAGCCACGATACGGAAAACCTTCCGAGACGCCGCCGCCGCGAATCCCATCTCGGGGGATTCAGGAGATCGCCTCCGGCACCCTGGGAGAGGGGATTCATCTCCCTGAGGACTCTACACCGCCATGGTCGCCTCCGGAGTGATGAGTGAGTAGTTCACCCTGGACCATGGGTCCATAGCAGTAGCTAGATGGTCGTCTTCTCCTTGTTGTGCTTCATTGTTGGATCTTGTGAGCTGCCTAACATGATCAAGATCATCTATATGTAATACTATATGTTGTGTTTGTCGGGATCCGATGGATAGAGAATACTATGATTATGGTGATTATCAATCTATTGTTTATGTGTTGTTTATGATCTTGCATGCTCTCCGTTATTAGTAGAGGCTCTGGCCAAGTTTTTACTCTTAACTCCAAGAGGGAGTATTTATGCTCGATAGTGGGTTCATGCCTTCATTGACACCTGGGACAGTGACAGAAAGTTCTAAGGTTGTGATGTGTTGTTGCCACTAGGGATAAAACATTGATTCTATGTCTAAGGATGTAGTTGTCGATTACATTACGCACCATACTTAATGCAATTGTCTGTTGCTTAGCAACTTAATACTGAATGGGGTTCGGATGATAACCTGAAGGTGGACTTTTTAGGCATAGATGCAGTTGGATGGCGGTCTATGTACTTTGTCGTAATGCCCAATTAAATCTCACTATATTTATCATATCATGTATATGCATTGTTATGCCTTTCTCTATTTGTCAATTGCCCGACTGTAATTTGTTCACCCAACATGCTTTTATCTTATGGGAGAGACACCTCTAGTGAACTGGACCCCGGTCCTATTCTTTACATAGCATACAATCTATGCAATTGTGTTTTACTATTTTCTTTGCAAACATCTTCCACTCGATACGTTTAATCCTTTGTTACAGCAAGCCGGTGAGATTGACAACCTCACTGTTTCGTTGGGGCAAAGTACTTTGGTTGTGTTGTGCAGGTTTGATACGTCCAAAACGTATCTACTTTCCCGAACACTTTTGCTATTGCTTTGCCTCTAATTTGTGTATTTTGGATACAACTAACACGGACTAACGCTGTTTTCAGCAGAACTGCTCTGGTGTCTCGTTTTTGTGCAGAAATCCAACTTTCGGGAAAATCCTCGGATTCTTGCAGAAGGCCCTATTTTACCAAAATATTGACGGAGCTAGAAGGGCAAAGGAGGTGGAGGCAGGGGCCCCACACCACATGGCGGCGCGGCCCGGGGGGCCCGCGCGGCCATGTGGTGTGGCCCCCTCGGCCGGCCTCCGACGCCCCTTCGGACTACTTATTGGTTTCGACCAAAACGCACGGGGAGAAGTCGAAGTCGCCAGAAACCCTCCAGAGAGCCGCCACATCGCGAAACTCCATCGCGGGAGCCAGAAGTCTCCGTTCGGCACTCCGCGGGATGGGGAATTGGAGAGATCTTCACCGCCATCACCGCCAACGCCTCTCCATCAACCAGCAATGTTTCCCCATCCATGTGTGAGTAATTCCCCCGCTGTAGGCTGAAGGGGATGGTAGGGATTGGATGAGATTGGTCATGTAATAGTCATAAGATTGTTAGGGCATAGTGCCTAGTATCCGTAGATGTCACTTTTATGATATTGTTGCAACTTGTTATGCTTAATGCTTGTCACTAGGGCCCGAGTGCCATGATCTCAGATCTGAACATGTTATTGATTCATGAAGATATTCGTTGTTTATGATCTTACCTGCAAGTTGTATACACATGTCGTTGTCCGGAACCAATGGCCCCGAAGTGACAGAAATCGGGACAACCGGAGGGGATGGTAGTGATGTGAGGATCACATGTGTTCACGGAGTGTTAATGCTTTGCTCCGGTACTCTATTAAAAGGAGTACCTTAATATCCAGTAGTTTCCCTAGAGGCCTGCCACCGGCTGGTAGGACAGAAGATGTTGTGCAAGTTTCTCATTGCGAGCACGTACGACTAAATATGGAACACATGCCTATTGATTGATTAGTACTTGGATACCGTTTTATTATTATCTGCAAATGCCCTGCTTTGATTGTAACATGAGTTTCTCTCATCCATGCAACGCAATCCGTCCCTGTGCCTACGTATTTTAATCCTCTTGTTTACTATAATCACTACGCTGTCTTTATTTCACTTCTGTTATTTCACTATTTCCTTGCCACAAAACGTTACTGATAAACTCTTGCGAGCAAGTCTGTTTCCAGTGCAGCTGAATTGACAACTCCGTTGTTAAGGCTTACAAGTATTCTTTGTCTCCCTTGTGTCGAATCAATAAATTGGGTAATACTTCCCTCGAAGAGTGTTGCGATCCCTATACTTGTGGGTCATCAAGACTATTTTCTGCCGTTGCCGGGGAGCATAGCTTTATTTGGAAGTTCACTTGGATTGATCTTGTTCGCTGCAAATTCTCCATCATGGGTAAACCTCGCGATACTAAGATCGCCATATTACCATCCACTACAAGAAAAGGTACAACTCTGAGTACCTCTGCTGCTCTTGATTCACCATCTGTGATTGATAAACTTGTTTCACCGCCACATGCTTCACGTGCTGGTACTTCTGCTGAATCTGAAAATTCTCATAATATTGATAATGTTTCTGCTGTGCTTGATGATAGTGGTTCATTGGGATCTTTTCTAGATGCTACAATTGCTAAGTCTAGACAAATTGAAAATACTGAAACTCCTAATGCTACTACACCTGTTAAATCACCTGAACTGAATTATTCTAGTGATGATCCTGATGAAGATTATGTAGAGCTTGATGATGATTTTATTGAAAAATGCAATGCTACTACTGATGCAAGAAAAATTAAAAAGTTGCTTGCGGAACATGCTGTTAGATATAAACCATCTCCTGATCCTAAATTTGCCACATCTCCTATAAACATTAGGGATAAAGATTATGATTTTTCTCTTGATCTATCTCATATAGCCATTGTTGAGAAAACACCCTTTTGTGGTACTGAAAAAGAAAGTGCTGTTGAACACCTTACTGAGTTATCCACTCTTAGTGGCGTGTTTTCTGATGATGTCAAGATGCGCACTTATTTTGTCGCTAAAATTTTTCCTTTCTCATTAAAGGATGATGCTAAAACTTGGTATAATAATTTGCCTCCTGGTTCTATTAAAAGTCCAACTGACTTGCGTGATGTTTTCTTTCGAAAATACTTTCCTGCTAGTGCTCAACATGCTGCTTTGCTGAGGCTTGGGCGAGATTTTGCTCTCTTATTAGAGCTCAGCCTGACCATGATTTGGAAAAGCATGATTTACTTGATATATTTTATAGTGGACTAACTATTGAGTCTAGGGCATACCTGGATAGTTGTGCTGGTTGTGTTTTCAGGAAAAGAACTCCAGACGACGCTGAAGAATTATTGGCTAAAATAGGCCGGAATCATGATTGGTCTACACCTGAACCAACCCCGACACCGATAGTGAAGAAGAGGGGTATGATTAAATTAAATGATGAAGATATGAGGGAAGCCAAGAAGTCTCTTAAAGAGAATTAAACCTGAAGATGTGAAGAATTTACCTCCTATAGAAGATATATGTGAGACAATTCCCCCTTCATCCATGATTGAGGTACACTCGCTTCAACACTTTACTAGGGAAGATATTCCATATTCAAAATCTCCTGCTCAATGCTTAGATGAATTTGATAATTATATTGTTAAGCAAGAAAACTTTAATATGAGGGTAGAGAATCATTTAATGGAAAATTCCCGAGCTATTAGTGAATTGCATGATATTGTGGAGAGAACCTCCAATGATGTTAAGATACTTGTTAAACATTTTCAAATGGTTCAAACTCAAATTGATCAACTTACTAAAGTGCAAAATGACTTGTTGGGAAATAATTCTAAAGAAAAACATGCTTGTGAAGTAACAACTAGAGGTGGTGCTTCTACCCAGGATCCTCTATATCCTGAAGGGCATCCCAAAAGAGTTGAACAAGATTCTCAACTAATTAAAACTAGTGCTCCATCTAAGAAAAAGAAAAAGAAACATAAGAATGTTGTAGAATCCTCTGAACCTGTTAATGATCCTAATAGTATTTCTATTTCGATGCTGAAACTGAAAGTGGTAATGAACATGAGGAAGATAATGATAAGAATGATACTCCTGATAAAGAAGAAATTGAAAAAGAACCTGAAAAGCATGCTAAAAATAAAAAGTACACTAAAGAAGATTTTATTACTGAGAAGCATGGTAATGAGAGAGAACCTTGGGTTCAAAAGCAAATGCCTTTTCCTGCTAAGAAACTAAAATCAAAGGAGGAGGAACATTATAATAAATTTTGTGATTGGATGAAACCTTTATTTTTGCAAATCCCTTTGACTGATGCTATTAAATTGCCTCCTTATTCAAAGTATATGAAAGATATTGTTACTAACAAAAGGAAAATCCCCAATGAGGAAATTTCCACTATGCTCGCTAATTACTCCTTCAATGGTAAGATTCCCAAGAAGCTTGGAGACCCAGGTATACCGACTATTCCTTGTTCCATCAAGAATAATTATGTTAGAACTGCTCTATGTGATTTAGGAGCAGGTGTGAGTGTGATGCCTTTTTCTCTTTATAAGAGACTTGATTTAGATAAATTGATACCAACTGATATATCTTTGCAAATGGCTGATAAATCTACTGCTATTCCTGTTGGTTTATGTGAAAATGTTCCTGTGCAAGTTACTCAACATTGCTTGATATTAACTGATTTTGTTGTGTTGGAAATGCCTGAAGATGATAATATGTCCATTATTCTTGGAAGACCCTTTCTTAATACTGCAGGGGCTGTTATTGATTGCAATAAAGGCATGGTTACTTTCAATGTTGATGATAAGGAACACACTGTCTATTTTCCCAAGAGGATTGATAAAGTATGTGGAGTCAATACAATTTTTAATGTGAAAACTATCAAAGTAGGATCCATTGATTGTCCTATATATGAGCCTAAAGAAGAATATCAAACTCTTGTGATTGGATCCATATCAATTCAATATAAGGTAACATGATTGATTTGAGGTTTATTTCTTCTTATGACATATAAAATTTATTTGGTAGCAAGACTTGATCAACCTTGTTAACAAGTATATTTTATTGCATAAAAGAGCTAAACAACACTTCTTTCTTTCTTTCTCCCTCACCTATTTTACTTGCTGTAGCACTTTTGTTTTGCAATATGCTTTAGTCATTTAAGATTTTAGAAATCATTTTCCTGCGCAGTAATCATTAATTTAATACCGAGAAATGTGCATTTTTCAAAGTTCTCTAAAAATTACAAAAATTACACCGTTGGTCCTATTTTTCGACGAGGCTGGGAGCACCAGAGGATGACCTGTGGGGCACCAGGGGGTGCCACACCATAGGGCGGCGCGGCCAGCAAGGGGGCCGCGCCACCATGTGGTGTGGGCCACCCCTTGCCCCACTTCATCATCTCTTCCTCCCAGCACCTTCTCTCTCCCGAAAAAGCTCGTACCAAGTCTCACTCGTGTTTCTGCTCAAGAACTCGCGATTTTTCGATCTCCTTGCTCAGCCCAGATTTCTGTCTGAAATTTGGCATATTTACTCCTTGGTATGTGACTCCTTTGATTGTCCAATTAGAATTTCATTTGGTTGAGTATATCTTGAATATTTTGCTGCTGTAGATAACATGTTTAGTGAGCTTGCATGCTTGTTCTAAGTGGAAGAAACTAGTTTTGATGCATGTTTAGTACTCTAGCAAGTTCCTATAGTAGTTCCCTTCAATTACACACCTTGAAATCAAATTTTATAATGATTGTTGAAAATTTCAGAAGGGGAAGATGAAGAAATTCAAATTTGGAGAATTGTTCAAGAAAGCAACAACCAGCACCGGTAGGCCCTCAAGGGCGTCTACTCAAATTAGGCGATCCTACAATGAGGATGTCATCGCGCCTAGCTTCGCGCCCGAGGAGGACCATGGGGCTCCTAATGCTTCATCCTTCCCTTGTTATGAGTTTCTGACCAATGCAGGGATATTGGATGACTTCTTCACCCTTGTCAACAGGGCAGGCCTAGCCACCTACGTGGGAGACGAGAGGGGACAATATTACAGGCTCACCAAAGTTTTCGTTGAGAGCTTCAAGTTCCACAACACGGAATATGAGCCGACAGTCGCATTCAAGATTTATGATATTCCTGTTACCATGAAATTGGAAGAATTTTGTTGTGCATTGGGTATTGCCCCTGTAGGTACAGCAAGGAGGATTGATGACAACCCCCGGGACCTGTTGGAGCTCTACCGAGGGATCACCGGGGATGATTGCCGCACCATCCAGCGAGGGAAGATAAGAAACATTCAACTCCCGCTATTAAATATTTCGCATATTACATTGGTACTAGCATTTTGGGTAGAGAAAATACTAGCAACATCTCTAGCTACCATCTTGCTTTCTTGAATGTTGCACTTACTGGAGAGACACCTTATCATCTTGGTTCTCTTATTGCTCGCCGCCTGTCTAGCAGGGGGCCTATTTTTGGAGGAACTATTGCACTGCGCATTCTAACACATCTAGATATTCCTCTTGATTCTAATGATGTACCATTAACCCCTAGGAAACTAGATATTGCTGCTATGAAGAGCCATCGTTTTGTTACTACTGACTCTACTATAGATAATATGGTCTATAGAATGTTGTTTGCTGATGGGAATGAGAAGGAAATCCCTCTTCCCCAGCCAGGTTTGTTCAATATTGACAGGCAATCATGGTCGCTCACTAAGGAGGCGGTGGAGGAACATATGAAGATACAGGAATTCCACCATCAACATGACTCCGAGAACGCCGAGCCCTCCTACGACTACACCGTCACGTACCCCGACGTTTCCTCCAGCACATACATGGAACCGGGTCGTTCTTCGTCATACTACGAAGACACCACTTCATGGGGACCGTGGGAATGAACTCCACTTAGGCCAAAAGCCTAAGCTTGGGGAGGTATACCGGCATCACTCATTCTTTGCATATTATGATTGCTGGATACTTGTACATACTTGTTTAGTTTCTTAGAGTGGTTTTCTAATGAGAAGGAGATGATATTTGGGGAAGTGCTGTCCAAAAACAGATTCTGGGCTGTTACCAAAAAAATTCGTACGCACAGCCAGAACGTTATTTTGAGTTGCCAATTTTTGAGCATATGCCCCAGGTTGTTATCTAACTTTCATTAGTTTAACACTTTTTGGTCTGAGCAATGGAAGATTTTTGTTAAATTCGATTTCTGTACTGCTGTCAGGATTTGGCAGATTTCTGTCATCCTGCTTTTCTGTATTTCTGTTAGTTTGCATTCTTTTGTTTTCGCTTTGTTTCTTTCCTAAAACACAAAAATACCAAAAATATTTCTGTTGTTTCTCTTCACCATTTGTTTATTTGGTACCTTGCTCTTAGTTTGCTTTATTTGCTATCGTTAGTTTGCTATAAGAAAACCCAAAAAGATTTTGCTTTGTTTGCTTGTTTTCTTTCGTGCTTGTTTCTAATTCGAAAACACCAAAAATATTTGCTGTTCTTCTTTGGTTTGTAAAGTTCATCATGAGTTCAATGGTCTTCGGTGGCTGGAGCGTGGTTTTCATTTCATATTATCCAAGCTACACAAGTGAAAAGGCAATAATGACGATCTACGACAATCTGATTGTGGTGAGAGGCTGGTATGAACTCTATCTGTTTTCATTTTTGTACATATACTCATCCATATGAGCATGCTTAGTTGGTTCATGTGAGGTATATGTTATTTGAGAAAATCTAGTAGTTCATGATCTCTCATGTTTAGCTCCAATTTATTAATATGAGTAGCATGTCATGGATGTTTGCTTGCATTGTTTTATTCATAAGTAAGTATGGCATTGTGGTATCCTCCTTTGAATAATTCATTTATATCGACTTGGCACATGCTCACGCATGCATATGACTGAACAAAAAGTCAATTAAGCCTCGATGATTTATATTGTTTCAGAGTTCTTGTATCACTTTTATGCCTCCGTTAATTTATTTTGCCGCAAGCATGATTATGACAGATTATTGCTCTCTTGATTTGTCGCTCCCTAGTCTTTTGCTAGCCTTCTTTGTACTGAGTGACGCCGCTCGTGCTTCCAAACACCTGAAAACCAAGTTGTTCCAAAAGTGTCCACCATAAATACCTATGCATGGCATTTCAAACCATTCCAAGTAAATTCTCATGCGTTACCTTTAAAACTTTCAAAATGCTTCTCAATTTGTGTTAATGTTTCATAGCTCATGAGGAAGTATGTGGTGTTTAGCTTTCAACCTTGTCATTTACTTTTGACGGACTCTCATATGGACTAGTGGCACATCCGCTTATCCAATAATTTTGCAAAAAGAGCTGGCAATGGGATTCCCAGTCCTGAATTAATTAACTTAAATAGACACTCCTCCATGGTTTGTGATTGTTGGACGGCACCCGAAGGGTTCGGTTAGCCATGGCTTGTGTAAGCAAAGGTTGGGGGGAGTGTCATCATCATAATAAAACTTAAATAAAAAGGCACTCCTTCATGGTATGTGATTGATGGCAGGCACCCGAGGATTCGGTTAGCCATGGTTTGTGAAAGAAAGGTTGGAAGGAGTGCCAACCAAAAATAAATAAAATGGGAGCCGCTCTTGTGAGTCCGGTTGATGAGGTAGTTAGTGTACCCATTACCATTCGTTGACAACAACAAACACCTCTCAAAATAATTTTACTCTGCTTTACAAATGAAAAGCTCTAGCGCATGTTAATCCCTGCTTCCCTCTGCGAAGGGTCAATCTTTTACTTTTATGTTGTGTCTCCATTCTTTCTTTGAGCATCTTGAGAGCACAACTGTCATTCTTAGTATAATATGCTTGTCTCAAAATATGATTGATCGTGGTATAACTTTGATGCTTTTATCTTTGACAATCACTACTTCTAGTCTTTCTATGAACTCAAGAGGTGCCTCGGCATTTATGTTTTGCCGATCAAATACGGCAAGCGAGATACCACTTTATCATATTCTCTTATGAACATTGCAATCCTGCTTATATACATGATTCATGGTGCTTATTATTAATTGTTGGTACCTCTCCATGATTGACATAGCTGTTGGATGATCTTATTTGCATGTATCTTATTATGAACTGCTTAAGTATTAGCCATAGCATGAGAATATATACATCATATGAGCAAATGTGTTCGTGAAAGTTCTTTTATCGCTCAGTTGTTAACTGAATTGCTTGAGGACAAGCAATAAGCTAAGCTTGGGGGGAGTTGATACGTCCAAAACGTATCTACTTTCCCGAACACTTTTGCTATTGTTTTGCCTCTAATTTGTGTATTTTGGATACAACTAACACGGACTAACGCTGTTTTCAGCAGAATGCTCTGGTGTCTCGTTTTTGTGCAGAAATCCAACTTTCGGGAAAATCCTCGGAATTCTTGCAGAAGGCCCTATTTTACCAAAATATTGACGGAGCGAGAAGGGCAAAGGAGGTGGAGGCCCGAGGGCCCCACACCACATGGCGGCGCGGCCCGGGGGGCCCGCGCGGCCATGTGGTGTGGCCCCCTCGGCCGGCCGCCCCCCTTCGGACTACTTATTGGTTTCGACCTGAAAACGCACGGAGAGAAGTCGCCAGAAACCCTCCAGAGAGCCGCCACATCGCGAAACTCCGTCGCGGGAGCCAGAAGTCTCCGTTCCGGCACTCCGCGGGACGGGGAATTGGAGGAGATCTTCACCGCCATCACCGCCAACGCCTCTCCATCAACCAGCAATGTTTCCCCCATCCATGTGTGAGTAATTCCCCCGCTGTAGGCTGAAGGGGATGGTAGGGATTGGATGAGATTGGTCATGTAATAGTCATAAGATTGTTAGGGCATAGTGCCTAGTATCCGTAGATGTCACTTTTATGATATTGTTGCAACTTGTTATGCTTAATGCTTGTCACTAGGGCCCGAGTGCCATGATCTCAGATCTGAACATGTTATTGATTCATGAAGATATTCGTTGTTTATGATCTTACCTGCAAGTTGTATACACATGTCGCTGTCCGGAACCAATGGCCCCGAAGTGACAGAAATCGGGACAACCGGAGGGGATGGTAGTGATGTGAGGATCACATGTGTTCACGGAGTGTTAATGCTTTGCTCCGGTACTCTATTAAAGAGTACCTTAATATCCAGTAGTTTCCCTAGAGGCCCGGCTGCCACCGGCTGGTAGGACAGAAGATGTTGTGCAAGTTTCTCATTGCGAGCACGTACGACTAAATATGGAACACATGCCTATTGATTGATTAGTACTTGGATACCGTTTTATTATTATCTGCAAATGCCCTGCTTTGATTGTTACATGAGTTTCTCTCATCCATGCAACGCCCGTTAATCCGTCCCTGTGCCTACAGTATTTTAATCCTGCTGTTTACTATAATCACTCTGTCTTTATTTCAACATTGTTATTTCACTATTTCCACTGCCATAAAACCATTACTACTGATAAACTCTTAGAGCAAGTCTGTTTCCAGTGCGCTGAATTGACAACTCGCTGTTAAGGCTTACAAGTATTCTTTGTCTCCCCTTGTGTCGAATCAATAAATTGGGTAATACTTCCCTCGAAGACTGTTGCGATCCCCTATACTTGTGGGTCATCAAGGTTCCGCGTTGGCGCCGGAATCCCTGGTGTTGCGCCGCATCACATTTCGCGACCATCAACCTTCAACGTGCTTCTTGGCTCCTACTGGTTCGATTAAACCTTGGTTTCATACTGAGGAAACTTGCTTCTATACGCATCATACCTTCCACTTGGGGTTCCCAACGGACGTGTGCATCTACACGTATCACGGTGCGAGTCCCTTCGTCTCTTCCTTCGTCCCGTTGTGAGGTCGAAACTTCCTCGGCTGCCTCCTCGCGCGTTTCTGGGCGGGATTTCCAAGGTTGCTGCCGGAACGTCATCTATCGAGACTGAGGTCCTCGAGTCAGATGTACTTGTCCTAGGGAGGCGAAGAAAGCCTCCGGAGTCGATGATGAAGTGAACGCCTCCGAAAGTTGCGGTCATGCCGTCGCACGATTCTGCAGGGATCGAGCGCGGCGACTCGATATGTGGTACGAACTCGAAAGATCCGCAGCGGATCGGGTCTTTTGGATCTGATGGTGTTGGTGACTCGAGTACGAACGCCGCAGACGTGAGTGGTATCGCCGATGACCTGCCTTGTGCCGACAGGGTTCCCACAGACGGCGCCAATTGTCGAGGGTGCTCCTCGGCAATGCCCTCCGATAGGGGCTTAGGGTTGATGGAATCCTGCAAGCTGACACGAGACATCGGTTCGCAGACAAGCGGGGAGAGCGATTTACCCAGGTTCGGGGCCCTCGATGAGGTAAAACCCTTACGTCCTGCCTGTCTGTTCTTGATTATGATGATAATAGGTTACAATGGGGTGCCGAATAGTTCGGTTGAGATCTCGTCGAGATGGCTAAGCGCTATGGTGACCTAGCTCTAAGCTTCGGTGGCTAAGATTGCTAAGATTGATTGTCCTCCTCGGCCCCTCTCCTGGCCTTTATATAGGAGGCCAGGTCTCAAGAGGTCTAACCGAGTACGACTAGGTTTAGTAATTTTAGATCTAATCTTTCCTTGTTCGGCTGCTTCTTTGTCTTGCTTGTCAAAGAATCTTCTGGTGCACCACCCGGATGGGCCGCCTTGCCTCCAAGTGCCTTCATGGGCCTCCAACTAGGAAATATAGGATAGGGCAAAGTCGGTTACCCAAAGGGTAGTGCCCACGTCACCGATGATCAAACCTCGGACAAGTAAAATATCGCGTGACAAAGGGAATCAGTATCATATGTAAATGGTTCAATCGATCACTAAGTTATCGTTGAATATGTGGGAGCCAATATGGATCTCCAGATCCCGCTATTCATTATTGGTCGGAGAGAAGTCTCAACCATGTCTGCATAGTTCACGAACCGTAGGGTGACACACTTAAGGTTTGATGTCGTTTAAGTAGATATGGAATATGGAATGGAGTTCGAATGTTTGTTCGGAGTCTCGGATGGGATCCAGGACATCACGAGGAGGTCCGGAATGGTCCGGAGAATAAGATTCATATACGGGAAGTCATTTTCCGGGATTCGGAAAAAGTCCGGTGTTTTGACCGGAGCTTCTAGAAGGTTTGGGAAGGACCGGAATAGTCCGGAATATTATGGAAGGTTCCGGAAGTGTCCGGACGACCGAGATGTCTAAGAAAGTCCGGAGGGTTCCATAATAGGTGCAACCACATTGTCTTAAGGGAAAAGGGTCTTTCCTTAATGCAATTTCGGAATTGGCAAAAGAGTCCGAGTAGGACTAGGTTTTCGGAACCGGAAACCTATCGGAACTCAGTCAAACTTGGGGGCAGGTTTTTGGACGACCCAAGGGGCTTGGCCACCTATTTAAAGAGGCCAAGGGGCACCCCAAGGGCACCTCAAGTCGCAGCCCTAGCTCCCCAAGTCGCAGCACCACCCTGCGCCCAAACCCTAGCTACTCCCTCCTCCTTCTTCTTCTCCCGCAGCGCTTGCGGCGAAGCCCTGCCGGAGATCTCCACCACCACCTTCACCACGCCATCGTGCTGGCGGGATTCCGAGGAGGATCTACTACATCTGCTGCCCGCTGGAATGGGGAGGAGGACGTCGTCATCAACACCGAACGTGTGACCGAGTACGGAGGTGCTGCCCGGCTGTGGCACCGTCAAGATCTTCTACGCGCTTTTGCAAGCGGCAAGTGATCGACTACATCCACAACGAGATCTAATCTCGTAGGCTTTGGAAATCTTCGAGGGTTAGTCTCATGATCTTTTCGTTGCTACCAACTTCTAGATTGGATCTTGGCTTGTTATTCGTTCTCGCGGTAGGAATTTTTTGTTTTCTATGCTACGAATCCCATCAGTGGTATCAGAGCCGTGTCTATGCATAGATTGGTTGCACGAGTAGAACGTTTTATGGGCGTTGATGCTTTTGTTGTTTTTAGTTATGAGTACTTTGCATCTTGCGGGATGGTGGGATGAAGTGGCCCGGGCTAACTTTACATGATCGCGTTCATGAGACTTGCTCCACGCTCGACATGCAACTTGTATTGCATAAGTGGCTTTGCGGGTGTCTGTCTCTCCCACCATAGTGAAGATTCAATCTACTCTTTCTATTGACAACACTAGTATCACCGTTGTGGTTCATGTTCGTAGGTAGATTGGATCCTACTCGAAAACCCTAAACCACGTAAAATATGCAAACCAAATTAGAGACGTCTAACTTGTTTTTGCAGGGTTTGGTGATGTGATATGGCCATGATGTGATGATGAATATGTATGAGATGATCATTATTGTATTGTGGCAACCGGCAGGAGCCTTATGGTTGTCTTTATATTTCATGTTGTAGTATTATTTCAAAGTAGTTGTAATAGTTGCTACACACGGTGAACAACCATGAAGACGGCGCCATGGACCTTGACGCTACGCCAACGATGATGGAGATCATGTCCGTGCTTTGGAGATGAAGATCAAAGGCGCAAATACTAAAGGGCCATATCATATCACATATGAATTGCATGTGATGTTAATCGTTTATGCATCTTATTTTGCTTAGATCGCGACGGTAGCATTATAAGATGATCCCTCACATTAATATCAAGATAATAAAGTGTTCTCCCTCGTATGCACCGTTGCTACATTTCGTCGTTTTGAAGCATCTCGTGATGATCGGATGTGATAGATTCTACGTTCACATACAACGGGTGTAAGCCATGTTGCACACGCGGAAATACTTGGGTTTGCTTGACGAGCCTAGCATGTACAGACATGGCCTCGGGACAACGGAAACCGAAAGGTTGAACACGAGTCATATGGATGATATGATCAACATGTTGATGTTCACCATTGAAGCTACATCATCTCACGTGATGATCGGTTTTGGTATAGTGGATGTGGATCGTGTGCCACTGAACAACTATGAGGGATGTTGAATTAAGTGGGAGTTCATTAGTAATTAGATTAAAACTTGAACTAATTATCTTGAACATAGTCTGGATAGTATTTTGAATTAAATTTGTAGAATTGGCATCCGTTTTCTACCATGCGCTAGTCTTGTAATTGAGATAGAAATACTGTTAAGTCTGACAAGTAACTTTACGGATTGGTACCGTAATGTTAAAGAATCAAGAAATGATTAAGTCCTATTGCAAAATTTTAGTAAACCTCACATTGTTGATTCAAATAACAATGGTTTCAATTAGTACCTAAAATCATCTTGTCTCCATGAAACTTGAAGTTCAAATCCATTTGAAAAGTAAGGAGCTGGAAATTTTGTTTTCAGAAATAAGCGAGGTATAAGATATATGTGATATCTAAGACCTTATTGCAAGATGATAGAATATAATCTAGTGAGACTACATAAACTCATAACTTTTATGGGAATGTACGAAGGTTGAAGACGCTAGACGTCCCAATCCTCCAACTATTTGGGCACTAGTGATATTCGCATATCCATGAAGTGATCGTCCTTAGTATGCACCGTTGCTAAGACTCGTCGTTTTGAAGCATCACGTGATGATCGGGTGTTATAGATTCTACGAGTGCATACAATGGGTGCAAGCCAGATTTGCACATGCGAATACTAAGGTTAAACTTTGCGATCCTAGCATGTAAAGACATGGTCTCGGAAAGTCGTCATGATATGATGGATAAAACTATGAGTGAAATTGTTCATCATATTACAAAGTTACTAATAGTGAAATCTGGAACACTTGTCATATGATGATCAACTTCAAGTAAGAACCTCAAGGTTATTGGTATTTGACCAATGGACCTAGAAGTTATTGAAGGTGAAGTGTTTTCTGAGAATGAGGAAAGCTAAAAGAGAAACTACAAAAGATATTTTGGCAGAAAGAAAGGAAGACTAGAAAGTCTAGCTCAGATGTATATAGATGATATACATGTTATGGATGTATTCCTTGTTTGGTCACATAATGAAATTCTTGGGTATTTGTACCAGATTGGTTGGTATGAGATGTCATACAATACAACGCAATACAAGAATACGATGGCCTAAGTGATAAGGAATATGGTAATAATGCACGTCTGGAACATAATAAAGTGTTATTATGTTTGTCGTTGGCATTCTACCTAGCCCTTAGAATTTATAATAAAGAACTTAATAATCGTTATTTTGCTCTGGTCAAATGAAAACAATGAGTTGTTCAAATTATGACATTACTCCATGTACGATGGATAAGTTATTATAAATCTTAATGGTGAAACACACATACATAATACTGACGCTAAAATGCCATAAGGCAAATGATTTGAATTCCACTTATTTGTGGAACCGCCATTTAGGTCATGTTAGAAAGGAACGCATGAAGAAACAGATGGATTTTTGGAGTCATTTGATTTTTGAATCGTTGGGCACTTGCAAATCTTTTCTAAAGAGAATGACTGAAATACCGTTCATAGGCCAAGAGTTGAACAGGCAACTAACTTAGTGGAAACATACATGATGATGTATGTGGTTCACTGAGCATAGTTGTGTGCGGGAGATTCTTCTACTTCATGAAAACTTCCAACAATGAATTGAGTATATATATGTGGATATATTCGATAAGGAAGAAGTTTGAAACATTTGAATGGATTCAAATAAATTTCAGCATGAAGTGGAAATCATCGTAATAGAAAAGTCAAATATCTATGATAGGATCATGGTGGAAATATTTGAATTACGAGTTTTAGCGAACATCTAAGAGAGTTATAAAATTGTTCTACAACTCACGTTTCATGGAGTATCATAGTGATGATGAAGTATCCGAGAGACGTATCCAAACCTTGTTGGATTAATGATGAGATAAAATAAAATGAAGCCATTATATTTTTGTGGATTATGCTTTAGAGACTACCGCTTTTACACTGAATAGAGCATCATCATGATCCGTTGAAATGACACCATACGAGTTATGGCATGGGTATAAACCCTAATAGTCCTTTCTTAAATTTTGGTATGAATAGCATAAGTAAATAATTTTACAACCAAAATCGGATGAATGTCTTTGTTGGTTATCCCAGAGAATAAATTGGAAATTCTTTCTACTATGAAGTAAAAGACAAAAATGTTTGTTAATGTTACTTGCTTATTTCCAAGAAATTGTTTTCTAGCGAAGTATTTGAGTGGGAGGACAATAGAACTTGATAAGGTTTATGAACCTGAGCATAATGATCAGAGTAGCGCAGCATCGGAAATGGTTTCGGAAGCGGCCACGACGATCATGGCTCCCATGACTACAAAGTGTTTTAGCCATGGAGATCGTAACTATTGAACCTTGTAGGTATGGTTTACTTTGTGATCAAATAAATGATTTGTGGACAAAGGATTGATTTTGAACAATGATAAACCAACTACATATAAAGAAGTTATGATGGGCCCTGACTCCGTTAAAATGGCTATGCGCCAAGAAATCCAAGATAGGCGAATACTTTTTGAAAGTAAATGGATCTATAAAATTGATGGACTTGGATGGAATATCCTTGAAGAAGCTCGACTTGTCGAAAAGTTGTTTACGACAAAGTTCAAAGAGTTGACTACGATAAGATTAGATCTTCCGTAGCGATGCTTATAGTCTATGTGGATTATTCTAGTAATCGCTACATATTTCTTTTATGAGATATGCTAGTAGGATGGCAAAATATATTACTTAACATAAGTGTGTATTAAAGGTGTATACAAGATAAAACCAAGAGTTTTGCTAGTCCGTGGAATACTAGATAGGTATACGAACTTCAATTGGATGAAGTGAGTATCACGGAGTTGGAATCTTCACCGGATGAAATAGTCAAAGAGTTTTTGATTTCATCAGAAACGATGAAGATGCTTGCATTTGCAAGAAATTAAGTGGGAGCGTTGAGACATATTTATAATACTTTATGTAGATGACATATCGTTGATTATAAATGATGTAATTATATACTTGATGTGAATAAAAGGTTTCATTGAGAATTAACTTCAATGAAAGGATATGGACTGAAACATATTTAGTGTCAAGATCTATGAAGATAGATTGAAACACATAATAAGTTTAAGTCAAAGTATATAGAATGGATATTGAAGTAGTTCAATATAGAAATATTAAGAAGGTGTTCTTTTCATGTGAAGGCTTAACAAGACTTGAGTGTATATGACACTCAATGAGCAAAAAACACATGAGTGATTTTAGATCACAATTAATATGTACACAATCGGATATCTTGTGCTCTAAAGTGTTATGAGCATGTACCAGAATGATTCATATGATGATCATTGGACGACAGTAAGAATATCCTTGGGTACTTTAGAAGAACCAAGGATATATATAGTTTTATATGGGGTAATGACAAACAAATCGATGTAAGGTGTTGCACCGATATTAGTTTGGTCACATATAAAAATGAATTTCAAATCTCAATTAGGCTAAGTGTTGTTTAAAAGGTAGCACAATGCTAGATTTAGAAGAGTTCTAAATATTATGACGGATTCTACAAACGAAGGCAGAGTATGTCATTGTTTTGACAATGACTAAGGATGTTAAGTCGAAAAGCTCTTTGAGAACTTGGTGTAGTTCCGATAGTGTTAGAACTTTGAAGCTATATTGTGTGTGACAATATTAGTGATATATTTCAGACCGCGGAATTAAGGTTCCACCAGAAGACCAAACATATTTAATGCCGACTCATTTGGAAAATGAGTGATGCGTGAAGACGCAAATGAATTGCAAAATACATACGTTTCTGAGCATGTCAGATCCGTTGACTGAAACCTCTCCCGTGAGCAAAACATGATAAGCACCAGAAAGCCAAGGTGTTATATCTTTACTAGATTATTGACTCTAGTGCAAGTGGGATACTGTTGGAGATATGCCCAAGAGGCAATAATAAAATGGTTATTATAATATATCTTTGTGTTTATGATAAATGTTTGCATACCATGATATAATTGTATTAACCAAAACATTGATACATGTGTGTTATGTAAACAACAAGGAGTCCCTAGTAAGCCTCTTGTATAACTAGCTTGTTGATTAATAGATGATCAAGGTTTCGTGATCATGAACATTGGATGTTATTAATAACAAGGTTATGTCATTAGGTGAATGATATAATGGACATACACCCAAATAAGCGTAGCATAAGATCACGTCATTAAGTTCAGTTTGCTATAAGCTTTCGATACATAGTTACCTAGTACTTCGACCATGAGATCATGTAAATCACTTATACCGGAAGGGTACTTTGATTACATCAAACGCACTTGCGTAAATGGGTGGTTATAAAGGTGGGATTAAGTATTCGGAAAGTATGAGTTGAGGCATATGGATCAAGAGTGGGATTTGTCCATCCTGATGACGGAGAGATATACTCTGGGCCCTCTCGGTGGAATATCGTCTGATTAGCTTGCAAGCATGTGACTGGTTCACAAGAGATGATATGCCATGGTACGAGTAAAGAGTACTTGTCAGAGACGAGGTTGAACAAGGTATGGTGATACCGATGATCAAACCTCGGACAAGTAAAATATCGCGTGACAAAGGGAATCGATATCATATGTAAATGGTTCAATCGATCACTAAGTTATCGTTGAATATGTGGGAGCCATTACGGATCTCCAGATCCCGCTATTGGTTATTGGTCGGAGAAAAGTCTCAACCATTTCTGCATAGTTCACGAACCGTAGGGTGAAACACTTAAGGTTTGATGTCATTTTAAGTAGATATGGAATATGGAATGGAGTTCGAATGTTTGTTTGGAGTCTCGGATGGGATCCAGGACATCATGAGGAGGTCCGGAATGGTCCGGAGAATAAGATTCATATATGGGAAATCATTTTCCGGGGTTCGGAAAAAGTCCGGTGTTTTGGCCGGAGCTTCTAGAAGGTTTTGGAAGGACCGGAATAGTCCGGAATATTATGGAAGGTTCCGGAAGTTTCTGGGATGACCCGAGATGTCTAAGGAAGTCCGGAGGGTTCCATAATAGGTGCAACCACGTTTCCTTAAGGGAAAAGGAGTCTTTCCTTAATGCAATTTCGGAATTGGCAAAAGAGTCCGAGTAGGACTAGGTTTTCGGAACCGGAAACCTATCGGAACTCAGTCAAACTTTGGGGCAGGTTTTTGGACGACCCAAGGGGCTTGGCCACCTATTTAAAGAGGCCAAGGGGCACCCCAAGGGCACCTCAAGTCGCAGCCCTAGCTCCCCAAGTCGCAGCACCACCCTGCGCCCAAACCCTAGCTCCCTCCTCCTCCTTCTCCGCAGCGTTGCGGCCATGCCCTGGCGGAGATCTCCACCACCACCGTCACCACGCCGTCGTGCTGGCGGGATTCCGAGGAGGATCTACTACATCTGCTGCCCGCTGGAACGGGGAGGAGGACGTCATCATCAACACCAAACGTGTGACCGAGTACGGAGGTGCTGCCCGACTGTGGCACCGTCAAGATCTTCTACGCGCTTTTGCAAGCGGCAAGTGATCGACTACATCCACAACGAGATCTAATCTCGTAGGCTTTGGAAATCTTCGATGGTTAGTCTCATGATCTTCTCGTTGCTACCATCTTCTAGATTGGATCTTGGCTTGTTATTCGTTCTCGCGGTAGGAAATTTTTTGTTTCTATGCTACGAATCCCATCATGATGATCATGAGGAACATCAGCCAATTTGAATAAAGAGCATATATCTTCAATAGCATGTAGATGTCCCATATCAGTTTTACTTTTATCACATGTGAAGGTTAGTTCCATAGCTTGTTTGGCAATAGCAATGGGAATTTGAAACGCCTTAAGCTGAGGTGGGTTTTTCTTCTTTTTCTTTAAGAGATTGAACATAAGCATAATTATATAAAATCAAACCGATCTCATCACGACTAGACATACCCATGAAGAGACAAATAGAAGATAATAAAAACAGTAAAAGCTACCTTACCATTCACTTACCAATAGTGCTACGCTCCCCGGCAACGGCGCCAGAAAAGTGTCTTGATGGCTCCCAAGTGCAGGGGATCAATTGTAGTATTTTTCAATAAGAAAGGTTGTCGAACCCGCGAGGAACTGAAGGTATTGGTTAGCAAAATCTACAAGAAAGCCATAATAATAAAGTAGCAGTTTTGGTGTTTTTGGGTGTATAGTTTGCAATAAAAATAAAGTACAGAAAGTAAATAGCAAATAATATAAAGCTCTCGAAGAGAGAAAAGCCAAATCCTCTATGCAGCAAGAGGACAAGCTCAAGTGCGTGTGCTTATATGAGACTAAAGTTCCCGAGGGCGGCATGGATTCACTAGCATCTGAGTTCTAAACAACACGGTAAATATTTTGTCAAGCTTTATTCAATTAAGGGCGGAGCCTAAGTTAGATGCAGACATAAATATGTGCAAATACACCCCATATGATGGGTCCTAGAGCCATTTTCATGAGCAAGTATAGTAATCATTTAGACATAAATGTCCCACCATAGCCATAAGATCATGGGTCCCCGACATAAACCCCTATAATGCAACCCATAGTATTGGAAGACTGTTTCTGTCATTCCGATCCTTCCAACACTAATGCATTACATTAACGTGCAGCCCTATGAACCCATATAGGTGAAGTAATATGCAGTTGATGTTCGCATAGAACCATCATAGAACAACATAAAAGATAGAAAACTTGACCAAATACTCATTGCATATCATATAGAATCATAGCCAGATCATCCTATGCCCTCAGGAACGTGGGGAACTACTCAAAAATGTCAAACATGACATGGTCCAAATGCATAATGATTACAACACAATCTGAATATATAATCTCCCCACCAAATAATGACAATGTACCAATCATGAACATGCAATAGCACTAAAAACAATATACAGTGTTCAATTCAACACAAACTATGAGGGGGGTGATGTCGATCTCGTAGATGGAGATGGTGGTGATGCAGATGCCTCCTCCCAAGCCAAGGAGCTGTGGGTATGTCGACGACGCTGATTTCCCCTTCACCGGAGGCACTGGTGTAGCATGATCTGCCCTCTCCCAGAGTAGGAGAGGACTTTCGCCTCCGCCGCTGCATCAATAAATCTCGGGAAAAATATGGCTTTGGTTTTTAGGAGAAACGGAGCATCTGGTATAAAAGGGGGCCAAAACGATGCTCGAGGTGCGAGCGACCTTGGGTGGCGCACCCTACCTGTTTGGGCGCGCCACCTAGGTCCGTTCGGCCCTCGGGCCCCCCCTCGCGTGATTTTTTCGCCCACTGTCCTTCTCCGGGTAAAAAACCAATCAGATATTTTTCTCTCGATTTTTAGCGATCCAAAAAGTCCCGAAACAAATAAAATACGAAAAAGGAAGTTTTTTGCCTCCTAGGAATTAAATACCAATGAAGGGGACTTTGTAGGCAAGTCCCGGAAATCGACTAAAAATGCATAAATAACAATGTATGATGGAAAATAATAATGAAAACTAATCATATATCTAGAAATAATGATGATGAAAAATTCACGTATCATATATATGGCAGCTACTATAATGATTCTTGTACCACTAATGTCACCCCATAGAAAAGAAATGGGAGAACGTTTTGTGTTTAAGTTTTTTGAGAGGGAATGGAGGAACCAGACACCAAGAGCTATCCAAGAATGGTGAAGATAATAAGCTTGGAGATTTCCAAGGCACCCCACTGGACCTATTAAACTCTCAGTTTGCAAACTTCTAAACTTTGTTTTTTGAGCAACATAGAATGATCGTAGAAACTTGGAGCGTCTTTGTCTAGTCTTATGTCTAGTTTTGCTTGGCAATAAATGATACCAACATGATAGATATTTTGCATGCTTACGAAAGAGAAACTGACACAAACATCCTATGATTGAATGCCTTGATTAGAATAAGTTGTGTGCTATCAAAAGAAAAGGGAATGAAAGCAAAAAAACTGAAATTCAAAGTTATGCCTAGTGTTGCTAGTTTCAAATACTTTGATGAATGCTAATTTGCTAGTTCCTTATTTAGTGCTACATTTTTCTCATATACATGGATTTTTAATACTAAGGAGCCTTGGTTAATAATAAATGATTGGCATTCTTTTAGATCTTTTTGCTAGCCCAAAATACTCAAAACAAGCTAAGACTTGTATCCAAACACCTCAAACCAAACACCCACCCTACCTAACTATGTGGCACTTGCTACTCCAAGTATAATATGTGTGCTATGCTGGCAAGTACTTCAAAATATTTCTTTTGTGTAGTTTAAATCTCATGAGAAAGTAGGGTGTGGGGTGACACCACTATGTAGGTTATGTGTTTGACAATTTATGAGTAGGTTGTTAAGTAGGAACCATGCTAACATGGGGAACACTTTGAACATTGCACTTATTTAAATTGTTGTCATGTTTTGGTTATGGGTAACCATGTTGTGAGAAATAAAGGGGTTTATCATGCTAAAATACCGTAGTATGCATATATGTTAGAGAAGAAAATTGGGCCGCTCATGGAAGCCATGTAAAAATAATCATGGTGGAAGTTTAAGCATGGGCATCCTCAATCACCTTTGGTAAAAAAGGAAAAGAAAAATGATAGTATTACAAGAGGATGTCCATTTGTCTGTTGTCATGTCTTCCCGGTATATATGGCCACCGAAAAATTCAGATTGCCCAATCTCCTTGGGTACTTTGTACAGGAGGCATGGAGGTACCCCTCTATGATATTTGGTTGAAACAATATGCATATGAAGAAGGTCTATGGCAATCTGAAGTTGAGTAGCATGAGTCGTGGCCGGGTGGATGTGCCAAGGGGCATGAGACATCCAACTTGTACAGGGTCAAACACATAAACCGTATGAATCTCTGTAACAAAATATGTTTGGAACCTCATCCTTATGATTACCGTTGACCTGAACTACATATCTCAAAACTTTATTTTGCCCTCAACTATCTTTTATTTTATTGGAGGACTTGCACATATCTTTCCTACTTACTTTAGGTTATCCAAGAGTCAAAATATTCAAAATATCCAAACAAAAAAAAGAGTCTTCCAACAATTCTATAGGTTCATCCAAGTATGTATTATGGTCTATAATACTTTACATTTGTTTGTACACAAGACCACTTATTGTCGAGCATGTTTTGTAGAGTGTAAAAGATATAACCTTAGACCTCACTTGCTTGTTGTTATTCTTTAAAGATTGAACCTTGTGAACTGTGTGTGACAATCAAAAGAAGCAAAGCAGCAAACTCCAAAGTCCATGTTAGTTTTATCACCTATATGCTCGAGGACGAGCATAGGTTAAGCTTCGGGATGTTGATGCATGTAAAATGCATGCATGAACTTTGTAGTTTGTTAACACATGTTCCCAGATATTTGCAACATATATGATGTTATATCCATGTTTTATATTGATTTTTGAGAATTTAGCAATGATCCCCTTTATTTTGGTTATAACCCTGCAGGACAGGAAAACCATGTTTTGTGTATTTTTTTATCTTTCACGGAGCTAAACGAAGTCAAATGGATCTAGTACTCTGGGGATGTCAATATTTCAACAAGAGAAGCACCTAGAGCACTTGGACCTCACGAGAAGGGCCAGGAGGGCCAAAAGAGGCCAGATGGCGCGCCTAGTAAGGGTGGGCAAGCCACCCTACCTCTTTCCCTCGTCGGCCGTTCGATTCGCTTGATACTTTCATCCACGGACTCCGTCTAACCTAAAAACTTCCATATAAAGGAATCCCCAAGGCTTCCTCGAGGAGATCGCCACAAAAACAGAGCCAAAACCAGTGGGAGCACTGCTGGGATCGAGATCCAGAAGATGTACTTCTGCAACTTTGCTGGATTGGAGCCGGGAGCATCGTTGAGCGCTACACGTGTGCAAAACTACTAGGTGCTTCCACTTGCGGAACTTTACGTCTTACGAGAGGACTGCAAATCGATCCTGAGGTCGGCGACAAGTACGACTACATCATCCACGTTCTAGCGTAAGTTAACCTTTTTCGTCTACGAGGGTACGTCACCGAAATCGTCTCCGTTACAACAATTCTCTTAGATAGATTTGAGCAATCATAGTACGCTAGTTAGAATTTTTTTGTTTTTTTTTTGCTATGAAACCCTACAATTGTTTCCTCTTTAAACAACGTACAAAACAAAGTAATGTTGTGTTGTGTCCCCAACCAACTCCACCAAGTGGTTGTCAAGCACAAGGTCTCGTATTAGAATTGATAACAAATATGTAAAGTGTTATCAATGAAAGTAAATATGCATCAGGTGAAGTAAATTAAACTAAATGCAATCTCAAAGGTAAACCAAATGCTATGTGAAAATAAAGTGGTATGGTGATGGTAGTGGTGTAGATTATATGAAAGAACTAATTTTTGTATTTTCGAATTAATGAAATGATAAAAATTTAAAGCTATATAAATGTAAGTAAAAGGTGTTTATTGTGATTAAAAACGGACCAGGGTTCGTGGTTTCACTTTTGTACTCTCTTATGAACATGATGGAATCAAAATAACTTCAAGAAAGGCACATTATTTATGTAACTTTGATATGTGTTTGATAAGTATTCATATGGGCATCACGTGCTATGGTTCAGATGATGCAATAGATTCTATAAATACTCCTCTAGTAAGAGAAAAAACTAGAAACTACATTAAAAAATAAAGTATTGCATTTTCTTATATTACATGATGTTGAATATAAAATATTCTACCTCAAAAGATATGAGTTCACCATTTTTGATCTCTTGGTGATAGCAATACATGCATTCATTTTTCCCTACTTCATTTTTCCCTAGTGAGGTAACAAGGGAAAGGTAAAAACTCATAGTAGGACTCAAACTTTCTGGTCACAGTCCAGTTCCATACTACCATGTTACTCTAACTAATACACACATTCCCCCTCCCTCATGCCCTATCATACTAGTTGGATCAAAACTTATACCCAAAAACGGGGCACATAATATACATCTACTCATACTACCACATTATATGGTCCTACGATTCTAAAAAGTATATAGAGATCTACGAGGGCAATACTTATAATACAGATTTTAATGGGTCGGGTTAAATCTTGTTTATAAATTGATAAAAGAGTGAAGGGGTACGGTTTAATTTCATAGTTAATGTTATTGAGTTTGGGGGGGGGGGGGGGGTGTATGGAAGCAAACCCCCAAGTTCTTCCTCTAAAGAAGCGCTCTTGTGTATAATCTGGTATGCAACAAATACCAGCAGAAGATCTTATTTTTTTTTTGACAACATGAATCCCAAGGCCATTTGAAAGGAGATGGGTTTCAGGTTCTTGAAAGGCTTTGTATGCTTCTAATACAGATTAAGTACTTCCCCATGCTTAGTGCCACACACCAAAGTACGCCTCCAACTCAATGTTGTGACCAACTTGCTGCAAATCAGCTAGTTCATGAAAAACCTCTTCGGAAGGAGGCAAATGAAAGAATTCTTCCTGAGATGCATATTGACCATTTTCTGTATTGATATGTTTTCATTGAGAACATAGGAAAATAGATGAGGCCAAATAGTCTGTGAGGCCAAGTTTGTCCAATTATTTTGTCCAAAACTTAATAGTGTCCCCTGTATTAACCTTACATTGAACAATGGTTTGGTATGCATGCACTAATTTTAAGCGGTCCCTCCACCAAAATGAATAATTTTCAGCTCTTGATAGTGGTAAAGAATCTTGGTAGTAGGTTTTCCAAATAATGTTGACCCATGGAACTTTCTGTTTGTTACAAAAATTTATATAAGCTCTTGAGTAGCAGACTATTTTTTCTGAAATGGGAGCGTTGTCCCGCCCTCTGCATCAAAGCGATGCGCACATCCTTTTTCTTATTGCAAAGTTCATCAGAGTTTACAACAAAAGGATCACTCAAAATGGCAACATAAACCAGCCATCTAAAAAGATTACACAAATATAGTCGGCTGCAAGGATCATGAAGGCGACTAGGGTATCAAGTGGGATCCCACCTAAGTCTCACTTGTAGTACATTTTCCTTTTTACCTGTAAATTTTGACACATAATTTTAAATTAAAAAATACACTAAAAGTGTCATCCCACCGAGATCGCACCTTTACACCCTAAAGACGGCTAGAATGCAGCCAGCTACCCTAGCTGAATATAGACCATACAACCCCATTAGCCGATTGCATCCAGTATCCATAGATTCCCGCTACACCGCAAGAAAGTAGGTAGAACCACATGTGTATCGATGAAGCAGCCCTGTGTATAACCTGCAACTTTTTTTTTGGTTTGGAACTCCTATTAAAAACCACATTGTTTTGACAATTCCATATTACCCACACTAAAGCACAAACGAATTAAAGCCTTTGTGATTTTGTCAATCCCGTTAAACGAATTTACAAATAAATTAGCAACACTAGATGGAGGTGGAATACTAAATGTGAAATGTACCACCCTCCAAACTAAGCCGGAAAAAATACATGAAATGAACAGATGATCAATTGTTTCCCGCGAGCTACAAAAGACACACTCTCTGCACCCGTTCCAATGCCTTTTTTGTAAGATTATCTTTAGTTAGAACCACTTTCTTATATAAAAACCACATAACGATTCTAATTTTTTGTGGAACCTTAATTTTCCACGAGTATATTTTAAGAAAACCATATGCTCATTCATATAATCGGCATACATATATTTAACTGTCAAAGCACATGTAGTAGATAATCGCCACTGAAAACTATCTGGTTCATCATTAAGATTTACCCTCATAAGCTTATGTACCAAACTAATCCAGTAATCCTAGTTGTTTCCTGTCAAGTTCTTATTGAATCTTATATTCAACGGCACTTGAGGTAATACATCAGTCACATCATTAGTTCTGACTATTATATAGATTCGGGTATTGAGTAGCACACATGTATTCTGACATCCAAAAAAATTCAGAAAAGATTTTCCGATAGGCCTATTCTTTTAGGTAGATCATGTAATCACTACACGAGAACTAGAAACGGAGAGGAAAAGACAGACCTGAGTAAAACCACAAAGGTACCTCTATAACAAAAACAAAGAGTCCTAAGATATTTTGGTCTCTCACGTTTCGATTTCTAAAGCGTGGATGTTCTCTGCCTTGCCCGTGTGGAGCTGAACTTATGCAGGATTTCTGATCTTCATCATGCGTTGACGGATGAGGACCAGGTCTCCTAGGCTCTGGAGCCGTCGGGTGTCTACTCTGCCTACTCCATGTATCTCAGATTGTCACAGGGGGTGACGGTCACTTACTTTAAGGAGGTTTGGCGCACTAGGGCCTCCCCTAAGATCAGAGTCTTCCTCTGGCAACTGATACGGGGGAGACTCCCATCAGCAAAGCAGGTGGCCCGGAGGAATGGTCCCTCAGATGCCAGCTATACGTTGTGTGGTGAGTTGGAGGATTGCGAACACATCTTTTTCAGATGCCACCTTGCTCGTTTCATGTGGGCAGGCGTTAGGGAACTCCTCTCATGCAACTTGAACCCAACAAGGGTTGGGGACTTTAATACCCTTGTCCAAGGTCTCTCGGTCTCCTTACGTAGGCTATCTTGGCTTACTTTTGCGGCTTTATGCTGGATGCTTTGGAACATCCATAACAAGCAAGCAATGGAAGGGAAGACGATCTCCAGCCCAGCTGACACTTTATACAAAATTTATATCTATATGCAGAGTTGGAGGGTACTGGTCAGACGGAGGGACAAAGCACTTTTGGACGAGGTGCGGGATGGGATTAGATGACTCCATGCGAGGACGAGGAGGGGAGGACAAGATGCTTCGACGCCATAGATGCTACTCTTTTTTTTTAGACTTTACAGCAGGAGAGCCTCCTACCATAGATGATACTCTTGTTCTTTGTATCGTCTTGGGTGTGTGATGTTGTTTCTCCTTTCATGGATGCCGGGAGTTTGATGTTTTGTGCCGCTGAAATGTTGGATACCAGACTTGACTATGTTGTATCCGTGGATATTGCCGCGAGGGTTTTATTTATAAATCCAGGCCATGGGCCTTATGTTTAAAAAAGTGTGGCAGCGGGCAGAAAGAAAGGAGCAACATAACTATGTTCACAAAAAGAAAACAGATATTTGAATCGCCACCAAATTCCTTGAACATGCAATAAGCATTCTCCCGTGAGGTGTGGGATCGAATTATAATCACTGAAGATAGTAAGGATTTCTGAAGAAAGTATCAACTACACTTATGATATTCCTTTAAGAGCTCTGTACTTCGAGGAAATATATATAAGACAGAGCAACTCAGAACAGAAGACAGCGTGTGTGTCTTTTCATATCTTTGGTGCTGCCCACTCAAATATGTACGTAGCTAGTATACTGGTTCGTGGAAGGAATTCAAATAAATGGTAAAACAGCGGTTTTGGACTAAACACATTTCACAATAGTAGAATTATAGAAAAAAAATCATAGTCTCTGGACTACTATTCTATCTCAGTCAACTATCAAAATAATTATAGTGCCGAAGACTCATCTTAAGAAATAAACGAAAACAAAATGATTTTCATCCAAAACTATTAGTTGAAGTAGTCAACACGCATAATAAATTATATATTGTAGCACACATAAAACTAGACTTGAAACATAAGTTTTATGTTAATAAAATAAATAATTAGAAAATATAGTTTGTAAGATGGTTACTCATCCACCAGACTATTGAAACATTGTGTATCAAATAATGTACACAGATAACATATATCAATGTGAAGTATAGTAGCATTAATTTATATTTATATAGATATAAAATAATTACTAAAATAATAATTGTGCATGCAGTATTATGAATAAAATTAGAAGACATGATGACATCAAAAAATGTGTCCAATGCTTGTTTATAAATATCACAAGATCTCCTTTTTCTTACAATTGAAACTAATAAGAACGTAAAAAAATTCTAAAAATAGAAATACCTATAGCTTTTATAACAAAAAATAACTTCTCACAAGTAAACTATTATCTCTCACTTTCAAATTCTCACATTTTTTCACTCGTCTAATCAATGCTAACAAAAAATTTAGATATGTACACATGAGAAAATTGAAACGCACTAGCCTGATCTAATTAAATATATATGCATCTAGAAGTAGATAATCCTAGTTGTTTCGTGCATGTCTACAAGTTAGACAAAACATAAACCAGACTAGTACGTGTGTGTCGGAATAATTCAATCAAACAGGGCAAGTGGCTCTTCGATTAGACATAATTTCTCTCACATCCTCCATACGCATATCACGCCATTGCTGCACAATGTCCTCCGAGATATTCATGGCATCCATGGATACCCCTAGAAGTCCACGCTTTGAGAACCCAGCAGCATAGAGGCCATTTTTGCCTTTCCACTCATTCGATTTTTTTGGGAACCCATCTTTCTCCGAGAAAAAATCTTTGTCCTGTGTATACAAGATTAAACTATCTAAAGTTTGGTTTATTTAGTTATAAATTTGAATAGGTTGAGTAGGATATGTGTGTACCTTCAACCAATAAGGTACATTACTTCTATAACCGGTGGCAAGGATAACAACATCAAAGCTCTCTATCCTTCCATCTATAAATTCCACATCGTGATCATGAAAGCGCCGCATCCCTGGAAAAACCTACATCATCCAAGAAGATATGATTATACAAGATAATGTGAATAGATATAATGAGATTATTAGTGATAATAAAAGATAAATTACCTGTATATTTCCAGATTTAATCTTGGCTATAGTTCCGACGTCAAGGACTGGCGTTTTTCCAGACACGGCCTTGAGCTCCATAGGACCAATTCTAGGCCGAGTGATACCAATGCGAGTTGTATCACCAATAATTACGCGTGACATCATGAGGAGAATACGATCCACTGTCTGTACATGCAACCATTTGAGAAGCCACACAGACATCCCAAAAGTTGACCGCCCTAGCATTTCTCTGGGCAGTACATGCACCTAAAAACACAAGATGTTTTATCTCCCAACATCACTGGCAAATTATACATTGTTAAATAAATTCTTACTTATATTTAATTGGGTACTATAGGTGAACACCAAATGATGAAATAAATTAAAGTGACCCTTACTTTTGTTTTGTTCATAACATTGACATATTACTTAAAATGAGGAAGTGGCATAAGAAATGTAAAGCTCTTGGGGGGAAAATAGCAGTTATGACCACTTGTTAATATATTTGAAGTGCTTAAAAAGGTACACATGTTCCTTTCGTGTAAATATGCTTAGGTATGTCAAATGTTTTTACTGTTCATAATGGTGTGCAACTCACTTTCGAATGAGAAATAAATAAACAACAAAGATCGAAAGAATATATGGATGATATAGAGTCTATTCTCAAAGAGTTAAAGTAAAACAAAATCAAAAGTACATGTCTCATAATAGTATTGAAAACTACACAAATTAGTGCTCACGTTTTAGCATGAATAATCATTTACAAAAAATACAACCAACTATATATCCTAAGAGGTTAACTTAGAAGTTTGTACGCAGTCATGTAATGTGGTGGAAATCTAGCTGGATATATATTTGCATTACATAATATTCTCAAAGTCATATTCCGTGTCGCAACCTATCTAAGTGACTTGAGATTAGATAGAAAACAGGGTCATGTTTAGTGACATCGTTATGATCTATATTTAATTGCAAAAAAATATTCTCACCTTGTCACGGACAACCATGGACGCACGCGCATTGTGGTTGGAGAGATCGAGAGACACTTCCATACCGGAGTTACCACAGCCGACGACGAGCACGCGCTTGTCAGCATATCCTTCACCGCTGCGGTAGTCGCTGGAGTGCATGAGTTGTCCCTTGAACCTTGCGCTGCCTTCGATCTCCGGAACCACCGGCTCGGCGTTCTCTCCGGTGGCCACTACAAGCCACTTGCAGCGGTACATGTTTACGTTTCCGGCGAGCTTGGGCTGCTCGCCGCCGCTTGCCAGCGAGGTGACCCCCTTTGTGCGAACCCACCAGGAGTCCCCATTGAATTCAGCGCTGATAACTGCCTCCCGAAACTTTGGCTCGATGCCGAACGTCGTCGCGTAGGACTCCAGATACTCAAGAAACTGCTCCCTCGTCGGGTAAGTGGGGAAGTCCACCGGGAAGGGCATGAGGGGAAGCTCGCAGAATTTCTTGGGGAGATGGAGACATAACCTGTCGTATGTGCGGTGCCGCCATAGTGAGCCGATGCAGTTGCACCTCTCGATCAGCACATACGGCACACCAGCAAGTCCGAGCAGCGCCGCCGTCGCCAAGCCTGCCGGCCCGGCACCTACGATCACCACGAGCTTGTCGGTGAAGCCCACCGGGAAGCCCGTGGCCGGGGGCGCGCCAGGGTTGCAGTACAAGGGGTCATGCGACCTCTTCCCTTCGGCTTCAGAGAAGCAATCCATCCGGCCGGTGGTGCAGGGCGGCGTCGCCAAAGCTAGTGGTCGCTGCTGTCTACTGTATTGAAAAGGAGAGGATTCGGATATAAATGGATCATGGCTTGGAACTTATTTCTCACCGGCAAAGGCATGCAGTGGACGATGGCATAGAGAGGTTGAGAGTGCCGGTAGCGAAGGAGTGTTCCTAATTTAGTAACACAGATGGGAATCTAGGCCGGATATGCAACTAGTATCTGAGCTAGTCTCCGGAGCGCCACACAAATAGGAAACGTTCAATGGCATTTCGATCTTGGATGGTTGCTCTTGTGGATATGCATGCATGAATCCCCTCAACTGCTGGATCGAGTTGCAGCTAGCACTTATCAACGGACCAGGGTTGGTGTTAGATGCATCCTGGCTGCGCACACAGCTGGGATCTTGGGGCTTGTTCGGATAACTACTAGCATGTGGTGATCGGTCGATTGTTGAGATGTGGAGCAGCGCGAGACTAGGAGGAGGAGAGGAGAGGAGGAGAGGAGGTTTCGGCCGGTTTTAGAGGGAGGTAGAAGAGGTGAAGAAGACAGAGGAGACGAGAAATCGAGTAAGATGTTTATATTCGGTTTCTTTGTTTGTTCTCGCTCGGCACGACCTTTCATACTATCGTTAGTGGTTCCCGTGTCGACTGCTTTTGCGCATCATTGTTTTGGTATAGTGTTCGCCCGCAAAGACATCGATCCATGTGCCGCTGAACCCTGTTTATGTGCTGCACCAAAGCCACTCTTGAGAACAAACTCTGGTTAGATATTGACGCCAAAAAAAAAACTCTGGTTAGATATGGTTGTTACAGATATATATGATCTGTTTGATTTTAGTTACCGGATATCGATCGTTCATGCATGGGCTCTTTCGTCGCTCCGTTCTATCCGACCGAGTCTCCAGGGGAATATTCGTGTCCGGATAAGAATGGCTCTGCTGCGAATTCATTGGATATAAAGATTAACCATCTACAACGATATGATCTTTCTGTTTTTCCCCTGAAAAACAAACTCTTGCTTACCAAACGGAACAGCATGTACGCATCGCAAAGGAAACAAAACACATGTATTCTAGTTCTAGAAAAGAAAGAAAGAAAATAACAAACGTACGGAGTAGCAAATCCCACCAACTTAATGAACTCAGATAGTACTGTAGAAAGCATCCGAAACATACCTGAGACGTTCATTCGTTAACACAAAGGTACACCTGAGCGTGATGTGCCAGTGGATCTCGATACGCTCTACCAAACACCAGATCAGGGCGATCGAGCGAGTCGCGCGTGTATCGCTGTATCAGGGTCTTGATCTTGTCGGAGTCCAAAATATGACAAAACTTAATCATCATCTTGAATGATAAACCCTCCTGGTTCAAAAGCCTCTTCCATATGGCGAGCTGTCGAATCAGCAAGGTGTAAGCATCATTGCATCTCAAATACTAAAATCTATCCCTTTAGAGAATACAGATACTAAAATATATCTAAGAGCTTTAAGACTTTGCCCCAATAAAGAGTGTATATACAAGGACAATCGCTAATACTCAATTAAGCAAGCACTAAGTAGATTGGGAGGTTCCTCGCGGGGTGATAGGAGGATTCCTAGCGCGGAGTTCGAATATATATCATCGTCTAGTGTGTGCATATGCTGAGAACCTAGCTTCCATGGCAATTAAAGCATCGTTAGTTTTTTAACAGAAATTTCTTTAAGTAAATGGGTTCGCTTTACAAAAGTTTGAAGGAAAAGTGAAACGGATGAAACGGTTGCAACTTGCAAGTGCTCTGTACCGAACGTGAACATCCTATGAGAGGAGATCAATGTCGTCTGTATTGTAGAGTAATCCGCCACTTCATCTCAAAATAAGTAATTGACCATCAATGGTGTGAGAGGACACTGCCATCTCGCAAACATTAACCACACTAAGTTATCGAGGTTGACTCGTCACAAGTTCGTCATGCCTTTGCAAATGATAGGAATTGAAGTACCTTCTTTCGTGGCTAATTAACTCCGAGTTTTGGAGGCTGAATGAGATTCTCTTCTTTCATTTGCATGCCAAGATTAAATATATACACACACAAAAGCCCCCACTTACACACACCAAAGGCCTCTTTGATTGAAAGGATTTGCATTGAAAATTTATAAGATTAAATCCCACTTTATCCTTACAAGAATTCATATGTACAAGAAAAATATTAAAAGATTAAAGTGGACATGACATTGAAATCATACATTTTCATATTTCTACATTTTTACTATCCTACGAATCAAAAAAGTCCCCAAAACTTATACTAGCATTTTTTTTTAAATGGGAGGAGCAATGTGCTGGTACGCTCAATTTAAGTCCTGACCTCCCTTTGCTCTTTCGACCTCTACATACATCACCCAACTTGTGATTGGTGAGCGGTTAGAACTTTTCTAGTTAGACAAAGAGAAACAATGTCCTGCTAGTACAGATCGGGCCATTGCATATAACTAAAATGGTTCATCCCACATGATTTAGCGAACCACCTCTACCCGATGGCAGGCGAGGAGCCAGTCTAAAATCACCGGCCGTGTGCAAGAGCGTCCCTTACCGCACACTGTCCAGAAAACAGAATTGTCTGCGAAGAAGGACAACTTTGCACAAGATTTGAGGTGGCTTAATCGTGTGCATCTCTGAAGATCGAAAGTTATACTAGCATTTTTACATGCCGGGAACAATGTGTTGGTGCGCTTAGTATAAGGCTGGACCCCATCTGCTCTTTCGGCCCTTTCGGCCTCTATATACACCACCCAACTTGTCAACGGTTGGAGCTTTGCTAGTTGGACAAAGAGAAACAATAATGTCCTACACTGGTAGGCTTAGGTGTACAGTGTACTATTGTTGGCAAAGTATACAGTTGTAGATACACAATGCTTAGAACAGTGTGTATAATTGTATAGACATTTCTGACGACACAATGGTTACAACAATAATGTGTAATTTAAGCTTTGATTTACTCCATCTAGTTCAGTTTTGGATATTGATATAATCTTCAAGATAATCTGAAACACCAGTTTGTACTACATAATATATATTATCCTAGATCTATTTTTTAGACAAGTCTATGCTCCTATACATATGATTTTCAAGTTTCAAATCTAAACATTTACAACACTGACAATGCAAGTATTCAGAATTTGAGTGAAGCCTAACTTTTTTTTTTCTGATGGGATCAGAGTATATAGTTATGGAAGCAAAGAGGTTATTCGTTTACTTTGAGAGAAGTGATTGATTAGCTTTTACCTTTTGCTTAAAATATACACGCACGTAAACTTTGCTAAGTTTTTTATTAACAGAAAACTTTATCAACTATGTCAATTCAAACACGAACTAGTAAAAGGGAATAAAACACATATTTTGCAGTACCACGTTTAATTTGGTTAAAGGCTACGCTCGCGAACTCAAAAAGGCTATACACCTATACCATGCATGCACGTTAGCTCTAGGCTTGGCAGAATCTACACCAAAGCAAACTGAATTAATATAATAAAAATATGCATTAGTTATTCAGGTTTAAAAAGGATGGAAACCCTCCTCCTCAGTTCTACCACTACTACGAAAAGGCCTATGGGCCTAGGGTTATCATCGGCGACGCTGGAGGTAAAATAGCGTCGGCGCACCAAATATTCGTGCGCCAGTAATGTCCAAATACTGTTGGCGTACCTCCAATTTTGCGTACCGGCAATAAGGATAAGAGAGGTTACAAAATCCGTCTACACATACCGTCGGTGCCCCAAATATTGGTGCGCCATTAATGCCTAAATACTGTCGGCGTACCTCCAATTTTGCGCGCAGGAGGTAAGGGCCAGAGGTTACAAAATAGGGATTTCTATTTTCGTGCCCTCGGGTCCTTAGTTGTGCTCAGTTTTTCCCAGCTCCTTAGTTTTTCCTCAGTTTTACCCAAGCGTTTGTCTGAAACCATCACACGTGATGTAACGGCCGGTTGCCCGACGGTTGACCGTTATCTTCTGACTAGTGGGGCCACGTAGAGCTGCAAAGACACGTCAGACCATCCATCTTTGTTTGACCGTAAGCATCGTTGTATCCCTGACCAAAACGCGAACGAGTGGGGCTTCGGTATATCAAATGACAAGTGGGGCCATGACGCTGATACAAGGGGCAATACATGGGTAGGATTAGATTTTTAAACGGAGCTCTACAGCGATGGCACGGAGGAGGTGGCATGCGGGGTGCCGAGATGAGATCGACGTCCACAAAGAACTGCATGAGGCGAGACCAGACGCATTAGATAGATATGAACTAGGCGCGTTTAACCATGCAAAGAAGAGAAGAAATGGTCGACGACATCGACGACCACCTCAAAACTTTGACTGGCCGTGTCGGACACGAACGCGAGCAATGTAGAGAAAACTAGTGTCTCTCCTTTCTGGCGTGTATAGGTGGGTGCTAGGAGAGTGTGGTGGCGAAGGGAAAGACCTCGCGGCGGTCTGTGGCGTCCAGCATAGCGGGTCGGCGTGGCTGTGCCCACAGCGGCGTGCATGCATGTTCGGCATTGGCATCAGCATGTACGTTCGGCATTGGCCTCGGCGGTATCTCTGGTGTGTCAGTGATCGAATGAGGGGACGGGATTGAGGGTGCATCCCGACGTTGACCTAGCAGTGGCGGCGAGCATAGCCGTTCGACCATGCCGATATCGGCATCGGCATCGTTTGGAGGCTGTGGTGCTCGAATCAAGTTGGGATTTGTTTCTTGTAGGCCAAAATGAATTTGAAACAAGTTTCATGTTGAAGGTTAGGTAACGAAAGTTTGTAACTATCCCAAAATTATACTAGCGCCATGGTGAGGTTCTTTTTGATAGAGCTATACGGTTGGGCAAACTTTTTGACACTTTTTAGATAGGGTTCCTTGTTGTTACACGTATGGCATCATGTATGGAAAATTTGGGGTAATTTGGAGATGTTCAAAAAAATCACTTTGCTTAAGCGCATGCCGTTTCGTCTCGCTGAAACCAGCTTTTCTAACAAGGTGATTTTTTCTACCTTCTCTAAATAACCTCAAATTTCATACAGCTGATCTTCTATACATAGATAGATAGATTGTTTCGTTTTACATTTTTCGAACTTTTTATTTCCCTTTATAATACCCAATTGATTTTCAGGTCAAAACCTCGAAAAACAGCATCATGTATGGCATCATTTTCACCCTAAATTTCAAATTTTCTGAAACTTTCCCTTTTAGATATTCCTTGTTGTTATAGGTATGCCATCATGTATGCCAAACTTGGTTAGGTCTCACTGAAACCAGCTTTTGTAACAAATTAGGTTTTTCTGCCTTCTCTAAATGACCTCAAAAATCATACGTGATAGGTTTATCATTCTATACAAAGATAGATGGTTTATGATTTTTTGCGTGAAAAGTAATGGCTACAACAGGGAATCGGTGATGGTTTATCTTTTTTTGCGTGAAAAGTAATGGCTATAACAAATTGTTGATGGTTTATCATTTTTTTTGCGTGAAAAGTAATGGCAACAACAAATCGGTGATGGTTTATCATTTTTTTGCGTGAAAAGTAATGACAACAACAAATCGGTGATGGTTTATCATTTTTTTTGCGTGAAAAGTAATGGCTACAAAAAATTGTTGAGGGTTTATGATTTTTTGCGTGAAATGTAATGGCTACAACAAATCGGTGATGGTTTATCATTTTTTTTGCGTGAAAAGTAATGGCAACAACAAATCGGTGATGGTTTATCAATTTTTTTGCGTGAAAAGTAATGGCAACAACAAATCGGTGATGGTTTATCATTTTTGCGTGAAAAATAACGCCTAAAAGAGTTTATAATTTTTAGCGCGTGAAAAATAATACAGAAAACCGCCCTTCAGCACATAGAGGGTGGAAGCTAATTAACCGCCAACGAGAGAGAAAGGGTTATCCTGCCCGTTCCCTATATCATACGATCAACGGTCGCGGGCACGATCCGCGTGACATGGGCTAGACCAATCAGGGCGATGTTGCACGGCGAGAATTTGTGAAGAGAGAGGGCAAAACTGAGTACTATCAAGAAACCAAGGGCACCTGAGTAGTAAATAGACTAAGGGATTCAAATATGAGATTTAAAAAATGGAAAATGCGTGTTTTGTACAATGAAACCCATCTTGGCCTACCTCAAACTATTTGCAATACCAATATACATCAGTGTGAGAATTGTGGCCTCATTTAGACAAAGTATGATTTGGGGGAAGCTGTTTTGGGAAGGGCTTATTGTGGAAAACCATGCACCTTCATAGCTACTAGGTGATTTGAGAAGTGGCAATTTGTGGTAAAACTTGATTTATCTATGATTTGAGAAGTGGCAATTTGTGGTAAAGACTCCATGAGTAAGTGCCACTCTTTTTCGGATTTTTTGCACATTAAATGACTCATTTAACTAGTTAATCCCATTTGTTGACTCTCTGTTGACCAGCCACTTGAGGGTAAAACTGAGTATATTGCACTAGCCAGTATTAGCACTCGAGGGGAAAATTGAGCACACAAAAAATGCTAGTATAAGACTCGAGGGTATACCTGAGTATATCTAAATTTGGTTAGACTCGAGGACACGTGCAATTGTTGACGCGTAGACGCGGGTCGCGGTGGAGAAGTCGAGACGTGCAATCGTGGACGCGTGTCGCGTTGCAGAAGTCCAAGACGCACGTGCACCTGTGCACGCGTAGGACGCGGGTCGCATTAACCACCGCCTTTATAGACGCCTCCTCGCACTCTCTCTGTCACTCTCACTCGCTCACGCATCGCCAACTCTCTCACGTCCCATCATCTTCTCCAAAGCAAAAAAAACCTCTCCCTCTCCCTCTCCCTCTCCCTCTTCCTCTTCCTCCACCGGAGAGATGGACAAGGAGAATTCCAATCCCATCGTCGAGGTAGGCTTGAAGCGCGACGCCTCCATCTTCGGCGCCGTCCCCTCTACGGACGTCGCCGCCGCCTCGCGCCGGTTCATCGGAGGCTGCTGCCGCCGGTGGCCAGATCCCGGCGGGATTGGACCCCTACGACCCCGTGCCGTACGTCCCGCCCCCGAACCCCTACGACACCTCCTGGAGGACCCATGGAACGAGGTAACTACGGTTTGCTTCCTTTTTGTTCCCCATTCCTTTTTGAACCCTATTTTTGCTGGTGTAGATGGATCTGTAGATGGATGAGTATTGGGCTAATATTTGCGCCGATTTTATTCCATTTTGTTTTGATCACTTCTTGATTTCGTTTAAGATTTGGGGTTCGGCTGTTCGGTTAATTTATGGAAGTAATATTGGATCTCAATCAGTTAATTTATGCAAGTAATCATGGGATCTCAATCAGTTATTTTATGCACTAATCAAAAGATATCAACCGTTTAATTTTGCAAATAATCTCGAATGTGTTTAAGTTCAGATCTAGTTCAGATCTAGAATCTGATTCTTTGCCTATGATGAATGGTTGGGCACAATTTTTTACAGGGAGGGTTCAGCGAACTATTGCTGTGTACAAATCTGTTGTGCATGAGCTTTAGTTCGCTAACACCTTCCCTATAGATATATAATCATGTCCACTCTAACTGAGGCTGACTCTGTTTTTCTTAACTTTGTTATCATGTACGTTAGTCATCGTTGCAACTCATTCACTAGTTTCTGTTTGATATGGATCAGATGTCTGGCAGCGACGCAGCGACGAAGCGGAGGAGGACGTCAAGACTCGCCAGGTCGCGGAGGCTGCAGGTCGGCAGTACATCTCCTACTTCGCCAAGGAGGTCTACAGGTGCCCCTTCTGCACCGGAGACTCGGCGCCACGGACTTCAACTGCCTCGTCACGCATGCTGAGAACATCAGCAACACCTTCCCAACGTCGGCACGACGGTGAACGTCCACTCCTTCCGCGCCAAGCACGGGCGCTCGGCATGCACCTCCGCTTGCGGCGGGTGGAGATCTCCGGGCGCATGCCTCCGCTCAAGCCCAAGGCTCCCAAGGGGAGCAAGAGCAACAAGTGGAGGCAGAGCCAGATGGGGTAGGCGGAGTCCTGGATGTGTGCTGCTGTTGCCTCCTAGTTTGTTGTTGGGATCCCTTTGTTGTTAGCTAGGGATCCCTTGTTGTTATGTTAGTATGATGGTGCTGTGAAGAACCTGTTACTATGTTGGCTGCTGTGTATGCAGCTTATTATCTATCCATATTATCTAGGGATTATCTATCCCTAGTCTACTATATTTTGTTGGCCGTACTTAGTTTTCTTGATTTACTTTGACTGTGAATTTATCGTACATTATCCTGAAGATTTGCTTCTAGATTTAACTATATACATATGGACCAGAGGGAGTACTAGATTTGCTGCCATATTGGGCAAACAACGAGGACCAAAAGGCACAAATAATTGAAGAAAGTCAGAAATGCAAGCTTCTCTAGATTTTATACTAATTTGGTGAAAACGACGAGAGAAAGAGGGGAAAAGGTGCACTTAATAATGCCAATTTGGGAGAGAGACAGAACCCAGCTCCTCACGTGCAACCAAACGCTTCTCGTCATGTCCCACGCGGTCCCTTTCTACCAGCCCCACGCGACGCGGGCCCACACGATGCGGCCCCACACGTGACAGAACGGTCAACTAAACGGGAATCCTGCCGTCTGAGCTGCTTCTGCGGGTTTCAAACAAGGGCTTGGGAAAACTGAGGAAAAACTAAGGAGCTGGGGAAAACTGAGTACAACTAAGGACCTGAGGGCACGAAAATAGAAATCCCTACAAAATACTAATGGTACGCCGGTGGTATATTGCTACCGCCGCGTACCACATAATGGTGCACCGACGGTAGGTGCACGAGGATTTTGTACCTCCCCTCGCGTCTGTCGATCGTATTTTTCAGTCGTGAAAATAATAAAAGAAAATGGTAGAAACTTCAAATTTTAAAATACTTTAAGATATCCGTATGTTATGTAATCTAGTTGCTAGAAAACAAACATGAATTTTGACATATTTTGCAAAATACCACCATGTTTCAGTAAAACGGTTCTAGATTTTGCATACGACATGAGATGAATAAGTTTTTTATATGAAAACGTATCTACATACATCTGATTTCAACTTCCCACGGCGGTTTAACGATTTTTTAGAATCCTTAGTATTGAAAAGGATAATATAGTTTTCGAATGTTTTAGATTTCGATGCAATAAAATCATGTGCCTCACCCTAATCTAAAAACATATTGTGGCCCTTCTTCTTCTACCGTTTCTCACTTTCCCCTCCTCCTCATTCCCCTATCTCTTCTCTTCTCTTACGCGTCCTCCTCTTCCCCATCTCCACTTTCTATCCTCACTCTTCTCTTTTCTTCCCCCTCTTCCCTCTTGTCTCCTTTGGCCGCCCCTTCCTTCCCTTGTGCCGCACAACAAGTCCCTCCCTCCAACACGCGCATCTAGGCCAGAGAGGTGGAACGGTGACCACCTTCTCCCTGCCTCGGCACCGGCCACGTCCACCTCATCACTGCTCCAGCGTCGGCCACGTCCACCTCCTCTCTGCTCCGGCGCTGGTCGGATGCTCCCACGGCGATGAATAGATCTAGATCTAGATAGAGGCTTCTTTTGAATTCTGACTAAAAAATACCATTGGCGTACCATATTGGCGCCAACGATATATGGTGTTACCGATGATGATATATGCAGTTACCACCGACGCGTTGGGGTTTAGAGGGAAAAAGAAAAGGATTGACGATAAAGAAAGGAACTAAATATAAGCGAAAAAAGAAAAATAAACTAAAACAAAAGCAAAGTGTTGGAACAAGCCAACATGAGTGTTTCAAAGCTCTCGGAGAGCTTGAGTACAAACTTATTTAACACAAATAAAAATGCTTAGGCTTTTGCAAGCCCTCTTTGTGCTCATTGTGGCGATGGAGGATAGTTTCCAAAGTTCCATTGGCTGCTCCCATAGGTGAACTGGGATGAGAGATCCGCGGTGGTGTCCCGAAGGTTGATGGCGAGGTTGCTCATGTTATCAATGCTTCCTTCGAGCGCGTACATATCCTCATAGGTGGTGAAGTCGTTCTGCGGCTGCTGATCATGTTCGGTCCCTTGATGCTCTTCTTCTCCCTCAGGTTCATTTTGTGGTTGTGGTAGACTTGCCTCAACCTGCGCATCATAATGAAAACGCCATCCTCTGATAGAGAATAGACCTAGGGAAAGGGGCAGCGATCAAGTGATCATCTCCCGGTATGTTGAAGTAATATCCACCATTAATATTTCTAATCATACCACATGCATTAAGAGTAGCAAAACTAAAACGACGAGGTCCTTCCAATGCTTATAAATTACATACATTGATGTGAAGTGATCGTGTGAGAATGGTGATAACTCCTCCTACACATATAGGACCCTGAGCTCCAAGTGCTTGGTGCTTCAAATACATCACGAGAAGAACGCCCAGATGTGGCGTTAAGTTGCAGTTTGGAAAAATAGCCTTTGCGAGGACCATTATGTCCTCCTCATTAACTCGTGTAAAATAACCACATGTCTGCAAGGTGTTAGCAACAACATAGTATAAATAGAGAATAGCAGGACACTCAATATTATTTCCTTGGGGAAGTGTATCATGTACTTTCATTCTACTAAGATAACTTAAAGGTGAGGGGTTCAAAGTGAAACAAGTGGCACATATGGCGGTGTTTCTGTTGTCAAACCCAAAGTGGTGGCACCACTCAACAGGAGTTAAGACGTACTCACGGTTCATCAAACGGAAAGTTATCCAATCAACTCTCGGTAGTTCTTCCTCCGGGATGTGGAACCTTCCCACCGTGTGCATCAACGTGCTAAGGAACTCAAGTGTCAAGAGGCAATAGGTGGCAGTCTCCTGAAAAGCAAAGTGAAGCAAAATAACATTGTTACAAAGATAATTGAAGTCATGGTGTATGCCTAGTTGGTTCAAAATATGGGGTTACGCCCATTTAGTAGACTTGATCTCACGGTTCTTGCGGCAGTTGAAACGGTTGAGCTACTCATCGAACTCCATGTGAAATGTTGCATGGGTGTTTTGAACTGGTGGTGCGGCTTGTGCAGCCATGGCGCGCGCGTGGCTCCTCGTATTCATCTAAAAATTAATACTAATTAAGCACCTTAAATAATTAAAACTTTCACTAAACAAAAATTTGGTCCGAAAGAAATAAGCATGGAGTGATTCTCAACACATACTATAAAAGAATCTCCTAAAAATTTGAAGTCTAAAATTCCCACTAAGATGATTAAGTTCAAAATAAGACCTAACTCTAGATTGATAATGGCAAGAGCTAGGGTATGGATTTTCTGAAAATAAGTTGACGATCGGAGGAGAAACATACCTTAGATCGATTGAGTGCGAAAAATCGAATAAAAAACGAACATAATCGAAGATCCAATGGAGTTGGTTTTGAGTTGGGAGGAAGAAAGAGAGAGAAAATGTGTGTTTTAGGTTTAGATTTACCTCTTCCCTGGCCCTAAATTGTAAACCGATGGTCGGTACAGGCGGGCGGTATGGGCACATCCCGCCCGTACTAGGCAATGCTACTACAGGATCGGGTTGATCCGTGGCGGCACACTCGGTACGGGTGCGCAGTATGGGCGTATCCCCCCGTACTGATCGTCGCTATTTCTTATGTAACTTTTCCGAAAAATTGCAACATTTGTCGAAGTTGGTACGAGCAGGCGTTACAATCGTATCCCCGCCGTATGGGTGGTCACTATTGCTAGGGTAGTCGTCAACACACAATTGTGAATCATCATCATCAGGCTGCGATGTGGTACGGGTAGGTCCCACCATACTGGTGGTCGCTATTGTCTTTGTAACCTCCAAAAGTAAGTATTTCTTTTGCATCTTTTGCACACACATTTGCATTCAACATTACCTCGAAAATGACTAAGAAAAAACAGAAATATTTAGTATTACAAATTTCACATGTGTTAGTATATCAAATCAAAAGGGATGGATACCTATTTCTTCTCCTCTTTTCCAATGGATCTCATGAACACTCTTTATTAAAACAAACAAAAACTAGACTAAACAAAGCTAGAACAAGTAAAAAAAACTTTATTAAATATGGTTTGCCTCCCATAAAGCGCTTCTCGTTAAGGTCAATTAGCTTGACCCAAATGGTAATCATTTCGATTTTAGAAGTAGAACACCCACTTCAAAATAATTAGCTTTCAAAGTACTGGCCCCATCTTCACCAACCTTGGCCTTTTTTCTTTCTAGGGAAGTGAACTACAAATTGTTCTTTAGATGGTAATCCTATTCTCACATTCCCTTCATGCAAATTGATTAGAGATTTAATAGTTGTAAGAAATGACCTTCCTAAGATTATAGGTGTTGTAGGATCTTTAGACATGTCCACAATAACAAGATCAATAAGAGCAATATATCCTTTAATTTCTACCATAATATTTTCTTTAACTCCTATAGCTTGTTTATAAGTTGAATCCACTAAGTGAAGTCTTAGCTCAGTTGTTTCAAATGGCCCTAATTTTAATTTATCAAATAGAAATTTTCGAATTTTTGAAACACTTGTACCAAGATCACAAAGGGAAGCAATCTCATTAACTCCAATATGTATTTTAATAGTGGGCTCAAATATATCATCAAGCTTAGCTAGAATTTTTCAGCTAGCTTCTTATATTGTACTTCTAGCTCACGTACCTTACATGCTACTTCATGAATAAATTGCTGGTATATGGTGTCATTACCTTCTTCAATACCGGAATTCTTGACGGTTATCATCTTCACGAGGTCTTCCACGGTATAATCCGGTGATGGAGCATTGCTATAGTCCAGCTCTTCAGGCACCCCATCCGCTTGCTTGAATCTTATCATCTTGAGGTCTTCAACTTGATTTGGTCGTTCGGGCTTCCCTGCAAATCTTTCAAGTATAATAGATTGGATCTCGGCTATTTTTCCCAATTGTACCTCAACTATCTTTGTCCTTTCCTTAGTGACAAGGGATTAACTTGTCAATGCCTACAAGTTGTAGACTAGGGTTTTGCGGAAAGTAGAGGGCAAGTAGATCTCGAGTGTTTCAGCCGGAAAAGTACTCGACTGCTAGAAAACTAGGGTTATGTTGACAATGAATCAATCCTCTCTTTCTCCCTCGACTCCCCCTTATATAGGAGGTGGAGCCGAGGGTTTCGTGATGTACAAGTTACAAACATCGGGGTACTCTTTGAGTCCGTCCCGTAATATTTACAAGTCATTATTCCTAATACAACTCTATCTTTCCAAACGTATACTTAATTGGGCTTCCGGGCTTCATATTCTTTGGGTACTGGGCCTTCAGTAAACCCTGGGGTACCATCTTCGGCAGGCCCATTGGGGATGCCTATGTCACTTAGAGCCTGAACATCATTTTTAATAGCAATAGTTTGGTTAGATAAGTTTCCTAACATAGTACTATGGTTCTCTGTGATTTTCGTAAGAGTATGATTTTGCTTAATTTGAGCAAATTTGCTAACATGGTACTATGGTTCTCCGTGATTTTCGTAAGAGTATGATTTTTCTTAATTTGAGCATGCATAAAATTCTTCAAAGTATTTTTAATTGAGAGATTACCATTGCTTGCTCCACTACCATTATTGTAATTATTGTTTGGAGCTCCTGCTGAACTAGTATATTGCTTTTGAAAGTTTGAGCCAAAATTTTGACTCTTCCATGCAGGGTTATAAGGATTATGAGCTATAAAATCTACTTCCTCAATATTAGAGTTCGTGATGGCATTAACTTGGGTATCTTCCTTAACCTTTAAAACATGTAAAAGCTCATCTACTTTTGAAGTAAGCTCTTCGTATTTCCCTTCGGTGACTGAGTTCGCCTTTCGTGAAGAGGATCTTTCAACATGTCATTGGACATGGTTACTTTGCATGTCATCGAGAAGCTTCTTAGCAACATCTACTTGTTTGCTCATGAATGTGCATCTTGCTGCAATATCAAGCATAGATTTAGATATTGGGTTTAGTAATTATAAAATAAGTGGAGAATTAACCAATCATCCATATCATGGCTTGGAAAGCTAATAACGGCTTCTTTCATCCTTTCCCATGCAAGCGCTAGTGGCTCGCTGTCTTCTTGTCTAAAACTTGTAATATTATATCGCAGTTGCATAGTCTTAGCTGGAGGAAAAAACTTAGTCTTGAAAATATTAGTAAATTCTTCCCATGAAGTGATAGTGCCCTTAGGCAAAGCTATCAACCAATCTTTTGCTTTTCCTCTCAATGAAAAAGGAAACAAGCGAAGTTTAACCTCATCGGGGTCAACAACTTTTATGTGCATCTTGTTGCATATCTCAGTAATTCTATTCAAATGCATACTTAATTTCATAGTTCTTTGTCGTGACATCAGGTTGAGTAATAGGTGCACGAATAAAATCATCATTTGGAATAGCATATTCACAAGATTCTTTTGTGGCATGGTTCCTATCTTTTTGGTATTTCAGATTAAGACAGACAAAAGAACAAGCAATTAAATTTTTTGGGATTGTCAAATAGATAACAAGAAGTAAACTAATAAGAATAATTAAAACTAAAACAAAAATGAAAATAACTAACAAGGTCTCTGGTAACCTTATCGGAATAGCGAAATTGCTTTCCTGGCAACGGCGCCAGAAAAAAGGTTGATACCCTTGATCCAGATTATGGATTGTAGTATTGTAAGCTTTTTCCCTATAAGATCTAGGTTTAATTGAACCTTGGGAAACATTATTAAGACTTGCTAGTTAGTTTTATTTTACATTTACCGGACCTTTCCCGTTTATTTTGTTTGGTGTTCAGTGGATGGAAATAGGCCAGAGTAAAGGATTCTCCTGCAGCTATACATACATATGTGATTAAGATAAAAAAAAATGAAGCACATTTTGTGTATCGGATAAAATAGTGAGTGCGTGGTCGCGCGCGAGCCCCCAGCTCATGTCGTCCTCCACAACGCCATGCTCGCGTCGACCCGCGTTGAAAAATCAGATCACATGTGCCCCCTACCTGGCGCACCAGATGTTGAGGGTGTGTTCGCGGACACCAGGGGTGAGACCACCCCCTTTTAGGTTCATAGTGGGGTGGCAAGGAAATCCGAACAATATCACACAACACGGCAAACATATGACGGATTTACCTAGGTTCATGCTGCTACCAAACTCTAGCAACCCTACGTGTTGCTTGTTTGATCTTGTTGATGTAGTTCTTGAGGGATCGAAATCTAACCCCTTTCTGTGGTGGGGTGCTTCTCCTTTTATACCTAGATGAGGGGGTTTTGATAAAGCGGGTAGAATTGACGTGTGCGAGTCCCCATGTTGGGGTGGACCTGTCCTGCTATGCGTGTCTCTCCATAGCTCCCTAGGATCACTGGAACCCAACCCCTTTCTTTGGTGGGGTGCTTGTCCTTTTATACCCAGAGGAGGGAGTTTTGATAAAGCGGGTAACACTAAAGTGTGTGAGTCCCTGCGTTGGGGTGGATCTGTCCTGCTATGCGTCTCCTCCCTGGTGGCCTTCGGCCCTTGGGCGGAATGTTCGAGGCGATGCCTCAGGCGTGTCGTGCGCGCCACTGGGTTGTCGTGTGTTGTCTACGCATCCTTACTTCAGGGCGACTCAGGGCCCCCTATGGAGCCACCCTTTGCGGAGTTCTTGGTATTTGTCTCTTAGAGGTGGGTGTTCCTCTCCGGGGAAGCAGACTGATGCAGCCTTCCTGGGTCAAGCCAGTGGAGGTGGCTTCTGATTTACTCGTTGTTGACAGATCCACTCGGGGTGACCCCTCTTCAATGAAGAAGCATAGTCCTTTTAAATCTCTTGGTCTTGACGTTGTCACTTCTTGGGAAGATCTATCGTGAGTGAAGGCAAGCTTGGTGGGTCAATCCTTAATTACGTGCAGGCAAGCTTGGTGGGTCAATCCTTAATTACCTGTTGGGATCATGGGTATCCTGCACGACTCCGACAGATTGGTATTCACAAGGCTTGGGTTCATTCTCCTGGTATGTTAATTGTCTAGTGTCTTTTGTGTTATCTTTCATTTCTCCTATGACAATGAGCATATGCCTTTAATACTTTTCCTCATTGTTTCTTTGATCATATCATGAGACTGGTGGCAGATCGACGAGTTGCACAGACACGCACTAGAAAATATATATTTCTCAGATATCTAAGATGTCAGTTCAGATGACATGAATGATATATGTTTAGTTATATGTGTCTGGATGGAAAACCGGAATATGGTGAGGCTCTGCAACTATTTGTGCACAAGCTGGACAACGATGATAATAATTGTTTGGTGGGTTAAGTGCACTTTTGGTTCCTTAAGTTTTGCAAAAGTCTAATTTTGGTCCCTCAACTCTGTTTTGGTCTAAATATTCGCTCAAACTCTTAATTAAGTTCAATTTTGGTCCCTGTCAGTGGTTTAATGATGGTTGACCGGTTTTGACTTTCTTTTTGGCCATCGTGGACAAAATTGGCCGATTTTAATCTACGCATGATCATTCATCCTCAGTCAACAAATAGAAGAAATCCCCTTGCCCTAACACATATGTGTGCCGACTGCCACCTTTCTCACTTGGTGCAGCCGTCCTTACCACTTCAGCTGCCTCCGCATTTCCTCCTGGCGCAAAAGCCCTCACATGTCCGCCAATTCTGCCTTTCTCGCCCGGCTTATCCACCCTAGTAGTGTCAGGCACCGCCGCTAGGTGTTACGCCAAATGGATAATGATCATGATCATGATCTCGCCGGGGAACTTTCGTAATGCTAATTTCATAACTGATCTCAACGTGAAATGGTCCTATGTGGACTAAACCTGTTCAAATCTGTCCACGGTGGCAAAAAAGAGAGTCAATAACTGGTCAACCATCGTTAAACCGCTACCGGGGACCAAAATTGGACTTAATTAAGAGTTTGATGGCAGTTTTAGACCAAACAAAGTTGAGGGACCAAAGTTAGAGTTTTGCAAGACATGAGGTTCCAAAAATACATTTAACCCGTTAATCTTCCCACAAACTCTTAATTAAGTCCAATTTTGGTCCCTGACAGCGGTTTAATGATGGTTGACCGGTTTTTGACTCTCCTTTTGGCTATCGTGGACAAAATTGGGCGATGTTAATCTATGTACGATCATTCCCTCAATCAAAAAATAGAAGAAATCCCCTTCCCCTAACACATATGTGTGCCACCTGCCATCTTTCTCACTTGAGATTGACATCTGTGGCATCCCCGCGCACGCTTGGGCGGAACGCACCGCCATCAAGCTGCTCGAGGGAAGAGGCATCGTGGATGCTATCAATCCTGCTATGGTAAACCGGAATGATATGTCGGTCTGTTGGGTGTCTGCGTGAACTCACGACGTCACCTCCATTCCGGCCGTACGTTGTCTGGTGTCGGAGCCTGGCCATGGGCGCCCGCTGCAGGTGGCCACGGGCCGTCGCTCGTCGCGCACCGAGATGCCTATGGTCCTTTGGTACCGCATCCGCGAGCTCACCAGTTGGCTCATCGGTGGTGTTCCATCCTCCGAAAACTCTGACAGCGCGGGTAGATGCAATGCTGCTCCGGCCGGGCCACATGATGATCCTACGACGCCTAACCGCCACTGTCGGCGTAGAAGGGCTCCATGCAGGAGACATGGGCATGCTGGTTCCGCAGCGGCCTCCCCTGTTGATGCCCAGGGCCATATCGTGGGTTTAGTCGGTTCCCCTCTGGCCCTGCATGCGAGGTTACGTCCGGAGTCCCTCCGGATCTACCCACCGGACTTGCCGCCTCCCTCGTATCGCTGCTGAGAACAAAGGGGTCTCGGGCTCTACGATAAAAGCGGCACAACGCCTCCTTATGAAGAAGCTTGGGCTATGCAGGGACGAGGAGCGCCTCTCGGCGACACAACTAAGCGAATATGCGGCTATCTTTGCAACTCCCCTCGGACCGGAGCAGGTGGCCGCCCTAGCTGCCCTGTTTGGTTTGCAGTGCCCGTCCGTCGGTGAGGCGGAACTCGCGGATGTGGACACCGTGGTGGTCTGATCCTGCTCTGGTGTGGGTTTTGTTGTGGGTCTCCTCAATGGATTGTGGGTTGCATAATCCGTCGCGGCGGACGGGAGTCAAGCGCGTTGATACGTCTCCAACGTATATATAATTTTTGATGTTCCATGCTAGTTTTATGACAATACCTACATGTTTTGTTCATACTTTATATCATTTTTATGCATTTTCTGGAACTAACCTATTAACAAGATTCCTGTTTTCTGCTGTTTTTGGTTTCAGAAATCTTACACAGGAAATATTCTCGGAATTGGACGAAACAAAAGCCAAACTTCCTGTAGTCTATTCCTCCTCCATGATGTAAAGAGGACAGTGTGTGCATCATGTAGTACTTGGCGTAGGCTATGATTGTAATCTCTTGTGGATTATGAAGTTAACTATTACTATGATAGTATTGATGTGATCTATTCCCCCTTTCATAGCTATTGTTGACAGTGTGTATGCTATGTTAGTACTCGGTCTAAATTGCAACGGTATTATCTTGGATTATGATTTGATGAGGATATCCCTATGAGTGGTGTTTGTCAAGTACTTGATGAACTTTGAGTGGAGCTTTTGTAGCCACTACGTGATGATTAGTGATTCCAATAGGAGAGTAATTCAGAGTAGCACAAGTGAAGAGAAGTTATCTAATTATCCAATTATGTGATCATTGTTGAGAGTGCCACTAGTGAATATGATCCCTAGGCCTTGTTTCCAAATACTGCAAACATCGCTTATTTACTATTTTACTGCATCTTTACTTCCCACAATATTTATTTCAGATCGCAATTACCGTTTACCACCATCTATACCACCTGCGTTTTAATATCTCTTTGCCGAACTAGTGCACCTATACATCTGACAAGTGTATTAGGTGTGTTGGGACACAAGAGACTTCTTGTATCTTAATTGCAGGGTTGCTTGAGAGGAATATCTTTGACCTCTACCTCCTTGAGTTCGATAAACCTTGGGTGATTCACTTAAGGGAAACTTGCTGCTGTTCTACAAACCTATGCTCTTGGAGGCCCAACACTGTCTATAGGAATAGAAGCGTAGACATCAAGCTATTGCTTTGCCGGGGAGGTAAGCTAAAAGGTATTCACATCCTCCGACTACTAAGCTATTTCCTAGCACTGTTGCCGGTGTGTGAGTGCTCGAAGCTATCTCCTTTAGATTCTGCAATTGCATCTTTTTGTTTCTTGTTTTTATTTTTCACTAGTTAGGCATAATGGACAACAAATTTAGTGAGCTTTTTAATCTTTTTCCTGAGTTAAGACATGAATTGTTTAATGCGAAAATTAAAAAACCTGTGGAACCTTATTTGCATGCTAGTATTAATGTTATTAGTATGAACGCAATTACTGCTAATGCTATGGAAAAGTCTAAGCTTGGGGAAGCTAGTTTTTATGATCTTTTTAGCTTCCCAGTTTTAGGGGAGAAAATTTGCTCTGATAATACTTTATCTCCCATATGCGATAACTCTAATGATGCTTGTGATATTTTAAATCCACCTACTGAAAATATTCCTTTCAAGATACCTATGAAAATTATTGAACTTGTTGTGGATAACCGCTATGAAGGGGATGGAACTGTCCATCCTGGAGATCATTTATTGTTTTTACATGAATTATGCGGGTTATTCAAGTGTGCAGGTATTTCTATGGATGAAGTTAGGAAGAAATTATTCTCTATGTCGCTGTCTGGTAAAGCGGCGCATTGGTATAAACTGCTGAAGGATGGGCATTCTCTTGATTGGAAGGATATTGTGCCTCTATTTTATTCTAAATTCTATCCTCCAAGTGAAATTCACAAAGACCGAAACCTCATATATAATTTATGGCCTCATGATGGAGAGAGTATTTCCCAAGCATGGGAGAGATTGAAGTCTTTAATGCTCAAATGCCCCATTCATGAGCTTCCTGGTAATATCATCATTGATAATTTCTATGCAAGACTTTCTTTTCAAGATAAAACCTTGCTGGATACTGCTTGTTCTGGATCATTCACACGCAACAAAGAAGAGTTTAAATGGGACCTTCTTGATCGGATTCAGGAGAATACTGAAGGATGGGTGAATGACAAAGGTAGAGAGTCAAGTATAAATTATGATTATGAATGCATTAAAACTTTTATGGATACTGATAAATTTCGAAATATGAGTGCTGCTTATGGTCTTCACTCTCAAGTTGTTGCAAATTTTTATAAAGCTTTTGCCTCTCATTTTGAATTGCCTAGGAAGAATTTCAATATGTATCATGAACCTTTTAAAGACATTGCATGAAGGATGAAACTGTTATTAATGATTGCAATGAACATGCCCAAACTTCTGAAAATACTATTTCTTATAAGCATGTTAATTTTTGTGGAATGCATAGACCTTGTGGAATTAATCAAATCGAAGATGAATATTGTATCCATCACAGGAATGAAAAAACTAGAAAGTGGTCTAGGGCTCTAGATGATCTTGGTGAAAAAGTTTGTGCCCTCTATCCTTTCATTTGTGAACTTTTCCATAGAGTGGGTCATTTTAATTTTCAATGTTCTGGTCATGATGATAGTATTTCGAATTTAATGAGTACTTCAAGTCTATATTGTGATAACATGATCACTGATAATCAGCATGATGAACTTACTTTATTTTTGGGGTGTGAAGAGTTATCAAGAAAAATTTCTTTGTTAGATATGAGTGATCTTGATATGAATAGTGTGTTGCATGGATGTTATCTCTATTGTGTTAATAATTGCCATGCCAACACCTACATACAAAGTGTTATAAAGGATGGGACTTTACCAAAATATGACAGGACTAATATGTGTTTTGTTCTTATTAATGAAAGAGAGGTATCCTCCCAAGTTTCTTCTATTGTTTCTAATAATAAACCAGGTTATGTGGAGAAGCTTCCTTTCAAACCTCTCCTTCCTAAAGAGGAAAAGAAGAAGAGGAAGAAGAAGAAGAAGAAGAAGAAGAAGAAGAAGAAGAGGGGGAATAAGAAGAAAGAGGTAACGGCACATCCCCGCGTGTATGAGATAACGATAGGTAACCGTAAGTATGTTGTTCTTAATGATTATTATGATAATGAATCTGAGTACAATGATCTTCCTATGCCCTTTACCCATATTGGTGATCATGATTTGGAAGAGCACACTACTTTTGATACTGAAAATCTCTTTGGTACCGATTATGAAAGTAATGATGTTAGCACTATCCATGTTCCCTCAAATGATGATATTGAAAGCTCTAAGCTTGGGGATGTTGTGCTTGAAGATCATATATTTGAGACCTTTACTTTTAGTGAAAATGATGATATTATATCTTCGGGTTTAGATAATCGTTATAGAGATGGCTATGACACAGGTTATAATTATCCTTATGAAACTTGTCATAGTTATGATGGGATTGCCAAAAACCATTCCCTTAGTATGCAACTTGTTTACCATGTTCAAATTCTTGATAATGATCCTGCTCCAATTACTATTAATGAGAAGAGTTTTTCTTATGCCAAAAATAATGATACTTTTATGCATATGAACCATGATAAGAATGTTTTAAGTGATGGTTATATTGTGGATTTCATCAATGATGCTACTGAAAGTTATTATGAGAGAGGGAAACATGGTTATATGCATCTTAATAATATTAAGTTTCCCTCTTTATGTTGAGAATCTTAAAGTTACTCGTGTTTTATCTTCCTATGCTTGTCACTTTGTTCTTCATGAATTTATTTGTATACAAGATTCCGGAAGCGGGTTAGGCTTAAATGTGTTTTGAATTTGCTTCTAGATGCTCTCTTTTGCTTCTACTCTTATTTCTTGCGAGAGCATCATTAAAATTACTGAGCCCATCTTAATGGCTATAAAGAAAGCACTTCTTGAGAGGTGACACATGTTTTTATTTTGCTACTGTTTTTTTGTGTCTTGGAAGTTGTTACTACTGTAGCAACCTCTCCTTATCATGTTTATTTCGTTTTTGTGCCAAGTAAAGTCTCTAATAGAAAGTTGATGCTAGATTTGGATTTCTGCGCAGAAACAGATTTCTTATCTGTCACGAATTCGCGTTTTTCTCTCTGTAGAAGAATCAAAAAAATCTGCGAAAATTCATGCGTGATCCTCAGATATGTACGCAACTTTCATTAGTTTTGAGTTTTCTGATCTGAGCAAGTTAAGTGCCTCGAAAAAATCGTCTTTACGGACTCTCTGTTTTGATAGATTTTCTTTTATTCGGGACGAGATTTTTTAAGGGGGAAGGGTTTGTAACATCCCAAATTTTAAAACAAAGAGAAAATGAATTTCCATTTTTTCCAAAAATGAGAACCAACAAAAACTTTTCTGAATGAGGTGCTATGCATACTACTTGTGCTTGATACTTGTGTTATTGCCATGATGGTTTGTTTATTACTTTGAAATAATCTTAAACCCTAAACCTCACCCCTAGTCTCACCACCCAAGTCAAATTAAAATAAAAAGTAATTAAATAAGAAAAAGGCCTATGTGCCTATGACTATTTTTGTGAAACTTCTAATTAGACCTTTCTACCTTTTTTAGATGTTTTGAAAACATCAACAAACTTCATCTAGTACTTCCCCAATCAAAACCAAGGTGAAACAAAAAGAAATAAAAGAAAATTAAACATATGCATAGAAGCATATGTGGCACTTAGCCATTTTATCAAATCTTGTCCTATGCACTCCTACTTTGCCCAAATGGTGTGAAACCATCTCTAGACCTAATCTAATACTAAATAAACCCTAAACCATGCCTAAGTGAAGCAAAGAAAAAGAAAATAAGAAACTAAGAAAAATGCACTTCATCACATATGTGGCTATGGCCAATTTTGCAAATCTTTAACCTAGACCCTTTTGGCTTGCACCATTGGTTGTAAATAGTTAATAAACACTTATTAACACTTTTGGAATCAAATAAACTCAAATCAAATCAAATTTGAAATCAAAATGAGCTTACATACACTAATGGTCAAAATTGACAATTTTAATATCATACCTACTTTGAGCCCTTTTATTTAGAAATTCTTAAACCAAACCCTAACAACTCTTTGCACATCATCCAAGACCTCATCAAGATGAACACTTTTGATGTTGACCACTTTGACCAGATCATTGACCATTGCTCACAATAGTCAAACCAAAATGCCACTTTGAAACAAATTCTAGATTCCAACAAATTTTCGAATCTTCACAAATCAACCTCAAATTTCGAACCAATGCCTTGAGTGGCTGCCCAACATCATTTAGAACCCATCCATCACAAAAATTGGTCAAAAGTCATCACACATGGGTCCATAGCAAATAATCAAGTTAATGCCATAGAGTACAAACACTATTCCAACCACTATTGCCTACCTCACTCTCTCTCTCCTTGAGCTCATCTATAGTGTCTTGTACTCCTAACAACTCCCTCTTGACCTCACCTAGTGTGCATGGTCACCTCACATCACCACCATGCCCAAAATCTTGTCATATGTCACATACACTTTGCCAAATATTATATGTGCACCCTCTACCCCTCTCCAACTATGCTAATCATGTCAAACCCTCTTTCCTCACCTCACACCAGCATGCCCTGCCCTCAGAAACCCAGAGAGATGCACCAAAGCATCCAATGCCATGCCATGCCACTCCAAATGACATCACCATGCCAACCCTTGTCTTTCTCCCTCTCTGGTCACCCTCACCTTGTCAAGTTGACTCATCTCACTCCTCTGAACACCACCATACCAGAGTGGACCCAAGCAAACACTTGCACACCTCAAGGCCACACCATGCCACTCACATAGTCACCACCATGCACCCACATGCCCTGGCCCTTTTCCCTCTCTCTCACCATGTCATCTACACTCCCCTCGACCCTAGACAACTACTAGACATGACCATGAGACAAGGAGAGCAAGTGGTGAACCAAAAGGCTCATGCCATTGCTCATGATCACCAACCCGTGGCCACCCATGTCCCTCTTCGTGCACACTGCAACCCAGCTGCTCCCACTGCGCCACCACACTCCTCTCACTCCCACTCACCTGCTAGACATCATCGTTGACCTGCCCACGCACCAGGAGGACGCCACGACGCGACGCCCTCAAAGGACGCCGACGTCGGCCTCGTCCTCGTGTGCCCTGCACACTACGTCTGCAGGCCAGCCACTGTGCACGCGTCCTCCTCTACCCCCTACCTCCCTGCTGACGCCATGGCACGGGCCAGAGAACCCTGCACATGACGCGCCCGGCGACATGGCCACCATGCCGGCCACGTCACGCCCCACCTCTCTAGCGCCTATATAAACCCCGCCCCTCGACCTGGACATCACCACACAACCCAGCAGCATCCCCTTCTTCCCCCTAGCGCCTCCCTCTCGCCCTCCTCGCAGCTCACCGGCGTCACCGGCGGCATCCCCAAAAGCGCCCAGATTTTTCCCACCATAGCCTCCAACACCTATACCAAAGTTGTAGCCCTTGGAAATACCTTTCCAACGCAACAAACCACGCCTCAATCCGAGCTCCGAGGTGAAAGTTAGAGCCCCCGCAAGGTTGCAGAATCGCGAGGTAGGCGATGAACCAGCGCCGTCCGATCCCGATCCAGCGCACCGCGTGCGTCGCCTGCACCCGACGTGCATGCCCCATGCACGTGTGGCCCAGGCCGCCGCTGGGCCGGCCCATTTCGTTTCCCGCCCCCGTTTGATTCAAATTTCGTTTAATTCTTTTTCAGTTAAATTGCTCTCAGATGCCTTGCTAGAAATCAAATATCTCCAAATCTACTTGGCCATTTTTAGTGAATTTCATATGGTTGGAAAGCCTGTGAAATTATCTATCCAATGCCACTGGATTCAAACCCATATCTGTTGTAGAATTAAAGTAGCAAAATAAACAAGACATGGACTTTTCTGACTTAGAATAATTATTAAAAATCAACCCTTTTGAATTTTGAGGTGATTCCACCTCTCATAATTCACATTTCACAAACTCTAATTGTTTATGTAAAAATATGATATAGTTACTGTATATGATCATGGGCTAGATTCAAATAGTGGCTATATGGCCATTTCTAGCTCATTTAAACTATTTCAAAAATAGTATTTAAATTATATGAGGTGTAGCATCTCATTTAAATCATTACTCCAAGTGATTCAATGTGAGTTGATGACACATGTATTCATGACCCATATGTTCTTATTTGAAAATATTAAATCATTCTCATAGTAGTATTTAAATTGTTCAAAACTACTTATTAAATCATATGAGATGTATTGGTCTCATTTAAATCTTTGTCTCAAGTAATTCTACATGAGGTAGAGACCATGGTCTATTAACTCTCATATTGAATTATTTGATGATATTAAATCATTACTATGTTGGTATTAAATTGCATGAGGTGCATCACCTCATTTAAATCATTTTCCCAAATGATGAGTATGAAGAGGTTGACCTTGGTCAACCTAGGCCATACATTATTATTGGAGGAAATTAAATCTTCTCAATAACATTTCAATGAGAGGAAATTATTTTTCTTTAAGAAAACAAAGTCAACCAACATGATAATAATATGGTGATGCTAGAATAGCTTGTGTGAGCCATTTGTGTGATTAGTCTAGCACTTAAGTATTGTTTGGTGATTGTATCCTCGTATTCGTTTATAGACGCTAGTACCGAAGACTATCAAGAGGAGGAGGTTTTCTACCAAGAGGAAGAAGAAGAGAACTTTGATCAGTACACCAATCAAGGCAAGCTAATATTCTTGCTAAGTGCAAAGCTCTACAAGAGCAAGGCACCACCACTTTTTACTTTATGCTTAATGACCCCATCCCAAGTTTTACTTTACAAGCTTTATTGCTTTTGGTTTATCAAAGTTTACTTTTTGATTCATGATTTACTTGGTCTAGAGTAGAACAAGATCATCAAATTTAGCCTAGAGCAATGAAAGCTAGATAGCACCCCTCATGATTAGTTGCTAGTGCTAACAAATAAAATTGACTACTCTAGATGGGAACTTGTGAAATGAAATGACTTTGAAAACCTTGGAATGATGAGTCATTCTATTGAAAGATTTTGAAGGTGAATGTGACTTGTGAATGACATGGTGAACTTTACAAAAACTGATGGTTGGGTTCGGATGCGATACCATTCCAATTTTACAAGTACCCCCACAATACCTGATATGGGTAGGGCTTAACTAGAAGTTTATGTATCTTAGTATGGGTTCCCTCTAAACAAGCGTCATCGGGGTTATGCCAAGGGCTGCCTCCAAAGAAATATGAAATGATGTGAAATGACGTGAAATGAGGTGAATGTCCGGCCCAAGCCCTGTGCAGTTCCAGGCTGACTCTGTCTTCACCGGGAGGCCAAGCTCATGGGGAGAGGTGCCTATACTAGGGTATGTAAGTGAAAGGTTATGGTTGGTAGTCCGCACACGGAGTGTGATAAATCAGGGCCAGTTAACCCTGACGGATTATTGCAAATGTTGTGGCACAAGTGTACGACCTCTGCAGAGTGTAGATCTATTCGAATAGCCGCGTCCACGGTTATGGACGGTTGGAAAGGCCATACTGTTCCGTCATCAGACTTTTCAAAAATGTGACATGTGAAGGGTGACTTGTGATTTGAACTTGAAAGGTGAATGGTGAACTTGACTTGAATCACAACTGAGTTGTGGGAATGACACTAATGTTCCCACTTGAGTTAGTTAGCAAATGAAGAGTCTTTTACTAAATGCTTATGAAATAAAATTGGCTTTATGCAAATAAACTTAGAGCTTAGCACCCCCTTACTATAGTTGATAGTGCTTACCTTAGTATTAGTTTGCGAGTACTTTAAAGTACTCATGGCTTTGTCCCTGGCTATTCAAATGGCCAGACTATGAAGAGGAAAGCAGACGAGGAAGAGGGACAGCAGGACGTCTACGACAACTAGGTCGCTCCTGACGTCAACAGCGCCTGTGGAATAGATGGACCACGACCGCTACTACTTCGCTTCCGCAATGTGTTTTGTAATAGGATCTCTAGATCCACTATGATGTATTAAGATTGGATCATGTGATCCTTGATTGTAAGACGATCATGTGTTGTAATGAATGATGTGTTGTGATATCAATCTATTATGTCTCACAAAAACAATATTCCTGGGATTGCGAGGAATGGCATAATAGGCATCTGGACTTAAAAATCCGGGTGTTGACAAGTTGGTATCAGAGCCATTGTTGACCTTAGGAGACCCTAGTTAGAATGGACGTCCTGAAAAATTTAGTTTCAAAAACAAATGAAGTGAATATTTATGAAAAATTATTCTCACTCTTATCCTTGAGATCTTTTCCAAAATAAGAGATCCATACTCCACTTTTCCTTGTAAATATTACATAAAATTTTGCACACTTGATCACTTCTCTAACTTACTTATCCTAATTGCTCACAGATGGAATACCAATGGGAGTGCTATCAGCTTGGTCATGGAGGAGAACTGAAGTTCGAAAAGGATTTGAAGCAACTAGTGGAATATCTAGGACACCCGTACCCCGAGTTCTTCGGAACATCCTTCAATAATCAGTTGGGAGGATCACCCCGGTGGGAAGTTTCTGCTGATCTAGGAAGAAAGCTTGGAGCCCCGGTATGGGAAACCATATGGTTTTCTGTAACGGGAAACACCTGGAAGGAAGGACTAGTCAGAGCTATGCAAGAAGCCATCGCCCGTCTGTGTGGACAAAATGAGAACAAGATCCGGAACACTCGTTTCATCTACTACCCAAGACATGACTCCATGGGAAGATCGATGACCATGCCACCACACACGAAGATGAACCACTATGTAGCACACCAGGACTTCAGGCTGTACAAAACCCGCAGGGATTTGGACAACGCCCTCGCCGCCAAGCACCATAACCGTGAAGACGAAGAACCCCCTGAAGAGTAGTATCATTAAAGCACTTGAGTAGGTGTTGTTGTATCAGGATCCCTTGTATCGTAGAGCGAATGAATGGTTCTTAAAACCAACGGTGTGTTAGATTTGTAATGTGTGATGCTTTGGTAAAAAGTTAACCAAACAAACCCTCAATTTCCCTCTTATCTTATCATTTACCTAAATGATCAGATGGCCCCACCAAAGCGCCAACCAAGACGCAATGATGCAGATGATCCAGATAATGATGGAAGACCGCGAAGCCGAGAGAGCTGAACGACAAGCCAACATTGCTGCACTGCAGCAGATCGCTCAGAACAACAACGGCCATGGAAACCATGATCACCCAGGATCAAAGCTGAAAAACTTTCAGAACACCAACCCTCCGATGTTTAGCAAGACCGAAGAGCCACTTGACGCAGATGACTGGCTCCAGACAATGGAGAACAACCTAGAAGTTGCGGGAGTAGAAGCCGCAGAAAAGTACTGTTTGCCACCCACTATCTGTCAGGACCTGCAAGAGCCTGGTGGACAAGTGCCCGCGCAATGAATGCTGGACAAATGATGAACTGGGAAGACTTCAAGCTGAAGTTTAGCAAATATCATGTGCCCCAAGGACTGATCAAGAAGATGAGAGACGAGTTCCGCGAACTCAAACAAGGAAGGATGTCCGTGGTGGAATACCGCGACAGGTCTTACACTGTCAAGGTACGCCCCGGATGAGACAGACACCAATGAGAAGAGGAAGGAAAGATTTCTGAACGGACTGCATGACGAGATGCAAACTGTGTTAGTGAACATTCCGTTCGCTGACCTCGAAGCCCTCAGACTCAGCCATACAGATGGAAGGAAAGCTGCATCAGGCCAATGAGAACCGCAAGCGCAGGATGATGAACCAGAATGGACCCTACCATACCCAGAAGCACCGCAATAACTCCTCTGGAGGATTCACCCCAAGACACAACAAGCCCCCTGCTCAGAATTATCGCCCCAACTACACCAACAACAACGGAGGACCCCCAAAGCCCGGAGGCTACAACAACAACAACAACAACAACAACAACAACAGCAGCAACAACAACAACAACAACAACAACAACCACCCCAATGGTAACAACAACAACCCCAATACTGCCCCGAGGACTGGAAGCAACACTGTTCCCGTCACCCCAAAGATAAGTCAATTAAACTGCTATGAATGTGGAATTGTGGGTCACTACTCCAATGAGTGCCCCAAGAAGCTTGCGGATTGCCGCCAACACCGCACTGCAAAGAACCGCGCTTTCAAAAGGAACGAACAACCGCAACGGCCTCTACCACATCAATGCCACTGAAGCCAGGAAGCACCTCAAGCCATGCCAAGTATGTCTCCTGTTAATCCAATTGCCCAATCTCTCTTAGGAACCTAACTTTTCTTAAAATCTCGGGACGAGATTTGTTTAAGGGGGAAGGGTTTGTAACATCCCAAATTTTAAAACAAAGAGAAAATGAATTTCCATTTTTCCAAAAATGAGAACCAACAAAAACTTTTCTGAATGAGGTGCTATGCATACTACTTGTGCTTGATACTTGTGTTATTGCCATGATGGTTTGTTTATTACTTTGAAATAATCTTAAACCCTAAACCTCACCCCTAGTCTCACCACCCAAGTCAAATTAAAATAAAAAGAAATTAAATAAGAAAAAGGCCTATGTGCCTATGACTATTTTTGTGAAACTTCTAATTAGACCTTTCTACCTTTTTTAGATGTTTTGAAAACATCAACAAACTTCATCTAGTACTTCCCCAATCAAAACCAAGGTGAAACAAAAAGAAATAAAAGAAAATTAAACATATGCATAGAAGCATATGTGGCACTTAGCCATTTTATCAAATCTTGTCCTATGCACTCCTACTTTGCCCAAATGGTGTGAAACCATCTCTAGACCTAATCTAATACTAAATAAACCCTAAACCATGCCTAAGTGAAGCAAAGAAAAAGAAAATAAGAAACTAAGAAAAATGCACTTCATCACATATGTGGCTATGGCCAATTTTGCAAATCTTTAACCTAGACCCTTTTGGCTTGCACCATTGGTTGTAAATGGTTAATAAACACTTATTAACACTTTTGGAATCAAATAAACTCAAATCAAATCAAATTTGAAATCAAAATGAGCTTACATACACTAATGGTCAAAATTGACAATTTTAATATCATACCTACTTTGAGCCCTTTTATTTAGAAATTCTTAAACCAAACCCTAACAACTCTTTGCACATCATCCAAGACCTCATCAAGATGAACACTTTTGATGTTGACCACTTTGACCAGATCATTGACCATTGCTCACAATAGTCAAACCAAAATGCCACTTTGAAACAAATTCTAGATTCCAACAAATTTTCGAATCTTCACAAATCAACCTCAAATTTCGAACCAATGCCTTGAGTGGCTGCCCAACATCATTTAGAACCCATCCATCACAAAAATTGGTCAAAAGTCATCACACATGGGTCCATAGCAAATAATCAAGTTAATGCCATAGAGTACAAACACTATTCCAACCACTATTGCCTACCTCACTCTCTCTCTCCTTGAGCTCATCTATAGTGTCTTGTACTCCTAACAACTCCCTCTTGACCTCACCTAGTGTGCATGGTCACCTCACATCACCACCATGCCCAAAATCTTGTCATATGTCACATACACTTTGCCAAATATTATATGTGCACCCTCTACCCCTCTCCAACTATGCTAATCATGTCAAACCCTCTTTCCTCACCTCACACCAGCATGCCCTGCCCTCAGAAACCCAGAGAGATGCACCAAAGCATCCAATGCCATGCCATGCCACTCCAAATGACATCACCATGCCAACCCTTGTCTTTCTCCCTCTCTGGTCACCCTCACCTTGTCAAGTTGACTCATCTCACTCCTCTGAACACCACCATACCAGAGTGGACCCAAGCAAACACTTGCACACCTCAAGGCCACACCATGCCACTCACATAGTCACCACCATGCACCCACATGCCCTGGCCCTTTTCCCTCTCTCTCACCATGTCATCTACACTCCCCTCGACCCTAGACAACTACTAGACATGACCATGAGACAAGGAGAGCAAGTGGTGAACCAAAAGGCTCATGCCATTGCTCATGATCACCAACCCGTGGCCACCCATGTCCCTCTTCGTGCACACTGCAACCCGTGCTCCCACTGCGCCACCACACTCCTCTCACTCCCACTCACCTGCTAGACATCATCGTTGACCTGCCCACGCACGGAGGACGCCACGACGCGACGCCCTCAAAGGCCACCACGTCGGCCTCCTCGTGTGCCTGCCCTCCGCAGGCCAGCCATGTGCACGCGTCCTCCCCCCCCTACCTCCCTGCGACGCCATGGCACGGGGCCGAGAACCCTGCACATGACGCGCCCGGCGACATGGCCACCATGCCGGCCACGTCACGCCCCACCTCTCTAGCGCCTATATAAACCCCGCCCCTCGACCTGGACATCACCACACAACCCAGCAGCATCCCCTTCTTCCCCCTAGCGCCTCCCTCTCGCCCTCCTCGCAGCTCACCGGCGTCCACAAGCTCGCCGGCGGCATCCCTCAAAAGCGCCCAGATTTTTCCCACCATAGCCTCCAACACCTATACCAAAGTTGTAGCCCTTGGAAATACCTTTCCAACGCAACAAACCACGCCTCAATCCGAGCTCCGAGGTGAAAGTTAGAGCCCCCGCAAGGTTGCAGAATCGCGAGGTAGGCGATGAACCAGCGCCGTCCGATCCCGATCCAGCGCACCGCGTGCGTCGCCTGCACCCGACGTGCATGCCCCATGCACGTGTGGCCCAGGCCGCCGCTGGGCCGGCCCATTTCGTTTCCCGCCCCCGTTTGATTCAAATTTCGTTTAATTCTTTTTCAGTTAAATTGCTCTCAGATGCCTTGCTAGAAATCAAATATCTCCAAATCTACTTGGCCATTTTTCGTGAATTTCATATGGTTGGAAAGCCTGTGAAATTATCTATCCAATGCCACTGGATTCAAACCCATATCTGTTGTAGAATTAAAGTAGAAAAATAAACAAGACATGGACTTTTCTGACTTAGAATAATTATTAAAAATCAACCCTTTTGAATTTTGAGGTGATTCCACCTCTCATAATTCACATTTCACAAACTCTAATTGTTTATGTAAAAATATGATATGGTTACTGTATATGATCATGGGCTAGATTCAAATAGTGGCTATATGGCCATTTCTAGCTCATTTAAACTATTTCAAAAATAGTATTTAAATTATATGAGGTGTAGCATCTCATTTAAATCATTACTCCAAGTGATTCAATGTGAGTTGATGACACATGTATTCATGACCCATATGTTCTTATTTGAAAATATTAAATCATTCTCATAGTAGTATTTAAATTGTTCAAAACTACTTATTAAATCATATGAGATGTATTGGTCTCATTTAAATCTTTGTCTCAAGTAATTCTACATGAGGTAGAGACCATGGTCTATTAACTCTCATATTGAATTATTTGATGATATTAAATCATTATTATGTTGGTATTAAATTGCATGAGGTGCATCACCTCATTTAAATCATTTTCCCAAATCACTACAAGAAAAGTTCTGATAGACAACGTCCCAAAATCGTCAACTAAGGGGCATTTTTCGTCGCCTATGGGCCTAACCCGACGATATGGGTTCCGTTGTGGAAACTGCGTCAGGCAAAGTCCAACGACGATTTTTTCGGTCCGTCGCGCTTGGGCGCCCTTCCGCCACGGAAAATCGGACCGTTGCGGAAGTGTTTTCGGGAGCCCGTTGACTGCTGACGTCATGCAAACTGACACGTGACGCGACGTTAACGCGTTAACCGCTGAAACCCCGTGGTAGATGGTAGGCCCACACGAGGCCTGCCACGTCTTAAGCGGGCCCGAGATGACATAGTTTGACCGGTCAACTATATAGCTGGCTGGTCCATTAGTTACGTGGGCCGGGCCTAACCTCTAATGTTGATGGTCAAAAGTTAAATGGGCCGGCCCATTTAACATGTGGTCCCCTTACAGCAATGCCCCCAAGAAGCAAGTGGGCCGGGCAAAACAGTGGGTCCCACTATCCTATTAAAAGGCCGGCCCATTTGATGTGGGGTCCACCATATAGCAAGTGGGCGGCCCAACAAGCTAGTGGGCCGGGCCAAAAACACATGGTGGGTCCCACTATCCTGTTAAAGGGCCCATTTAGTATGTGGGGTCCACCATATAGCAAGTGGGCCGGGCCAAAAACACGTGGGTCCCACCTTCCAGTTAAAGGGCGGCCCATTTAGTATGTGGGGTCCACCATATAGCAAGTGGGTGGCCACCAAGCTAGTGGGCCGGCCAAAACACAGTGGGGCCCACATTTCTTTTAAGGGACCATTTGGTATGGGGTCCACCATATAGAAAGTGGCCGGCCCAACAAGATAGTGGGCGGGCCAAAAACACAGTGGGTCCCACCTTCCTATTAAAGGGCCGGCCCGTTTACCATGTGGGACCACCATAGCAAGTGGCTGGCCCAACAAGATAGTGGGCCGGGCCAAAAGCAGGTGGGTCCCACTTTCTGTTAAAGGCGGCCCAATTAGTGTGTGGGGTCCACCAGCATAGTGGGCCGCCCAACAAGATAGTGGGCGGGCCAAAACACAGTGGGTCCCACTTTCTCTTAAAGGGCCGGCCCATTTAGTATGTGGGGTCCATCACAAAAGCAATTGGGCTGGCCCAACTAAGTAGTGGGAGGGGTCCACCTAAAAGCAAGTGGGCCAGCCCAATTAGAGTGTGGGGTCCACCTTCAATCAAATGGGCTGGCCCAATAAGTAAGTGGGCCAGCCCGTTTAGTTGCTGTTTATATGCCGGCATAATAGGCGCTATAGGAATTTGCGGGCAGGCACATATGTGATTTCGCTTAATTGGGCCATTTAAGGGATGGGAATTCGTGATTTAGATACTGAGAATATTTACGCAGCATTGATTTCTGTCGGATAGCCTCACTTACCACAAGCACCAAAGAAAAAATGCGCGAAAGAACTATAAAAACTAACTAAATATTACATCAGCTGCAAGGCATTGAAAAAATATTACAGAACCCAGAGAAATTGAATGGTAATTAAACCTAGCAATACAAGAAGCGATCCGGCAATCTTTTAAGTTGTCCATGCAGCACCTATATCTGAAACAAAGACATTACAAGTTAAGACAGCAACAATGGAAAGGCAAAGACACTACAATATTGTTTGGCAAAGAATTTGGAACTCATCATTTCGTCGTTATAACAAGATCATTGTAATGCGCACAATAAGCAAACAAAGAGTGCATGCCGCATACCAACAGCCAATATAACAGAGCATGTTAGAATGAAACAGCAGACTTACTACTGTCGAGTCCCATGCAAACCAACATGTTCAGGGTGTACAAAATTGGCATGAACAACATAGTAGCAGGCTATAAATTTTGTAACAACGACTGAGCAAGATGAAGTTATGATGGCTACATCTACAGAGCAGGGAATGTAAACCAAAAATAGAAGTTACGATGGCAAAAGCTAAAGAGGAGGGAATGTGAACCAACATGTGCCAAGTGCAATTACTTCATTTTGGCCGTGAACTAAATAATACTCCTGAACTTATAGTGAAGGGGATGCAAATCAAGATGTTTCGGGATATAAACTTGTAATGAGCAACACATAGAGGATAGTTAATGCTGGAGCTTAGGATGGACCAGATACAGAATATAGTGGGATCACCTGTGAACTTGTATAAGAGGGAATGCAAACCAATATGTTCAGCTTTCCATATGTGAGCGTCATGCCAAGTCAGAGAAACAAGTCAATAATGCAGTTTTTTGTACTACAGGCTAGATAGCAGAGTGATAGCATGCCAAACTAAGTCCTTACTTTGTTAGCTTACAATGAACTAGATACAAAACAATGGCATCACCTGTAGTACAGGGAATGCAAGCCAACATGTTCATGGAGTAAAAAATTGGCACAAACAACATAGTAGCAGGCCATAATTTTTGTAACAACGACTGAGCAAGATAAAGTTATGATGGCTAGATCTACAGAGCAGGGAATGTAAACCAAATATAGAAGTTACGATGCCAAAAGCTATAGAGCAGGGAATGCGAACCAACATGTGCAATTACTTAAAATTGGCCATGAACTAAATAATAGCAGGATGTTACTATAATACCTATAATTTTTGTAACAACGACTGAGCAAGATAGAAGTTATGATGGCTACATCTACAGAGCAGGGAATGCAAACCAAAATGTTCAATCGCTTAAAGTTAGCAATGAAGTAGAAAATAGCAAGATGTTACGGTCATAGCTAGGAATGAACTAAAAGAGCTTCAGACAAACAAGCATCTGAACCCAGAACATGGCGCTAAAACAAGGGACTTACATTAGGAGAAGCACTCTGTGGGAGTCACAGCAGATCTTCCTGGGGTTGATAGATCCGGTGATGAAGTACGCTACATGTGCTACTTGGGGTTGGAGAGACGGCCATTACACTTCATGGTTACTCATCTCATCTGCAAAAACGTAACGGCGCGTCGTTAGCACAAACAGATTCCCCCAAGATTAAACAAGAACTTGCAGGCAAGCAATAGAAAAGCGACAGTAGAAGAGTTTAGATCATGCACGGCGCCGGTGAAGCAGATCCGGTTCATGCACAGCGGTGTCGGTGAGCAAGATCCGATGCGGTGGACGACGGATCCGGCGAAGCGGCTCCGGTGGGGTGGACGATACCGCAGCTGAAGCGACTGCGGTAGACTGCTGGATGAGTATATGGTTTCGAGGTTCGGCGGGGATGATCCAGTCCGGTTGATGACGGCGTCGATGAAGCGGCTCCGGCAGGCAGCCGGATGACGAGGATCGCGAGGGCTCGGGTAGGCCAGGGAAGTCCGGCGGGGATGTTCCGGTGCGGTGGTCGTGGAGGTGGGAGAGAGAGGGACTTGGGAAGTTCCGGTGGGTGGTCTCAGAGGAGAGAGTGAGGGAAATGAATTTTTTTTCGGGGAGTTTCGGAGCTAGGGAGGTGGTGATCGAAAAAAATGACGGGTAGACCCCCCACCAACCGACTTATGCATGGACATTGTTGTCATCTTTACGAGGGTAGAATGGGAAGTTAGAGGCGTGTGAAATATTTGTATTTTTCGAGCGGGAAGTTTTGCCGCTGGAATGAGATTTCGAATTTGGCTATAGTCCAAGTAATACAAAAATATGAGACCGTACTAGTACGGTCAAGTGTCACATCAAGTCATCATCACGTTGAAAATCGGTTACCACGAGCATAATCATGATATATCTTGAAAATCAATTTTGAAAAGCCCTTCTGAAATATTTCGGGATTGGTACTAGGAGATTTTGCAGCTTGACTAAGTAATTTTTTTTCTTCGAAAAGGGGATATGACCCCAGCCTCTGCATCGTGGTGATGCACACGGCTTTTATTAATAATCCAGTCGCAACAAATGTATGTTTTTTTTTGCAAGGAGCAACAAAAGTATGTTGTACAGATGGTCCAAGTAATATAGACTCGTGATTGTAATATAAGGCCAGGGGTAGACCGGAACCATATCCTCTAACGTAGAGATGACAAGTCAGGTAAGCACAGTGCTTAAGTAGTGCAAAACGTAGAAGAAAAATCAGGAAAATGTAACAAATACTGTACGTATTTACTGTAGCAACCACTGTATATTTTTACTGTATAAAAAATCGTATAAGTATTTAAAAAAGATAGTCATAATTTTGATTGTTACTAATTATCGTAAATGCATATGGCTTACATATATTATGGAAGTTAATTTAGATCAAATTAGACGTAATCATGTAGATGTGGAGAAGGAAAATTAGAGAGGTGTAGCTTACCCGACTTGTCTATTGCACGTTAGAGGATCTACTTCCGGGGTAGACCATGCTACTTAGACTACTCATAGTGGGAGTAACTAAGGAGTATTAACATAGAGCTGGTTGTGGTAACTAGCTATGTTACCATAACACTTTTCAAGATAGAATGAGTCTACATACTAACTAAAACAATCATGCATGATAGTACTACATCTAAGTTACTATGCATTATGAAGGTAGTAACATAGAGTAGTGTCATATGCATGCGGAAATTCAATTTGGCTCCCGGGTGCATATGCTCCCTCTACCAAAAAATCATATTTTAAAATGTCGAAAAAAATTAGCAAAAAATTTACATGTACATATTCATAATATATGTTCGTTCGTCAAGTTTCACGAAAAACCAATATTTTTTGTGGTCTATGTAAAAAAGAGAAAACTTATCTTGTGAAAAGCATTATTTTTAGTACTGTGTTTTATCTTTTTACACACGTCACACGACAAGTCGCAACTTTTTAAGGGCGTAGCACGAGAAGATGTACATGCGAATTTTTTGTTTCATTTTTTTGAAATTCAAAATATGTGTAAGATGCATTTCAAAATGGAGGGAGCATATGCTCCTATGTTTCAAAACACCAGTCCCGCATGCGCATGACACTACTATACGGTCACATCAAGTCATAATCACAACCAAAATCAGTTCCCATGTACAAATATTTTGGATTTTATTGGCGGGAGATTGTAGCGCTTGACAGATATTTTCAATTTAGCTGGCGCTAAAAAAATACTGTACTAGCAAAATTGGTAGCTTACTGTAGTACTGCCTCCTTTCAGGGATACAAGGACAAGGACCAATCAACTAAAATAATGTATGAAAATGGTCACCAATGGGCCAACTAATAGTTATACTTTTCCCATGCAGCGCAATATAAAAAATACTACAAATCAGATTAAACCTTGATTAAATATTGGTGCATCCAATCCATTCAGTTTTCATTTAATCCACATCACCAAGGAAACAACCACCAGGTACATAACAAGTGCAGATAGAAGCACCAACAAAATAGTTCAGCATCACAAACCCTTTCACACAACCAAGGGACACCTTTGACTGTCAGTGTTCACTGTGGTATTCAGCATCTCCCACACTTTCTCAGGATGTTGCCCAGGTGGGCTTGACTTGCTTCTAATCCTGCAGTTATACGGTGGATGACTACTCTTTGTGCAGCCACTATTGCTCGTTCCTCTTTGAGTAGTTCCTCGAGAACATAAAAAGACAATGACTTGGACCTCAACCTGCGCTTGGGCTTTGACTTGGACTTGGACCTCGACAAATTAGTTGTGAACCCAGCATTACGCAGGAATGTGTTGTTGGCTATACCATGACATTGTAGTACCTTGGAAAATGAATTCAGACATTCTTCCTGGGTTTTTTCTATACCATCTTTCTTTGGTTTTGCCAGCTCCACTTTCATGTCAGACTGAGGAGTTTTCAGTTGTTACACATGTGTAAGAGAAGAGATTATAATGTGAAGACATGTGTATGAACTACCTCTAATAATCCTACAAACTGGCATGGCTGATTACCGCATATACATTTTAGTAAGAGCATGTTACATCATATTGACATGTCTTCTATTGCTAACACGTAATAGCAGGACTATAAAAATATGCATGGATCCATGTGTAGAATTCGTAATGTGCATGATATTGCTGAGAAGTATATAAGTGAATTGTACTAGCCCTTTCCAGCAGTTCAGACATTTGGTTGTGTTGGCTAGTGCATGAAGCTTGACAAATATGACAAGATATTTCTGAATACAATTGAAAACCATAACTGACATTAGTAGAGAATACTTACAATAACACTCTGTGCAAAATGTCCAGTCAAACCATTTCTGCTCGTCTGGCACACCTTGAATTGCTCAAGTAGACTCATCTCTCTGTCTGTACTCTCACAGTATGCTTGCCTTGCCTTCTGATATTTTCGCAAGAGAAAATATAAATTAGTTTCACAACCACGTCACATGCCGACATGCGACAATTGAAAGTTTTCAAATAAAAAAAACAGAGACATCAATTTACGATGTATATTGTGCATCTATAAATTCTAAATGATTTACTAATTTAAATATAGTTGTACAGATAACATTCCTTACCATACAGTAGAGGTGTCCAATCAAGCTACGAGATCCTGTACGCTGTTGTAAACGTACATTATTACGAGCACGCATGTTACTTCGAGCGATGAACTACAAATGAAGACTTGTGAGACACATGCTTAAAAAGGAATCAGTAATGTGATCTTGTCTCACTGTCTTCACAGAACATACCAAATTCTTTTGAGCAGACCAATACTCAACAAGATCACACCATTGATCATCAGTCATCTGTAGTATAGGAGAGGTTGTTGGAATATCGCTAGGAGTCCTCCCAGCAAAGTATCTCATCTTTAGCCTATGGCGCTCCTGGCGCAACGCTGAAGAGAATATGCTCCTGATAACAGTGATTACATTCTTCATGTCATCATCAAACTCAAGACATGTCTGTTTACAACAATGGGAACCGTTCATGTGTTAGATAGCTAGCCAACAGAAAGCTAGAGGGAATGTGAACGAGCAACATGGTATTGTTTACGAAAATGACTTACATGTAACATGTGCAGTAAACCTTCAAAATGAGAAGGGGTGTTTACGTGTTGTTTCCATGATGGAAAGATAGGAATTTGAGTCCTGACAAAAACGCCTGTGATCGATGCTATATTAGATGATTCTTGTGGATCCAGTGGCCTTCTGATACCTGCTATAACTGATGTGATGGGAAATCTTGTTCCCATTCGGGCAATCTTATTTTTAAGTGATTTCAAAGTCGTTGGCCCCCTTCGTTTTCTTGGTCGTGGTGGAACTGCAAATTTAAGCATTACATCAAGCTATCAAGGTATTTATGTAACGGAGCATGTAAGGGAACACGTACCTAATTCGGCCCCACCATCATCTTTAAGGAAGAAGTTGTCTCTGGCAGGACTAAATGTCAGCGGGCGATCGTGATTAGTTAGGTGTTGAGAACCTGCTGTTGAAACTGGGTCTGCTGTGAATTGTTCTTGGGTAACTGGATTGGCAACAGGTGGCTGGGGAACATGTGGTTTGGTATTTGCTCCGTCTACAGCTTTTAGACCAACCGATGTGGGGTTAGGTCGAAGCTTTTTATGTTGGTGTTTCGCATTACAATATTTTTTTGCCTGGTCATCATTTTCAACTAGATTAGAGTGACTCTGAGTCTGAGACCTTGTTTTTACTCTGTTCACTGCATTTGTTTGTGATCTGACATGACCAGCTTGAACCCTTTTTATTTTTAGGTGAGCTGTCAGATATTGATCTTCCTGTTGAACTATGTTCTTCACCTTGTTGGTATTTGAAACGTCCTTACGTGAAGTCCCTGATGCCTGCCAGAGATAAACGGTACTTCAATCAACAAAATCATATACATGCTTGATACGATTATGGAACATAAGAACAGCAAGCCAAGACATGATGAAACATATGTTATTATTATGTGTTAACTGAGCAGATGATAATGCTATAACTTGGGCTGGGTTGGACAGATACATCACAGTTATTGAAGATGCAACAATAATGCCAATGAAAAGAGCGAGCAATCACCTTGGGTGGTGGAGTAGGGTGCTTGACAAGGGCATCCTCTTTACTCAGGTCTCCCTCAGACTCTTGTTCAGTAGGATCAAGTTCTGAATAAGAAAATGATTGTTATCGATGGAGACAGGAGAGGTGTTTGATTGTTCACTGGTGATGCCTATATTTTCTCTCCGGCCCTCTTTGTACTCTACTACAGTATCTTTAGCATGCATTAGAAAAAAATGCTAACGAGATTTATCATGGAACTTTGAGTAGAGCAGTAGAAGGGCAAATTAGTAGTAGCAAGTAGATGATAGCTCAAAAAGGAATAAAGCGTAGATCAAAAATAAATGATTTCCCTGTGCATGCCAATTGATGATTACAAGATTTATAAACATGCAGTTTAATAATGTCGACTAATCACTCTGCAGGCTTGACTTCTACTACAGTCATACCAGATAGCACCAAACAGATTGTAGGAAAAGTAAACTTGAAACCCCAGATCGCACGAAACTGATGTTCGGAAATGAAATGCATAACGGAAGCGGCTAAACACCAACCTTCGCATGGGGAGTGGACGGCTTTACGCTTTGGTTTCGCGCGGTGGACCGGTTGGGCGCGGGGTCTACCCATTTCACCGTGCGGTAGACCAGGGAGTCGGGAAGCAGATCCGACGCAGCGGCGGAGGTGGACGGCGTCCCTGAGCAGGATCCGGCGCGGTGGGCGTCGGCTACGGTGGAGCACAAATGGTGCGGTGTGCGCCTTCGTAGGGGAAGCGGCTCCGGCTTGCTTGACAACGTCTTCTCGGACACTACAGCGTCTGGTCAGGAGGCTGTGGTGGCGAGGTGGGACGGTGGTGCACTGCCGTCGTCGGGCGAGATGCTCCGATTCGGTGTGTGACGCGTGAGAGATGTGGGATTCGGCGCCTGTGCCGGTGGTATGTTTTAATGGCTGGGGTGAGATTGGCCTTGGCCAAGAGAAGAACCGCTGGGGACGTTTTTGATGAAAGGATAAGATCGGAAATTCGAACATTTGAAAATTGGAGGCGGCAACCCGAGCTATTTTCGCCGCTGTTTTGGCGCTTCGTTGAAATGGTTTGGTGGATGCGCGAAAAAAAAAATGGACGCGGTCCGACCCCATCAAGGTCTCATTTGTAAGCATGGGCGGTACGGCAGCCATCCTACCTTGATTTTTAGTGAATATCCATCCATTCATATATATGTGTTTTTTTCTGAATATTTGAGTACTTAAAACGGACTTCATATGACAAAGTTGCGCCTATTTTAGTGAACACTGCGTGGAGCCGATTTCGAAAACAAAACATGGACTAGGTACCAAAAAACATATATAGACTCGTTCTCCGCATTAAAAAGATTGATGTATCATGGATCTTAGTATATGTAAAATAACCTTGAGCTATTCATTATCATACGCGTAGAATTGAAGACTTCAGATATTTCTTTATATTTGAAAGAAACGCCATGTTTCATCCGACAACATTTATCATCTCATTGAGTTGGCGCTGATTTTATATGTGGTGACGAAAACAACTGAGGCTCCTTTGATTTATAGGATTTAGATCCTACGGGAATTATTCTACACTATTGGTTATATTCAAAGGGAACATATCCCATATGAATCTTGTACTACAAATCCTATATGAACAAAACATTAGGTCATCCCTCATGGAAAAATCCCTTTGGTACAATCAAAGAAACTCATATTCCCATAGGATTCAAATAGACAAGATGTACATACGTTTTTCCTATCCTATGACTTAAAGGACTCCTGAAATGGCTCGACAACAAAGATCATAAATTCCGAGTTGTGCATCGAGCAAAAGATATTGAAAAAATTCTTGATCGATCCAATTACAAAATGATTTTCAAAAGAACTAAAGTTTTGCCATTGATCACATAATTGGTATGTATATAGGTTCTACTTATAATAAAATATGTTTTGGTTTATTGGGATTGCGTTAGAATTACATGCATCACAATGTCTCGGGACTATTTCGGTATTTACCTCTTCTTTTAGAGTTCGCCCTATCTAAGATTATTTCCGACATTCGCCAATGTTTGCAAGGAATGGCATGCAGTCGATTCCCACCCTGTTTCAGAAAAAAATGAAGAAAAAAAAGTGAACTTGTGGCTATAAAATGATAAGCTTGAATTTTGATATGTTTTTTTTAAAAAAAACTAACTTCAAAATATGGCCTACCATTTTATATAAAAAACCATGGGTCTTAACAAAAATGCCCAAGGTAAAATGTGCATTAACATTTTGGGGAAAGGTGCAATAAGATTTCATTTTATTGTGGGAAACAAATTGTTGTTGTTTTTTTGCCTTTTCTGAATAGCTAAAAAGGTGTCATCTTTTTTCCATACATTCCATAATGTCATAGAACATAAGCATCCGGTGTCCAGATATAGCAACAATTCAGTATAAGACAATACTAACATAGTTTCCATAAAGTACTGCTAACACATAAGAAAACAAAAGATCTAGATGATGACCCAAGAAACATCCTTGTATATAATAACAATCTATTGACCATATGGCGGCTTTTGCATCACCCTATCAAAATCATCTGCCTTCAAGCACGAGAGCAGAATGTCGACACGTGCTTCAACATGTTCCAAGATCCTCTTGATGATCTCATGGATATCTGCATCAGCCGAATAGGAATCAAAGTTGTCAGCCACTAGCTTCTGATAGAAAGAAACATCAGTGTTGAAGGCGTCGATCTTAGGAGTCCCCACATTTCATTACTTGCAAGACCAAGATGATCAAATTCCCTTTACTTCATAAGAATGTCTGGATCGCTGACACGATCGAAATCTTTGCTAGTACCCTCCTTTGGCCGAATTCAAATTTGCATCAGATCTTGGTGCCCATGCCTTTGGTACATGCGGGTAATTTTTTGCCAATATGTCGTGCATTGCACATAGCGTCCTACTGTACAGGGGTATTTCTACATATCTTCTTCCAAATATAATTTAATTTATTTCGGGTTGGATTCAATTTGTTTCAAAATTGTCTGATATACCATTTGTATTGGTAGGAGATGCAGCTTTGAATTTTAATCATTGTTTCTAGGTGCCACACTTGCAGGGTACAGTCAAAGATTTTATCCAATGTTTCATGTCTTGACAAATCCTTTTCGTAATGGAAGTTGAGACCCCCAGCCTCTGCATCAAAATGATGCACATGGAATTTTTTAGTATGGTATTCAACAAAATATGATAATATGCAAAAATCAAACCTTGGACAAATATGACACATGCTCACTTGGGTAGAAAGCCAATCAAACTGATACAAATTACATTGCAGAGTCCTTGCATGTTAAACTATATATTGCCAAACACCACATATATTAAGGGATACATATTAATTTCGATACTACTACTTTTACGATAGAAGATTTGTAACTACAAACGTTGTGGGTTGTGGCTGCCCTCCTCAATCTACTCACTTGTCTCATCGGCAACCGTCTCCACCTCTCTACATGCACATATGGGTACAACTTCTTCACACCCGAAGAAGATTACTTGTTTCCTGTCATGCTCCGCCACTTGTAGTAGGTGTGCTCCTTTTTCAGAGATGAATTCTCTTTTAGGATGGAGATGTTCTCCTTTTTCAGAGATGAGTTCTCTTTTAGGATGGAGATGTTCTCCTTCGTTAGAGACCCGTTCTGATTTACCATGGAGAGGTTCTCCTTCGATAGAGATGAGTTCTCCTTTGATAGAGATGAGTGCTCATTCAAGAGTACGGCATACTCATTCCATAGCTTCATAGCACGGTTTACCAGATGTGCGTTCACATCTCGGAGCTTGGACGCATGGTCAATCAACTCGCGCGACTCATCCAGGAGCGACCGCCGGATTACTTGCAGAGACGCTTCATGTTGTCGTCCTTCATTAGATGGTAGATTCACAGAGCGACCCTGTGTGACACATGATATTATACTAATAAAGTGCAAGAGTGTAACTTCAATAGTAAAAATATAGTACTCCGAAAGTTTGCAGGACTTAAACTTCAATACTCATAGTAATATGTACAAGACTAACTTCAATAGTAATTGTAATATGTATAAATTTCAATTGCAATACTGTAGTAATATGAGTACTCCGGAGCTTGGAGTAATAAAGTTTCAAACTAAGAACGAAACATGAACTAATAAAGTTTGCCCTATGCATCAATCGATGGAGAGGCTGGATCTCAAGTTCGAAAGGGGGAAAAAGACTGCAGTGAAGTTTCAAGTTTGCATTGAAGTTCGAAAGTGGTAATGCAGCTAGTATTAGTGCAGTAGAAATCCCTTGTGCCTTGTTTGGTTGACGTGTTTTCACATGGTTCAGTGAGTAATATCTGGGTCTTTCTTAATAAGAACACATTTTATCTGTTTGGCAGAAGAGTATTGGACAGGATCAGAGTCGCGGGGATCCTCAGGAAACACTTCCGCGCACGTCGGGTGGACGTGGAACCGCAACACCTCTATGCTCTCGCGTTTCTGGTCGTTCCGCATACGTGCTCCGATTGCTGCTTCTCCTTCCAGGCATCCACCCCGTTCCAGCATGGATCAGGCTGAGGGATTGATTCCAATGCAAAATTACAAGTCCTGAGGCCTGCTGGCATGGATTACGTGAATAGAAATTGGACGCTTCACTAATAAGGCCCGAGGAACCCCTCAAAAAAAAAACTAATAATGCCCCAGGACAGGCTATCTCTCAGGTTGTCCTGATCTGCCGCAAATACTCACGCCAAAACATGGTGAATGAAGTATTTTGCATCAAATCCCCTCCGAATAATACTCAGTAGGGGGCTAACTAGTTTTAAACCAATGATTAAACTACATTAACCACTGACCTCGAAGCTCTCCTCCTTGGAGAGGACCGACTCCCCGGCGACGGCGAGGTTGTCTTGCAGCTGCAGCAGGACTGTCACGTCTGAGCCCACGGAGAGGTCGTTGATCCGCTGCCGCTTGGTGGGCACATCAGACTCAACGGCGAGGCCGCCATGCGCCTGCTGCAGCAGCTGTAGGGGGGCGTGCGAGTTGGCGGCGAGGTCCTGTAGTTGCTGCTGGGGGATTACGACGGTGGGCCGCACACCTAACAGGCCCCCTTGTCCACTCGTGGGATTCATCGCCGGAAGATGGGGGTGCAGGGAGGCGCTAATACAGAGGTTGTGGATGGTACAGCCGCCGACGAGCACTGTACAGGTTGGGGCTATAGGATTTTGAAGATGAATGGGGAGAGGCGGCAGGGGCCTATATAAATCGAGAGGAGTGAGGTAGCGAGAAGTGAAGTGAATGGGGAGAGGCGGCAGGGGCCTATAAATCGAGAGGGCTATAGGTTGGGACATGATTTTTACGCAATATTTAAATTTAGATTTAAGCCGCATGTCACCAGGTGACATGCGAAAGGTGCATGTCACCTGATCTCTATCCGTGAAGGACACAGGTCACTCGCAACACTGTACATGGTGTACTGTAGGGACGCGAAACAGTATTGTTCACTGTTCGTAGTGTTTTTCATTTTTCTGATTTTTTTGAATTTTATGCCCATTTGAATCTTTTGGTCAAATCCTAGGTTTGACAAAGATTTAAACAAGTTTAAAATATATGAAAAGGTAAGCATGGATCCTTCTTAGTCACTCTAAAATGAAGCTTTTGGGATGTTCTTGAAATTTCCATGCTTGACTTCATAAGACAGAGTTTAGGGTTAGGGGTAGATATATACATGATTTGTTTGGTTTGAATATGTCTAGACCTTGTTTATCAACTTTAATTCTTACTATATGACATAAGAAAACTATTTGCTTTGGTTTTTCATTTTTCTGATTTTTTTGAATTTTGATGCCCATTTGAATCTTGTCAAATCCTAGGTTTGACCAAGATAATTTAAACAAGTTTAAAACATGGAAATGAAAAGGGAAGCATGTATCCTTCTTAGTCACTCTAAAATGAAGTTTTTGGGAGGTTTTTGAAATTTCCATGTTTGAAACCCAAAACCACTTCTCTTCATGCTTGACTTCATAAGACAGAGTTTAGGGGTTAGGGGGTAGATACATGGTTTGTCTAGTTTGAAACTTTGAATATGTCTAGACCTTGTTTATCAACTTGAATATGCTTACTATATGACATAAGAAGACTATGTACTTTGGTTTTTCATTTTTCTGATTTTTTTAATTTTCTGCGCATTTGAATCTTGGTCAAATCCTAAATTTGACCAAGATTTAGACAAGTTTAACACGTGAAAACGAATAAGTAAGCCTGGATCCTTCTTAGTCACTCTAAAATGAAGCCTTTGGGAGGTTCTTGAAATTTCCATGTTTGAAACCCAAAACCACTTCTCTTCATGATTGACTTCATAAGATCGACAGATTAGTTTAGGGTTAAGGGTAGATATATACATGATTTTTCTGGTTTTAATATGTCTAGACCTTGTTTATCAACTTGAATGCTTACTATATGACATAAGAAAACTATTTGCTTTTGTTTTCATTTTTCTGATTTTTTTTGAATTTTGATGCCCATTTGAATCTTGTCAAATCCTAGGTCGTTTGACCAAGATAATTTAAACAAGTTTAAAACATGAATATGAAAAGGGAAGCATGTATACTTCTTAGTCACTCTAAAATGAAGTTTTTGGGAGGTTTTTGAAAATTCCATGTTTGAAACCCAAAACCACTTCTCTTCATGCCTGACTTCATAAGATAGAGTTTAGGGGTCAGGGGGTGTAGATACATTTGGTTTGTCTAGTTTGAATATGTCTAGACCTTGTTTAACAACTTTAATGCTAACTATATGACATAAGAAGACTATGTGCTTTGGTTTTTCATTTTTCTGATTTTTTTGAATATTGTGCCCACCCATTTGTATCTTCATGAAATCCTAGGTTTGACCAAGATAATTTAAACAATTTTAAAACATGAAATGAAAAGGGAAGCCTGGATCCTTCTTAGTAACTCTAAAATGAAGCTTTTGGGAGGTTCTTGAAATTTCCATGTTTGAAACCCAAAACCACTTCTCTTCATGATTGACTGAGTTTAATTAGGGTTTTAGGGGTAGATATATACATGATTTTTCTGTTTTTCATTCTTTTGATTTTTTTCTGAATTTTTAGGGCCATTTGAATCTTGGTCAAATCCTTGGTTTGACCAAGATTTAAACAAGTTTAAAACATGAAAATGAAAAGGGAAGTCTGTATCCTTCTTAGTCACTCTAAAATGAAGCTTTTGGGATGTTCTTGAAATTTCAATGTTTGAAACCCAAAACGACTTCCCTTCATGCTAGACTTCATAAGATCGAAAGGGGGTAGATACACGATTTGTCTGGTTTGGATATATCTAGACCTTGTTTATCAACTTGATTGCTTACGATATGACATAAGAAGACTATGTGATTTGGTTTTCCATTTTTCTGATTTTTTTAATTTTTTGCCCACCCATTTGTATCTTCGTCAAATCCTAGGTTTGACCAAGATAATTAAAACAAGTTTTATAAAACATGAAAATGAAAAGGGAAGCATGTATCCTTCTTAGGCACTCTAAAATGAAGCTTTTGGGAGTTTTTTGAAATTTCCATGTTTGAAACCCAAAACCACATCTCTTCACATGCTTGACTTCATAAGACAGAGTTTAGGGGTTAGGGGTATAGATACATGATTTGTCTGGTTTGAATATGTCTAGACATTGTTTATCAACTTTAATGCTTACTATATGACATAAGAAAAATAATGTCATGTAAATGAGTTAACTTGGATTTCCTACCCTTGAATCCATAGGAAACTTTGTTCTAATGCACTATAATAATCAACCGAGTTTTTACACCAACAGGTCTGTCACTTACGTGTGGTGCCCACGCGTGAGGTCCCACACTTCAGTGAGCACAAGTCACGTGCAATAGGTACGCAAACTCCCAGCCATCTTCTTTGTCAAGAGAAGACGCATCAGGATGCGTATTGGAAGTCTGTGGGTCCTTCTGGATCCTTCGGTTGTCCCTCTCACAAAAAAAAACAAATCTCTCTCATTCTCGGCCTCGCTCGACTCGCTCGCTCGCTCGCTCGCACCTCCTGCGCACTGACAAACCCTGCACAAAAGTCAACATCATCACCCGAAAAAGGGGAGACACCATAATTCTCTCCCTTCTTCTCTCCTTCCGAGTGATCCCTCTTCCTCCGAGTTTCACTCGACGGGCAAACACACTTTTTTTAATTTTCTGCCCATTTGAATCTTGGTCAAATCCTAGGTTTGACCAAGATTTAAACAAGTTTAAAACATGAAAATAAAATGGTAAGCATGGATCCTTCTTAGTCTCCCGAAAATGAAGTTTTTTTTTTTGAAATTTCCATGTTTGAAACCAAAAACCACTTCTCTTCATGCTTGACTTCATAAGACATAGTTTAGGGTTAGGGGTAGATATATACATGATTTTTCTGGTTTGAATATGTCTAGACCTTGTTTATCAACTTGAATGCTAGCTTACTATATATGACATAAGAATGCTATGTGCTTTGGTTTTTCATTCTTTTGATTTTTTTCTGAATTTTTATGCCCATTTGAATCTTGGTCGAATCCTAGGTTTGACCAAGATTTAAACAAGTTTAAAACATGAAAATGAGAAGGGAAGCATGTATCCTTCTCAGTCACTCTAATTAAAATGAAGATTTTGGGAGGTTTTTGAAATTTCCATGTTTGAAACCAAAAACCACGTCTCTTCATGCTTGACTTCATAAGATATATAGAGTTTAATTAGGGGTTAGGGGTATAGATACATGATTTGTTTGGTTTGAATATGTCTAGACCTTGTTTAACAACTTGAATGCTTACTATATGCCATAAGAAGACTATGTACTTTGGTTTTTAATTTTTTTGATTTTTTAAAATTTTCTGCCAATTTGAATCTTGGTCAAATCATAGGTTTGACAAAGATTTAAACAAGTTTAAATTGTGAAAATGAAAAGGTAAGCATGGATCCTTATTAGTCACTCTAAATTAAATCTTTTGGGAGGTTCTTGAAATTTCCATGTTTGAAACCCAAAACCACTTCTCTTCATGATTGACTTCATAAGAAAGAGTTTAGGGTTTTAGGGGTAGATATATACATGATTTTTCTGGTTTGAATATGTCTAGACCTGGTTTATCAACTTGAATGCTTACTATACATATGACATATATAAGAATGCTATGTGCTTTGGTTTTTCATTCTCTTTTGATTTTTTTTCTAAATTTTTATGCCCATTTGAATCTTGGTCAAAATCTTTGGTTTGACAAGGATTTAAACAAGTTTAAAACATGAAAATGAAAAAGGGAAGTCTGTATATCCTTCTTTTAGTAACTCTAAAATGGAAGCTTTTGGGATGTTCTTGAAATTTCCATGTTTGAAACCGAAAACAACTTCCCTTCATGCTAGCTTCATAAGATCGACAGGGGGTAGATACATGATTTGTCTGGTTTGAATATGTCTAGACATTGTTTATCAACTTTAATGCTTACTATATGACATAAGAAAAATAATGTCATGTAAATGAGTTAACTTGGATTTCCTACCCTTGAATCCATAGGAAACTTTGTTCTAATGCACTATAATAATCAACCGAGTTTTTACACCAACAGGTCTGTCACTTACGTGTGGTGCCCACGCATGAGGTCCCACACTTCAGTGAGCACAAGTCACGTGCAATAGGTACGCAAACTCCCAGCCATCTTCTTTGTCAAGAGAAGACGCATCAGGATGCGTATTGGAAGTCTGTGGGTCCTTCTGGATCCTTCGTTGTCCCTCTCACAAAAAAAAACAAATCTCTCTCATTCTCGGCCTCGCTCGACTCGCTCGCTCGCTCGCTCGCTCGCACCTCCTGCGCACTGACAAACCGTGCACAAAAGTCAACATCATCACCCGAAAAAGGGGAGACACCATAATTCTCTCCCTTCTTCTCTCCTTCCTCCGAGTGATCCCTCTTCCTCCGAGTTTCACTCGACGGGCAAACACACTTGTGCTGCATAGTAATAATAAAAAGGTATAGAAAAATCAACCTACGAATCTATAATTAAATAGGTTAGTAATAATAAAAATGTAGAAAAATCAACCTACGAATCTATAATTAAATAGGTTAAACTAGGGTTTTGCCCACTACTACAGATCAAGGTTCAAACCTTGTTTATCAACTTGAATATGCTTACTATATGACATAAGAAGACTATGTACTTTGGTTTTCATTTTTCTGATTTTTTAAATTTTCTGCGCATTTGAATCTTGGTCAAATCCTAGGTTTGACCAAGATTAGACAAGTTTAATTAACACGTGAAAACGAATAAGTAAGCCTGGATCCTTCTTAGTCACTCTAAAATGAAGCATTTTGGGATGTTCTTGAAATTTCCATGTTTGAAACCCAAAACGACCTCTCTTCATGCTACACTTCATAAGATCGACCGAGTTTAGGGTTAGGGGTAGATACATGATTTGTATGGTTTGAATATGTCCAAACCTTGTTAATTTATCAACTTGAATGCTTACTATATGACATAAGAAGACTATATGCTTTTGTTTTTCATTTTTCTGATTTTTTTTTGAATTTTATGCCCATATATTTGAATCTTGGTCAAATCATATGTTTGACAAAGATTTAAACAAGTTTAAATTGTGAAAATGAAAAGGTAAGCATGGATCCTTATTAGTCACTCTAAATTAAATCTTTTGGGAGGTTCTTGAAATTTCCATGTTTGAAACCCAAAACCACTTCTCTTCATGATTGACTTCATAAGAAAGAGTTTAGGGTTTTAGGGGTAGATATATACATGATTTTTCTGGTTTGAATATGTCTAGACCTGGTTTATCAACTTGAATGCTTACTATACATATGACATATATAAGAATGCTATGTGCTTTGGTTTTTCATTCTCTTTTGATTTTTTTTCTAAATTTTTATGCCCATTTGAATCTTGGTCAAAATCTTTGGTTTGACAAGGATTTAAACAAGTTTAAAACATGAAAATGAAAAAGGGAAGTCTGTATATCCTTCTTTTAGTAACTCTAAAATGGAAGCTTTTGGGATGTTCTTGAAATTTCCATGTTTGAAACCGAAAACGACTTCCCTTCATGCTAGACTTCATAAGATCGACAGGGGGTAGATACATGATTTGTCTGGTTTGGATATATCTAGACCTTGTTAATTTATCAACTTGAATGCTTACGATATGACATAAGAAGACAATGTGATTTGGTTTTTCAATTTTCTGATTTTTTTGAATATTGTGCCCACCCATTTGTATCTTCATGAAATCCTAGGTTTTACCAAGATAATTTAAACAAGTTTAAAACATGAAAACGAAAAGGGAAACATGTAACCTTCTCAGTCACTCTAAAATGAAGTTTTTGGGAGGTTTTTGAAATTTCCATGTTTGAAACCCAAAACCACTTCTCTTCATGCTTGACTTCATAAGACAAAGTTTAGGGTTAGGGGGTATAGATACATGATTTGTATGGTTTGAATATGTCCAAACCTTGTTTATCAACTTGAATATGCTTACTATATGACATAAGAAGACTATGTACTTTGGTTTTTCATTTTTCTGATTTTTTTTTATTTTCTGCACATTTGAATCATATCTTGGTCAAATCCTAGGTTTGACCAAGATTTAGACAAGTTTAACACGTGAAAACGAATAAGTAAGCCTGGATCCTTCTTAGTCACTCTAAAATGAAGCTTTTGGGAGGTTCTTGAAATTTCCATGTTTGAAACCCAAAACCACTTCTCTTCATGATTGACTGAGTTTAATTATATAGGATTTTAGGGGTAGATATATACATGATTTTTCTGGTTTGAATATATATGTCTAGACCTTGTTTATCAACTTGAATGCTTACTATACATATGACATATCTAAGAATGCTATGTGCTTTGGTTTTTCATTCTTTTGATTTTTTTCTGAATTTTTAGGGCCATTTGAATCTTGGTCAAATCATTGGTTTGACCAAGATTTAAACAAGTTTAAAACATGAAAATGAAAAGGGAAGTCTGTATCCTTCTTAGTCACTCTAAAATGAAGCTTTTGGGATGTTCTTGAAATTTCAATGTTTGAAACCCAAAACGACTTCCCTTCATGCTAGACTTCATAAGATCGAAAGGGGGTAGATACATGATTTGTCTGGTTTGGATATATCTAGACCTTGTTTATCAACTTGATTGCTTACGATATGACATAAGAAGACTATGTGATTTGGTTTTTCATTTTTCTGATTTTTTTGAACATTGTGCCCACCCATTTGTATCTTCATGAAATCCTAGGTTTGACCAAGCTAATTTAAACAAGTTTAAAACATGAAAATGAAAAGGGAAGCATGTAACCTTCTCAGTCACTCTAAAATGAAGTTTTTGGGAGGTTTTTGAAATTTCCATGTTTGAAACCCAAAACCACTTCTCTTCATGCTTGACTTCATAAGACAAAGTTTAGGGTTAGGGGGTATATATAGATACATGATTTGTATGGTTTGAATATGTCCAAACCTTTTGTTTATCAACTTGAATATGCTTACTATATGACATAAGAAGACTATGTACTTTGGTTTTTCATTTTTCTGATTTTTTTAATTTTCTGCGCATTTGAATCATATCTTGGTCAAATCCTAGGTTTTACCAAGATTTAGACAAGTTTAACACGTGAAAACGAATAAGTAAGCCTGGATCCTTCTTAGTCACTCTAAAATGAAGCTTTTGGGAGGTTCTTGAAATTTCCATGTTTGAAACCCAAAACCACTTCTCTTCATGATTGACTGAGTTTAATTAGGGTTTTAGGGGTAGATATATACATGATTTTTCTGGTTTGAATATATATGTCTAGACCTTGTTTATCAACTTGAATGCTTACTATACATATGACATAAGAATGCTATGTGCTTTGGTTTTTCATTCTTTTGATTTTTTCTGAATTTTTAGGGCCATTTGAATCTTGGTCAAATCCTTGGTTTGACCAAGATTTAAACAAGTTTAAAACATGAAAATGAAAAGGGAAGTCTGTATCCTTCTTAGTCACTCTAAAATGAAGCTTTTGGGATGTTCTTGAAATTTCAATGTTTGAAACCCAAAACGACTTCCCTTCATGCTAGACTTCATAAGATCGAAAGGGGGTAGATACACGATTTGTCTGGTTTGGATATATCTAGACCTTGTTTATCAACTTGATTGCTTACGATATGACATAAGAAGACTATGTGATTTGGTTTTCCATTTTTCTGATTTTTTTAATTTTTTGCCCACCCATTTGTATCTTCGTCAAATCCTAGGTTTGACCAAGATAATTAAAACAAGTTTTATAAAACATGAAAATGAAAAGGGAAGCATGTATCCTTCTTAGGCACTCTAAAATGAAGCTTTTGGGAGTTTTTGAAATTTCCATGTTTGAAACCCAAAACCACATCTCTTCACATGCTTGACTTCATAAGACAGAGTTTAGGGGTTAGGGGTATAGATACATGATTTGTCTGGTTTGAATATGTCTAGACATTGTTTATCAACTTTAATGCTTACTATATGACATAAGAAAAATAATGTCATGTAAATGAGTTAACTTGGATTTCCTACCCTTGAATCCATAGGAAACTTTGTTCTAATGCACTATAATAATCAACCGAGTTTTTACACCAACAGGTCTGTCACTTACGTGTGGTGCCCACGCGTGAGGTCCCACACTTCAGTGAGCACAAGTCACGTGCAATAGGTACGCAAACTCCCAGCCATCTTCTTTGTCAAGAGAAGACGCATCAGGATGCGTATTGGAAGTCTGTGGGTCCTTCTGGATCCTTCGGTTGTCCCTCTCACAAAAAAAACAAATCTCTCTCATTCTCGGCCTCGCTCGACTCGCTCGCTCGCTCGCTCGCTCGCACCTCCTGCGCACTGACAAACCGTGCACAAAAGTCAACATCATCACCCGAAAAAGGGGAGACACCATAATTCTCTCCCTTCTTCTCTCCTTCCTCCGAGTGATCCCTCTTCCTCCGAGTTTCACTCGACGGGCAAACACACTTGTGCTGCATAGTAATAATAAAAAGGTATAGAAAAATCAACCTACGAATCTATAATTAAATAGGTTAGTAATAATAAAAATGTAGAAAAATCAACCTACGAATCTATAATTAAATAGGTTAAACTAGGGTTTTGCCCACTACTACAGATCAAGGTTCAAACCTTGTTTATCAACTTGAATATGCTTACTATATGACATAAGAAGACTATGTACTTTGGTTTTCATTTTTCTGATTTTTTAAATTTTCTGCGCATTTGAATCTTGGTCAAATCCTAGGTTTGACCAAGATTAGACAAGTTTAATTAACACGTGAAAACGAATAAGTAAGCCTGGATCCTTCTTAGTCACTCTAAAATGAAGCATTTTGGGATGTTCTTGAAATTTCCATGTTTGAAACCCAAAACGACCTCTCTTCATGCTACACTTCATAAGATCGACCGAGTTTAGGGTTAGGGGTAGATACATGATTTGTATGGTTTGAATATGTCCAAACCTTGTTAATTTATCAACTTGAATGCTTACTATATGACATAAGAAGACTATATGCTTTTGTTTTTCATTTTTCTGATTTTTTTTGAATTTTATGCCCATATATTTGAATCTTGGTCAAATCATATGTTTGACAAAGATTTAAACAAGTTTAAATTGTGAAAATGAAAAGGTAAGCATGGATCCTTATTAGTCACTCTAAATTAAATCTTTTGGGAGGTTCTTGAAATTTCCATGTTTGAAACCCAAAACCACTTCTCTTCATGATTGACTTCATAAGAAAGAGTTTAGGGTTTTAGGGGTAGATATATACATGATTTTTCTGGTTTGAATATGTCTAGACCTGGTTTATCAACTTGAATGCTTACTATACATATGACATATATAAGAATGCTATGTGCTTTGGTTTTTCATTCTCTTTTGATTTTTTTTCTAAATTTTTATGCCCATTTGAATCTTGGTCAAAATCTTTGGTTTGACAAGGATTTAAACAAGTTTAAAACATGAAAATGAAAAAGGGAAGTCTGTATATCCTTCTTTTAGTAACTCTAAAATGGAAGCTTTTGGGATGTTCTTGAAATTTCCATGTTTGAAACCGAAAACGACTTCCCTTCATGCTAGACTTCATAAGATCGACAGGGGGTAGATACATGATTTGTCTGGTTTGGATATATCTAGACCTTGTTAATTTATCAACTTGAATGCTTACGATATGACATAAGAAGACAATGTGATTTGGTTTTTCAATTTTCTGATTTTTTTGAATATTGTGCCCACCCATTTGTATCTTCATGAAATCCTAGGTTTTACCAAGATAATTTAAACAAGTTTAAAACATGAAAACGAAAAGGGAAACATGTAACCTTCTCAGTCACTCTAAAATGAAGTTTTTGGGAGGTTTTTGAAATTTCCATGTTTGAAACCCAAAACCACTTCTCTTCATGCTTGACTTCATAAGACAAAGTTTAGGGTTAGGGGTATAGATACATGATTTGTATGGTTTGAATATGTCCAAACCTTGTTTATCAACTTGAATATGCTTACTATATGACATAAGAAGACTATGTACTTTGGTTTTTCATTTTTCTGATTTTTTTAATTTTCTGCACATTTGAATCATATCTTGGTCAAATCCTAGGTTTGACCAAGATTTAGACAAGTTTAACACGTGAAAACGAATAAGTAAGCCTGGATCCTTCTTAGTCACTCTAAAATGAAGCTTTTGGGAGGTTCTTGAAATTTCCATGTTTGAAACCCAAAACCACTTCTCTTCATGATTGACTGAGTTTAATTATATAGGATTTTAGGGGTAGATATATACATGATTTTTCTGGTTTGAATATATATGTCTAGACCTTGTTTATCAACTTGAATGCTTACTATACATATGACATATCTAAGAATGCTATGTGCTTTGGTTTTTCATTCTTTTGATTTTTTTCTGAATTTTTAGGGCCATTTGAATCTTGGTCAAATCATTGGTTTGACCAAGATTTAAACAAGTTTAAAACATGAAAATGAAAAGGGAAGTCTGTATCCTTCTTAGTCACTCTAAAATGAAGCTTTTGGGATGTTCTTGAAATTTCAATGTTTGAAACCCAAAACGACTTCCCTTCATGCTAGACTTCATAAGATCGAAAGGGGGTAGATACATGATTTGTCTGGTTTGGATATATCTAGACCTTGTTTATCAACTTGATTGCTTACGATATGACATAAGAAGACTATGTGATTTGGTTTTTCATTTTTCTGATTTTTTTGAACATTGTGCCCACCCATTTGTATCTTCATGAAATCCTAGGTTTGACCAAGCTAATTTAAACAAGTTTAAAACATGAAAATGAAAAGGGAAGCATGTAACCTTCTCAGTCACTCTAAAATGAAGTTTTTGGGAGGTTTTTGAAATTTCCATGTTTGAAACCCAAAACCACTTCTCTTCATGCTTGACTTCATAAGACAAAGTTTAGGGTTAGGGGGTATATATAGATACATGATTTGTATGGTTTGAATATGTCCAAACCTTTTGTTTATCAACTTGAATATGCTTACTATATGACATAAGAAGACTATGTACTTTGGTTTTTCATTTTTCTGATTTTTTTAATTTTCTGCGCATTTGAATCATATCTTGGTCAAATCCTAGGTTTTACCAAGATTTAGACAAGTTTAACACGTGAAAACGAATAAGTAAGCCTGGATCCTTCTTAGTCACTCTAAAATGAAGCTTTTGGGAGGTTCTTGAAATTTCCATGTTTGAAACCCAAAACCACTTCTCTTCATGATTGACTGAGTTTAATTAGGGTTTTAGGGGTAGATATATACATGATTTTTCTGGTTTGAATATATATGTCTAGACCTTGTTTATCAACTTGAATGCTTACTATACATATGACATAAGAATGCTATGTGCTTTGGTTTTTCATTCTTTTGATTTTTTTCTGAATTTTTAGGGCCATTTGAATCTTGGTCAAATCCTTGGTTTGACCAAGATTTAAACAAGTTTAAAACATGAAAATGAAAAGGGAAGTCTGTATCCTTCTTAGTCACTCTAAAATGAAGCTTTTGGGATGTTCTTGAAATTTCAATGTTTGAAACCCAAAACGACTTCCCTTCATGCTAGACTTCATAAGATCGAAAGGGGGTAGATACACGATTTGTCTGGTTTGGATATATCTAGACCTTGTTTATCAACTTGATTGCTTACGATATGACATAAGAAGACTATGTGATTTGGTTTTCCATTTTTCTGATTTTTTTAATTTTTTGCCCACCCATTTGTATCTTCGTCAAATCCTAGGTTTGACCAAGATAATTAAAACAAGTTTTATAAAACATGAAAATGAAAAGGGAAGCATGTATCCTTCTTAGGCACTCTAAAATGAAGCTTTTGGGAGTTTTTTGAAATTTCCATGTTTGAAACCCAAAACCACATCTCTTCACATGCTTGACTTCATAAGACAGAGTTTAGGGGTTAGGGGTATAGATACATGATTTGTCTGGTTTGAATATGTCTAGACATTGTTTATCAACTTTAATGCTTACTATATGACATAAGAAAAATAATGTCATGTAAATGAGTTAACTTGGATTTCCTACCCTTGAATCCATAGGAAACTTTGTTCTAATGCACTATAATAATCAACCGAGTTTTTACACCAACAGGTCTGTCACTTACGTGTGGTGCCCACGCGTGAGGTCCCACACTTCAGTGAGCACAAGTCACGTGCAATAGGTACGCAAACTCCCAGCCATCTTCTTTGTCAAGAGAAGACGCATCAGGATGCGTATTGGAAGTCTGTGGGTCCTTCTGGATCCTTCGGTTGTCCCTCTCACAAAAAAAAACAAATCTCTCTCATTCTCGGCCTCGCTCGACTCGCTCGCTCGCTCGCACCTCCTGCGCACTGACAAACCGTGCACAAAAGTCAACATCATCACCCGAAAAAGGGGAGACACCATAATTCTCTCCCTTCTTCTCTCCTTCCTCCGAGTGATCCCTCTTCCCCCGAGTTTCACTCGACGGGCAAACACACTTGTGCTGCATAGTAATAATAAAAAGGTATAGAAAAATCAACCTACGAATCTATAATTAAATAGGTTAGTAATAATAAAAATGTAGAAAAATCAACCTACGAATCTATAATTAAATAGGTTAAACTAGGGTTTTGCCCACTACTACAGATCAAGGTTCAAACCTTGTTTATCAACTTGAATATGCTTACTATATGACATAAGAAGACTATGTACTTTGGTTTTCATTTTTCTGATTTTTTAAATTTTCTGCGCATTTGAATCTTGGTCAAATCCTAGGTTTGACCAAGATTAGACAAGTTTAATTAACACGTGAAAACGAATAAGTAAGCCTGGATCCTTCTTAGTCACTCTAAAATGAAGCATTTTGGGATGTTCTTGAAATTTCCATGTTTGAAACCCAAAACGACCTCTCTTCATGCTACACTTCATAAGATCGACCGAGTTTAGGGTTAGGGGTAGATACATGATTTGTATGGTTTGAATATGTCCAAACCTTGTTAATTTATCAACTTGAATGCTTACTATATGACATAAGAAGACTATATGCTTTTGTTTTTCATTTTTCTGATTTTTTTTTGAATTTTATGCCCATATATTTGAATCTTGGTCAAATCATATGTTTGACAAAGATTTAAACAAGTTTAAATTGTGAAAATGAAAAGGTAAGCATGGATCCTTATTAGTCACTCTAAATTAAATCTTTTGGGAGGTTCTTGAAATTTCCATGTTTGAAACCCAAAACCACTTCTCTTCATGATTGACTTCATAAGAAAGAGTTTAGGGTTTTAGGGGTAGATATATACATGATTTTTCTGGTTTGAATATGTCTAGACCTGGTTTATCAACTTGAATGCTTACTATACATATGACATATATAAGAATGCTATGTGCTTTGGTTTTTTTTTTTTGATTTTTTTCTGAATTTTTAGGGCCATTTGAATCTTGGTCAAATCATTGGTTTGACCAAGATTTAAACAAGTTTAAAACATGAAAATGAAAAGGGAAGTCTGTATCCTTCTTAGTCACTCTAAAATGAAGCTTTTGGGATGTTCTTGAAATTTCAATGTTTGAAACCCAAAACGACTTCCCTTCATGCTAGACTTCATAAGATCGAAAGGGGGTAGATACATGATTTGTCTGGTTTGGATATATCTAGACCTTGTTTATCAACTTGATTGCTTACGATATGACATAAGAAGACTATGTGATTTGGTTTTTCATTTTTCTGATTTTTTTGAACATTGTGCCCACCCATTTGTATCTTCATGAAATCCTAGGTTTGACCAAGCTAATTTAAACAAGTTTAAAACATGAAAATGGGAAGCATGTAACCTTCTCAGTCACTCTAAAATGAAGTTTTTGGGAGGTTTTTGAAATTTCCATGTTTGAAACCCAAAACCACTTCTCTCTTCATGCTTGACTTCATAAGACAAAGTTTAGGGTTAGGGGGTATATATAGATACATGATTTGTATGGTTTGAATATGTCCAAACCTTTTGTTTATCAACTTGAATATGCTTACTATATGACATAAGAAGACTATGTACTTTGGTTTTTCATTTTTCTGATTTTTTTTAATTTTCTGCGCATTTGAATCATATCTTGGTCAAATCCTAGGTTTTACCAAGATTTAGACAAGTTTAACACGTGAAAACGAATAAGTAAGCCTGGATCCTTCTTAGTCACTCTAAAATGAAGCTTTTGGGAGGTTCTTGAAATTTCCATGTTTGAAACCCAAAACCACTTCTCTTCATGATTGACTGAGTTTAATTATATAGGATTTTAGGGGTAGATATATACATGATTTTTCTGGTTTGAATGTATATGTCTAGACCTTGTTTATCAACTTGAATGCTTACTATACATATGACATATCTAAGAATGCTATGTGCTTTGGTTTTTCATTCTTTTGATTTTTTTCTGAATTTTTAGGGCCATTTGAATCTTGGTCAAATCATTGGTTTGACCAAGATTTAAACAAGTTTAAAACATGAAAATGAAAAGGGAAGTCTGTATCCTTCTTAGTCACTCTAAAATGAAGCTTTTGGGATGTTCTTGAAATTTCAATGTTTGAAACCCAAAACGACTTCCCTTCATGCTAGACTTCATAAGATCGAAAGGGGGTAGATACATGATTTGTCTGGTTTGGATATATCTAGACCTTGTTTATCAACTTGATTGCTTACGATATGACATAAGAAGACTATGTGATTTGGTTTTTCATTTTTCTGATTTTTTTGAACATTGTGCCCACCCATTTGTATCTTCATGAAATCCTAGGTTTGACCAAGCTAATTTAAACAAGTTTAAAACATGAAAATGAAAAGGGAAGCATGTAACCTTCTCAGTCACTCTAAAATGAAGTTTTTGGGAGGTTTTTGAAATTTCCATGTTTGAAACCCAAAACCACTTCTCTTCATGCTTGACTTCATAAGACAAAGTTTAGGGTTAGGGGGTATATATAGATACATGATTTGTATGGTTTGAATATGTCCAAACCTTTTGTTTATCAACTTGAATATGCTTACTATATGACATAAGAAGACTATGTACTTTGGTTTTTCATTTTTCTGATTTTTTTAATTTTCTGCGCATTTGAATCATATCTTGGTCAAATCCTAGGTTTTACCAAGATTTAGACAAGTTTAACACGTGAAAACGAATAAGTAAGCCGGATCCTTCTTAGTCACTCTAAAATGAAGCTTTTGGGAGGTTCTTGAAATTTCCATGTTTGAAACCCAAAACCACTTCTCTTCATGATTGACTGAGTTTAATTAGGGTTTTAGGGGTAGATATATACATGATTTTTCTGGTTTGAATATATATGTCTAGACCTTGTTTATCAACTTGAATGCTTACTATACATATGACATAAGAATGCTATGTGCTTTGGTTTTTCATTCTTTTGATTTTTTCTGAATTTTTAGGGCCATTTGAATCTTGGTCAAATCCTTGGTTTGACCAAGATTTAAACAAGTTTAAAACATGAAAATGAAAAGGGAAGTCTGTATCCTTCTTAGTCACTCTAAAATGAAGCTTTTGGGATGTTCTTGAAATTTCAATGTTTGAAACCCAAAACGACTTCCCTTCATGCTAGACTTCATAAGATCGAAAGGGGGTAGATACACGATTTGTCTGGTTTGGATATATCTAGACCTTGTTTATCAACTTGATTGCTTACGATATGACATAAGAAGACTATGTGATTTGGTTTTCCATTTTTCTGATTTTTTTAATTTTTTGCCCACCCATTTGTATCTTCGTCAAATCCTAGGTTTGACCAAGATAATTAAAACAAGTTTTATAAAACATGAAAATGAAAAGGGAAGCATGTATCCTTCTTAGGCACTCTAAAATGAAGCTTTTGGGAGTTTTTTGAAATTTCCATGTTTGAAACCCAAAACCACATCTCTTCACATGCTTGACTTCATAAGACAGAGTTTAGGGGTTAGGGGTATAGATACATGATTTGTCTGGTTTGAATATGTCTAGACATTGTTTATCAACTTTAATGCTTACTATATGACATAAGAAAAATAATGTCATGTAAATGAGTTAACTTGGATTTCCTACCCTTGAATCCATAGGAAACTTTGTTCTAATGCACTATAATAATCAACCGAGTTTTTACACCAACAGGTCTGTCACTTACGTGTGGTGCCCACGCGTGAGGTCCCACACTTCAGTGAGCACAAGTCACGTGCAATAGGTACGCAAACTCCCAGCCATCTTCTTTGTCAAGAGAAGACGCATCAGGATGCGTATTGGAAGTCTGTGGGTCCTTCTGGATCCTTCGGTTGTCCCTCTCAAAAAAAACAAATCTCTCTCATTCTCGGCCTCGCTCGACTCGCTCGCTCGTCGCGCACCTCCTGCGCACTGACAAACCGTGCACAAAAGTCAACATCATCACCCGAAAAAGGGGAGACACCATAATTCTCTCCCTTCTTCTCTCCTTCCTCCGAGTGATCCCTCTTCCTCCGAGTTTCACTCGACGGGCAAACACACTTGTGCTGCATAGTAATAATAAAAAGGTATAGAAAAATCAACCTACGAATCTATAATTAAATAGGTTAGTAATAATAAAAATGTAGAAAAATCAACCTACGAATCTATAATTAAATAGGTTAAACTAGGGTTTTGCCCACTACTACAGATCAAGGTTCAAACCTTGTTTATCAACTTGAATATGCTTACTATATGACATAAGAAGACTATGTACTTTGGTTTTCATTTTTCTGATTTTTTAAATTTTCTGCGCATTTGAATCTTGGTCAAATCCTAGGTTTGACCAAGATTAGACAAGTTTAATTAACACGTGAAAACGAATAAGTAAGCCTGGATCCTTCTTAGTCACTCTAAAATGAAGCATTTTGGGATGTTCTTGAAATTTCCATGTTTGAAACCCAAAACGACCTCTCTTCATGCTACACTTCATAAGATCGACCGAGTTTAGGGTTAGGGGTAGATACATGATTTGTATGGTTTGAATATGTCCAAACCTTGTTAATTTATCAACTTGAATGCTTACTATATGACATAAGAAGACTATATGCTTTTGTTTTTCATTTTTCTGATTTTTTTTGAATTTTATGCCCATATATTTGAATCTTGGTCAAATCATATGTTTGACAAAGATTTAAACAAGTTTAAATTGTGAAAATGAAAAGGTAAGCATGGATCCTTATTAGTCACTCTAAATTAAATCTTTTGGGAGGTTCTTGAAATTTCCATGTTTGAAACCCAAAACCACTTCTCTTCATGATTGACTTCATAAGAAAGAGTTTAGGGTTTTAGGGGTAGATATATACATGATTTTTCTGGTTTGAATATGTCTAGACCTGGTTTATCAACTTGAATGCTTACTATACATATGACATATATAAGAATGCTATGTGCTTTGGTTTTTCATTCTCTTTTGATTTTTTTTCTAAATTTTTATGCCCATTTGAATCTTGGTCAAAATCTTTGGTTTGACAAGGATTTAAACAAGTTTAAAACATGAAAATGAAAAAGGGAAGTCTGTATATCCTTCTTTTAGTAACTCTAAAATGGAAGCTTTTGGGATGTTCTTGAAATTTCCATGTTTGAAACCGAAAACGACTTCCCTTCATGCTAGACTTCATAAGATCGACAGGGGGTAGATACATGATTTGTCTGGTTTGGATATATCTAGACCTTGTTTATCAACTTGATTGCTTACGATATGACATAAGAAGACTATGTGATTTGGTTTTTCATTTTTCTGATTTTTTTGAACATTGTGCCCACCCATTTGTATCTTCATGAAATCCTAGGTTTGACCAAGCTAATTTAAACAAGTTTAAAACATGAAAATGAAAAGGGAAGCATGTAACCTTCTCAGTCACTCTAAAATGAAGTTTTTGGGAGGTTTTTGAAATTTCCATGTTTGAAACCCAAAACCACTCTCTCTTCATGCTTGACTTCATAAGACAAAGTTTAGGGTTAGGGGGTATATATAGATACATGATTTGTATGGTTTGAATATGTCCAAACCTTTTGTTTATCAACTTGAATATGCTTACTATATGACATAAGAAGACTATGTACTTTGGTTTTTCATTTTTCTGATTTTTTTAATTTTCTGCGCATTTGAATCATATCTTGGTCAAATCCTAGGTTTTACCAAGATTTAGACAAGTTTAACACGTGAAAACGAATAAGTAAGCCTGGATCCTTCTTAGTCACTCTAAAATGAAGCTTTTGGGAGGTTCTTGAAATTTCCATGTTTGAAACCCAAAACCACTTCTCTTCATGATTGACTGAGTTTAATTAGGGTTTTAGGGGTAGATATATACATGATTTTTCTGGTTTGAATATATATGTCTAGACCTTGTTTATCAACTTGAATGCTTACTATACATATGACATAAGAATGCTATGTGCTTTGGTTTTTCATTCTTTTGATTTTTTCTGAATTTTTAGGGCCATTTGAATCTTGGTCAAATCCTTGGTTTGACCAAGATTTAAACAAGTTTAAAACATGAAAATGAAAAGGGAAGTCTGTATCCTTCTTAGTCACTCTAAAATGAAGCTTTTGGGATGTTCTTGAAATTTCAATGTTTGAAACCCAAAACGACTTCCCTTCATGCTAGACTTCATAAGATCGAAAGGGGGTAGATACACGATTTGTCTGGTTTGGATATATCTAGACCTTGTTTATCAACTTGATTGCTTACGATATGACATAAGAAGACTATGTGATTTGGTTTTCCATTTTTCTGATTTTTTTAATTTTTTGCCCACCCATTTGTATCTTCGTCAAATCCTAGGTTTGACCAAGATAATTAAAACAAGTTTTATAAAACATGAAAATGAAAAGGGAAGCATGTATCCTTCTTAGGCACTCTAAAATGAAGCTTTTGGGAGTTTTTTGAAATTTCCATGTTTGAAACCCAAAACCACATCTCTTCACATGCTTGACTTCATAAGACAGAGGTTAGGGGTATAGATACATGATTTGTCTGGTTTGAATATGTCTAGACATTGTTTATCAACTTTAATGCTTACTATATGACATAAGAAAAATAATGTCATGTAAATGAGTTAACTTGGATTTCCTACCCTTGAATCCATAGGAAACTTTGTTCTAATGCACTATAATAATCAACCGAGTTTTTACACCAACAGGTCTGTCACTTACGTGTGGTGCCCACGCGTGAGGTCCCACACTTCAGTGAGCACAAGTCACGTGCAATAGGTACGCAAACTCCCAGCCATCTTCTTTGTCAAGAGAAGACGCATCAGGATGCGTATTGGAAGTCTGTGGGTCCTTCTGGATCCTTCGGTTGTCCCTCTCACAAAAAAACAAATCTCTCTCATTCTCGGCCTCGCTCGACTCGCTCGCTCGCTCGCACCTCCTGCGCACTGACAAACCGTGCACAAAAGTCAACATCATCACCCGAAAAAGGGGAGACACCATAATTCTCTCCCTTCTTCTCTCCTTCCTCCGAGTGATCCCTCTTCCTCCGAGTTTCACTCGACGGGCAAACACACTTGTGCTGCATAGTAATAATAAAAAGGTATAGAAAAATCAACCTACGAATCTATAATTAAATAGGTTAGTAATAATAAAAATGTAGAAAAATCAACCTACGAATCTATAATTAAATAGGTTAAACTAGGGTTTTGCCCACTACTACAGATCAAGGTTCAAACCTTGTTTATCAACTTGAATATGCTTACTATATGACATAAGAAGACTATGTACTTTGGTTTTCATTTTTCTGATTTTTTAAATTTTCTGCGCATTTGAATCTTGGTCAAATCCTAGGTTTGACCAAGATTAGACAAGTTTAATTAACACGTGAAAACGAATAAGTAAGCCTGGATCCTTCTTAGTCACTCTAAAATGAAGCATTTTGGGATGTTCTTGAAATTTCCATGTTTGAAACCCAAAACGACCTCTCTTCATGCTACACTTCATAAGATCGACCGAGTTTAGGGTTAGGGGTAGATACATGATTTGTATGGTTTGAATATGTCCAAACCTTGTTAATTTATCAACTTGAATGCTTACTATATGACATAAGAAGACTATATGCTTTTGTTTTTCATTTTTCTGATTTTTTTTGAATTTTATGCCCATATATTTGAATCTTGGTCAAATCATATGTTTGACAAAGATTTAAACAAGTTTAAATTGTGAAAATGAAAAGGTAAGCATGGATCCTTATTAGTCACTCTAAATTAAATCTTTTGGGAGGTTCTTGAAATTTCCATGTTTGAAACCCAAAACCACTTCTCTTCATGATTGACTTCATAAGAAAGAGTTTAGGGTTTTAGGGGTAGATATATACATGATTTTTCTGGTTTGAATATGTCTAGACCTGGTTTATCAACTTGAATGCTTACTATACATATGACATATATAAGAATGCTATGTGCTTTGGTTTTTCATTCTCTTTTGATTTTTTTTCTAAATTTTTATGCCCATTTGAATCTTGGTCAAAATCTTTGGTTTGACAAGGATTTAAACAAGTTTAAAACATGAAAATGAAAAAGGGAAGTCTGTATATCCTTCTTTTAGTAACTCTAAAATGGAAGCTTTTGGGATGTTCTTGAAATTTCCATGTTTGAAACCGAAAACGACTTCCCTTCATGCTAGACTTCATAAGATCGACAGGGGGTAGATACATGATTTGTCTGGTTTGGATATATCTAGACCTTGTTAATTTATCAACTTGAATGCTTACGATATGACATAAGAAGACAATGTGATTTGGTTTTTCAATTTTCTGATTTTTTTGAATATTGTGCCCACCCATTTGTATCTTCATGAAATCCTAGGTTTTACCAAGATAATTTAAACAAGTTTAAAACATGAAAACGAAAAGGGAAACATGTAACCTTCTCAGTCACTCTAAAATGAAGTTTTTGGGAGGTTTTTGAAATTTCCATGTTTGAAACCCAAAACCACTTCTCTTCATGCTTGACTTCATAAGACAAAGTTTAGGGTTAGGGGGTATAGATACATGATTTGTATGGTTTGAATATGTCCAAACCTTGTTTATCAACTTGAATATGCTTACTATATGACATAAGAAGACTATGTACTTTGGTTTTTCATTTTTCTGATTTTTTTTTTTTTAACATGCACATTTGAATCTTGGTCAAATCCTAGGTTTGACCAAGATTTAGACAAGTTTAACACGTGAAAACGAATAAGTAAGCCTGGATCCTTCTTAGTCACTCTAAAATGAAGCTTTTGGGAGGTTCTTGAAATTTCCATGTTTGAAACCCAAAACCACTTCTCTTCATGATTGACTGAGTTTAATTATATAGGATTTTAGGGGTAGATATATACATGATTTTTCTGGTTTGAATATATATGTCTAGACCTTGTTTATCAACTTGAATGCTTACTATACATATGACATATCTAAGAATGCTATGTGCTTTGGTTTTTCATTCTTTTGATTTTTTTCTGAATTTTTAGGGCCATTTGAATCTTGGTCAAATCATTGGTTTGACCAAGATTTAAACAAGTTTAAAACATGAAAATGAAAAGGGAAGTCTGTATCCTTCTTAGTCACTCTAAAATGAAGCTTTTGGGATGTTCTTGAAATTTCAATGTTTGAAACCCAAAACGACTTCCCTTCATGCTAGACTTCATAAGATCGAAAGGGGGTAGATACATGATTTGTCTGGTTTGGATATATCTAGACCTTGTTTATCAACTTGATTGCTTACGATATGACATAAGAAGACTATGTGATTTGGTTTTTCATTTTTCTGATTTTTTTGAACATTGTGCCCACCCATTTGTATCTTCATGAAATCCTAGGTTTGACCAAGCTAATTTAAACAAGTTTAAAACATGAAAATGAAAAGGGAAGCATGTAACCTTCTCAGTCACTCTAAAATGAAGTTTTTGGGAGGTTTTTGAAATTTCCATGTTTGAAACCCAAAACCACTCTCTTCATGCTTGACTTCATAAGACAAAGTTTAGGGTTAGGGGGTATATATAGATACATGATTTGTATGGTTTGAATATGTCCAAACCTTTTGTTTATCAACTTGAATATGCTTACTATATGACATAAGAAGACTATGTACTTTGGTTTTTCATTTTTCTGATTTTTTTAATTTTCTGCGCATTTGAATCATATCTTGGTCAAATCCTAGGTTTTACCAAGATTTAGACAAGTTTAACACGTGAAAACGAATAAGTAAGCCTGGATCCTTCTTAGTCACTCTAAAATGAAGCTTTTGGGAGGTTCTTGAAATTTCCATGTTTGAAACCCAAAACCACTTCTCTTCATGATTGACTGAGTTTAATTAGGGTTTTAGGGGTAGATATATACATGATTTTTCTGGTTTGAATATATATGTCTAGACCTTGTTTATCAACTTGAATGCTTACTATACATATGACATAAGAATGCTATGTGCTTTGGTTTTTCATTCTTTTGATTTTTTCTGAATTTTTAGGGCCATTTGAATCTTGGTCAAATCCTTGGTTTGACCAAGATTTAAACAATTTTAAAACATGAAAATGAAAAGGGAAGTCTGTATCCTTCTTAGTCACTCTAAAATGAAGCTTTTGGGATGTTCTTGAAATTTCAATGTTTGAAACCCAAAACGACTTCCCTTCATGCTAGACTTCATAAGATCGAAAGGGGGTAGATACACGATTTGTCTGGTTTGGATATATCTAGACCTTGTTTATCAACTTGATTGCTTACGATATGACATAAGAAGACTATGTGATTTGGTTTTCCATTTTTCTGATTTTTTTAATTTTTTGCCCACCCATTTGTATCTTCGTCAAATCCTAGGTTTGACCAAGATAATTAAAACAAGTTTTATAAAACATGAAAATGAAAAGGGAAGCATGTATCCTTCTTAGGCACTCTAAAATGAAGCTTTTGGGAGTTTTTTGAAATTTCCATGTTTGAAACCCAAAACCACATCTCTTCACATGCTTGACTTCATAAGACAGAGTTTAGGGGTTAGGGGTATAGATACATGATTTGTCTGGTTTGAATATGTCTAGACATTGTTTATCAACTTTAATGCTTACTATATGACATAAGAAAAATAATGTCATGTAAATGAGTTAACTTGGATTTCCTACCCTTGAATCCATAGGAAACTTTGTTCTAATGCACTATAATAATCAACCGAGTTTTTACACCAACAGGTCTGTCACTTACGTGTGGTGCCCACGCGTGAGGTCCCACACTTCAGTGAGCACAAGTCACGTGCAATAGGTACGCAAACTCCCAGCCATCTTCTTTGTCAAGAGAAGACGCATCAGGATGCGTATTGGAAGTCTGTGGGTCCTTCTGGATCCTTCGGTTGTCCCTCTCAAAAAAAAAACAAATCTCTCTCATTCTCGGCCTCGCTCGACTCGCTCGCTCGCTCGCTCGCACCTCCTGCTCACTGACAAACCATGCACAAAAGTCAACATCATCACCCGAAAAAGGGGAGACACCATAATTCTCTCCCTTCTTCTCTCCTTCCTCCGAGTGATCCCTCTTCCTCCGAGTTTCACTCGACGGGCAAACACACTTGTGCTGCATAGTAATAATAAAAAGGTATAGAAAAATCAACCTACGAATCTATAATTAAATAGGTTAGTAATAATAAAAATGTAGAAAAATCAACCTACGAATCTATAATTAAATAGGTTAAACTAGGGTTTTGCCCACTACTACAGATCAAGGTTCAAACCTTGTTTATCAACTTGAATATGCTTACTATATGACATAAGAAGACTATGTACTTTGGTTTTCATTTTTCTGATTTTTTAAATTTTCTGCGCATTTGAATCTTGGTCAAATCCTAGGTTTGACCAAGATTAGACAAGTTTAATTAACACGTGAAAACGAATAAGTAAGCCTGGATCCTTCTTAGTCACTCTAAAATGAAGCATTTTGGGATGTTCTTGAAATTTCCATGTTTGAAACCCAAAACGACCTCTCTTCATGCTACACTTCATAAGATCGACCGAGTTTAGGGTTAGGGGTAGATACATGATTTGTATGGTTTGAATATGTCCAAACCTTGTTAATTTATCAACTTGAATGCTTACTATATGACATAAGAAGACTATATGCTTTTGTTTTTCATTTTTCTGTTTTTTTTGAATTTTATGCCCATATATTTGAATCTTGGTCAAATCATATGTTTGACAAAGATTTAAACAAGTTTAAATTGTGAAAATGAAAAGGTAAGCATGGATCCTTATTAGTCACTCTAAATTAAATCTTTTGGGAGGTTCTTGAAATTTCCATGTTTGAAACCCAAAACCACTTCTCTTCATGATTGACTTCATAAGAAAGAGTTTAGGGTTTTAGGGGTAGATATATACATGATTTTTCTGGTTTGAATATGTCTAGACCTGGTTTATCAACTTGAATGCTTACTATACATATGACATATATAAGAATGCTATGTGCTTTGGTTTTTCATTCTCTTTTGATTTTTTTTCTAAATTTTTATGCCCATTTGAATCTTGGTCAAAATCTTTGGTTTGACAAGGATTTAAACAAGTTTAAAACATGAAAATGAAAAAGGGAAGTCTGTATATCCTTCTTTTAGTAACTCTAAAATGGAAGCTTTTGGGATGTTCTTGAAATTTCCATGTTTGAAACCGAAAACGACTTCCCTTCATGCTAGACTTCATAAGATCGACAGGGGGTAGATACATGATTTGTCTGGTTTGGATATATCTAGACCTTGTTAATTTATCAACTTGAATGCTTACGATATGACATAAGAAGACAATGTGATTTGGTTTTTCAATTTTCTGATTTTTTTGAATATTGTGCCCACCCATTTGTATCTTCATGAAATCCTAGGTTTTACCAAGATAATTTAAACAAGTTTAAAACATGAAAACGAAAAGGGAAACATGTAACCTTCTCAGTCACTCTAAAATGAAGTTTTTGGGAGGTTTTTGAAATTTCCATGTTTGAAACCCAAAACCACTTCTCTTCATGCTTGACTTCATAAGACAAAGTTTAGGGTTAGGGGGTATAGATACATGATTTGTATGGTTTGAATATGTCCAAACCTTGTTTATCAACTTGAATATGCTTACTATATGACATAAGAAGACTATGTACTTTGGTTTTTCATTTTTCTGATTTTTTTTTAATTTTCTGCACATTTGAATCATATCTTGGTCAAATCCTAGGTTTGACCAAGATTTAGACAAGTTTAACACGTGAAAACGAATAAGTAAGCCTGGATCCTTCTTAGTCACTCTAAAATGAAGCTTTTGGGAGGTTCTTGAAATTTCCATGTTTGAAACCCAAAACCACTTCTCTTCATGATTGACTGAGTTTAATTATATAGGATTTTAGGGGTAGATATATACATGATTTTTCTGGTTTGAATATATATGTCTAGACCTTGTTTATCAACTTGAATGCTTACTATACATATGACATATCTAAGAATGCTATGTGCTTTGGTTTTTCATTCTTTTGATTTTTTTCTGAATTTTTAGGGCCATTTGAATCTTGGTCAAATCATTGGTTTGACCAAGATTTAAACAAGTTTAAAACATGAAAATGAAAAGGGAAGTCTGTATCCTTCTTAGTCACTCTAAAATGAAGCTTTTGGGATGTTCTTGAAATTTCAATGTTTGAAACCCAAAACGACTTCCCTTCATGCTAGACTTCATAAGATCGAAAGGGGGTAGATACATGATTTGTCTGGTTTGGATATATCTAGACCTTGTTTATCAACTTGATTGCTTACGATATGACATAAGAAGACTATGTGATTTGGTTTTTCATTTTTCTGATTTTTTTGAACATTGTGCCCACCCATTTGTATCTTCATGAAATCCTAGGTTTGACCAAGCTAATTTAAACAAGTTTAAAACATGAAAATGAAAAGGGAAGCATGTAACCTTCTCAGTCACTCTAAAATGAAGTTTTTGGGAGGTTTTTGAAATTTCCATGTTTGAAACCCAAAACCACTTCTCTCTTCATGCTTGACTTCATAAGACAAAGTTTAGGGTTAGGGGGTATATATAGATACATGATTTGTATGGTTTGAATATGTCCAAACCTTTTGTTTATCAACTTGAATATGCTTACTATATGACATAAGAAGACTATGTACTTTGGTTTTTCATTTTTCTGATTTTTTTTAATTTTCTGCGCATTTGAATCATATCTTGGTCAAATCCTAGGTTTTACCTATGACATAAGAATGCTATATATGTGCTTTGGTTGTTCATTCTTTTGATTTTTTCTGATTTTTTAGGCCCATTTGAATCTTGGTCAAATCCTAGGTTTGACCATGATTTAAACAAGTTTAAAACATGAAAATGAAAAGGTAAGCATGGATCCTTCTTAGTCACTCTAAAATGAAGCTTTTGGGATGTTCTTGAAATTTCCATGTTTGAAACCCAAAACGACTTCGATCTCTTTATGCTAGATTTCATAAGACTGAGTTTTAGGGGTTAGGGGGTAGATACATGATTTGTCTAGTTTGAATATGTACATAGTACTCCCTCTATAGGAACTTGGAGAAAGCAACTGTTGTGCCACACAATTTTGTTGTTTTCCTATTTTTCTTTCATGAAGCTTTACGATGTGGTTCGTGTGTGGGGATCAAGCTCGTAATCTCGTTTCAATTACACAACCAACTACTCTGCTCATCCTTGCATGTAATTAACCAATATAGGAATTTGATTCCACGGAACTTTTTCAGTACATAAGTCTCCTCCTTAACTCCTCTAGTCTCTACCAAGCCGGCCGCCTCGCTACTTCCCTAGCTTCCTCCCTACAGCACACCTCGCCCCCGTACGCGAGCTAGGTCCAGCCGGAGATGGGGCACAGCCGCCCCCGCTGGAAGAATGCTCAGAGGAAGTCCGGGCAGGAGGACAAGGGTGACGCCATCCCGGATGAACTTCTCGGGCTGGTGTTCCTGCGCCTCACCTCGCCTCTGGATCTCGTCCGCGCCGCGTTCGCCTGCAGGAGCTGGCGCAAGGTCATCGCGGCGGAGGACTTCCGTGTCCTCTCCGCTCGCCACGGCGCGCCATCCTCCATAGTCGCCGGCCACTACCACATCAGCTTCTCCCATTGTCACTATCGGCCGTCTGGCTTGCTGCCCCACTTCGTTCCCTCTTCCTCGTCATGTTGGGCCGGGGTCGCCGCAAATAATCTCGCGCTCGACTTCCTCCCACGGGCGCCAAACGGCGACCTCAGTTTGGAGCTCGCCGACTCTCGGGGCGGCCTCCTACTCCTTGCGGACTTCGACCACACCGAACACGGAAAGCCTTTCGAGCAGCCTTCACGTCTCGTCGTCTGCGATCCCCTGGCAGGTCAGTACGTGACGGTCCCTCCACCCCCTGCTGTTTCGCACACAACATTCGTAAGCTTGTTCCTGGGCGCCGCCCTCCATGGCGAGGACGCTGCGGCGCGCATCAGTCTGTCAAATTACAGGGTGACGTGCCTGATCTATCATGACGGCATCTGCAAGACCTGCGTGTTCTCGCCTGGCCCTGGTGGCCACGCTTGGACCTCCTCCGGCGCCATCGTGCCTCTCCACGCCACGCACACAGGCCGGTCGGATATCCTCTTTGTGGGGTGCAACGCCCGTTTCTTCCAGTGGTACGTGTTCGGTGGGCTCGGAAACTTCATTCTTGCTCTCGACAGAGAATCCGGCGAGCTCTCACGCTTCGAGAGAGCTCGAGACGAGGACTGGCTTCACACCGTGCCGATTGAGATGCTGGGCGGGCCCTCGCGCGTGCTGAATTGGTACGTGCTAGAGCTTCCGTGGCCACCTACCTTCCGAGCTTGCTTATCCTAGGATTCTGGCTTCCTGGGTTGGATTAGTGTCGGCCATGGTGTCGTCGACATGGTCTGGAGGTTGAAGACGAAGGGCATCTCTAGGATTTTGTTGTAATTTCGTTTTTTTTCAGGTGTTTTGTACTATTTGATGTTTCTCTTAATGCCAGAGGGTTTATTTGCACTAGTCATACTTGACATAGCTGTACGTTTTGAAGATTAACTTGTTCATCATGATCCGAACTTCTCATACTCTTAATGCCAGAGGGTTTATTTGCACTAGTCATACTTGACATAACTTCGAACTTGTTTTGAGTAATACGTAGTATGGTATACTAGAATAGGAGGAGTAACACTTTTCACATTTGGGCCAAATATAAAGTACTACCTCCATTTCAAGGAATAAGGCGCACGCGTACTCCAAGACGTATCTTTTGGTCAGATTACCTTGACCATTGAATTGACAAGACAACACACAGAGCATTGGGGCGTGCTCGATGGTGCTAGCTGCGGCTATACAGACATGTGATAGGCATCGCGGAAGCGTCGCAAATAGAAAACAAATCATATTTTTTGGGGGAGGATGTTTTGGCTCCTGGTTGCGTATGCTCCCTTTAGTTTGAACTGCAACATCTATATATTTTGAAATGTAAAAAAAATCCAAACAAAAAATTAATCTTTTCATCTTCACATGCTAAGAGCGCATAAAGTCTTTCCATAAAAAACTAAATTGTCGTTTGGGCTATGTAAAAAAGATAAAATTTATTGCTAAAAATAAAGCTGTTTACATCAACCACAAAAAATATCGGCTTTTCACGAAACTACACGAACACACATAGATTATCGAGAAGTACATGCGGATTTTTTTGTTAGAATTTTTTGAAAATTAAAAATATGTTTTTTTGGGTCGAGGTAGCATATCCGCCCAATAGCCGAATTAAATTTCCGATTTTTTTGGACTGACAATTTCATCGGGAAGACATGGATGCGCGCAGACGGCGTGCAAGGCAAGGCATCGATTTGACCGGACGTACTTAGGGCAGGTCAGGCTGCCAGCGTACTTATTCCGGGCAGGTGAGGTACTAGAACTCAAAGTCCTCCTCAGCGTCTCTCCTCTCTCTCTGTCTTTATTGAGTGTACTAGCGCGCAGGGACTCAAAGTCAGGGAAATGTTTGAGATGCAAAGTAAGAGAATATTTACCAGTATAATTGGTTGATTAGAAGATTAAGTGGTGAAATCACAACAGATTGGAGCAGTACATGGTGGAAACCGCAAAATATCCTTCCAAATGGTGTTTTTGTGCAACATACGAAGTATGAGGTGGTGGAACTTGAGGCCAGTGACTTTACTTACTCCAAAATGCAACTTTACGTACATGAGCCATCGGATCAAGATCCAACGGACACAGTTGATCCAGAATTTGTAGTCACATTTTAAGTTGCTCGAAAAAAATCGAAAACATTACAGTAAGATATATATCTTTCTTAAGTATTCTGGTAAAGTTTTACTTCATTTGAAAATTGAGTTTAATTTTAAGTTTAAAATTTGGATCAACCATGTGCGTTGGATCTTGATCGAATGACTCACGTACAAGTCGCCAGTGAAGTTACTGGATCTCGTTCCTTGGTGGAATCTGCAATTCCCTCCCCTATATATACTATACAAGTCGAAGACTACGACCCTCTATCCCTATCTCCTTCACATCCTCTAAATTCATATTCCCATTTAGAATCGTTGGGCATGGAGGTTCCCCCTGGTAGCTTTAGATCGAGCTTTTGTCGACGATGCTAATTTGAGAAGACTGCTCACCTACGGTTTGTGCTCTCAATCCGCACAACCTCCATTTTGGTGGGTTAGTACTTTCTTCACTAGGTTCATCAAGATGTATTTTAATTTGGGCTAACAGTCGTGTTAATTTCCTTGTATTAAGCAGTGCTGTTCGTGCAAGAAGGTTGCATGCGACAGCTGCGCTAGGAACCTGCCCGGTGGCGCGTGCCCGGGATGCCAGGGCGTCTTCCAAGGTGAAAGTCCTCCATCTGAAAGCATGTACTTTTCCCGTGAATGTGTTATGGAAAAGAATGTGGTGAGAAGAACGTTCATCTGCGGTTTGTGCTCTCAAATCGCACGACGTCCACTATAACGGGTTAGTACTTTCTTCACTAGGTTCCACCCAACTATATTTTTCTTTGGGCCAACAGTCATGTAAATTTCCTTGTATTAAGCAGTGCATTCGCATGGGGGAGGGACATCACATTGCATGCGGAAGCTGCTTAAGAAACCTACCCAGTCTCGTGTGCCCGAACTGCGATGGCATCTACGAAGAGGATGAGGATTTAAGTAGATTTGCCTCCTTGTTTAAGGTGGATTGCAGCAACGATGGTTGCGACATGAGCGGCGACTTGCTCGAATACTTTCAACATGAGGCGACGTGCCCGCATGCGCCAACGAGACGGTAGGTGGTTGATCTTGCCGGTCTCGATGGAGAAGATGATCACGCTTTGAGGCTAATCTGAGCTCGGTGGAGAAGGACCGGATGGAGTTTCCTTTTCTAGAACTAGAGTTCTTTTTGTACTTTTGGATGTCTTGTCTGTAGTTTCCTTTTACTTGGAGGGTCCTCCTAGCTTGCAGTCTGTAATCCCACCGTCATCATAATATAAAAGCAGTGTCACGAGGTCCTTCGGGACATTTCTGTGTTCAAAAAATGTATGATTTTAGACATGTCGTCTATTTATGTGTGCGATGTTGTATCATCTATTACCGTGATTAGTTTGAACGTGTCCATGTCCTAGAACAAAACTTCGGCATGATGTACTTGTATGTTTAATTGAATTCGACCAAGTATAATGTGGAACCGATCATTGCGAGCATATGGAGATTGCGAACCGGTAATTGACAGGTGGTACATGCTCTATCTTAATCTTGTTTATCTAATGGTAATTGCAATTTATGCGGTACTGAAATAATTAGTTTTAGTTATAAACAGGGACTCTTCGGACGGGGGCTCCTTTTCAAACAAGACCGGGGAGATTTATGAAGTGCTAGAAGGGAACAAATTACTACATGAGTGTTTTGCGTGAAATGGTTAAAATTTGTAGTGGCAGATTGCCGCCAATGCAATTTTTTCATGTGGTTGATATGGTAGGATGGACATTTCAAAATTTCACGAATTATTTCGGTTTGTGACCATATATTAAATTAGTTCTGGGCTCATTTCCATATAATTTGAAATTTCAACGCGAAGTACACGAAGTACAATTAAAAAAGGGGAAACTATATATACGTGATGTGCACTAAATGTGTGGTACCCCCCAAAAAATGACCAAACATATGCGTTGCATCCAAGTACGTAACACCCATATGGCAAACGAAAGCATTGAGTAGTTGTTTGTGATGTAAGTAATCTACATATATATCAAAATACCAAACATGGCACACCAAAATATTTTTTAGAAGAACTTACCAGATTTTGGCACCATGCATGTTGGAGTTTTTTTTTTGACAGAATCCATCTTGGAGTTCGCATGGCTCTCTTCCGAAGTGAGAGGTGAGTTGGTTAATGCTAGAACCATGGCAAACTTCCGAATGTTAGTAATTTATCATGGATTCATCATTTGTGATGAAATACCTAGGAACAATGCCAAACATGACCTACCTATGTTCTTGAGAATATTCCCTTTCACCGATTTTGGCACCATGTGTGTTTTTAAGTACGTTTGCATGCCTTCTTGATTGGTTATTAAAATACCATGTCAAACTGTCGATACATGGAAAATTCCTTTGCTACAATCAAATAAACTTCGGGCTCCTTTTATTCAAAGGAATATGGAGGGCGTAGGAATATGAAAGGTGCATGATTGGAATGTTATGCCAAGTTGAATCCTATAGGAACATGATGTGTCTTTGATTGTGGCAAAGGAACTTTTCCATGAGGTATTAGCTAATGGTTTTTTTCCTATAAGATTTGCACTACAAGATTCCTATATGAATAGTTCCTATGAATCAAATGACTTGTATAGGAATTTTTCCCATAAGAACCGAATCCAACATAATTCCTATGACAATCATATGAATCAAAGGAGCACGATTCCCATAGGATTGAAGTAGACATGACATCCCAATTCTATGATTTTCCTTTTCCTATACTTTCCATTTCCTATGAACCAAAGGAGGCCTAACTAGTTGGCCATACTGAAACAATTGCCAAATAAATGCCGTGCATCCTATGGCCCCCGTGAGTTTGACCTAAATTTGAAATCATGGTAAAAGGTGCTTAAAATAGGCAAATAAAAGCATGTAGTCAATTTTTTTTAGGATGTAGTACTACCTAGGGAAAATACCAAACATGCCATAATGCAAACTGTGTTTTAGAGAGTAGCCCTTCAAAAAAGTTGGCATCCACTTGTTGATTTTGCTATCGACATGACAAAATAACTGATCAGATGACCAAGTGGTAAAAATTGCAACAGATTAGACCACCACATGGTGGAAACTGCTAAAAATCATGAAAACTGCGAAGAAAAAGTTAAAGTGGTGGTTTGTGCAGCATATGGAGGATTGAGTAGTACAAGTTGGATGTGCACTACCGTGTGCCCGTGGTAAATGTTCGCCTATTATGATGATGGCAAGAAAAAATGATGTTTTCTCTGCTGAAACTGTCCCGAGCTGATTTGACGAGACAAAATACAGCTACACGGCGTGCAAGGGACGGCTATACAGTACATTAGCTTCTTCTCGGGTCACACGCCTGCACCACAGGTGCAGTAAGTGCAGCAGAGACCAGAGAGAGAAGGAACGCCCGTATTATATTTGATTTCAATTCATATTGTTTTTTTCCTTGCCTCTCCGTCTTCTTCACCGCCATCTTCTCGGTGTTTTCAAGAGTGATTATCAAGTGGAGAGACAATTGCATTGGGAAAGTCTCTCCACTTGATAATCTCTGTTGAAAAACTCGCACGTCTTGTGAAATGTGAAGGCTGCACGCGTGGGGAAGGGAGACGCAAACGCCGCACCGCATCATTAGTAGTATACCTTTCTCTCCTCAGGCACCCCGGCTGGCCGCCCGCCGCAATAGTTCCTTGCATAGCGCTTGCCGTCTCCTCCAAAAACCCCCAGCGCACTTGCATCCGCCATCCACCTAAATCCACCGCCGAGTACCTTTCTGTCCTCACCACCGCCGCTGCGCCTATTCCCCTGTCCAGCAGACGACTGCGGCGTTGCGTGTGTCGCCGCCGTGTCAGATGGAGGCGGAGCCGCTCAACTCCCGAAGGCGGGTCGAGCCAGATCGGGAAGAGCCTCCGTCGAGCCTCGACCTCATCAGCCGCCTCCCCGACGAGATGCTGCACATCATCATCTCCCTCCTGCCCATGATATCCGCTGTAAGGACAACATTGCTCTCCAAACGGTGGCGCCACCTCTGGCGCTCCGTCCCACTTAACCTCCTCGTCGGCGACAACGACCTCATCAGCCGCCTACCGGACCAGATTCTCCACATCATCATCTCCCACCTGCCCACTGTATCCGCTGTAAGCACAACCTTGGTCTCCAAACGGTGGCGCCACCTCTGGCACTCCGTCCCACTTAACCTCGAGATCGACGACGAACTCGCCAAGCAAAACCACAAACGCATCGCCGCGGTCTCCAGTATCCTCGCCGCTCACCCTGGCCCCGCCAGAAGCGTGTCAATCGACCCCTTCAGAACCACTTGCAAGGTCGACACCACGCTCGACAGCTGGTTCCGGTCCAGCACCCTATCTTGCGTCGAGAACCTCAGATTCGATGCTGGAACTGTGATGCGCTCCTTCCCGCTGTCCGCGTTCCGCTGCGCGCCCACGCTGCGCATTGTCAGCATTTCTACTTGCTATTTGCCCGAGATTCATGCCAACTCCATGCTTCTTTTCCCCCAACTCAAAAGGCTCTTGCTCTATGACGTCTACATCTGTAAGGCGACGAACATCGACCGCCTGTTCACCCGCTGTATTGTGCTCGAGGCACTTCACCTTGAGGGGGTCCACGGGTTCACCCAACTCAACATTCAAATGCCAAATCTTCGTACAATTAGTGTGGCTAGCTATTGGAAACGCAACACCACCGAACTTATTCAGTTAGACACGGTGCAAATTATGGATGCATCTTGCCTCGAGAGATTGGTCATATGCGTTGATGATGTTCCACTACTAATCCAGGTCGCCAACGCACCAAAGTTGATGGTGTTGGGCTTTGCGTCGTACCCTGGCTGCCAACTTGTTATTGGACGCATAAACTTTTTGGTAGAACAGCCTTCTTCTTGTTGAATTAACTCACATTTTTGTTATTTTTTTTGACATATGTACCATTGTCCTGTAGAGGATGATGCCCATAAGCTTGGAAAATTCTCTGTGCACAGTGAAGAACTTGGTTCTAAAATCTGACGGCCCTCGTCTGGATCAACTACTTGCATTTCTTAGATGCTTTCCCTGCACGGAGAAGCTATATATCCAGGTAAATTCGTTGTTGTTAACTGTTTACCACTATGAGCAAAAACTGTAGAGTTACATGGAGTTAACCTGTTATTACTTATTAGCCTAGATCAGTTGAACAATTGTACTAGAAGAACATCCACAATGGAGTTATATTATGTTGGTTCAAAACTAAACTTCTTGTCATACAATGTGTTGTATCTTGTGCATCTGTGAAGTTTCATATAAACACATGATAATATGTGATCTGTGTAAAAAAGAGAAGACATATGTAAATAGTGTGACTTACTATTTACACATCATTTGTTCTTTTTTTGTGTAGATCACATATTATCATATTTTTGGATGAAACTTCACAGAAGCACATGATAGAACACAATGTATGTCCAGACTTTTAGTTTACATTTTTTTTGGAAACTTGGAAGTGTCAAAAGAAAAATGGGGTGCACCCGCAACTAGTTGCGGATTGGAGTTTCCCATGTTGGTAACCTTTCCCCAACTTTACAATGACAATAACAGATGTAAAAAAGTGCATCTATCAAATTGGAACGTGTCAGGGGATTATGTTGTTCCACGGTCCTCAATTAACACATGATTCAACTCACCTGAGATATTCATTAGTTGATAGCTATGAAGTACTTTGTTATTGTACTGACTACTTAATTTGACTTCTTTGCAGTTTTATAGAACCGGCAATAAGGTTCATGTGCTGCATAATGAGCCAGCCTGTCCCATTGAATGCCTTGATCTCCACCTCAAAGAAATTTCGATTTCTGACTACCGAGGAAGGAGAAATGATGTTATTGTCTCCAGGTTCTTTATACAGAACACTAGAATGCTCAAAGTAATGAATTTTGGTGTAAGATATCATCACAAGGAGATCTGGTGGGATACCCAGTTCAAGCAGCTAGACCTGAAGAACACCGCTTATAGAGATGTTGATTTTCAGTTTGGATATTTACCATCCTTAGATAAGTTCAGCTCGGACGGTGTTCTTAGCTGGTTGGTACATGACTTGTCAGTGGTTGATCCCTTTGCTAGAGGGATATATGCAAGAGAAGGGCCAATTTCTGCATAGTGTTAGTTTAACTCCCTATATTTTGTACTGGTCTGAACAATATATTTTATCACTCTGTTAATGTAGTTCAGACTTGATGTTATTCTTGTGAACATGGTCTAATATTCTAATGCTTTCGCGATGTATGTACTACTAGTGATATTTACAGAAGCTAGCAATTGGTTGACAAAATTTACTAAAAAAAGCCTGTAACGCATGTTCACATTCAGTTCGTCAATGCTAGTGTTCACAGAGGAAAGGTTTATTGTTCACAGAGGCTGACATGTGGGGCCCATGAGCCAGCAGAGTCCTCAACGTTTCAAAGGCGGCAGGGAATCAAAAAAAAATGAAGTAGCCACAAATTATGGTAAAAAATAACTCCAAGAAAGGAAACTTCTTTTGTAAATAGAGGACGACATGCGGGTCCCATTTTGCACGGGATCGAAAGAAAAAAGGCAAGTGACCAAATATCAGGAGCCAAAAATAATCCACGAAAAGAAACTTTTATTGTACATAGAGGATGACATGTGGGTCCCATTTTGCAATAGCGGTCTCATAGTTTCCAGGCGGCACAGGATCAAAAGAAAAAGGAAGTAGCCAGAAATCAGGGTGTCAAAAAATCCATGAAAAGAAAGATTTCAATTGGGCTGCATCTGGACATCTGGGCCTTCGAACTATCGTGCTGGAAGCCTTTTGACTCGTACAATTTAAGCCCACTCCAAAACAGGAAAGTCCTATGCTTGGCAAAAACAAAAAACAAGGAGATTCAACATATAAGTTTGTTTATGTAAAAACAAAGATTTAATTTATCCCTTTGAAATAGCTCAGAGCGAAATACACTGTTTATTGTCTGCAAAATAATCAAGATATCACATGTTTCTTGTACGGGGAGGCTGACATCGGGACCCATGAGCCAGCAGCGTCGTCAACGTTTTAAAGGCGGCAGGGGATCGAAAGAAAAAATAAACCAAAAATCAGTTGGTAAAAATCCAAGAAAATAAACATTTATCGTTCTAAGAGGATGACATGCGGGACCCTTGAGGCAGCAGCATCCTCAACCTTTGCATAAAGAGGATTTGCAGTACGGGGAGGCTGACATTGGGGACCCATGAGCCAGCAGCGTCGTCAACGTTTTCAAGGCGGCAGGAGATCGAAAGAAAAAATAAGCCAAAAATCAGTTGGTAAACAAAACCAAGAAAAGAAACAATTACCTTTCTGAGGGGATGACATGCGGGACCCATGAGGCAGCAGCATCCTCAACTATTCTAAGGCGGCAGGGGATCAAAAGAAAAAGGAAATAGCCGAAAATCAGAGGGTAAAAAATAAATCCAACAAAGGAAACTTTTAGGATTTGCTAAGAAACAGTCGACTTATTCTTTTTTGGCCATCAGTCGAATTTCTGTCCAACCAATTAGGCATCGCGATTGTGGACTTGCACGTGTTTCTCTGAGCCACTGTGTACCGTACTTAGCCATCTGCTATAGCTGCACACGTTTGTGTGGGGAGGTTTTGGATGTAAAACGCGTGCATGACTAAGTCAGCGGATAGATATTTACTGAACTTTTTGTGTAAATTTGTATATGACGAATTACAGTCCATTACACTGGTATTTACATGATTTGGAACATGTAAAATTAGGCAAACAAGTCTGTAATTTTACTTTCAAATCATGTAGACGATTTTCTTTCAGTTTCCCCATCTCACAGTTTACAGTCCATTACAACTATGTTTACATAATACAAAACATGTAATTTTCGCCCAACAACGTTTTAAGGTCTTTAAATCATGTATTATGGATTTTTTTTTCTGTTTGCAACTTGTTTGTCTGTTGCTAATTATAGGGATTTAGCCCACATACAAGGCTTGGTAAAATTCTTTTTTTATGGGCTTGACTGATTTTTGCCTATGCCATGTGCCGTCTTATAATTTGAAGAAAAACTGACTTACGCTGAATTGAAAATCAGTCAGCTGACAAATAGACATCCCCAACTTTTATTGTTCATAGAGGATGACATGCGGCACCCATGAGCCAGCAGCCTCAACGTTTCAAAGTCGGCATGAGATCGAAAGAAAAAGGCAAGTGACCAAATATCAGGAGCCAAAGATAATCCAAGAAAAGAAACTTTATTGTACATAGAGGATGACATGCGGGTCCCATTTAGCAGCAGCTGTATCAACGTTTGAGAGGCGGCAGGGCATCGAAAGAAAAAGGCAAGTGACCAAATATGAGGTGCCAAAAAAATCCAAGAAAAGAAAGTTTTATAGTACATAGAGGATGACATGCGGGTCCCATTTAGCATCAGCGGTATCACCGTTTGAGGCGGCAGGGGATCAAAAGAAAAAAAGGAAATAACCAGAAATTAATTAGGGGTCAAAAATAAATCCACCAAAGGAAACTTTTATTGTTCATAGAGGATGACATGTGGGACCGACCTGCCAACAGCGTCCTCATCGTTTCAAAGGGGGCAGGGGATCAAAAGAAAAAGGCAAATATCCAGAAATTAGGGGTAAAAAATAACTCCAAGAAAGGAAACTTTTATTGTTCGTAGAGGATGACATGCGGGACCCATGAGCCAGCAGAATCCTCAACGTTTCAAAGGCGGCAGGGATCAAAAGAAAAAGGCAAGTGACCAAATATCGAGCCAAAAATAATCCAAGATTTATTGTACATAGAGGATGACATGCGGGTCCCATTTTGCAGCAGCGGTCTCAATGTTTCAAATGCGTCTTGAGATCAAAAGAAAAAGAAAGTAGCTAGAAATTAGGGGCTCAAAATAATCCAAGAAAAGAAAGTTGATGGACATAGAGGATGACATGAGGGTCCCATTTAGCAGCAGGTTCCTCAACGTTTCAAACGTGGCATGAGATCGAAAGAAAAAGGCAAGTGACCAAATATCAAGAGCCAAAAATAGTCCAAGAAAAGAAACTTGAATGTACATAGAGGATGACATGCGGGTCCCATATAGCAGCAGCTGTATCAACGTTTGAGAGGCGGCAGGCGATCGAAAGAAAAAGGCAAGTGACCAAATATGAGGTGCCAAAAAAATCCAAGAAAAGAAAGTTTTATAGTACATAGTGGATGACATGCGGGTCCCTTGAGCCAGCAGCTTACTCAACGTTTCAAAGGGGGCAGGGGATCAAAAGAAAAAGGCAAGCCAAAAATCAGAGGGTGAAAAAAATCCAACAAAGGAAAGTTTTATAGCACATAGAGGATGACATGCGGGTCCCATGAGCCAGCAGGTTCCTCAACGTTTCAAACGTGGCATGAGATCGAAAGAAAAAGGCAAGTGACGAAATATCAGGAGCCAAAAATAATTCAAGAAAAGAAACTTGATTGTACATAGAGGATGACATGCGGGTCCCATGAGTAAGCAGCTTACTCAACGTTTCCAAGGCGGCAGGGCATCAAAAGAAAAAGGAAATAGACAAAAATCAGAGAGTGAAAAAAACCATAGAAAATAAACTTTTATAGCACATAGAGGATGACATGCGGGTCCCACGAGCCAGCAGGTTCCTCAAAGTTTCAAACGTGGCATGAGATCGAAAGAAAAAAGGCAAGTGACCAAATATCGGAGCCAAAAATAATCCAAGAAAAGAAAGTTTATTGTACATAGAGGATGACATGCGGGTCCCATTTTGCAGCAGCGGTATCACCGTTTGAGAGGCTGCACGGGATCGAAAGAAAAAGGCAAGTGACCAAATATCGGGAGCCAAAAATAATCCAAGAAAAGAAATTTTATTGTACGTAGAGGATGACATGCGGGTCCCATTTTGCAGCAGCGGTCTCAACGTTTCCAAGGCGGCACAGGACCAAAAGAAAAATGAAGTAGCCAGAAATCAGGGGGTGAAAAAATCCAAGAAGAAAGATTTCAATTGGGCTGCATCTGGACATCTGGGCTTTCGAACTATCCTGCTTGGCCTTTTGACTCGTACAATTTCAGCCCACTCCAAAACAGGAAAGTTCCGAATTTTCTAAAAAAACAGGAAAGTCCTATGCTTCGCAAAGACAAAAAAACAAGGAGATTCAACATATAAGTTTGTTTATGTAAAAATAAAGATTTAATTATCCGTTTGAAATAGCTCAGAGCGCAATACATTGTTTATTGTCTGCAAAATAATCAAGATATCATATGTTTCTTGTACGGGGAGGCTGACATCGGGGACCCATGAGCCAACAGCGTCGTCAACGTTTTAAAGGCGGCAGGGGATGGAAAGAAAAAATAAACCAAAAATCTGTTGGTAAAAAATCCAAGAAAAGAAACATTTTCGTTCTGAGAGGATGACATGCGGGACCCATGAGGCAGCAGCATCCTCAGCGTTTATTGTTCATAGAGGTTGACATGTGGGACCCGTGAGCCAGCGGCGTCCTCAACGTTTTAAAGGCTGCAGGTGATCGAAAGAAAAAATAAGCCAAAAATCGTTTGGTCAACAAAATCCAAGAAAATAAACATTTACCGTTCTGAGAGGATGACATGCGGGACCCATGAGGCAGCAGCATCCTCAACGATTCCAAGGCGGCAGGGGAAATATCCAGAAATTAATGAGGGGTTCAAAATAAATCCATCAAAGGAAACTTTTATTGTTCATAGAGGATGACATGTGGGACCGACCTGCCAACAGCGTCCTCATCGTTTCAGAGGGGGCAGGAGATCAAAAGAAAAAGGCAAATAGCCAGAAATTAGGGGTAAAAAATAACTCCAAGAAAGGAAACTTTTATTGTTCGTAGAGGATGACATGCGGGACCCATGAGCCAGCAGCTTACTCAACGTTTCAAAGGCGGCATGAGATCGAAAGAAAAAGGCAAGTGACAAAATATCAGGAGCCAAAGATAATCCAAGAAAAGAAACTTTATTGTATAGAGGATGACATGCGGGTCCCATTTAGCAGCGATCTCAGCGTTTCAAATGCGGCTTGAGATCAAAAGAAAAAGAAAGTTGATTGTACATAGAGGATGACATGCGGGTCCCATGAGTCAGCAGCTTACCATACGTTTCCAAGGCGGCAGGGATCAAAAGAAAAAGGAAATAGCCAAAAATCAGAGGGTGAAAAAAATAAAGAAAATAAACTTTTATAGTACATAGAGGATGACATGCGGGTCCCATGAGCCAGCAGGTTCCTCAACGTTTCAAACTTGGCATGAGATCGAAAGAAAAAGGCAAGTGACCAAATATGAGGAGCCAAAAATAATTCAAGAAAAGAAAGTTTTATAGTACATAGAGGATGACATGCGGGTCCCATTTAGCAGCAGCGGTAGCGTTTGAGAGGCGGCAGGGGATCAAAAGAAAAAGAAATTGCCAAAAATCAGATGGTGAAAAAAAACCAAGAAAATGAACTTTTATAGTACATAGAGGATGACATGCGGGTCCCATGAGCCAGCAGGTTCCTCAACGTTTCAAACGTGGCATGAGATCGAAAGAAAAAGGCAAGTGAAAAATATCAGGAGCCAAAAATAATTCAAGAAAAGAAAGTTTTATAGTACATAGAGGATGACATGCGGGTCCCATTTAGCAGCAGCGGTATCACCGTTTGAGAGGCGGCAGGGGATCGAAAGAAAAAGGCAAGTGAAAAAATATGAGGAGCCAAAAATAATTCAAGAAAAGAAAGTTTTATAGTACATAGAGGATGACATGCGGGTCCCATTTAGCAGCAGCGGTATCACCGTTTGAGAGGCAGCAGGTGATCGAAAGAAAAAGTCAAGTGACGAAATATGAGGTGCCAAAAAATCCAAGAAAAGAAAGTTTTATAGTACATAGAGGATGACATGCGGGTCCCATTTAGCAGCAGCGTATCACCGTTTGAGAGGCGGCAGGGGATCGAAAGAAAAAGTCAAGTGACCAAATATGAGGTGCCAAAAAAATCCAAGAAAAGAAAGTTTTATAGTACATAGAGGATGACATGCGGGTCCCATTTAGCAGCAGCGGTATCACTTTGAGAGGCAGCAGGTGATCGAAAGAAAAAGTCAAGTGACCAAATATGAGGTGCCAAAAAAATCCAAGAAAAGAAAGTTTTATAGTACATAGAGGATGACATGCGGGTCCCATTTAGCAGCAGCGGTATCACCGTTTGAGAGGCGGCAGGGGATCGAAAGAAAAAGGCAAGTGACCAAATTTGAGGTGCCAAAAATAATCCAGAAAAGAAAGTTTTATAGTACATAGAGGATGACATGCGGGTCCCAAGCAGGCAGCGGTATCACCGTTTGAGAGGCGGCAGGGGATCGAAAGAAAAAGGCAAGTGACCAAATTTGAGGTGCCAAAAATAATCCAGGAAAAGAAAGTTTTATAGTACATAGAGGATGACATGCGGGTCCCATTAGCAGCAGCGGTATCACCGTTTGAGAGGCGGGGGATCTAAAGAAAAGGCAAGTGACCAAATTTGAGTGTGCAAAAAAACTCCAAGAAAAGAAAGTTGATTGCACATAGAGGATGACATGCGGGTCCCATTTAGCAGCAGCGGTCTCAACGTTTCCAAGGCGGCAAGGGATCAAAAGAAAAAGGAAGTAGCCAGAAATCAGGGGGTCAAAAAAAATCCAAGAATAGAAAGAATTTTGGTTCATAGAGGATGACATGCGGGACCCATGATCCTGCATCGTAAACGGCTCGATCGGAGAACGTTGAACGAGATGGCGCGATGTAGAAAAAAACAATGCCAGAGAGGCTGCCATCTGGGCCCTACATCCCTCGGCGGTGCGGATTTGCGTTGACTCGGCCGGCGAACCCGAGATTTCGAGATGCACCACGTCCCGGGCCACCATACGCCACGTTTTGGCCGCTTTCGTCGGGCTAGGTGGCCTCAAAAACGAGAAAAAAAAGTTTTGACATGCACCACGGAGGGACCAAAATCGTCGGCCATGGTACACCAGCAACCACGGCGCGACTTCAACTTCGTCGGCCATGGCAACTTTTCTTGTAGTGAATGATGAGTATGAAGAGGTTGACCTTGGTCAACCTAGGCCATATATTATTATTGGAGGAAATTAAATCTTAACAAGATTCAATGAGAGGAAATTATTTTTCTTTAAGAAAACAAAGTCAACCAACATGATAATAATATGGTGATGCTAGAATAGCTTGTGTGAGCCATTTGTGTGATTAGTCTAGCACTTAAGTATTGTTTGGTGATTGTATCCTCGTATTCGTTTATAGACGCTAGTACCGGAGACTATCAAGAGGAGGAGGTTTTCTACCAAGAGGAAGAAGAAGAGAACTTTGATCAGTACACCAATCAAGGCAAGCTAATATTCTTGCTAAGTGCAAAGCTCTACAAGAGCAAGGCACCACCACTTTTTACTTTATGCTTAATGATCCCATCCCAAGTTTTACTTTACAAGCTTTATTGCTTTTGGTTTATCAAAGTTTACTTTTTGATTCATGATTCACTTGGTCTAGAGTAGAACAAGATCATCAAATTTAGCCTAGAGCAATGAAAGCTAGATAGCACCCCTCATGATTAGTTGCTAGTGCTAACAAATAAAATTGACTACTCTAGATGGGAACTTGTGAAATGAAATGACTTTGAAAACCTTGGAATGATGAGTCATTCTATTGAAAGATTTTGAAGGTGAATGTGACTTGTGAATGACATGGTGAACTTTACAAAAACTGATGGTTGGGTTCGGATGCGATACCATTCCAATTTTACAAGTACCCCCACAATACCTGATATGGGTAGGGCTTAACTAGAAGTTTATGTATCTTAGTATGGGTTCCCTCTAAACAAGCGTCATCGGGGTTATGCCAAGGGCTGCCTCCAAAGAAATATGAAATGATGTGAAATGACGTGAAATGAGGTGAATGTCCGGCCCAAGCCCTGTGCAGTTCCCAGGCTGACTGTCTGTCTTCACTGGGAGGCCAAGCTCATGGGGAGAGGTGCCTATACTAGGGTATGTAAGTGAAAGGTTATGGTTGGTAGTCCGCACACGGAGTGTGATAAATCAGGGCCAGTTAACCCTGACGGATTATTGCAAATGTTGTGGCACAAGTGTACGACCTCTGCAGAGTGTAGATCTATTCGAATAGCCGCGTCCACGGTTATGGACGGTTGGAAAGGCCATACTGTTCCGTCATCAGAACTTTTCAAAAATGTGACATGTGAAGGGTGACTTGTGATTTGAACTTGAAAGGTGAATGGTGAACTTGACTTGAATCACAACTGAGTTGTGGGAATGACACTAATGTTCCCACTTGAGTTAGTTAGCAAATGAAGAGTCTTTTACTAAATGCTTATGAAATAAAATTGGCTTTATGCAAATAAACTTAGAGCTTAGCACCCCCTTACTATAGTTGATAGTGCTTACCTTAGTATTAGTTTGCGAGTACTTTAAAGTACTCATGGCTTTGTCCCTGGCTATTCAAATGGCCAGACTATGAAAAGGAACAGCAGTACGAGGAAGATGGACAGCAGGACGTCTACGACAACTAGGATCGCTCCTGACGTCAACAGTTGCCTGTGGAATAGATGGACCACGACCGCTACTACTTCGCTTCCGCTATGTGTTTTGTAATAGGATCTCTAGATCCACTATGATGTATTAAGACTGGATCATGTGATCCTTTGTTGTAAGACGATTATGTGTTGTAATGAATGATGTGTTGTGATATCAATCTATTATGTCTCGCAAAAACAATATTCCTGGGATTGCGAGGAATGGCATAATAGGCATCTGGACTTAAAAATCCGGGTGTTGACAAGATTCCTTTGCTCCATTAAAATTCAGTAACCTTGGGTAATGTCCAGAAGTGTTGGGAATGATTGTGTCCTCTGAACATGTGAATTTTTTTATTATGCACTAACCATCTAATGAAATTTATGAGAAGTTTGGTGTGAAGGAAGTTTTCAAGGATCAAGAGAGGAGGATGATATGGTATGATCAAGAAGAGTGAAAAGTCTAAGTTTGGGGATGCCCCCGTGGTTCATCCCTGCATATTTCAAGAAGACTCAAGCGTCTAAGCTTGGGGATGCCCAAGGCATCCCTTCTTCATCAACAACTTATCAGGTCACCTCTAGTGAAACTATATTTTAATTCCGTCACATCATATATGCTTTACTTGGAGCCGTGTGCTTTTATTTTCGTTTTGTTATTTTCATTGTTTGAATAAATTCGGATCTCAACATGCTTGTGTGGGAGAGAGACACGCTCCGCTTCTTCATTTGAACACTTGTGTTCTTCGTTTTACTTTAGTATTCATGGCGAAAGCTGAAAGCCTCAGCATTTATTGTTATTTTGTTGAAAAGAAAATGCTTCATGTGGTAATTGGTATATTGTCTTGAATAATTTGATACTTGGCAATTGTTTTGAGCTCTCAAGTAGATCAAGTTTAAGCTCTTGCATCATGTAGTTTAAATCTATTAGTGGAGAACTACCGTAGAGCTTGTTGAAATTTGGTTTGCATGATTGGTCTCTCTAAGGTCTAGATATTTTCTGGTAAAGTGTTTGAACAACAAGGAAGACAGTGTAGAGTCTTATAATGCTTGCAATATGTTCTTGTGTAAGTTTTTGTTGTACCAGTTCATACTTGTGTTTTCTTCAAACAACCTTGCTAGCCAAAGCCTTGTACTGAGAGGAAATGCTTCTCGTGCATCCAAAAACCTTGAGCCAAAACCTATGCCATTTGTGTCCACCATAACTACCTATATGTGGTATTTTTCTGCCATTCCAAAGTAAATTGCTTGCGTGCTACCTTTAAAAAATTCATTCCTTGTCTTTACAATACATAGCTCATGGGAAAGTAGCCTAAAAACTATTGTGGTAATGAATATGTTGCTTATGTATCTTAGTTCTTATAAGTTGATTGTTGAGCGGTAACCATGTTTCTGGGAACGCCATCAACTACACCTTTGTTGAATATCATGTGAGTTGCTATGCATGTTCGTCTTGTCTGAAGTAAGGGAGATTTGCCATGAGTTGAATGGTTTGAGTATGCATGTTGTTAGAGAAGAACATTGGGCCGCCAACCAAAGCCATGTATCATGGTGGAAGTTTCAGCTTGGACATTAATCCTCAGAATCTCTTATGAGAATATTATTTGTTGTTGAATGCTTAAAGCATAAAAGAGGAGTCCATTATCTGTTTTCTATGTTGTCCCGGTATGGATGTCCTCAAGTTGAGATCTATCAAAATCGAGAAATCAAATGCGATTTATCTCCTTGGACCTTTGTACAGGTGGCATAGAGGTACCCCTTTGTGACACTTGGTTGAAACATATGTAATGCGATGATAATCCATGGAAATCCGAGCTAATTAGGACAAGGTGCGGGCACTATTAGTATTCGATGCATGAGGCTTGCAACTTATAGGAAGTTTTATGCATAACCCATATGAATTATTACTACCATTGACACAATTGTTTCCATGTTTTCAAAATAAAAAGCTCTAGCACATGAGTAATCCCTCTGCGAAGGGCCTTTCTTTTACTTTATGATGAGTCAGTTTACCTACTTCTTTCTATCTTAGAAGCAAACACTTGTGTCAACTGTGTTCATTGATTCTTACATGTTTACTTATTGCACTTGTTATTACTTTATGTTGACAACTATCCATGAGATATACATGTTACAAGTTGAAAGCAATTGCTGAAACTTAAATCTTCCTTTGTGTTGCTTCAAAGCCTCTTATCAAGAATCTATTGCTTTATGAGTTAACTCTTATGCAAGACTTTTAATGCTTGTCTTGAAAGTACTATTCATGAAAAGTTTTGCTATATGATTCAGTTGTTTAGTCATCATCTTTTTTGTTAGCAAACTATATACCATTGCTTCGAGTCACTTCATTCATCTCATATGCTTTACAATAGTGTTGATCAAGATTATGATAGTAGCATGTCACTTCAGAAATTATTCTTTTTATCGTTTACCTACTCGAGGGTGAGTAGGAACTAAGCTTGGGGATGCTTGATACGTCTCCAACGTATCTATAATTTCTGATGTTCCATGCTAGTTTTATGACAATACCTACATGTTTTGTTCATACTTTATATCATTTTATGCATTTTCTGGAACTAACCTATTAACAAGATGCCGAAGCGCCAGTTCCTGTTTTCTGCTGTTTTTGGTTTCAGAAATCTTACACAGGAAATATTCTCGGAATTGGACGAAACAAAAGCCAAACTTCCTATTTTCCACGGAGGGTTCCAGAACATCGAAGGAGAGTCGGAGGCGGCCAGCAGGGGGCCCACACCACAGGGCGGCGCGGCCAGGCCCCCAGGCGCGCCAGCCTATGGGGAGGCCACCCCTGGCTCCTCCGAGGCCGCCCTTCCGCCTATATATTCTCTCCGTCGCGAAAACCCTAAATCGTCAAGTCATATTCCACGAAGAGTTCCGTAGCCGCCGCCATCGAAGCCAAGTTCGGGGGACAGAAGTCTCTGTTCCGGCACGCCGCCGGGACGGGGAAGTGCCCCCGGAATCCATCTCCATCGACACCACCGCCATCTTCATCACCGTTGCTGTCTCCCATGATGAGGAGGGAGTAGTTCTCCCCCGAGGCTGAGGGCTCTACCGGTAGCTATGTGGTTCATCTCTCTCTCCCATGGTGTGATCTTTATGAATATGTAGATGTTACTCTTGTCTATTATGCACTCTAGAGGTTACTTTAAATATGAACTCCGGATTCACTCTCCACGGTGTAATGGTGACAGTGTGTGCATCGTGTGTGTTTCCTTTATGACGTTGTGGAGCTTGTTTACTCCGGCTTGAGGGAGCTCTTGTAGCCCTACACAATGAATGGTGTTTGTTATCCAACAAGAGAGTGTTTGAGAGTAGCATTTATTTATTCATCTATGTGATCATGAGCTTTGTATCACTATTAATCTATGTGCTACTCTAGTGATGTTATTAAAGTAGTCTATTCCTCCTCCATGATGTAAAGAGGACAGTGTGTGCATCATGTAGTACTTGGCGTAGGCTATGATTGTAATCTCTTGTGGATTATGAAGTTAACTATTACTATGATAGTATTGATGTGATCTATTCCCCCTTTCATAGCTATTGTTGACAGTGTGTATGCTATGTTAGTACTCGGTCTAAATTGCAACGGTATTATCTTGGATTATGATTTGATGAGGATATCCCTATGAGTGGTGTTTGTCAAGTACTTGATGAACTTTGAGTGGAGCTTTTGTAGCCACTACGTGATGATTAGTGATTCCAATAGGAGAGTAATTCAGAGTAGCACAAGTGAAGAGAAGTTATCTAATTATCCAATTATGTGATCATTGTTGAGAGTGTCCACTAGTGAAAGTATGATCCCTAGGCCTTGTTTCCAAATACTGCAAACACCGCTTATTTACTGTTTTACTGCATCTTTATTTCCTGCAATATTTATTTCAGATCGCAATTACCGTTTACCACCATCTATACCACCTGCGTTTTAATATCTCTTCGCCGAACTAGTGCACCTATACATCTGACAAGTGTATTAGGTGTGTTGGGGACACAAGAGACTTCTTGTATCTTAATTGCAGGGTTGCTTGAGAGGAATATCTTTGACCTCTACCTCCCTGAGTTCGATAAACCTTGGGTGATTCACTTAAGGGAAACTTGCTGCTGTTCTACAAACCTCGCTCTTGGAGGCCCAACACTGTCTACAGGAATAGAAGCGTGCGTAGACATCACGCGTTGTAGACGATGCCATGGCCTCGGTCTGCGTCATGGAGTCTAAACTCCACACTGTATCTCAATTTGTGGTTAATGAATCATTTGGCACCCGCTTCGACGGGTTCGTGTACTTGCGTCGGTCGGTCTGTGGGTGATATCATCGTCGCCCGGAGTTCCTTCGAGGTTCGTGGTGGGATCGAGGGTAGATCGCTTTAAGGTCTCCGTTCACCTCTCCCAGCGTGATGGCTACGCTTGGTGGTTTACGGCGGTTTATGGCCCACCGTCAAAGCCCTCAAGCCCTCTTTCCTTGAAGAGCTACGTGAGATTCGTGCGGCCATCGATGGCCTGTGGGCCGTCACCGGGGACTTTAACCTAATTTTGGATGCAGCTAACAAAACCAACACCGGGTTAACCGCCACGCCATAGCTCGGTTCCGTCGCCGTGCGAATGATCTGGAGCTCAAGGAGTCTAATCTGATTGGCCATCGCTCACGTGGACCAACGAGAGACTCTCCCACGTTGGTCAAGCTCGACAGGTGGTTCTTGCGCGGTTGGGAGGAGCTGGACCCGGATGCCTCCCTCACCGCGCACTCCTCCTCCCCGGCGATCACTACCCGATTGTTGTGGGCACCACTGCCGCTTCTCAAGAGGCGCCGAGAGGGTGTGGACTAGAATGGAGGGTTTCGACGTCATGCGTAGGATCCGGGACGCTGTCTCGGTGAGCGGCGACGCCATTCAACGCCTAGGGCTCAAGTTGCATGGGCTCGCTCGGGGCTCCAAAGCTGGAGCTCAAACAAGGTGGGCTCCATCGGGACCAGCTCCGTGCAGCCAACGAGCTCGTCCTCTAGTTCGACAAAGCACAAGATTGTCGTCCGTTGTCGTCCCTTGAGGTGTGGTTACGTAGGAACGTCAAGGCTTGGATCCTCGGCCTGGCTTCGCTCGACCGGACTATCGCAAGGCAGCGGGCACGTGTGGCAGGCATCAAGGATGGGGACGCCAACTCCCGTTCTACCGCATTTTTCGGCCTCCTCGAGGCGACGTAGGAACTATATCTCCCCGCTGGCATGGCGATTCCATGGAAACCTCCCAAGCGGATATGGAGGACCTCATCACTAGGGTTTTTTTCTTTGATCTGCTAGGAGGAGGTGTTCTCGGGAGCATGAACTCTCCCTACGATGGGCCTGCAAGCGGCTGATCTCTCCGAACTCGAGGCGGGTTTCTCCGTCGATGAGGTGTGGGCGGCTATCAAATGCATGCCAACCAACCGCGCGCTGGGGCCTGATGTGTTCTCGTGGGACTTTTACAAATGTTGTTGGCCGACCATCAAGCTGGATGTCATGGCGGCCCTGAGGGAGGTTTTCCTTGGTCGTGGGAATTTTTTTTGCGATGTAAACGGTGCCCACATCACGCTGCTTCCAAAGAGACAAAGGCGTCGAGCTACGGGATTTCCCCCATCACTATGTGCACAGCTTCCCTAAGCTGCTGGCCAAGGTTATCGCTTCGCCGCCGCGGCTACCCGATCTGGTGGATGCCAACCAGAGCGCCTTCGTTCACGGCCGATGCATACACGACAACTTCGTGCTCATGCAACGGTCTGTGCGGGCCCTCTTCAGGTCTAAACCCCTGCCCTGCTCCTCAAGCTCGATGTGGCCCGCGCGACAACGTGTCCGGCAGTTCCTTTTCGTGTGCTCAGGGGATTTGGGCCTCGGTTCATCTCCTGGATTCGGATGCTGTTGTGCACCGCATCAACGCGTGTGATGATAAATGGCTTCCTCGGCCCTCCTTTTGCTCATGGGCGGCTGCGGCAGGGAGACCGGCTCGCCGCTTCTCATTGTTGTCATGAACGTGGCGTCCGCCATGATCCGTGTGGAGGAGCAACATGGGCTTCTATCTGATCCGGCTTAGCTGGGGATCAAACACCGGGTGTCGTCTATGCCGACGATGTGGTTGTGCTCGCCAAGCTGTGCGGAGGAGGCAGGTGGTTCTAGATATTCTTGCTTGTTTCGGTGCTGCCTCAGGCCTTGTCGTCAACCTTGCGAAAAGCTCGTCCATACCCATTCGGTGCTCCCAGGAGGTGATAGAGGAAATCACTCATGGGCTGGCGTGCTCCATCGGGCAGTTCCCTTGCACCTACCTAGGCCTCTGCGTTGATTTCCAAGCTCCGGAAGGCCGACGTCCAGCCTCTCCTCGACAGCCAGACCAGAAGCTTCGTTCGGAAGTCCGTGCTACGAGGTGAAGGCCGACTAGGCTTTCATGACAGTCTCGGTTGTTTACCATTTCATAAACCTGGACCTCGAGCCGTGGGTTCGGAGCCGTTGACCGCATCCGTCGATGCTTCCTCCGGGCGGGAAAGAGTACACGTGTGGCGGCAAATGTCTAGTTTCATGGCATAAGGTATGCCAACCCAAATCCTGGGTGGGCTCGGCCTCCACAACCTCCGATGGCTTAGCGCTGCCCTCCGTTCGAGATGGTTGTGGTTCCAGCGAACGTAGCAACAAACCTTGGCAGGGGCTCGATCTATCGTGTCCAAGGATGCAAAGGCCCTCTTCCACGCCTCGGTTCGCATAGAGGTGCGCAAGGGGGAGATGATTCTCTTCTGGGATGATCCGTGGCTAGGTGGACAATCTGTCGGGTCCATCGCGCCGGCCGTGCTTGCCCTGGTCCGCCCTGGGGTGGCTAATTCGAGAACGGTGCAGCAAGGACACAACAACGCCTCCTGGGTTCACGACATCTTTGGAACTCTATCGATTGATGTTTTGGTGCAATTCCTTCGGCTGTGGCCGGTGGTCCAGGGGGCGATCCTGAGCGATGGCGAGCAGGACAGTTTCCACTGGAAATTTGAACCCTGTGCATGTTTCGACCCGCTCGCATACCTTGCATGTTTCGCGGGGCGTACCGCTCTGCCAGCTGCCAGGCAAATCTAGTACTCTTTTGCCCCACTCAAGTACAGGTTCTTTAGCTGGCTTGCCATCCAAGATAGGTGCTGGATAGCAGATCGTTTGCAGGGGACGGGGTTGCTGAACCAAGGCTTTTGTCCCCTGTGCGAACGAGATAACGAATGCATCGATCACGTCTTGCTTCGGTGCCCTTTCTCGTGGGCCGCCGGTTCAAGGTGCTTCGGGCTGGGTCTGCAACGGTTGATGCCGAGCTTTTTTTTTTGAGAGAGAAATTCGACACTTTATTGATCAAATATAATCAGTACAAAGCGTTCCCCGGATACAATCCGGTATCACATGTCTAAAGGAAATAAAATCATACAACTCAGCCATGCGAGCTAAAATATGTGCCGATTCATTGAGACTACGGGGGACATGACAGAAGGAGATGGAGGAAATGACGCCGCCATCTTCTGTATATCCTGGATCACCACTCCCATGTTTGAGCGATCCATGGTGGTGGACTTGATGCGCTGTACCATCGACAGGCAATCGGAAACTAACACGACTTGATCAAAACCCTCCTCGCTAGCGAAAGACAAGCACGTCTAGCAGCCAGTGCTTCAGCAAGTTCTGGCGTTGCAACCTCAAGAAGAAGCTCGCTGCAAGCAGCCAACATATACCTCTGTTGTTCCTGATCACAACGCCAACTCCCGTTCGCTTGGAGGTCTTGAAAATTGCTGCATCTACATTTATCTGAACCTTTCCCTCCGGCGGCAGACTCCATTTAGCAACAGAAGACTTGGAATCACGACTATGGTTAGAAACAGGTTTATATAGGTGCAGCTCAATCATGTCAACATACCCTTTAATTTGCTCGGCCAGTTCTCGGGGGCTCTATATATGATCAAGCACCCCATTTCTTGCATTCCAAAGATGCCAGAAAGCCACTGTCAGCAAAGTGTTCCCTATGGTCGGACCTAGAGATGAAATCAAAGGTCCAAGCCTTAGGATTAATGAAATTATTTCTCTGTAGTTTGATCGAAAGGATGCTTTCAATTCATTCCAGACATCTCTTGCAAACTGACAGAACATCATCGTATGTACGGCGTGCTCCACTCTTCCGCAGTACACACAAGCATCCGGCCGGGATGCGTCTATGTTTCAGTTGATGACCCGACGGTAGACAGTCATGGATGAAGCGCCATAAAGTAATTTTCATTTTACCCGGAGCTTTGATCTCCCACAGCTTCTGCCATAGACGAGATTCGTCTTCCTCTGTCGATGAAAGCCCCTGTTTGGGCATGTTTCTTGCCAGATGAAAAGCCTCAGTCCGGGCCAAGTGGTAGGCAGACCGGACAGAGTAAGCGCCGTTCTTGGCATGTGGCCAAGACGCCAAGTCCGCACCACCATGCCTACTAATGGGGACTTGAAGGATTTTTGCTGTTGTCTCCTCATCAAACAAAGTCTGGATACGGTCAATATCCCAGATCATCCGATCACTATCCCTAATCAGATGATGCCGAGCTCTACAGATGAGATCCGAGTGTGGTGGCCGCTGGCATCCTCCAGCCTGCCCCTTGGCGCACAGCCCTATTGGTGTTGCTCTCCCTATGGCTTGAACGCAATGCTCGAGGGAAATGTGTTCTCTGTTGTCTACCTTACTGCGCGGATCCTCGACGCTTGGCAGGAATACTAGATGTAGACGTGGGAGTGTGAGAGGAATCCTATAAGTGATGTAGATGTGGTTTGCAGACCTGCGTTGTTGCTATGCAACAAGCTTGTTCTGCTTGCCGGCGCACTGATCCCGCGTGCGTTTTTGGCGTGCTGTAATGTTTCTCTTCTTGCTTGCTTAATATAATGACTAGCAGAGCTCTTGCGATGTTCTCAAAAAATAATAATACTCAAGACAATACTATGTTTAGTCTTAAACTGGTTCGGGAGGATCTCTTTCCAAGAAAGTATTAGTGAGATGCGTTGCATACTCTCTACGTTTAAACGTAATGTACATATGGATGCTTATCAACTACACCCTCGATCTCTTTTAATTGACTTAGATTTAGTACAACTTTATACTAAATTTGAGTCAATTAAAATGGGTCGGAGGAGTACACAATATTACTTGTTGCTTGTTATTAAATGCAATATTTACACCACCATGTTTAAAAGAGAGAAGGAATCAAGGAGTCAAATTAGTCGTTTACTTTGAGAGAAGTAGCTAGCTTTTTTACCTTTTGCTAAAAATATAAACGTATGTAAACTTTACCAAGTATTCTTTATAAAATAAAAATTTATCAAGTACGCGAATTAAAAAATGAACTGGTAGGAGGGAATAAAGCACATGTATTGCAGTTCCGCGCGCAAGTTATTCCAGATTCTGTTAAAGAACTGAAACCCTACGCTCAGAAACTGGAAAAGGCTATGAGCCTATGCCATGCATGCACGTTAGGTCGTTCTAGGCTTGGCATGATCTACACCGAGGCAAACTGAATTAACAAAACGTAAAGGTGTCCATACTAATTTAGGTTTAAATAGGACGGCAGCGCTCCTACTCGGTTTCTTACAAAATATATATAAAATAGATGGACGGTCTGGCCACCTTGCAGCGGATCAGTGTATTAGGGTGGTGGCACTATGTTTTTTTAAGGAAAGACAAAAGATTTGCTTTAATTTACTAATAGAGAAGAAGTTTCATAATCAAGTTCAGTCTTACAATCACACCGAGGACGATAATGCACTGGTAGAAAAAAGGGCTTCCGTCCAGCCCCATTAGTTGCGAAAATGTAAGAACCGCGACCAATGGAGGCCTTCCGTGGCCAACCGCGACCAAAGCCTGGGCCAGCGCCAACCGCGACTAAATGTCCTCAGGCCTGGCCCAAAGGCCTTTAGTCACGGTTGCCACACCAACTAAAGGCCCATCCCTATAAAAGGGCCTCAGCTCACTGCACTTAGCCATTTGGTGCCACTTCTCTTCACAAACTTCACAAGGGGGTGTAGGTTTGCTTTTGGCTCCTCTTATGCACACAAGGTGTTTGATGAAATGCCCCAAGAGCATGAAACAAACATGATATGAAGTGTCGGAGCCACACTTGATCGAGCTTCCTCATTTATTTTTTCCTCCTCGATCGCGGTTAGCAACTTGAACCTTTCATATGTGTCATTGATAAAATATGCATATGTGTGTAGTTCATTGTTTAATTTCTATTTAGTTTAACAAATGCATGATGGTTAATTATATATTTTGTATTATAATAATGCAGATGAATCGGCAATGGATGTACGCTAACCGACTCTCCGGCGAATTCACTACGGGTTTGAAAGATTTCCTCGTAGTGGCTAATGCGAACAAGCAGGGGGGTTTTGTTATCTGTCCATGTGTTGGCTGTAAGAATCAGAAGGGTTACTCTTCCTCAAGGGAAGTTCACCTGCACCTGATTCGGCATGGTTTCATGCCAAGCTATAATTGTTGGACCAAGCATGGAGAAAGAGGGGTTATAATGGAAGAAGATGAAGAAGGGGATGACATCGATGACAGCTATCTTGATCATTTCGGTGATACTTTCATGGAGGATGCTGAAGGTGGGGAAGGTGAAGGGGAAGGTGATCAAGAAGAGGCACGTGATGAGCCCGCTGATGATCTTGGTCGGACCATTGCTGATGCACGGAGTCGCTGCGAAACTGAAAAGGAGAGGGAGAATTTGGATCGCATGTTAGAGGATCACAAAAAGTCGTTGTACCCAGGATGCGATAATGGTCTGAAAAAGCTGGGCTGCACACTGGATTTGCTGAGATGGAAGGCACAGGAAGGTGTAGCTGACTCGGGATTTGAAAACTTGCTGAAAATGTTGAAGAATATGTTTCCAAAGAATAACGAGTTGCCCTCCAGTACGTACGAAGCAAAGAAGGTTGTCTGCCCTCTAGGTTTAGAGGTTCTGAAGATACATGCATGCATCAACGACTGCATCCTCTACCACGGTGAATACGAGAATTTGAATGAATGCCCGGTATGCACTGCATTGCGTTATAAGATCAGAGGCGATGACCCTGGTGACGATGTCGAGGGCGAGAAACCCAGGAAGAAGGTTCCCGCCAAGGTGATGTGGTATGCTCCTATAATACCACGGTTGAAACGTCTGTTCAGGAACAAAGAGCATGCCAAGTTGTTGCGATGGCACAAAGAGGACCGTAAGTCGGACGGGGAGTTGAGACACCCCGCAGATGGAATGCAATGGAGAAAGATCGACAGAGAGTTTAAAGATTTTGCAGCTGACGCAAGGAACATAAGATTTGGTCTAAGTACAGATGGCATGAATCCTTTTGGCGAGCAGAGCTCCAGCCATAGCACCTGGCCCGTGACTCTATGCATCTACAACCTTCCTCCTTGGTTGTGCATGAAGCGGAAGGCCACGTGGAGGCGCCTTTAGTCGCGGTTCGTAAGGAACCGCGACTAAAGGGGGGGGGCCTTTAGTCTCGCTTATTTGGTCGCGGTTGCAGAACCGCGACCAATGGCAGTTGCGAACCGCGACCGATGGCCTTTTTTCTACCAGTGATGGTCTACTCTCCCGCTATCAAAAGATCTAAGTGTGTAGCACCGGGAACTACCTAATTTCTAGCTTTCGACTTGATTCTATCGAAGACGATGGCGGGCATGGTACTCACATTCTTAAAGGTTCTCGCACTACGTTCATTCCAAATCTCCCACAAAAGAACATGAGAAGGATGGCCATGACTTTCCTTCTTCCACCTATTAGATGATGTATACGGTTTTTTATATGTATGTATACCATACATATGTGTATGGATACGTATAAACCCTATACACTTATGTTGCCTCATGGAGACTATCAATACGGAATCCTAGTGAGTCCAAGGTACGGTTCTAGTCAGAACTTTGTCATATCAGCTCTCCTCTCCCGAGGCCTACCTATCGATCACACGCCTGCTGCCGCCACAAATCAAGCTCGTTGCCGCCGCAACCTCTCTACGATGTTGTCAAAAACCTACAGGACAAAACCACATACCGAAAACCGCTGTCGCGTTGCTTTTAGCAGCCGCCACCGCATCCAAAACCTAAACCAAAACCTGTCATCGCTGATGCCGCTGCCACACACAAAATCAAAGCCAAACATCAAAACCCTAGACCCTCCTGCCGCCACCATGAGTTCTTCATCATCGACTGCCTTGTTGGATGCTGCCTTGGGGGCGCCACCCGCTGAGCATCTGACACGCAGGAACTTCCTCCTATGGAAGGCTCTTGTGTTTCCTACATTCCGAGGGACCAACGTCATGGGGCTACTCGACGGTACTGACCGTGCACCACACATAACTCTTGAGATAGAAGATGCATATAAGAGGAAGATGACGGTGGAGAACCGTGCCTATGTTGCATGGATTGCAAAGGATCAGCAGGTGCTCCGCTTCCTTCTGAATTCATTGTCACCAGATATTTTGTCGCATGTACTTGGGACTCCGCTTCGCAGATAAGAGGAAGATATTTTGCCGCATGTTCTTGGGATGGAGTCCACCATAGAAGCTTCGGCTGCCATCATCACTATGTTCTCCTTAGCCTCCTAAACAAAAGTCCAGCACTAGCAGTCAACTCTCAATGAAACAAAGACGCTTAACATGATGGCTGATCGGCATTTCACAAAAGAAGAAAGGGTTTGCGTGAACTCGCAGCTGGAAAAACCCTCGAAGAAGACGAATTAATTCGGTACCTCCTTCATGGTCTCGATGGATCCTACAATGCTCTTGTTGCATCTGTTAATGGGAACCCTAGCACCGCCATTGATGACCTATTTGGACAATTGTGTGCATATGATATGGGTAATAATACACTAGAGGAGTCTAGTGATGGCTCCTTCACCTCTTCAACAAACATGGCTCGTCGTGGTCGCGATGCCGACCATGACGGTGACTACCGCCCACGTGGACTTAGCCCTGCCATGGTTCCGACCGCCGCTAGGACCAGCGTGGAGGAGGTGGTGGTGGTTCTCGAGACCGCCACGACCATCGAGATGATGTGCGTCATGATGGAGACTGCAGTCTTGATGATGATCGACGTGGACGCCGTGATGATGACCGTTATGGTGGTGATTACCGCACCTACAATGACCGCCGCAATATGGTGATCGTTTTTGCCGTCATGATGACGGTGGTGCCCTTGCCAAGATCAAACGTGCACCCACACCTTATGTTGATGTCACTTGTCAGATTTGCAAAATACATAGTCACCCGGCTAGTGACTGCAGGTGGCGCTACCAAGGTGACAATGATGGTGTTGATGGGATGATCGTGAGAGGGGTGCACATATTGCATCGTATGGTCTTGATACAAACTTGTGCTAACACGGGTGCTACATATCATATCACCGGAGAGTTGAACAAGCTCTCTACATATGAGAAGTATAGTAAAGATGATTGTGTTCGCACAACCGGAGGCACATGTATGCATATTAGGCATATTGGTCATTCTATTTTGCGCACCCGGATAGTTCTTTTAATCTTAACAATATATTACATGTTTCTAGTGCATCCGAGAATCTTCTATCGGCTCATAAGCTTACACTTGACAATAATGTTTTCATTGAGTTTCATCCTTTCTTATTTTTTTATCAAGGACCAAGCAACACAAAGAATTTTGTTTAGAGGTCCCTGTTATGGTGGTCTTTACCCTTTGGTGCCCATCTCCAATACATCATCCAAGCATGATTTCATTACAATAAATTTGTCGTCTTCTACATGGCATCGCCCTAGGACATCCATCATCGTTTGTGGTTCAACAAATTCTTAGGGAGATAAATCTTGCTTATTCTCCTGAAATAAATCCATATGTATGTCACTCTTGTCACCTTGGCAAGATCCATCAGTTGCCATATCATGTATCCACCAGTGTGTCTACTTTTCCTTTGGAGGAGGTTTTCTCTGATATATGGGGTCTTGCATATCTTTCTGTTAGCAAACATGCATGCTATGTAAGCTTTATTGATGATTTTTGCCAATTTACCTGGACTTATTTGCTCAAGAAGCTTTCTAATGTTTATTAAGTCTTTCTTAACTTTCAAGTTTCAACAATATGTTGAGCGCAAATTTGATAAAAATTATAACCATGAAAACATTGGGGAGTGAGTATAAAAAACTACATGGTTTCTTTCAAAAAGTTGGTATCTCCCATCATGTTTTTTGTCCACACTCCCATAAAAAATGGTTCTGCTGAAAGAAAACACCGTCACATTGTTGGAGTTGGTCCTGCCTTACATGCAAATGCATCTATGCATTTTAAGTTTTGGGATGAAGCTTTTCTCACAAACATTTTCCTTATAAACTTGCTCCCTAGAAAAGTACTAAATTTTGAAACTCCCACTGAGTATCTCCTTCAAGTTACACCAAACTATGATGCACTACGAACTTTTAGATGTGCTCGTTTGCCTAATCTTCATCCTTGTAATAAGCGTAAAATTTCTTTTCGTTCCAAACAGTTTGTCCTCTTGGGCCATAGCCCACTCTATAAAGGTGTGAAATTTCTCAATTTCTAGGTCGTGCTTATGTCTCTCGTGATGTTGTCTTTGATGATAACATTTTTTCCGTTTGCCACACTACACCCCAATGTTGGCGCAAGGCTTAAGCATGAAATCTAGCTTCTTCCATCCTCTTCATACTCTTCCAATGCGGGTGTCCAAAATAATGATGACCATATGCCCTCTATTGTGCTTCTTACTAATGTGTTGCGGGATGGTAAAGCAACAAAAGATTTTTTTTTTGAAAACAGAGAACAAAGCGCGAATTTGATGTTGAAATATCCTCACTAAGAGATGAAACTGACACATACCACGAGGGAGAACATTCATATGCCTCGTCTGATCCCGAGGCGTCGGCTCCCAGGGAAGATCATGTCCTGTCTTCCACCGTATCTATTGGAGATATTCCCAAGAGGCAATAATAAAAGTGTTTATTATTATATCTTAGTGTTCATGATAAATGTTTACATCCCATGCTATAATTGTATTAACTGGAAACATTAATACATGTGTGTTGTGTAAACAACCAGAGTCCCTAGTAAGCCTCTTGTTAAGCTAGCTTGTTGATTAATAGATGATCATGGTTTCCTGATCATGAACATTGGATGTTACTAATAACAAGATCATATCATTAGGTGAATGATGTGATGTACACACACCCATAGTAAGCATAGCATAAGATCTAGTCATTAAGTTCAACCTTGCTATAAGCTTTCGATACATAGTAACCTAGTCCTTTGACCATGAGGTCATGTAAATCACTTACACCGGATGGGTACTTTGATTACATCAAACGCCACTGCGTAAATGGGTGGTTATAAAGATGGGATTAAGTATTCAAAAAGTATGAGTTGAGGCATATGGATCAAGAGTGGGATTTGTCATCCTGATGACGGATAGATATGCTCTGGGCCCTCTCGGTGGAATGTCATCTAATTAGCTTGCAAGCATGTGACAAGTTCACAAGATATGACATACCACTGTAGGAGTAAAGAGTACTTGTCGGTAACGAGGTTGAACTAGGTATAGAGATACCGATGATCAAACCTCGGATAAGTAAAGTATCGCGCGACAAAGGGAATCGGTATCGTATGTTAATGGTTCATTCGATCACTAAGTTATCGTTGAATATGTGGGAGCCATTATGGATCTTCAGGTCCCGCTATTGGTTATTGATCGGAGAGGAGTCTCGATCATGTCTGCATAGTTCACGAACCGTAGGGAGGTTCGATGTTGTATAGAGTATAGTAGATATGGAATATGAGATGGAGACCGAATGTTGTTCGGAGTCTCGGATGGGATCCAAGACATCACGAGGAGGTCCGGAATGGTCCGGAGAATAAGATTCATATATGGGAAGTCATTTTCAGGGTTACCGGAAAAGTTCAGGATTTTTCGGTATTGTACCGGAGGTTCTAGAAGGTTCCGGAGGGTACCATAGTGGGGCCCACCTATCCCGGACGACCAACATGGACCGGAGGGGTCGCATAGGCCCACATGGGCCAGGCACACTGATACATCCAAACGTATCTACTTTCCCGAACACTTTTGCTATTGTTTTGCCTCTAATTTGTGTATTTTGGATACAACTAACACGGACTAACGCTGTTTTCAGCAGAATTGCCCTGGTGTCTTATTTTTGTGCAGAAAATCAACTTTTAGGAAAATCCCCGGAAATAATTGCAAAGGGCCTATTTTTATAGAAGACATACGGAGCCGAAGGGCGGGCCAGGGGGAGGCCCACGGCCCCCACACCATAGGCCGGCGGGGGGCGCCGCCTTATGGTGAGGGCGCCTTGGCCACCCCCAGACGCTCCCCTCTCGACTACTTAAGGCCTTTGACCTAAAAACGCGAGGGGGTTCGACCACTTTTCCAGAAGACATCCAGAACTCCGCCGCCATCGCGAAACCCAATCTCGGGATCAGAAACTCCGTTCTGGCACCCTGCCGGGACGGGGAATTGGAGGAGATCGCCGCCATCATCACCACCGACGCCTCTCCATCGACCATCCATGATTCCCCCATCCATGTGTGAGTAATTATCCCGATGTAGGCTGAAGGGGATGGTAGGGATTGGATGAGATTGTTCATGTAATAGCCATAAGATTGTTAGGGCATAGTGCCTAGTATCCGTTGTTGGTACTTTTATGATATTGTTGCAACTTGTTATGCTTAATGCTTGTCACTAGGGCCCGAGTGCCATGATTTCAGATCTGAACATGTTATTGATTCATGATGATATTCATTGTTTTATGATCTTACCTACAAGTTGTATACACATATTGTTGTCCGGAACCCGAGGCCCCAAAGTGACAGAAATTGGGACAACCGGAGGGGAAGGGTGATATGAGGATCACATGTGTTCACGGAGTGTTAATGCTTTGCTCCGGTACTCTATTAAAAGAGTACCTTAATTACCAGTAGTTCCCTAGAGGCCCGGCTGCCACCGGCTGGTAGGACAAAAGATGTTGTGCAAGTTTCTCATTGCGAGCACGTACGACTATATACGAAACACATGCCTATGGTTGTTTAGTACTTGGATACCGTTTTATTATTATCTGCAAATGCCTAGTCTTGATTATTACATGAGTTATCTTATCCATGCAGTGCCCGTTCATCCATCCCTATGCCTACAGTATTTTAATCCTGTTACTAAAATCACTACCGCTGTCTTTATTACACCGTTGCTATATTTCACTATCTACGCTATAAAAATGTTGCTACGATAAACTATTGCGAGCAAGACTGTTTCTGTGCAGCTAAATTGACAACTCCGCTGTTAAGGCTTACAAATATTCTTTGGCTCCCCTTGTGTCGAATCAATAAATTGGATTTTACTTCCCTCGAAGACTGTTGCGATCCCCTATACTTGTGGGACATCAAGACTATTTTCTGGCGCCGTTGCCGGGGAGCATATCTTTATTTGCAAGTTCACCTGAATTGATATTGTTCGCTACAAATCCCCCATCATGGGTAAAACTCGCGATGCTAAAGTCGCCATATTACCATCCACTACAAGAAAAGGTACAACTCTTAGTACCTCTGCTGCTCTTGATTCACCATCTGTGATAAGTCAACTTGTTTCACCACCACAAGCTTCACGTGTTGGTACTTCTGCTGAATCTGAAAATTCCTCTGATAATTTTGATGATGCTTCTACTGTGCTTGATGAAAATGGTTCATTAGGTCCTTTTCTAGATGCTACAATTGCTAGGTCTAGACAAATTGAAAATACTGAAATTCCTAATGAAAATACTGTTACACCTGTTAATTCACCTGAGTGATGATGCTGATGAAGATTATGTGGAACTTGATGATGATTTTATTGATAAATGTAATGCTACTACTGGTACAAGTAACCTTAAAAAGCTTCTTGCACAACATGATGTTAGATATAAACTGTCTCCTGATCCTAAATTTGCCACATCTCCTATAAACATTAAGGATAAGGATTATGATTTTTCTCTTGATTTATCTCATATATCTATTGTTGAGAAAACACCTTTTTGTGGTACTGAAAAAGAAAGTGTTGTAGAGCACATGAATGAGCTTTCTACTTTGAGTAGTTTGTTTTCTGATGATATTAAGATGCATACTTATTTTGTTGCTAAAATTTTTCCTTTCTCCTTAAAGGATGATGCTAAGATTTGGTATAATAGTTTGCCTCCTGATTCTATTGATAGTCCAAGTTGTTTGCTTGATGTTTTATTTCGAAAATATTTTCCTGCTAGTGCTCAACATATTGCTTTGCAGAAAATTTATAGTTTTGACCAGGAAGATGGGGAGAAATTGCCTGAAGCTTGGGCAAGGTTTTGCTCTCTTATTAGAGCTCGGCCTGGACATGATTTGGAAAAGCATGACTTACTTGATATATTTTATAGTGTACTAACCATTGAGTCTAGGGCATACCTGGATAGTTGTGCTAGTTGTGTTTTCAGGAAAAGAACTCCAGACGAAGCTGAAGAATTATTGGCTAGAATAAGCCAAAATCATGATGATTGGACTACACCTGAACCAACCCCAACACCAATATTGAAGAAGAGGGGTATGATTGAATTAAATGATGAAGATATGAGGGAAGCCAAGAAATCTCTTATGGAGAAAGGTATTAAATCTGAAGATGTGAAGAATTTACCTCCTATAGAAGATTTATGTAAGATAACTCCCCCTTCATCCATGATTGAGGTACATTCTCTTCAACGCTTTGATAAAGAAGACATTCCTTACTCAAAACCTCCTGATCAATGTTTAGATGAATTTTATAATTATGTTGTTAAGCAAAATAACTTTAATATGAGAGTAGAGAATCATCTAATGGAAAATTCTCAAGCTATTAGTAAATTGCATGATATTGTGGAGAGAACCTCCAATGATGTTAAGATGCTTGTTAAACATTTTCATATGGTTCAAACTCAAATTGATCAACTCACTAAAGTGCAAAATGACTTGTTAAAAAATACTCATAAAGAAAAACATGCTTATGAAGTAACAACTAGAGGTGGTGTTTCTACTCAGGATCCTCTATATCCTGAAGGGCATCCCAAAAGAGTTGAACAAGATTCTCAACGAACTAAAGAAACTAGTCTTACTTCTAAGGAAAAGAAAAAGAAACATAAAACTGTTGTAGAATCTTCTGAACCTGTTAATGATCCTAATAGTATTTCTATTTCTGATGCTGAAACTGAAAGTGGTAATGAACATGATAAATATAATGATAAGAATGATGTTTCTGATAAAGAAGAGATTGAAAATGAACCTGAAAAGCATGCTAAAAATAAAAAGTACACTAAAGAAGATTTTATTGCTAAGAAACATGGTAATGAAAGAGAACCTTGGGTTCAAAAGAAAATGCCTTTTCCTGTTAAGAAACTAAAATCAAAGGAGGAAGAACACTATAATAAATTTTGTGATTGGATGAAACCTTTGTTTTTGCAAATCCCTTTGACTGATGCTATTAAATTGCCTCCTTATTCAAAATATATGAAAGATATTGTCTCTAACAAAAGGAAAATTCCTAATGAGGAGATTTCCACTATGCTCGCTAATTACTCTTTCAATGGCAAGGTTCCAAAGAAGCTGGGAGACCCAGGTATACCAACTATCCCTTGTTCCATCAAGAATAATTATGTTAGAACTGCTCTATGTGATTTGGGAGCAGGAGTTAGTGTGATGCCTTTTTCCCTTTACAAGAGACTTGATTTAGATAAGTTGATACCAACCGATATATCTTTGCAAATGGCTGATAAATCTACTGTTGTTCCTGTTGGTATATGTGAAGATGTTCCTGTTCAAGTTACTCAAAATTGCTTAATATTAACTGATTTTGTTGTGTTGGAAATGCCTGAAGATGATAATATGTCTATTATTCTTGGAAGACCTTTTCTTAACACTGCAGGGGCTGTTATTGATTGCAATAAAGGAAAAGTCACTTTTAATGTTGATGACAAGGAACATACTGTTTATTTTCCCAAGAGGATTGATAAAGTATATGGAGTTAATACAATTTCTAATTTGAGAACTATCAAAGTGGGAGTTATTGATTGTCCTATATATGAGCCTAAAGAAGGATATCAAACTATTGTGATTGGATCCATATCAATACAATATAAGGTAACATGATTGATTTGAGGTTTATTTCTTCTTATGTCATGTAAAATTTATTTGGTAGCAAGACTTGATCAACCTTGTTAACAAGTATATTTTAAATGCATGGAAGAGCTGAACAACATTTCTTTCTTTCTCCACTTGTTTTACTTGCTGTAGTGCTACTTGTTTTGCGAGATGCTTTAGTTGTTTAGAACTTTGAAAATCTTTTTCTGCTGACAGTTACTTTAACACCCAGAAATGTGCATTTTTTGAAATTTTCAACAAATTATAAAAATTATACCATTGGTCCTATTTTTAAATTTGCAACCTGGGAGTGCCTGGGGCTGACCAGTGGGGCACCCCAGGGCTGCACCCCATGTGCTGGCGCGGCCAGCAAGGGGGGCGCGCCGCCCTGTGGTGAGGGCCCCACCTGGCCCTCCACTCACTCATCCACCTACCACTCCACTCTCTTCCACGGGAAAACACGACACCATTGTTCAAACCCGAGTTTCTTGCTGTTCTTGCTCGAAATTTTCGATCTCCTTGCTCAGCCCATCTTTGCTGCTGAGATTTGGAGCATTTGTTCTCCGGTATGTGACTCCTCCGATTATCCAAATATAATTTTGAATAGTTGAGTATATCTTGAGTAATTTGCTGCTGTAGGTGACATGTTAAGTGAGCTTGCATGCTTGATTCAAGTTGTAGAAATGAGTTTTGATGCATGTTTAGTACTCTATCAAGTTCCTATAGTAGTTTCCCTCATTTATATGTCTCAAAATCAATTTTTATAATGATTGTTGAAAAATTTCAGAAAATGGAGTGGAATAGACATCAACTCAATCAACATGAATTGGAGGTGCATGAAGTTATGAGAGTCCACCGTGAAGAGGGGGTATTCCCCTCCTACTACCCATGCACCGATTTCATGAAGAGTGCAGGAATTTTTCAGGATGTTCAAAATCTAATTTCTAATGCAGGGTTAGAAGATTTTGTTGTTGGTGAACCTTACCAATATGCAAAACTAACCATGTCAGTGGTGCAGGATTTTGAATACCATTGGTCCCAACCTAACCCCATGGTTCAATATAAAATCTACAATAAAACTATCAACTTGCCCCTTGATGATTTTTGTGCAGCTATCAAAGTGCCACCACGTGAGAAGATTAGGGGGCAGCTGTCAACACCCGGATTTTTAAGTCCGGATGCCCTATTATATCATACATCGCAATCCCAGGAAGATTGTTTTTGCGAGACATAATAGTAAGTCGTTCAGAGTCATCATTTATTACAACACATAAGGTCTTACATCAATGGATCACATGATCCAATATTACACAAATAGATTGTTCAACATCACACATAAGTAGCGGAAGCGTAGTAGTAGTAGTGGACTCATAATTCCACAGGCAACGCTTGACGTTAGAAGACGATCCTAGTTATCATAGACGTCCTGCTGTCCGTCATCCTGATACTGTTGCTCCTCTTCATAGTCTGGCATTTGAATAGCCAGGGCAAAGCCATGAGTACTTTTAAAGTACTCGCAAACTAATACTAAGGTAAAGCATAATGTATTGTAGTAAAGGGGTACTAAGCTCTAAGTTTATTTGCATAAGCCAAGTTTTCTTTGAATAAACATTTGATAAAAATCCTCATTATTTAGTAGACTAACTCAAGTGGGAACATTAGTGTCATTCCCACCATTCATTTGGGATTCAAGACAATTCATCAATCACCATTATTATTTCAACATAAATCCTGATAATGGAAGTAGTATGGCCCTTCCAACCGTCCGTAACCGCGGACACGGCTATTCGAATAGGTTTAACACTCTGCAGAGGTTGTACTCTTGTGCCACAACTATTGATTTCATCCGTCGAGGATAACCCCGAATCATCGTAACTCAGTACGCGGATCATCAATCATAACCTTTCACTTATATGTCCTAGTATAGGCACCTCTCCCCATGAGCTTGGCCTCCCGGTGAGAACCAACTGTTAACCCGGGAACTGCACAGGGCTTGGGTCGTACATTCACCTCATATTCACATCATTTCTCACATACGGAGGCAGCCTCGGCGTAACCCCTATGATGCTTGTTTAGAGGGAACCCATACTAAAATACACAAGTTTCTAGTTACGCCCTACCCATAATCAGGTATTGTGGGGGTACTTGTATAATTGGAAAGGTATCGCATTCAAACCCATCTCAGTTTTATATCAAAAATCACCATCTTCTCTTGGTCATATTCACCTTCAAAGTCATTCCTTGGAATGAACCATCATTCCCAAGGTTTCAATTTCATATCAACATCACTTGTTCCCATCTAGAGTAGTCAAATTTTAATTGATTAGCAATAGCCACTAAATGAGGGGTGCTAATCTAACTTTGATTTGTGTTCATCTAACCCAAGTATTGTTCTAGACCAAGTGAATCATAAATCAAAAGGTACTTTGAAGTAAATAAGCCAAAGTAAAATTAAGTAAAACATGGGATAGGTAATACATAAAAGTAAAGTGTGATGATGCCTTTGCTCTTGTAGAGCTAAGCATTTGTATTTAGCAAGGGTTAGCTTGCCTTGAGCTGAGTAGTGATCAAAGTGCTCTTCCTCTTCTTGGGAGTAGGCCTCCTCCTCTTGGTAATCCTCGTTACTAGCGTCTATATACGAATACGAGGTATAAATACTAAACCAAACTCATATGCTAAACTAGGAACACTCAAAGAGTTCACACTCTAGTCCTATTATCAATCAAACATGGCATGGTGAGTTTATTGGATGAATTCTTATTTAATAGAAAATAATTTCCTCTCATTATTCCTATTTCTTAATTTTTAATATGTAGATCCTTAGAGAAACTTCATTTCTTCTCTTTACTTCATAATAAGATTTAATCTCATCATATAATAATCAGGTATGAAATATAGGTTGACCTAAGTCAACATTTCATATCTATTATATGTGAGTATAATTTAATTAAGGTTTTACACTACACATGTTATTATACTATTATTTTAAATGCATTAAAATCTCTAAGTAATATTTATCAAGGGTTCTTTAGCCTAGGTTATTCCCCCTGGTTATATTACTTAGGATCAAGATTTAAATGAGAGAGTAGCTCTCATACTATTCATTAAATTTGAATTTCAAGTTAAATGGTGCTAGAATTAACTACATAGCTATTTTATTTGATCTAGTCCATGATCATGCAAATAACCTGACTATATTATTGCATAATCAATTAGAGGACATCATTTGTGATTTATTAGAATTTGAATCAACTTAAAATCATTTATAGATTATTTTTAATAATTATTTGAAGTCAGAAAAGGCTCTGTCTTGTTATTTTTATCATTTAAAAATTAATACGAATTTGGATATGAGGCCAGTGGCATTAGTTAGATAATTTTATGGGCTTTCCAAAGATATAAAGTTTGCTAGATTTGGTTTGGCAGATTTCAAATTATTCAATTTTTACTAAACCATCTGCAGCACAATTCATATTAAGTTTAAACCTCTATTTGAATTTTGGGCCTGGGCGGGAAAAGCTAACGGGCCGAAACGAGTTTTAAACCCACTTCACAGCCCAGCAAGCAACTGGTGCGGCGGGCTGCGCTGACAGGGTGGGGTCCACCTGTCGGCGCCTCATAACACGCCGAAGCGGTACGAGCGATAGGGGGCGTTGGATCAAGACGCAGATCAACGGCTGGCGTGTGTCGTCGTCCCCGGCGAGACTCCGGCGAACCCAGAGCGCCAGTAGGGGGTCGGAGAGCTTACCAGGCCGTTGCAGGTCTCTGGCAAGATGCTCGGGGAAGTGGTGGTCGACGAGGAACAGCCTGGTGAAGTGGCGGCGCTCGGGGAGGCTCCAATCGACGCAGAGCTTCCGCGGGCTCCGGCGGACTCGAGCTCGCGATTCGAGCAGCTCCGGCGAGCTCTAGTGAAATTGGCTGTGTAGAAGTGCTCAGTGAGGAGAGGGGAAGAGATGGTGTGAAGAATGCGAGTGCCGATCATCAGTATTTATAGAGGGAGAGAGGTGGCCGAGGGTGCTGCAAGGGCGCGGCCATGGCGCGGCTTCTGTGGTGCGCCAAAGGGCAAGGCGAGGACGGCTACGGCTAGGCAGGGTCCTGGCGATGCTCAACGGGTATTGGTGCGGACGAAAAAGCTACGGACGCGCTCGAGTTCTTCCAGTCATCATCGCGGTACCCGCGGTACGTCGACGACGAGGACGACGGCGACAAGGCTCTGGGCTGTGCTCGAGCATGTCTAGCGTGTAGAGGGCTTGGAGTGGCTAGACGACGCGGTGGTAGGGATGCAGGGCAAGGACGGCGCGTTCGAGTGCACGGTGCTCTGGCGCGTTCCAGAGCGCGCTCACCGCGGCATGGGCGGTACTGGCATGGTTTTGGCGTGGCTGTTCTGATCAAGTCCGTGCACGATCGATCGAGTGAGCGGTACCGTTGGTGTCCTTATGCATTGTAGATGCTCCAGGACAAGGGCACGGGTTAAAATGCTGGCTGGTGGTGGAGATGCCAAAGTGGCCGGCATGGTGGAGTTGTGCATAGTTTAGGGTTTTTCCTTGGCTTTAATCGACCATGCAAGTACTGGGCTAGAGGCAGGGGGTGTAGAGGTAGCTCATGATCACATTTGCAAAGGGGTTTAGTGAAGAAACTGCTGGACACAAGCATGTAACACTCTTCTGAATTTATGCCTGCCAAGTGTTCGACACAATGGCCGCATGAAGAAAATTTTCAAATTTTGAAATTCTTTTTGGTGAATCTCATTTATATAATTATAGTGATGTATTGGTGGTGGTGGCACTCAATTTGGAATAGAATTGCAAAGTTTCAAATTTGAGATGATCTTCTTTTTATTCTCAGATCCTGTTTTGTCAATTTAATTCTGGTCAACCTAGTCAACTCTAGCCATGGTGGTCAACATGAAAAGTGTTCACCTTGACATGGTCTTGGATGACATGGCTTTGGTTGACAAAGTTTAGTTTAGGTTTTAAGAAATACAGGGGTGCAAAGTGGTGAAGAAAATATTTTTCACCCAAGTGACCATTATCATATGTATGATGAGTTCTTGATTTCTCTTGCTTTGATTCATGATCCAATGATGCAATTGTGTTAGTTTATCATATTAAAGCTTTTTAGAAGCAAGGAAGCAAGCAATTTTGGCCTTGGTGATGATTTTGCATTTTGGCATATGATGTATGTGAGTGATGAATGGGTTTTTCCCATTTTCTCTATATCTCCTTATTTTAGGGTTTGGTGATCTTGATTAGGGTTCATATAGTAATTGATTAACATGCTAACACTCATCATGGCAATAGCACACAAAAAAATATCACTATATGCATGTATCTTATATGTGGCACTATATGCATAGAAAAGTTTTTGTTAATTGTAAAATTTTGAGTAATTGAAATCTCTCTTGCTTTATTATTTGTTGAAAACTTGGGATGTTACAAACCCTTCCCCCTTACAAAAGATCTCGTCCCGAGATCTGGAAGAAAACTAGGTACTAAAGAGATTGGGGTACTCAGTCTTCATAAAGTCTTCTCTTTCCCAAGTGGCTTCTTCTTCTGTGTGGTTACTCCATTGTATCTTCAGAAACTTGATACTCCGGGTACGAGTGGTTCTGAATGCTTCCTCCAGAATGCGAATAGGTACTTCGCGGTAGGTTAGATCTGAGTTGATATCCACAGTACGATGGTCAATGTTCTTGAACACCTCAGTCTTCTCAGGTACCTCCAAGCACTTCCGGAGTAACGAGATATGAAACACATTGTGCACCGTTGACATTTCTTCTGGTAACTCCAGCTGATAGGATACTTCTCCTCGGCGACTTAGGACTTTGAAAGGTCCAACATAACGGGGTGCGAGCTTTCCTTTAAGCTGGAATCTCTGCATTCCTTTAAGAGGGGACACTTTGAGATATACGAAATCTCCGATCTCAAAAGTCATCTCTCGGCGTCTCTTGTCGGCGTAGCTCTTTTGTCTTGATTGAGCGGTCTTGAGGTACTCACGGATCTTGTGAACCTTCTCTTCAGCTTCTCGGAGAATATCTGGTCCAAAAACTTGACTCTCTCCAACTTCCGACCAATTCAGAGGGGTACGGCACTTCCTTCCGTCCAAAGGGGGCCATCTGCAAACTGGCTTGGTAGCTGTTGTTGTACGAGAATTCTGCGTACGGCAAACAGTCTTCCCACTTGGATCCATATTCCAACACACATGCTCTCAGCATATCTTCTAGTATCTGATTGACTCGTTCAGTCTGTCCATCCGTCTGAGGGTGATAGGCTGTGAAGTTCAGCCTAGTTCCGAGTCCTTCATGTACCTTCTGCCAAAATCTGGAGGTGAATTGAGATCCTCTATCGATACTATTGACTTCGGAGTTCCGTGCAGGCTGACTATCCGTGAGATATATAACTCTGCAAGTCTTGGTCCTTGGTAGGTGGTCTTGACGGGGATGAAATGGGCGACTTTGGTCAATCTATCGACCACTACCCAGATAGAATCATTCCCTTTACTAGATTTGGGCAATCCGGTGATGAAGTCCATTCCTACGGAATCCCACTTCCATTCGGGAATCTGCAGGGGCTGTAGCAGTCCTGCGGGTCGTTGGTGTTCTGCCTTGACTCTCTGACAGATGTCACACTTGGCGATGTAACTCCCGATTTCTCGCTTCATCCCATGCCACCAGAACTGTTCCTTCAAGTCCTGGTACATCTTGGTACCTCCGGGGTGAATAGAATATAAGGTGTCATGGGCTTCCTTTAGAATCACTTGTTTCAACTCTGAATCTGACGGCACGCACAAGCGTCCGTTGTACCAAAGTACTCCTTCTTCATCAACAGTGAATCCCGGTGCCTTTCCTGCTGCTAGCTGGCTCTTAATCCCGTCAATGCTTGCATTGCTCTTCTGGGCTTCCTTGATTTGACTAATCAGGGTGGGTTGAAGTTCAATGCTGGCGAGAAATCCTTCACTCACTAGCTCCATTCTAAACTGTTCAAACTCTTGGTGAAGGCTAGGTTGTTCTTCGGCAATCATGGAGTTCAACTGACACGGCAGTCTACTCAAAGCATCTGCTACTACGTTGGCCTTGCCTGGGTGATAGTGAATATCCATATCATAATCCTTGATTAACTCTAACCATCTCCTTTGCCTCATGTTCAGTTCCTTCTGAGTGAAGATATACTTCAAACTCTTGTGATCCGAATAGATCTCGCATCGATTACCCATGAGGTAATGACGCCATACTTTCAAGGCTAACACTACTGCTGCTAGCTCTAAGTCATGGGTTGGATAATTCTGTTCATGTTGCTTCAGCTGCCTGGACAGGTATGAGATCACCTTGCCTTCTTGCATAAGTACACATCCAAGACCAATCTTGGAGGCATCACAATACACATCAAATGGTTTGGTGATGTCCGGCATAATCAGTATTGGGGCTGAAGTCAGTCTGCTCTTGAGCTGTTGGAAGCTCTCTTCACACTTGTTCGTCCATTCGAACTTCTTGTCCTTTTTCAACAATTGAGTCATTGGTCTGGCTATGCTTGAGAATCCTTCAACGAATCGGCGGTAATATCCCGCCAATCCGAGAAATGCACGGACCTCAGTCTGGGTGGTTGGGGCTTTCCATTCTGCAACGGTCTTTATCTTTGAGGGGTCAACGGCAATTCCTCCTGCGGACAAGATATGTCCCAGGAATCCTACTTCCCTCAACCAGAACTCACACTTGCTGAACTTGGCATACAGCTGGTGTTCCCGAAGAGTCTCTAAAACCATTTCCAAGTGTTGCTCATGTTCTTCTTCAGTTTTGGAGTAGATAAGGATGTCGTCGATGAAAACAACGACAAACTTATCCAGGAAGTTCATGAAGATCTTATTCATGAGATTCATGAAATAAGCGGGGGCATTGGTCAATCCAAATGACATGACATTGTACTCGTACAATCCATATCTGGTGGTGAAGGCAGTTTTGGGAATGTCCGATGCACGGATCTTCAGCTGATGGTACCCTGTCCTAAGGTCAATCTTAGAGAACACGGTGGCACCGGTCAACTGGTCAAACAGGTCCTCTATTTTGGGCAAAGGATACTTATTCTTGATGGTGACATCATTGAGCTTGCGGTAATCCGTACATAAACGAATCGTACCATCCTTCTTGTCCACAAACAAAACTGGTGATCTCCAGGGTGATGCACTTGGTCTAATCAAACCTTTGGCTAACATATCATCCAGTTGTTTCTTCAGTTCCACTAATTCTGCTGGGTTCATGCTGTAAGCTCTCTGGGCTATAGGTCCGGTTCCGGGGATTAACTCAATGATAAACTCGATATCCCGATCCGGGGGCATACCGGGTAGGTCATCCGGAAACACATCAGAGTATCGACAGACGACTCTGATTTGATCCAGGGTGGGTTTGGTTAAACTCTGGTTGCAGGTAAATTTTCTGGGCAGTTTTTCCGAGATGTGCTCCACTAACACTCCGGTGCTACTAGTCATGGTGATGGCCTTCTTGGCACAATCAATCAATCCATGATGTTTGGACATCCAGTCCATACCCAGTACTACCTCTAAACCTTTTGTTCCCAGAACAATTAGATTGGCATAGAAATCTATTTCATGAATTCTGATAGGAACATCTTTGCAAATTTTTCTAGCTTTAGTTGTTGATCCAGGTATTTGCACTACCATGACATGCTTCAAACTGATGGGTTGAATCTTACTAGTGCATGCAAATTCTTCCGTAACAAATGAATGCGATGCTCCAGAATCAAACAGCACTCTTGCAGGTATTGAGTTAACAGAGAACATACCCAGAACGACATCTGGGGCTTCCTGAGCTTCTTCCGCACTCATGTGAAAGAGGCGGCCGCTGCGGTTGTTCGGGTTGTTGGGGGCGAACTTCTTGTTGTTGGCGACACGGCGTTGCTGCTGAGCAGGGCCAGTGGTGTTGGCGGCCATCTTGGCGAGTCGCTGGGGACACTCTTTGGAGAAGTGCCCCAACACACCGCACTCATAGCAGTTGATGGTGGACTTGTCCTTGGGGGCGACAGGGATAGCATTGCTCCCAGTCCTTGGAGCAGTGTTGGTGTTGGGGTTGGCAGGGGCTCTTGTCGGGGCGCGGTTGAAGTTGTTGTTGTGGTGGACGAAGTTGTTGCTGTTGTGGGGGTGTCCTCCCGTCCTGGGGTTTCCTCCGCTCCGGTTCTGATAACCGGGCGCGACATCTGTGCCGGTGGCCTGTTGTTTCGGGGTGAAGCCTCCGCTTGAGCCAGGGCGAAACTTGGAGTTGTTGCTGGGCCCACTCGGTGCATCATGCGACGCTTGCGGTTTTCGTTGGCCTGGTTCAGCTTGCCCTCCATCTGGATGGCGGAGTCAACAAGAGCTTCGAGGTCAGCAAAAGGGATGTTGACCAACACAGTCTGCATCTCATCGCAGTCCGTTCAGGAACCTCTCCTTCCTCTTCTCGGTGGTATCAGTCTCATCCGGGGCGTACCTTGACAAGGTGAGGAACTTGTCGCGGTATTCTACCACGGTCAGACGGCCTTGCTTTAACTCGCGGAACTCATCCCGCATCTTCTTGATGAGACCCGGGGGCACATGGTACTTGCTAAACTTGAGCTTGAAGTCTGCCCAAGTCATGAGCTGCCCTGCATTCAATGCGCGAGCACTCGTCCACCAGGCACGTGCAGGTCCTGCCAGATAGTGAGTGGCAAACAGCACCTTGTCATTTGCCTCCACTCCGGCAACCTCAAGATTGTTCTCCATTGTCTGGAGCCAATCATCAGCATCAAGGGGTTCCTCTGTCTTGCTAAACACCGGTGGGTTGGTGTTCTGAAAGTTCTTCAACTTGGAGCCCGGGTGATCATGGTTCCCGTGGCCTTGGTTGTTCTGTGCTAACTGTTGAAGTACAGCTAAGTTAGCCTGCCTTTCAGTCCTATCCACTTCTCTTTCAGCCAACATCTGTTGCAGTATCTGCGTCAACGCATCTGGGTTGGCGTTGCGATTGGAATGTGCCATCTGAACAGAGATATGGATCATAAGATAAGAGGGACAATTTCTATGGCTTAATTTTTGGGGAGTAAACTCACATTTATTTAAAACATGGTTCATAACATAATAATATTACACATACTAACATAGTCATGAAGGTAGCAATTATTACAAGCCAACATTCCGGAGGGTTTGAAGAACCCTTTCAACAAGCTACGATACAAGGGGCGAATACAAAGGACCGATACATCTCAGGCTACGCGGTGCTCAAGGAGAGGATGGAAGCTATCCATCGATGCGGAGCGGGAAGGTGGTGTCCATCCCGGCAGGCAGGGTCTGGTGGAAGTCGTCGTCTCCCTCCTCCTCCGGCTCGTAGTCGTTGTCGTTGCTGACGTAGGAGTAGCCATCCCCTTGGATGTCTTCCCCCTCGCCTTCTCCCTCCAGGATCTGGAGCTGCTCCACCTGAGTGGAGATGGTCTCCTTCAGGACGGCGATCTTGGTCTTGAGGCGGTGGATGGTGGCATCCCTCTTCGCGACCAGCTGGCGCAGAGTCCTGCGCTCCTTCGCGATGACCTTGATGGTCTCCGCGTACTGGTTCAGCTGCTGCTGAGTGTGGTTGGCGGCGGAGCGGGAGTCGCTCAGCGCCGACCGAGTCTCGTACAGCATGTAGTCGAGGTGGTCCACATGGTGCCTCAGCACGGGGTGGTACGGCAGGCTGAGGGGCAGACCAACAGAGGAGTGCCTTGCGAAGTGCGCAAAGCGTTCCCCTTCGATGGCCAGCGAGTTCTGCCCGCACAGACGAGCGAGAGACTCCTGCAGAGCATGGGCGAGTCCATCCACCCAAGTGTTCTCGCGGAGCGAGAACTGGATCTGGCGGAACATGGGTGACTCCGGCTTTCCCGGAAGGTTTGCCATGATCAGCCATTGGAGCTGACCGTTGTCCGAGATCTGGCCCCCGTAGAACACGGGAGGCGTGCGTCCGAGGAAGTCGGTGAGCGCGAACAGATCGCGTTCGAAGATCAGGTCTCCCCCGTTCGCCAAGTCATAGACTTGGGTCTGGAGAAAGGGCTCCGTCGGGATGATGGGATCCATCTGTAGAGGGAGTGACAAATAAGTTAATAATTGTCAGTGTTCAAAATTTTAAGTAATAATCAATGAAATGGATTATTTTGAAAAGGAATTCCAAGGTAAGGGTATGAGTATATTTTCATAACTATTTTATTTTAAACTAAGTTTGTTGGACGTCCATTCTAACTAAGGTCTTCTAAGGTCAAACAATGGCTCTGATACCAACTTGTCAACACCCGGATTTTTAAGTCCGGATGCCCTATTATATCATACATCGCAATCCCAGGAAGATTGTTTTTGCGAGACATAATAGTAAGTCGTTCAGAGTCATCATTTATTACAACACATAAGGTCTTACATCAATGGATCACATGATCCAATATTACACAAATAGATTGTTCAACATCACACATAAGTAGCGGAAGCGTAGTAGTAGTAGTGGACTCATAATTCCACAGGCAACGCTTGACGTTAGAAGACGATCCTAGTTATCATAGACGTCCTGCTGTCCGTCATCCTGATACTGTTGCTCCTCTTCATAGTCTGGCATTTGAATAGCCAGGGCAAAGCCATGAGTACTTTTAAAGTACTCGCAAACTAATACTAAGGTAAAGCATAATGTATTGTAGTAAAGGGGTACTAAGCTCTAAGTTTATTTGCATAAGCCAAGTTTTCTTTGAATAAACATTTGATAAAAATCCTCATTATTTAGTAGACTAACTCAAGTGGGAACATTAGTGTCATTCCCACCATTCATTTGGGATTCAAGACAATTCATCAATCACCATTATTATTTCAACATAAATCCTGATAATGGAAGTAGTATGGCCCTTCCAACCGTCCGTAACCGCGGACACGGCTATTCGAATAGGTTTAACACTCTGCAGAGGTTGTACTCTTGTGCCACAACTATTGATTTCATCCGTCGAGGATAACCCCGAATCATCGTAACTCAGTACGCGGATCATCAATCATAACCTTTCACTTATATGTCCTAGTATAGGCACCTCTCCCCATGAGCTTGGCCTCCCGGTGAGAACCAACTGTTAACCCGGGAACTGCACAGGGCTTGGGTCGTACATTCACCTCATATTCACATCATTTCTCACATACGGAGGCAGCCTCGGCGTAACCCCTATGATGCTTGTTTAGAGGGAACCCATACTAAAATACACAAGTTTCTAGTTACGCCCTACCCATAATCAGGTATTGTGGGGGTACTTGTATAATTGGAAAGGTATCGCATTCAAACCCATCTCAGTTTTATATCAAAAATCACCATCTTCTCTTGGTCATATTCACCTTCAAAGTCATTCCTTGGAATGAACCATCATCCCCAAGGTTTCAATTTCATATCAACATCACTTGTTCCCATCTAGAGTAGTCAAATTTTAATTGATTAGCAATAGCCACTAAATGAGGGGTGCTAATCTAACTTTGATTTGTGTTCATCTAACCCAAGTATTGTTCTAGACCAAGTGAATCATAAATCAAAAGGTACTTTGAAGTAAATAAGCCAAAGTAAAATTAAGTAAAACATGGGATAGGTAATACATAAAAGTAAAGTGTGATGATGCCTTTGCTCTTGTAGAGCTAAGCATTTGTATTTAGCAAGGGTTAGCTTGCCTTGAGCTGAGTAGTGATCAAAGTGCTCTTCCTCTTCTTGGGAGTAGGCCTCCTCCTCTTGGTAATCCTCGTTACTAGCGTCTATATACGAATACGAGGTATAAATACTAAACCAAACTCATATGCTAAACTAGGAACACTCAAAGAGTTCACACTCTAGTCCTATTATCAATCAAACATGGCATGGTGAGTTTATTGGATGAATTCTTATTTAATAGAAAATAATTTCCTCTCATTATTCCTATTTCTTAATTTTTAATATGTAGATCCTTAGAGAAACTTCATTTCTTCTCTTTACTTCATAATAAGATTTAATCTCATCATATAATAATCAGGTATGAAATATAGGTTGACCTAAGTCAACATTTCATATCTATTATATGTGAGTATAATTTAATTAAGGTTTTACACTACACATGTTATTATACTATTATTTTAAATGCATTAAAATCTCTAAGTAATATTTATCAAGGGTTCTTTAGCCTAGGTTATTCCCCCTGGTTATATTACTTAGGATCAAGATTTAAATGAGAGAGTAGCTCTCATACTATTCATTAAATTTGAATTTCAAGTTAAATGGTGCTAGAATTAACTACATAGCTATTTTATTTGATCTAGTCCATGATCATGCAAATAACCTGACTATATTATTGCATAATCAATTAGAGGACATCATTTGTGATTTATTAGAATTTGAATCAACTTAAAATCATTTATAGATTATTTTTAATAATTATTTGAAGTCAGAAAAGGCTCTGTCTTGTTATTTTTATCATTTAAAAATTAATACGAATTTGGATATGAGGCCAGTGGCATTAGTTAGATAATTTTATGGGCTTTCCAAAGATATAAAGTTTGCTAGATTTGGTTTGGCAGATTTCAAATTATTCAATTTTTACTAAACCATCTGCAGCACAATTCATATTAAGTTTAAACCTCTATTTGAATTTTGGGCCTGGGCGGGAAAAGCTAACGGGCCGAAACGAGTTTTAAACCCACTTCACAGCCCAGCAAGCAACTGGTGCGGCGGGCTGCGCTGACAGGGTGGGGTCCACCTGTCGGCGCCTCATAACACGCCGAAGCGGTACGAGCGATAGGGGGCGTTGGATCAAGACGCAGATCAACGGCTGGCGTGTGTCGTCGTCCCCGGCGAGACTCCGGCGAACCCAGAGCGCCAGTAGGGGGTCGGAGAGCTTACCAGGCCGTTGCAGGTCTCTGGCAAGATGCTCGGGGAAGTGGTGGTCGACGAGGAACAGCCTGGTGAAGTGGCGGCGCTCGGGGAGGCTCCAATCGACGCAGAGCTTCCGCGGGCTCCGGCGGACTCGAGCTCGCGATTCGAGCAGCTCCGGCGAGCTCTAGTGAAATTGGCTGTGTAGAAGTGCTCAGTGAGGAGAGGGGAAGAGATGGTGTGAAGAATGCGAGTGCCGATCATCAGTATTTATAGAGGGAGAGAGGTGGCCGAGGGTGCTGCAAGGGCGCGGCCATGGCGCGGCTTCTGTGGTGCGCCAAAGGGCAAGGCGAGGACGGCTACGGCTAGGCAGGGTCCTGGCGATGCTCAACGGGTATTGGTGCGGACGAAAAAGCTACGGACGCGCTCGAGTTCTTCCAGTCATCATCGCGGTACCCGCGGTACGTCGACGACGAGGACGACGGCGACAAGGCTCTGGGCGGTGCTCGAGCATGTCTAGCGTGTAGAGGGCTTGGAGTGGCTAGACGACGCGGTGGTAGGGATGCAGGGCAAGGACTGGCGCGTTCGAGTGCACGGTGCTCTGGCGCGTTCCAGAGCGCGCTCACCGCGGCATGGGCACGGTACTGGCATGGTTTTGGCGTGGCTGTTCTGATCAAGTCCGTGCACGATCGATCGAGTGAGCGGTACCGTTGGTGTCCTTATGCATTGTAGATGCTCCAGGACAAGGGCACGGGTTAAAATGCTGGCTGGTGGTGGAGATGCCAAAGTGGCCGGCATGGTGGAGTTGTGCATAGTTTAGGGTTTTTCCTTGGCTTTAATCGACCATGCAAGTACTGGGCTAGAGGCAGGGGGTGTAGAGGTAGCTCATGATCACATTTGCAAAGGGGTTTAGTGAAGAAACTGCTGGACACAAGCATGTAACACTCTTCTGAATTTATGCCTGCCAAGTGTTCGACACAATGGCCGCATGAAGAAAATTTTCAAATTTTGAAATTCTTTTTGGTGAATCTCATTTATATAATTATAGTGATGTATTGGTGGTGGTGGCACTCAATTTGGAATAGAATTGCAAAGTTTCAAATTGGAGATGATCTTCTTTTTATTCTCAGATCCTCTTTTGTCAATTTAATTCTGGTCAACCTAGTCAACTCTAGCCATGGTGGTCAACATGAAAAGTGTTCACCTTGACATGGTCTTGGATGACATGGCTTTGGTTGACAAAGTTTAGTTTAGGTTTTAAGAATTACAGGGGTGCAAAGTGGTGAAGAAAATATTTTTCACCCAAGTGACCATTATCATATGTATGATGAGTTCTTGATTTCTCTTGCTTTGATTCATGATCCAATGATGCAATTGTGTTAGTTTATCATATTAAAGCTTTTTAGAAGCAAGGAAGCAAGCAATTTTGGCCTTGGTGATGATTTTGCATTTTGGCATATGATGTATGTGAGTGATGAATGGGTTTTTCCCATTTTCTCTATATCTCCTTATTTTAGGGTTTGGTGATCTTGATTAGGGTTCATATAGTAATTGATTAACATGCTAACACTCATCATGGCAATAGCACACAAAAATATCACTATATGCATGTATCTTATATGTGGCACTATATGCATAGAAAAGTTTTTGTTAATTGTAAAATTTTGAGTAATTGAAATCTCTCTTGCTTTATTATTTGTTGAAAACTTGGGATGTTACAGCAGCCACCGCAACTCTTGAAACTTTACGAGATGATCTGTCAAGGGAGAAGCTTCTCGGATGAGAGTGGTAAAATTCGTAGTATTCAACTCCCATCTATTCGCTATTTTGCTTACTTTATCACCAAGTGCGTCCTTGCTAGAAAGAATGCAAATAAGTTATCCATCCATGATTTGGTTTTCTTAGCTGCTGCATTGCAACGTGATAGAACTTATAATTTGGGTGCTTTGATAGCTTTTAGGCTTGCTACTAACCGTGATAAAGGAGGAATTTGTGGGGGTCTCATTGCCTCTCGTTTGCTAGCTATGCATGGTGTAGAACCTCACCCTCTTGATGTTCAGCTCTCTGTAGAGAAACTTGATATTGTTTCCATGATAAAACATGACTTTGTTTCTAATTGGTCTAACTCGAATAACTTGTCCTATGAGATAACCTTTTTCAAGAAGAAGTGGAGAGTAATTAAAACTGAAAGACTAGTTGGACTGCCTGCACCTGCTTTGTTTAACCTTGATTCCAGGGAAAATTGGTCGGTCACAGAAGATGAACTTGATGCATACATAGAGAGGTGCAGCCATCAAGCAGGGGATGGCGTGGAGGAGGCCGAGGACCCCCTCGACTTGCCATCCGACGCAGCAAGTTCTTCACATCAGTATTCTGGGCATGTGGAACCTTCATCCTTCTCTTCTGCACAGGGATCCTATTATGACCACGCCATGTATGATCCACCGGCATGGAACCCTGACCCTCGCTGGGGTTGACCTCCACTTAGGCCAAAAGCCTAAGCTTGGGGGGAGGTATGCCGGCATCACTCATTCATTGCATATTACAATTGCCGGTCATGTGTATATACTTGTTTCACTTCTTTCGGTTGTTTCTCTTTCGTTTATTTTTATTTCAGTAGGTTTTTATTTTAGTTTTTGAAGGTTGTTACTACTGTAGTAATCTTTACTTTTACTTCTTTATTTCATTTGTGTGCCGATGGGTGCCTCTAATATGAGGAAGATGATATTTGGGGAAGTGCTGTCTAAAAAACAGATTCTGGGCTGATACTAAAAAAATTCCTGTGCGTAGCCAGAACGTTATTTTGAGCTGCCAATTTTTGTGCATGTTCCCCAGGTTATTATCTAACTTTCATTAGTTGAGCACTTTTCGAGTTGAGCAGCAGAAGATTTTCCGAAAAATTGATTACTGTACTGCTGTCAAGTTTTGGCAGATTTCTGCCAATTTGCTTTTCTGTGATTCTTTTAGTTTTCGTTCTCTTGTTTTTGCTTTGTTTCTTTTCTAAAACACAAAAAGACCAAAAATATTTCTGTTGTTTCTCTTCATCATTTGTTTATTTGGTTCCTTGTTCCTATTTTGCTTTATTTGCTATCGTTGGTTTGCTATGAGAAAATCCAAAAAGATTTTACTTTCATTCGGTGACTCTAATATCGAAAACGCCAAAAATATTTGTTGTTCTTCTTTGGTTTTGTAAAGTTTATTAGGGAGTTCAGCGGTCTCCGGTGGTTGGAGCTTGGTTTTCATTCCATATTATTATTCAAGCCACACAAGTGAAAGGCAATAATGACGATCTACGGCAACTCGATGTGGTGAGAGGCTGGTATGAACTCTATTTGTTTTCATTTTTGTACATATACTCATCCATGTGAGCATACTTAGTTGGTTCATGTGAGGTATATGTCATTTAATGGAAGTCTAGTAGTTCATGATCTCTCATATTTAGCTCCAATTATTAATAATGAGTAGCATGTTGATACGTCTCAAACGTATCTATAATTTCTTATGTTCCATACTACTTTTATGACAATACTTGAATGTTTTATACATACTTTACAGCATTATTATACATTTTCCGGCACTAACCTATTAACAAGATGCCGAAGCGCCAGTTGGTGTTTTCTGCTGTTTTTGGTTTCAGAAATCCTAGTAAGGAAATATTCTCGGAATTGGACGAAATCAACGCCCAGGGTCCTATTTTTACACGAAGCTTCCAGAAGACCGAGGGGAGGAAGTGGGGCCGCGAGGCGCCGACACACTAGGGCGGCGCGGCCCTGGCCCTGGCCGCGCGGCCCTAGCGTGTGGGGCCCTCGTGTGGCCCCCCGCGTTGCCCTTCCGCCTACTTAAAGCCTTCGTCGCGAATACCCCTGTACCGAGAGCCACGATACATAAAACCTTCCAGAGACTCCGCCGCCAATCCCATCTCGGGGGATTCAGATCGCCTCCGGCACCCTGCCGGAGAGGGGAATCATCACCGGAGGGGCTCTACATCATCATGCCCGTCTCCGGATTGATGCGTGAGTAGTTTATCCTTGGACTATGGATCCATAGCAGTAGCTAGATGGTTGTCTTCTCCGCTTGTTCTATCATTGTATAGATCTTGTGAGCTGCCTAACATGATCAAGATCATCTATTTGTAATGCTACATGTTGTGTTTGGTGGGATCTGATGAATCTAGAATACTATGTTAAGTTGATTATCAATCTATCATATATGTGTTGTTTATGTTCTTGCATGCTCTCCGTTGCTAGTAGAGGCTCTGGCCAAGTTGATACTTGTAACTCCAAGAGGGAGTAATTATGCTCGATAGTGGGTTCATGCTTCCATTGAATCTGGGATCGTGACAGTAGGTTCTAAGGTTGTGGATGTGCTGTTGCTACTAGGGATAAAACATTGATGCTTTGTCTAAGGATATTTGTGTTGATTACATTACGCACCATACTTAATGCAATTATCTGTTGTTTACAACTTAATACTGGAAGGGGTTCGGATGATAACCCGAAGGTGGATTATTTAGGCATAGATGCATGCTGGATAGCGGTCTATGTACTTTGTCGTAATGCCCTGATTAAATCACATAGTAATCATCGTTGATATGTATTGAATCTTGATTTGTCAATTGCCCAATTAATTTGTTCACCCAGCATGTTAGTTATCTTATTGGAGAGACACCACTACTGAACTGTGGACCCCGGTCCATTTTTTACATCTGAATACATTCTACTGCAATTTTTGTTCTTTACTGTTCTTTGCAAACAAACACCATCTTCCACTCGATACGCTTAATCCTTTGTTGCAAGCGGTGAGATTGACAACCTCACACACGTTGGGGCAAAGTACTTTGGTTGTGTTGTGCAGGTTCCACGTTGGCGCCGGTTTCACCGGTGTTGCGCCGACATTCCTCCGCCAACAACCTTCACGTGCTTCTTGGCTCCTACTGGTTCGATAACCTTGGTTTCTTCCGAGGGAAAACTTATCTGTGCGCATCACACCTTCCTCTTGGGGTTCCCAACGGACGTGTCGACTACACGCCAGCAAGACTTTTTCTGGCACCGTTGCCGGGAGATCAAGACACGCTGCAAGGGGAGTCTCCACTTCCAATCTCTTTACTTTGTTTTTGTCTTGCTTTACTTTATTTTATTTACTGTCTTGTTTGCTTCATATCTAAAAACACAAAAAAATTAGTTACTTTACTTTTGTCTTATTTACTAGCTCTATATCAAAAACAAAAAAATAGTTACTTGCATTTACTTTATTTACTTTTGTTTATTTCATCATGCTCCATCCTAAGTTTACCTTGAAAGACATACCAGTAGGACGGGGGTCTATAATTGGAAGAGATAATATAGAAAAAAAAATTCACTCATGTTAGTACAGCTGAAGATTTTGAAGATAGACATTTGGTAGAACTTGCTCCTACTTATGAAATAGCTGTTGCTTCTTTAGTACACATGTTGGAAACTAAATTTGTTAATCTCAACCCTATAATTCAGCATATGTTTCTTACACTCTCTGATATGGAGGAAGGAGAAAAGAAAGATTTTGTCTTAGAAACCCTTCTTAAAGAATTTGGTGGTGTAGCAAGAGAGGCTAGAAAAGTCTTTATTAAATATAAGATGCTTGGTTCTTACACCAACTTTGCTAGTACCCTTGAAAAGATGGACATTGATAGAATAAAGTACACTAATAATATTAATGATGGAGGGGATATTAAGACATCAATACCATGCAAGCTTGTAGGAATGTTTGAGGCACTAGAAAAGAATTATGATTGGCTTGTTCCTGAAAATTTGTTTCATGAGAATAGTAAGCCTAGGACCAATGAAAGAGGAGTTACTTATATAGACCAGATACAATGCATTGTTGAGAAAACTCCCAACTCCCGAGGTAATGTTGATGCTCCATCTCTTGAAAATACTTGATTTGCACTTTCTGCGCCTAGCTGAAAGGCGTTAAAGAAAAGCACTTCTTGGGAGATAACCCAAGTTTCATTTTATTTACTGTATTGTTGAGTCTTGGAAGTTGTTTACTACTGTAGCAACTTCTCCTTATCATGTTTTTGTGCCAAGTAAAGTTTCTATGTTAAAGTTGATGCTAGATTTGGATCGCTGCGCAGAAACAGCATTGCTGTCTGTCACGAATTCGTACATATTTCCCTGTAGAAAAATCGAAAAAATCTGAAAATTTACGAGCGTGATCCTCATATATGTACACAACTTTCATTAGTTTTGAGTTTTTCCATTTGAGCAAGTTAAGTTCCTCTGCCATATTCGTCTTTACGGACTGTTCTGTTTTGACAGATTCTGCCTTTTATTTCGCATTGCCGCTTTTGCTATGTTGAATGAGTTTCTTTGTTCCATTAATTTTCAGAAGCTTTGTGCAATGTCCAGAAGTGTTAAGAATGATTGTGTCACCTCTGAATGTGTGAATTTGTAATTATGCACTAACTCTCTAATGAGTTTGCTTGAAGTTTGGTGTGGAGGAAGTTTTCAAGGGTCAAGAGAAGAGGATGATATACTATGATCAAGAAGAGTGAAAGGTCTAAGCTTGGGGATGCCCCGGTGGTTCATCCCTGCATATTTTAAGAAGACTCAAGCATATAAGCTTGGGGATGCCCAAGGCATCCCCTTCTTCATCGAAAACATTATCAGGTCACTTCTAGTGAAACTATATTTTTATTCCATCACATCCTATGTTCTTTACTTGGAGCGTCGGTTTGCTTTTATTTTTGTTTTGGTTTTAATAAAGTTGGATCCCATCATTCTTATATTGGAGATATTACGCTCCGCTTTTTCATATGGAACACTTGTGTTCTTAATTGTGCTTTAATGTTCATGGCAAAGGCTGAAATTGCTTCGTTAAATTGCTATTTGGTTGGAATCAGAAAATGCTGCATATGGTTTGGAATAACTTGGCAATTGTTTGAGCTCTCATAGATCATGTTTAAGCTCTTTCATCATGTAGTTTAATCTATTAATGAAGAACTACCGTAGAGCTTGTTTAATTTGGTTTGCATGATTGGTCTCTCTAAGTCTAGATATTTTCGGTAAAGTGTTTGAACAACAAGGAAGACAGCGTAGAGCCTTATAATGCTTGCAATATGTTCTTGTGTAAGTTTTGCTGTACCTGTTCATACTTGTGTTTGCTTCAAACAACCTTGCTAGCCCAAACCTTGTACTGAGAGGAAATGCTTCTCGTGCATCCAAACACCTTGAGCCAAAACCCATGCCATTTGTGTCCACCATATCTACCTACTATGTGGTATTTTTCTGCCATTCCAAAGTAAATTACTTGAGTGCTACCTTTAAATTTTCATTCCTTTGTCTTTGCAATATATAGCTCATGGGACAAATAGCTTAAAAACTATTGTGGTGATGAATATGTAGTTATGTGTCTTAATTCTTATAAGTTGCTTGTTGAGCGGTAACCATGTTTCTGGGGACGCCATCAACTTTTTACCTTTGTTGGATATCATGTGAGATGCTATGCATGTTCGTCTTGTCTGAAGTAAGTGCGATTTCATGATCAAATGGTTTGAGTATGCATATGCTAGAGAAGAACATTGGGCCGCTAACTAAAGCCATGTATCATGGTGGAAGTTTCAGTTTGGACATACAACCTCAATCTCTTATGAGAATACTATTTGTTGTTGAATGCTTAAGCATTAAATGAGGAGTCCATTATTTGTTGTCTATGTTGTCCCGGTATGGATGTCTAAGTTGAGAATAATCAAAAGCGAGAAATTCAATGCGTGCTTTCTCCTTAGACCTTTGTACAGGCGGCATAGAGGTACCCCTTTGTGACACTTGGTTGAAACATATGTTATGCAATGATAATCCGTGTTTTCCGAGCTGATTAGGACAAGGTGCGAGCACTATTAGTACTCTATGCATGAGACATGCAACTTGTAGGAAGTATTATGCATAGCACATATGAATTGTTACTACCATTAACAAAATTGTTTCTACGTTTTCAAAACAAAATCTCTAGCACAAAAATAGTAATCAATGCTTCCCTCTGCGAAGGGCCATTCTTCTACTTTATTGTTGAGTCAGTCTACCCACTCCTTTCTATCTTAGAAGCAAATACTTGTGTTAACTGTGCATTGATTCTTACATGTTTACTTATTGCACTTGTTATATTACTCTATGTTGACAAATATCCATGAGATATACATGTTACAAGTTGAAAGCATTGCTAAAACTTAATCATCCTTTGTGTTGCTTCAATGCATTCTACTTTGAATTTATTGCTTATGAGTTAGCTCTTATGCAAGTCTTGTTGATACTTGTCTTGAAAGTACTATTCATGAAAATTTTTGCTATATGATTCATTTGTTTAGTCATTATCTTTGTTAGCAATCTTTTGTTCAGATCACTCCATTCATCTCATATGCTTTACAATAATGTTGATCAAGATTATGTTGGTAGCATGTCACTTCAGAAATTATTTGTGTTATCGTTTACCTACTCGAGGACGAGTAGGAACTAAGCTTGGGGATGCTTGATACGTCTCAAACGTATCTATAATTTCTTTTGTTCCATGCTACTTTTATGACAATACTTGAATGTTTTATACATACTTTACAGCATTATTATACTTTTTCCGGCACTAACCTATTAACAAGATGAAGTGATGTCTACGGGTGTTTCTATTCTTGTAGACAGTGTTGGGCCTCCAAGAGCAGAGGTTTGTAGAACAGCAGCAAGTTTTCCCTTAAGTGGATCACCCAAGGTTTATCGAACTCAGGGAGGAAGAGGTCAAAGATATCCTCTCAAGCCTGCAATCACGATACAAGAAGTCTCTTGTGTCCCCAACACACCTAATACACTTGTCAGATGTATAGGTGCACTAGTTCGGCGAAGAGATAGTGAAATACAAGTAGTATGGATGTATATGAGTGGTAATAGTAATCTGAATAAAATATGGCAGCGAGTAAACATGCAACAAAACAGTAAATAAGCGGTGTTTGCAGTATTGGAAACAAGGCCTAGGGATCATACTTTCACTAGTGGACACTCTCAACATTGATCGCATAATAAATAATAACTTCTCTCATTTGTGCTACATACACTCTTTGTTGGATGACAAACACCATTCATTGTGTAGGGCTACAAGAGCACCTCAATGCCGGAGTTAACAAGCTCCACAACATTCGATGTTCATATTTAAATAACCTTAGAGCATAATAGATCTTTGCAAAATAAACCGAGTACTAACATAGCATACACACTGTCACCATTACACTATGAAAGGGGGAATAGATCACATCAATACTATCATAGCGATAATCAACTCCATAACCTACAAGAGATTATGATCATAATCTACGACAAGAACTACACGATGCACACACTGTCACCATTACACCATGCAGGAGGAATAGACTACTTTAATAACATCACATGAGTAGCACATAACTAGTAGCGATACAAAGCACATTGCAATCATAAAGGGATATAAATAAGCACTTCACTATGCCATTCATAACAGTGAATAAGTATTCTGTGAAATATAGCCTAAGAGACCCACACGGTGCACACACTGTCACCTTTACACACGTGGGACAAGGAGTCTCCGGAGATCACATAAGTAAAACCCACTTGACTAGCATAATGACATCTAAATTACAAGCATCATCATATGAATCTCAATCATGTAAGGCAGCTCATGAGATTATTGTATGAAGTACATAGGAGAGAGATGAACCACATAGCTACCGGTACAGCCCCGAGCCTTGATGGAGAACTACTCCCTCCTCATGGGAGCAGCAGCGGTGATGAAGATGGCGGTGGAGATGGCAGCGGTGTCGATGGAGAAGCCTTCCGGGGCACTTCCCCGTCCGGCGGCGTTGAAGAGACTCCTGTCCCCCAGATCTTGGCTTGGCGATGGCGGCGGCCTGGAAGGTTTCTCGTACCGTGGCTTATTCCTATCGGGGTTTTAGGTCGGGGGAGCTTATATAGGCCAAAGGGGAGCTCGGAGGAGCCTGGTGGGGCGCACAACGGGGCGCCCTCTCGCGCCGCCACCATGTGTGGTGGGCCTGTGGCCCCCCTCTGCCGACTCTCTGTTCGGAAGCTTCCGGTGAAAATAGGGCACTGGCGTTGATTTCGTCCGATTCCGAGAATATTTCCTTACTAGGATTTCTGAAACCAAAAAGCAGAAACAGAACTGCACTTCGGCATCTTGTCAATAGGTTAGTTCGGAAACGCATCAAAACGATATAAAGTGTGAACAAAACATGTAGGTATTGTCATAAAACAAGCATGGAACATCAGAAATTATAGATACGTTGGAGACGTATCGCATCCCCAAGCTTAGTTCCTACTCGTCCTCGAGTAGGTAAACGATAACACAAATAATTTCTGAGGTGACATGCTACCATCATAATCTTGATCAACATTATTGTAAAGCATATGACATGAATGGAGTGATTCAAAGCAATGATCTATAGTTTGACAAATAGATGACATATAGCAAAACTTTTCATGAATAGTACTTTCAAGACAAGCATCAAAAAGTCTTGCATAAGAATAACTCATAAAGCAATAAATTCAAAGTAAAGGCATCGAAGCAACACAAAGGAAGATATAAGTTTCAGCAGTTGCTTTCAACTTTCAACATGCATATCTCATGGATAATTGTCAACATAGAGTAATATGATGAATGCAAATAAGCAAGTATGTAAGAATCAATGCACAGTTAACACAAGTGTTTGCTTCTAAGATGGAAGGAAATGGGTAAACTGACTCAACAATAAAGTAAAAGATAGGCCCTTCGCAGAGGGAAGCAGGGATTAAATCATGTGCTAGAGCTTTTCAAGTTTTGAAATCATATAGAGAGCATAAAAGTAAAATTTTGAGAGGTGTTTGTTGTTGTCAACGAATGGTAATGGGTACTCTAACTACCTTATCAACCAGACTTTCAAGAGCGGCTCCCATGAAGGACGTTATCTCTACCAGCAAGGTAGATCATCCCTCTTCTCTTTGTTTACACATGTACTTTAGTTTTATTTATTAGATGACACTCCCCCCCCCCTTTTGCTTACACAAGCCATGGCTAACCGAATCTCGGTGCCTTCCAACATTCACATACCATGGAGGAGTGTATATTTGCAAATTTAAGTTGCTTACTGATGAATCAGAGCAAAACATGTGAAGAGAATTATTAATGCAAGTTAATTAATTGGGGGCTGGGAACCCCATTGCCAGCTCTTTTGCAAAATTATTGGATAAGCGGATGAAGCCACTAGTCCATTGTGAAAGTCTGTCAAAAGTAAATGACAAGATCGAAAGATAAAACACCACATACTTCCTCATGAGCTATAAAACATTGACACAAATAAGAGATAATAACTTTTGAATTGTTTAAAGGTAGCACATGAAGTATTTACTTGGAATGGCAGAAATACCACATAGTAGGTAGATATGGTGGACACAAATGGCATGGGTTTTGGCTCAAGGTTTTGGATGCACGAGAAGTATTCCCTCTCGGTACAAGGCTTAGGCTAGCAAGTTTGTTTGAAGCAAACACAAGTATAAACCGGTACAGCAAAACTTACATAAGAACATATTACAAGCATAATAAGACTCTACACTTCTTCCTTGTTGCTCAAACACTTTACCAGAAAATATCTAGACCTTAGAGAGACCAATCATGCAAACTAAATTAAGCAAGCTCTACGGTAGTTCTCCACTAATAGATTTAAACTACATGATGCAAGAGCTTAAACATGATATATGAGAGCTCAAAACAATTGCCAAGTATCAAGTTATTCAAGACCATATGAAGCATTTTCTGATTCCAACCAAATAGAAACAAGTGAAGCGATCAACTTTCGCCCTTGAACATTAAAAGCAAGAATGAAGAACACTAGTGTTCATATGAAAAAGCGGAGCGTGTCTCTCTCCCACACAAGGATGAATTTATTCAGAGAATGAAAATAACAAAACGAAAATAAAAGCAATACGCTCCAAGTAAAGTACATAAGATGTGACCGAATAAAAATATAGTTTCAATAGAAGAAACCCGATAAGTTGATGAAGAAGGGATGCCTTGGGCATCCCCAAGCTTAGACGCTGAGTCTTCTTAAATATGCAGGGATGAACCACCGGGGCATCCCCAAGCTTAGACCTTTCACTCTTCTTGATCACATTATATCACCCTCTTCTATTGACCCTTGAAAACTTCCTCCACACCAAACTTCAAGCAAACTCATTAGAGGGTTAGTGCATAATCAAAATTCACATGTTCAGAGGTGACACAATCATTCTTAACACTTCTGGGCATTGCACAAAGCTTCTGAAAGTTAATGGAACAAAGAAACCCATTCAACAAAGCAAAAGCGGCAATGCGAAATAAAAGGCAGAATCTGTCAAAAACAGAACAGTCCGTAAAGACGAATTTGGCAGGGGCACTTAACTTGCTCAAATGGAAAAACTCAAAACTAATGAAAGTTGCGTACATATCTGAGGATCACACACGTAAATTTGCAGATTTTTTTGATTTTTTTACAGAGACTTCTGCTCAAATTCGTGACAGACAAGCAAATCTGTTTCTGCAGTAATCCAAATCTAGCATCAACTTTACCATAGAGACTTTACTTGGCACAAAAACATGATAAGGAGAGGTTGCTACAGTAGTAAACAACTTCCAAGACTCAACAAAACAAAAATTTCTGTAGTAAAATAAACACATGGGTTATTCCCAAGAAGTTCTTTCTATTATTAGCTCAAAAAGAATTTTAATGATAACGCAAGAAAGAAGAGTTGAAGCAAAAGAGAACATCAAAAAGCAAATTTAAAACACATTTAAGCCTAAACCACTTCCTATGAAAAGGAATCTTGTACACAAATAAATTCATGAAGAACAAAGTGACAAGCATAGGAAGGCAACACAAGCGCAATTTCAAGATTCTCATCATAAAGAGGGGAAACTTAATATTATTAAGATGCATATAACCATGTTTCCCTCTCTCATAATAACTTTCAGTAGCATCATGAACAAACTCAACAATATAACTATCACATAAAACATTCTTGTCATGAGCCACATGCATAAAATTATTACTCTCCACATAAGCATAATCAATTTTATTAGTTGTAGTGGGAGCAAATTCAACAAAGTAGCTATCATTATTCTCATCAAGTGTAGGAGGCATAGTATAATCATAATAAAATTTACTCTCCATAGTAGGCGGCACCAAAAGACCACTATCATTATAATCATCAGAAATAGGAGGCAAAGTATCATCAAAGAAAATTTTCTCCTCAATTGGGGGACTAAAAATATCATGCTCATCAAAACCAGCTTCCCCAAGCTTAGAATTTTCCATATCATTAGAAACAATGGTGTTCAAAGCGTTCATACTAATATCATTGCTACTAGCATGCAAATAAGATTCCATAGGTTTTTAATTTTCGTAGCAAACAATCCATGTCTTAACTCAGGAAATAGAATAAGAAGCTCATTGTTACTTTCCATTATGCCTAACTAGTGTAAACAAGAACCAAAAGATGCAATTGCAGGATCTAAAGGAAATAGCTTCTCGGTACTTACAACGATACCGGAAAATAGCTTTGTAGCCGAGATCCGGGAGTGTGAGTACCTTTACCTTTCTCCCTAAGAACGGCGCCTTTAAAATAGCTTGATGTTCACGGGTGTTTCTATTCTTTGTAGATGTTGTTGGGCCTCCAAGATAGTAGGTTTGTAGAAGAAAGTGCTTTCTCATGGACTGCACTAAGGTTTATCGAACTCGTGAGGAAGAGGCCAAAGATAATCCTCTCAAGCAACCCCAATCACGATACAAAAAGTCTCTTGTGTCCCCCCCCAACACACCTACTACACTTGTCAGATGTATAGGAGTGTACTAGTTCTGCGAAGAGATAGTGAAATACAAGTAAGATGGATGTGTATATGAGTGGTAATAGTAATCTGAATAAAATATGGCAGCGAGTAAACATGCAACAGAACAGTAACTAAGCGGTGTTTGCAGTATTGGAAACAAGGCCTAGGGATCATACTTTCACTAGTGGACACTCTCAACATTGATCGCATAATAAATAATAACTTCTCTCATTTGTGCTACATACACTCTTTGTTGGATGACAAACACCATTCATTGTGTAGGGCTACAAGAGCACCTCAATGTCGGAGTTAACAAGCTCCACAACATTCGATGTTCATATTTAAATAACCTTAGAGCATAATAGATCTTTGCAAAATAAACCGAGTACTAACATAGCATACACACTGTCACCATTACACTATGAAAGGGGGAATAAATCACATCAATACTATCATAATACGATAATCAATTCCATAACCTACAAGAGATTATGATCATAATCTACTTACAAGGTACTAACACGCATGCACACACTGTCACCATTACACCATGCAGGAGGAATAGACTACTTTAATAACATCATATGAGTAGCACATAGACTAGTAGCGATACAAAGCTCATCACAATCATAAAGGGATATAAATAAGCACTTCACTGTGCCATTCATAACAGTGAATAAGTATTCTGTGAAATATAGCCCAAGAGACCCACACGGTGCACACACTGTCACCTTTACACACGTGGGACAAGGAGTCTCCGGAGATCACATAAGTAAAACCCACTTGACTAGCATAATGACATCTAGATTACAAGCATCATCATATGAATCTCAACCATGTAAGGCAGCTTCATGAGATTATTGTATTGAAATACATAGGAGAGAGATGAACCACATAGCTACCGGTACAGCCCCGAGTCTTCGATGGATAACTACTCCTTCCATGGAGCAAGAATGTGATGAAGATGGTGTGGAGATGGCAGCGTGTCGATGGAGAAGCCTTCCGGGGCACTTCCCCGTCGGCGTGCCGGAACAGAGATTCTGCCCTCCCCCTGATCTTGGCTTCGCGATGGCGGCGCCTGAAGGTTTCTCGTACCGTGGCTTATTCCACGGGGTTTTAAGTCGTGGAGCGATATAGGCGAAAGGGGAAGCTCCTGAGTGAGGCCCGGGTGGCCAGACAACAGGGGGCGCGCCTCCCTCCTCGCCGCGCTCACACCATGTGTGGTGGGCTCCGTGGGCCCCTCGCCGACTCTCGGGGTGTTCCCGAAGCTTTCCGTGAAATAGGTACCGGCGTTGATTTCGTCCGATTCCGAGAATATTTCTTTACTAGGATTTCTGAAACAAAAAAGCAGAAACAGAACCGGTACTTCGGCATCTTGTCAATAGGTTAGTTCCCGGAACGATCAAACGAGTGGAAGGTGGAACAAAACATGGTGGTATTGTCATATCAGTATGAAATGATCGGAGGTTTAGGAGGCTAAGACAAAGATCACGTGCGTTGTTGCTTTTCATACTATTGCAATCCAAGGAATACTTAATTTTGATAAAATTAACGCCAGGGTCTATTTTGACAATCTATATTTAGACCTGAGAGGGAAAGTGTAATCATGAGATAGCCACATCAGCCAGTACGGCTGCCCAGCCTGGCCACATGGCTTACATGGCAAGCCTCGTAAAGATCCTTCGCATGTCGCCTTTCCTGCCGCTTTACTTAAAGTTTTCATCATGAACACTCAGAGCTGAGATGATTTATACGGAACCTCTGTAGACGTTGTCATCAAACCATCCCATCTCTTGGGATTCAGAAACTTCTCGCACTTCTCACCGTGAGAGGAGAATCATCACCGGAGGGGCTCTGCATCATCATGCCCGCCCGGATTGATGCGAGTAGTTCATCCTTGGACTATTGGTCCATAGCAGTAGCTAGATGGTTGTCTTCTCCGCTTGTGCTATCATTGTATAGATCTTGTGAGCTGCCTAACATGATCAAGATCATCTATTTGTAATGCTACATGTTGTGTTTGGTGGGATCCGATGAATCTAGAATACTAGTTAAGTTGATTATCAATCTATCATATATGTGTTGTTTATGTTCTTGCATGCTCTCCGTTGCTAGTAGAGGCTCTGGCCAGTTGATACTTGTAACTCCAAGAGGGAGTAATTATGCTCGATAGTGGGTTCATGCCTCCATTGAATCTGGGAGTGACCGTAGGTTCTAAGGTTGTGGATATGTGTTGCTACTAGGGATAAAACATTGATGCTTTGTCTAAGGATATTTGTGTTGATTACATTACGCACCATACTTAATGCAATTATCTGTTGTTTACAACTTAATACTGGAGGGGGTTCGGATGATAACCCGAAGGTGGATTATTTAGGCATAGATGCATGCCGGATAGCGGTCTATGTACTTTGTCGTAATGCCCTGATTAAATCACATAGTAATCATCGTTGATATGTATTGAATCTTGATTTTTCAATTGCCCACCTGTAATTTGTTCACCCGCATGTTAGTTATCTTATTGGAGAGACACCACTAGTGAACTGGGACCCCGGTCCATTCTTTTACACGAATACATTCTACTGCAATTATTGTTCTTTTGTTCTTTGCAAACAAACACCATCTTCCACTCGATACGCTTAATCCTTTGTTTTCAGCAAGCCGGTGAGATTGACAACCTCATGTTACGTTGGGGCAAAGTACTTTGATTGTGTTGTGCAGGTTCCACGTTGGCGCCGGTTTCACTGGTGTTGCGCCGCACTACATTCCTCCACCAACAACCTTCACGTGCTTCTTGGCTCCTACTGGTTCGATAACCTTGGTTTCTACGAGGGAAAACTTATCGCCAGCGCATCACACCTTCCTCTTGGGGTTCCACGGACGTGTGACCATACTCAGCATGTCATGAATATTCGCTTGCATTGTTTTATTCATAGATAAGTATGACATTGTGGTATCCTCCTCTGAATAATTCATTTGGATTGACTTGGCGCATGCTCACGCATGCATATGATGAAAAACAAAAAGTCGTTAAGCCTCGATGATTTACTTTGCTTCAGAGTTCTTGTATCACTTTTATGCCTCAATTTTAATACGTAGCATGATTATGACGCTTATTGCTCCCTTGATTGTCGCTTTCGCCTATTGCTAGCCTTCACTTGTATGAGCGGGAATGTTTCAGATTCCAAATCCCCGAAACCAAGTTATTCCAGTGTCCACCATAAATACCTATGCATGGCATTTCAAACCATTCCAAGTAAATTTTCATGTGCTACCTTTAAAACCTTCAAAATATTTCTCAATTTGTGTCAATGTTTTATAGCTCATGAGGAAGTATGTGGTGTTTTACCTTTCAATCTTGTCAGTCAGACTTTCACCAATGGACTAGTGGCATATACATCCGCTTATTCAATAATTTTGCAAAAAGAGCTGGCAACGGGGTGCCCAGCCCCTAATTAATTACAACTTTCATTAATAATTCTCTTCACGTGTTTTCCCCGATCTATCAATAAGCAACTTAATTTGCAAATAGACACTCCTCCATGGTATGTGAATGTTGGAAGGCACCCGAGGATTCGGTTAGCCATGGCTTGTGTAAGCAAAGGTTGGGGGGAGTGTCATCCATAATGAAACTAAAATGCATGTGTAAACAAAAGAGAAGAGGGATGATCTACCTTGCTGGTAGAGATAACGTCCTTCATGGGAGCCGCTCTTGAAAGTCTGGTTGACAAGGTAGTTAGAGTACCCACTACCATTCGTTGACAACAACAAACACCTCTCAAAACAATTTTACTTCTGTTTCAAAAATGAAAAGCTCTAGCACATGTTAATCCCTGCTTCCCTCTGCGAAGGGTCAATCTTTTACTTTTATGTTGAGTCACCATCCTTTCTTTGAGCACCTTCTTGAGAGCATAGTTGTCATTCTTAGTGTAATATGCTTGTCCCAGAATATAGTTAACTGTGGTATAACTTTGATGCTTTTATCTTTGATAGTCTTTACTTCTAGTCTTCCCATGAACTTCAGAGGTGCCTGGGCATTTATGTTTTGCTGTACAAATACGGGCAAGCGAGATACCACTTTATCATATCTTTTATGAACATTACAATCCTGCTTATAGAAGTGTTTCATGATGCTTGTTATTAGTTTGTTGGTATCTCTTTCATGATTGACACAACTATTAGATGACTTTATCTGCATTTATCTTATTATGAATTGCCTAAGTATTCGTCCATATAATGAGAATATTTACATCATATGAGCAAATGTGTTCATGAAAGTTCTTTTATCGCACTCAGTTGTTAACTGAATTGTTTGAGGACAAGCAATAAGCTTGGGGAGTTGATACGTCCAAAACGTATCTACTTTGAACACTTTTCCTATTGTTTTGTCTCTAATTTGTGTGTTTTGGATACAACTAACACGGACTAACGCTGTTTTCAGCAGAATTGCCCTGGTGTCTTATTTTTGTGCAGAAAATCAACTTTCAGGAAAATCCCCGGAAATAATTGCAAAGGGCCTATTTTTATAGAAGACATACGGAGCCAGAAGGGCAGGCCAGGGGGAGGCCCACGGCCCCCACACCATAGGCCGGCGCGGCCAAGGAGGGGGGCGCGCCGCCTTATGGTGAGGGCGCCTCGGCCACCCCCGACGCTCCCCTCGACTACAAGGCCTTTGACCTAAAAACGCGGGGGTTCGACCACTTTTCCAAGACATCCGAACTCCGCCGCCATCGCGAAACCCAATCTCGGGATCGAAGCCTGTTTCGGCACCCTGTGGGACGGGGAATTGGAGGAGATCGAGCCATCATCACCACCGACGCCTCTCCATCGACCATCCATGATTCCCCCATCCATGTGTGAGTAATTCCCCCGGTAGGCTGAAGGGGATGGTAGGGATTGGATGAGATTGTTCATGTAATAGCCATAAGATTGTTAGGGCATAGTGCCTAGTATTCGTTGTTGGTACTTTTATGATATTGTTGCAACTTGTTATGCTTAATGCTTGTCACTAGGGCCCGAGTGCCATGATTTCAGATCTGAACATGTTATTGATTCATGATGATATTCATTGTTTTATGATCTTACCTGCAAGTTGTATACACATATTGTTGTCCGGAACCCGAGGCCCCAAAGTGTAAATTGGGACAACCGGAGGGGAAGGCTGTGATATGAGGATCACATGTTTTCACGGAGTGTTAATGCTTTGCTTCGGTACTCTATTAAAAGGAGTACCTTAATTACTAGTAGTTTTCTCGAGGCCCGGCCACCATCTGGTAGGACAAAAGATGTTGTGCAAGTTTCTCATTGCGAGCACGTATGACTATATACGGAACACATGCCTATGGTTGTTTAGTACTTGGATACTGTTTTATTATTATCTGCAAATGCCTAGTCTTGATTATTACATGAGTTATCTTATCCATGCAACGCCCGTTCATCCATCCCTATGCCTACAGTATTTTAATCATGTTGTTTACTAAAATCACTACTGTTGTCTTTATTACACTGTGCTTATATTTCTCACTAAGTACGCTATAAATCTGTTATCGATAAACTGTGCGAGCAAGACTGTTTGGGCCAGCTGAATTGACAACTCCGCTGTTAAGGCTTACAAATATTCTTTGGCTCCCCTTGTGTCGAATCAATAAATTGAGTTTTACTTCCCTCGAAGACTGTTGCGATCCCCTATACTTGTGGGACATCACACACCACTACAAGAAAACTCCCTTGCTAACGTATAACTTGCAACTACTTAAATATACGTTGCAAAATTTATCCGTAGATACATATATATGGGTTGCAGGCTACATCCGTTGTTCGCATACAAAAACTGAATTAAAATGGAGAACAACAATATGGAAACAAAAAAAAATGCTAAAACACATGGCGCCAAAAAACCACATATATCTTTCCCATATACATTCCAAAATTTGCGCGCGGCGAGGATGAAAATTTCAACGCTGTGGCGCGATCTGCTTGCGCGTAAAAAGTTCATCGTTCCCTATTTGTAGGCCCATAAAGAAGCTGGTAGTTCTTATATCTACTAACCATCGACACGCCTGCTCTTTGTTCTTCTCCTTCTCACCAGTTCTTCCTCCTAGTCCCGCCGCCCCAATCTCATCATAAAATTTACGATCTCCGTCGCCAGGCATCTCAAGTACTCTAGTATTTCTGGGTATGTGAAGCTTTTGATCTTTTCAAACGGAATTTAATGTGGACATATAACTACAATGCATTCCCATTGGTTTAGAGTCAGGATTGTTTTACTACAACCTTGAGGCAACGGTTGACCACTAGTGCATATAGTATTGGCTTTGTATTTCTGGTACCTACATGTCATCTGCACTGCTCTATTTCTTCGGACCTATATGACTCAGTAAGGAGAAATGGATGCTGCAAGAGAACAGTTTTCCAACGGATTTCTGGCAAGTTTTCCTTTTCTGAAGTTAATACGTACTATCATTAGTTTGTCTCTACTTCTCTGGTTCTCTCTGTTTGGTGCAAGTAATAGTAGAATTCACTATACCCGTATAGCTTGCCACTATTATACTGAAATAACAATTTTGATTATTGCAGGAACAAATGATCAGCAAGGATGCTCTGCACATATAAAGGCAGAATATTAGTAGGATTATATAGAGTAGTTAGATCGTCATTTTGAATCAAGATTGTAACCAGTGTAATCTTTGAATAATTTCCATGTATTGTGATAGTCATTCAAAGTGCAGAATCAAGATTGTATGTTGTCTGTAATTTATGTATTTTTACAATGATATATATAATATGCACTGGATCATTTGTCCACGAGATGCATTTTTATTCAGTGTGCTGTGGTTGTCTCTAATAAATTATATTCTCTTGCTGAGAAAAAGAATGAGGCGCTCAAACAATGTGGTCCATAAATTAATGCTTATTTTGAAATAAAAAAATATTTTAAATGAAATGATCAATCCACTTATATTGTCTACCAACGCATACAATTGATGCTTGAACTATGTTGCTATTTTGCAACGCTCTTATCCATGGTTACCAACGGAGCTATATGCGTTGCATTGAGTCCTTGCAACACCCAAAAACGCAACGCATCATTATCCGTTGGTAAAGACGGTAGCAACGCCTATATTGATATTTAGATACATATACATGTGTTGCTATAGCAGGGGTCTTCTGTGTGCACCAGCCCCCAAGGCCCATGTGGCTGGATCAAGTGGATAAGATCAAATCCCTTGAAAATAGGGACTTAACTTGGGGGGGAAGTTGCCCCCCTTGTTTTGGCCGACCCTAGGGCTTGGAGGAGGGGCCAAGGCAGCCCCCCACGCCTATATAAGAGGGAGGGGAGGGTTGGGGCGCAGCACATGATTCCCCAAACCCTAGCCTCTCTCCATCCTCCTTCTTCTCGCGCAGCTTGGCGAAGCCCTGCAGGAATTCTCTCCTCCACCTCCACCACCACTCCGTCGTGCTGCTGGGATTCCGAGGGTATCCACCACCTCCGCTGACCGTCGGAACGGGGAGAGGGAAGGACGTCATTGACACCGTACGTGTGACCGAGTACGGAAGTGTTGCCGGATTGCAGCATTGGAAGGATCGTCTACATCAACCACGAGATCTGATCCGTTAAGGCTTTGGATCTACAAGGGTTAGTTTCTCATCTACTCGTTGCTCCGATCTCATAGATTATATCTTGGCTTTTCCATAGATTGGATCTTGGATTTATTAGTCTTTGCGATAGAATTTTTGTTTTCCATGCATCGAACCCTATAGTAGCATCTCCTGCTGTATTTCCCAGCCGCGCATCACCTGGCACCACGCGTCCGCGTCTGGGTGGGCGGGACTCCACCAGCAGCTAGCGCCCTGACGATGCACATGGGAGGTCTCGCTCGGCGTCACCACTCACCTCATCCCACATTGTGTCGCATGTTTTGTCACCAACCATTTCATCGGCTTGTGAGACCGGATCCACTAGATCTTCTGTGAATGGTGACTTTGCAACATATTCTGCAGCAAGTAGGGGATCTGCTGGTGGAACTTCTCCAGAACCTTTAGCGCCACCTTCTCATGTACAACAATCTACATCACAACCTTCACCCCTCCGCACACATCTTCACAAAGGTATAGGCAACCCAAAAAGATATACAGATGGTAATGTTAGATATGGCATGTTTTCCTCCATAGGTGAACGATATACACTGATAGAAGCTCTTGATGGTCCTAACTGACGTAAAGAAATGGAGGAGTATAATGCATTGATTGAGAACAAAACTTGCCATGTTGTTCCTAAAAGTACTAACAAAAAACTTGATTGATTGCAAATGGGTGTATCGAATCAAAAAAAAAGCATATGGAACAATTGACAGATATAGAGCACCTATGGTTGTAAAGGGATTCAAACAAAGGTGTGGCATTGATTATGAGGATACTTTCCGTCATGTTGTTAAGATTGCTACTGTTAGGACCGTCTTGGCCATCTCTGTTTCTCGTAGATGGAACTTACAACAACTAGATGTCCAGAATGCGTTTCTTCATGGTGTTCTGGAAGAGGAGGTATATATGAAACAACCTAGGTTTTGAAAGTCCAGACTTTGCATCATATTTGCAGCTTGATAAAGTCTCATATATAATGGAACAAACACGTCGATCATGGTATTCTAATCAAAGTTCCAAGTAGAGTGATCTTGGTTTCGCACCTTCTAAGGCTGATACTTCATTGTTCCTCTACAACAAGTCAGTTATCACTGTGTATGTGCTGATTTATGTTAATGACATTATAGTAACAAGTGCATGATACGTCCAAAACGTATCCACTTTCCCGAACCTTTTGCTATTATTTTGCTCTAATTTGTGTATTTTGGATACAACTAACACGGACTAACGCTGTTTTCAGAATTGCACTGGTGTCTTGTTTTTGTGCAGAAACTCAACTTTCAGGAAAATCCTCGGAAATAATCGCAATGGGCCTATTTTCACCGTGAAGATAAGAGGCCAAAAGGGCAAGCCGGGGGCCCATGCCCCACACCACAGCCGGCGCGGCTGGAGGAGGCGCGCCGCCTATGGTGAGCCTGCGGCGTCGCTCTCCTTCGGACTACAAAACCCTTTCGACCTAAAACGCCAGGGGGTTCGACCATATTTCAAGACGTCCGAGAACTCCCGCCATCGCGAAACTCCGCTCGGGACCAGAAACTCCGTTCGGCACTCGGGACGGGGAATTGGAGGATCATCGCCGCCATCACCACTGACGCCTCTCCATCAACCAGCCATGTTTCCCCCATCCATGTGTGAGTAATTCCCCCGCTGTAGGATGAAGGGGATGGTAGGGATTGGATGAGATTGATCATGTAATAGTCATAAGATGTTAGGGCATAGTGCCTAGTATCCGTAGATGGTACTTTTATGATATTGTTGCAACTTGTTATGCTTAATGCTTGTCATTAGGGCCCGAGTGCCATGATCTCAGATCTGAACATGTTATTGGTTCATGAAGATATTCATTGTTTTATGATCTTACCTGCAAGTTGTATACACATATTGCTGTCCGGAACCCGAGGCCAAAGTGACGAAATTGGGACAACCGGAGGGGAAGGTGGTGATGTGAGGATCACATGTGTTCACGGAGTGTTAATGCTTTGCTCCGGTACTCTATTAAAAAGTACCTTAATTTCCAGTAGTTTCCCTAGAGCCCGGCTGCCACCGGCTGGTAGGACAAAAGATGTTGTGCAAGTTTCTCATTGCGAGCACGTACGACTATATACGGAACACATGCCTATGGATTGATTAGTACTTGGATACCGTTTATTATTATCTGTGATTGTTACATGAATTCTCTCATCCATGCAACGCCCATTCATCCATCCCTGTGCCTACATATTTTAATCCTGTTGTTTACTCAACTCTACTGCTTTGTCTGTTACATCTTTGTTATTTCACTACTCCTACTGTATAAAATTGTTGCTATTGATAAACTCTTAGAGCAAGTCTGTTTCCAGGTGCAGCTGAATTGACAACTCCGCTGTTAAGGCTTACAAATATTCTTTGGCTCCCCTTGTGTCGAATCAATAAATTGGGTTTTACTTCCCTCGAAGACTGTTGCGATCCCCTATACTGTGGGTCATCAAGACTATTTCTGGCGCCGTTGTCGGGGAGCATAGCTTTATTTGCAAGTTCACCTTAATTGATATTGTTCGCTGCAAATCCTCCATCATGGGTAAAACTCGCGATGCTAAAGTCGCCATATTACCATCCACTACAAGAAAAGGTACAACTCTGAGTACCTCTGCTGCTCTTGATTCACCATCTGTGATAAGTCAACTTGTTTCACCACCACAAGCTTCACGTGTTGGTATTTCTGCTGAATCTGAAAATTCCTCTGATAATTTTGATGATGCTTCTACTGTGCTTGATAATACTGGTTCATTAGGTCCTTTTCTAGATGCTACAATTGCTAGGTCTAGACAAATTGAAAATACTGAAACTCCTAATGAAAATACTGTTACACCTGTTAATTCACCTGAGTCTGATGACCTTGATGAAGATTATGTGGAACTTGATGATGATTTTATTGATAAATGCAATGCTACTACTAGTACAAGTAACCTTAAAAAGCTTATTGCACAACATGCTGTTAGATATAAACTGTCTCCTGATCGAAAATTTGCCACATCTCCTATAAACATTAAGGATAAAGATTATGAATTTCTCTTGATTTATCTCATATATCTATTGTTGAGAAAACACCTTTTTTGGTACTGAAAAAGAAAGTGCTGTAGAGCACATGAATGAGCTTTCTACTTTAAGTAGCTTGTTTTCTGATGATATTGTTGCTAAAATTTTCCCTTTCTCATTAAAGGATGATGCTAAGATTTGGTATAATAGTTTGCCTCCTGATTCTATTGATAGTCCAAGTTGTTTGCTTGATGTTTTCTTTCGAAAATATTTTCCTACTAGTGCTCAACATATTGCTCTGCAGAGAATTTATAGTTTTGATCAAGAAGATGGAGAGAAATTGCCTGAAGCTTGGGCAAGATTTTGCTCTCTTATTAGAGCTCGACCTAGACATGATTTGGAAAAGCATGATTTACTTGATATATTTTATAGTGGACTAACCATTGAGTCTAGGGCATACCTGGATAGTTGTGCTGATTGTGTTTTCAGGAAAAGAACTCCGGACGAAGCTGAAGAATTATTGGCTAGAATAAGCCAAAATCATGATGATTGGTCTACACCTGAACCAACCCCAACACCAGTATTGAAGAAGAGGGGTATGATTGAATTAAATGATGAAGATATGAGGGAAGCCAAGAAATCTCTTATGGAGAAAGGTATTAAATCTGAAGATGTGAAGAATTTACCTCCTATAGAAGATCTATGTAAGATAATTCCCCCTTCATCCACAATTGAGGTACATTCTCTTCAACGCTTTGATAGAGGAGATATCCCTTACTCAAAACCTCCTGATCAATGTTTAGATGAATTTGATAATTATGTTGTTAAGCAAAATAACTTTAATATGAGAATAGAGAATCATCTAATGGAAAATTCTCAAGCTATTAGTAAATTGCATGATATTGTGGAGAGAACCTCCAATGATGTTAAGATGCTTGTTAAACATTTTCATATGATTCAAACTCAAATTGATCAACTTACTAAAGTGCAAAGTGATTTGTTAGAAAATACTCATAAAGAAAAACATGCTTATGAAGTAACAACTAGAGGTGGTGTTTCTACCCAGGATCCTCTATATCCTGAAGGGCATCCCAAAAGAATTGAACAAGATTCTCAACGAACTAAAGAAACTAGTAGTCCTTCTAAGAAAAAGAGAAGAAACATAAAACTGTTTTAGAATCCTCTGAACCTGTTAATGATCCTAATAGCATTTCTATTTCTGATGCTGAAACTGAAAGTGGTAATGAACATGATAAAGATAATGATAAGAATGATACTCTTGATAAAGAAGAGATTGAAAATGAACCTGAAAAGCATGCTAAAAATAAAAAGTACACTAAAGAAGATTTTATTGCTAAGAAACATGGTAATGAAAGAGAACCTTGGGTTCAAAAGAAAATGCCTTTTCCTGCTAAGAAACTAAAATCAAAGGAGGAGGAACACTATAATAAATTTTGTGATTGGATGAAACCCTTGTTTTTGCAAATCCCTTTGATGCTATTAAATTGCCTCCTTATTCAAAGTATATGAAAGATATTGTCTCTAACAAAAGGAAAATTCCAAATGAGGAGATTTCCACTATGCTCGCTAATTACTCTTTCAATGGCAAGGTTCCAAAGAAGCTGGGAGACCCAGGTATACCAACTATCCCTTGTTCCATCAAGAATAATTATGTTAGAACTGCTCTATGTGATTTGGGAGCAGGAGTTAGTGTGATGCCTTTTTCTCTTTACAAGAGACTTGATTTAGATAAGTTGATACCAACTGATATATCTTTGCAAATGGCTGATAAATCTACTGCTATTCCTGTTGGTGTATGTGAAGATGTTCCTGTTCAAGTTACTCAAAATTGCTTAATATTAACTGATTTTGTTGTGTTGGAAATGCATGAAGATGATAATATGTCTATTATTCTTGGAAGACCCTTTCTTAATACTGCAGGGGCTGTTATTGATTGCAATAAAGGAAAAGTTACTTTCAATGTTGAAGATAAGGAACATACTGTCTATTTTCCCAAGAGGATTGATAAAGTATATGGATTTAATACAATTTTTAATTTGAAAACTATCAAGGTGGGATCTATTGATTGTCCTATATATGAGCCTAAAGAAGAATATCAAACTCTTGTGATTGGATCCATATCAATTCAATATAAGGTAACATGATTGATTTGAGGTTTATTTCTTCTTATGTCATATAAAATTTATTTGGTAGCAAGACTTGATCAACCTTGTTAACAAGTATATTTTAAATGCATGAGAGAGCTAAACAACATTTCTCTCCTTCTCCACTTGTTTTATTCGCTGTAGTACTTTTTGTTTTGCAAGATGTTTTAGTTGTTTAAGATTTTGGAAATCATTTTCCTGCGCTGTAATAATTACTTTAACACCCAGAAATGTGCATTTTTCGAAGTTCTCAAAAATTTACAAAAATTATACCGTTGGTCTTATTTTTCGAAGAGCTACCTGGGAGCACCTGGGGCTGACCAGTGGGGCACCCCAGGGCTGCCCCCCATGTGCCGGCGCGGCCAAGGAGGGCGCGCCACCCTGTGGTGTGGGCCCCTCCTTGCCCCACTAACTCATCTCTTCCTCCCATTCTACTCTCTCTCCCGAAAAAACTCGTACCAACTTTCTCTCACTCGCGTTTTTGCTCAAGAGCTCAGGATTTTTCGATCTCTTTGCTCAGCCCAGATTTCCGAAATTCGGCACATTTGCTCTCCGGTATGTGACTCCTTCGATTATCCAAATAGAATTTTGTTTGGTTGAGTATATCTTGAGAAATTTGCTGCTGTAGGTAACATGTTTAGTGACTTGCATGCTTGATTCAAGTTGTAGAAATGATTTTTGATGCATGTTTAGTACTCTAGCAAGTTCCTATAGTAGTTTCCCTCAATTATATACCTTGAAATCAAATTTTATAATGATTTTTGAAAAATTTCAGAAAATGGAGTGGAATAGGCACCAACTGAATCAACAAGAATTGGAGGTGCAAGAAGTTATGAGAGTTCACCGCGAAGAGGGAGTATACCCCTCTTACTACCCATGCGTTGATTTTATGAGGAATGCAGGAATCTTGCGAGATGTTCAAAATCTGATTTCCAATGCAGGGTTGGAAGGTTTTGTGGTTGGTGAACCTTACCAATATGCAAAACTAACCATGTCAGTGGTGCAGGATTTTGAATTCAATTGGTCCCAAACTAACCCCATGGTTCGATACAAAATTTATAATAAAACTGTCAACTTGCCCTTTGATGATTTTTGTGCAGCAATTAGAGTGCCACAATGGGGATCATGCGAGAAGGTTAGGGGACTGCCGCAGGAGCTCTTGAGTCTATACAAGATGATTTGTCAAGGGAGAAGCTTCTCAGATGATAGTGGTAAAATCAGTAGTATTCAACTCCCAGCTATTCGCTACTTTGCTTATTTCATTACCAAGTGCGTTCTTGCTAGAAAAAATGCAAATAAGTTATCTATCCAGGATTTGGCTTTCCTAGCTGTTGCATTGCAAAGTGATAGGACTTATAATTTTGGTGCTTTGATAGCCTATAGAATTGCTACTAACCGTGAGAAGGGAGGAGTTTGTGGAGGTCTCATCGCCTCTCGTTTATTAGCTATGCATGGTGTAGAACCTCACCATCTTGATATTCAGCTCTCCATAGAGAAACTTGACATTGTTTCCATGATTAAACATGACTTTGTTTCTGATTTGTCTAATTTGAGTAACCTGTCTTATAAGATAACATTCTATAAGAAAAATTGGAGAACAACTAAGAAAACTGAAAAGCTAGTAGGATTGCCTGCACCTGCTTTGTTTAACCTTGATTCCAGGAAAAATTGGTCGGTCACGGAAAATGAACTAAATGCATACATAGAAGGGGAAGGCCATCATGCAGGGGACGGCACGGAGGAGGCCGAGGAACACCTCGACTCGTCATCCGATGCAGCAAGCTCTTCACATCAACATTATGGTCATGTGGAGCCTTCACCCTTTTCTTCTGCACAGGGATCCTATTATGACCACGCCATGTATGATCCACCGTCGTGGAACCCCGACCCTCGCTGGGGTTGATCTCCACTTAGGCCAAAAGCCTAAGCTTGGGGGGAGGTATGCCGGCATCACTCATTCATTGCATATTACAATTGCTGGATACTTGTATATACTTGTTTAGCTTCTTAAGGTGGTCTCTAATATGAGGAAGATGATATTTGGGGAAGTGCTGTCTAAAAAACAGATTCTGGGCTGTTACTAAAAAAATTCCTGTGCGCAGCCAGAACGTTATTTTGAGCTGCCAATTTTTTTGCATGTTCCCCAGGTTGTTATCTAACTTTCATTAGTTGAACACTTTTCGAGCTGAGCAGCGGAAGATTTTCGTAAAAATCGATTACTGTACTGCTGTCAAGTTTTGGCAGATTTCTGCCATCTTGCTTTTCTGTGTTTCTTTTAGTTTTCATTCTCTTGTTTTTTGCTTTGTTTCTTTCCTAAAACACAAAAAGACCAAAAATATTTCTGTTGTTTCTCTTCACCATTTGTTTATTTGGTTCTTTGTTCCTATTTTACCTTATTTGCTATCGTTAGTTTGCTATGAGAAAATCCAAAAAGATTTTGCTTTGTTCGCTTGTTTCCTTTTGTTCTTTCTAACCCGAAAACACCAAAAATATTTGTTTTTCTTCTTTGTTTTGTAAAGTTTATTAGGGAGTTCAGCGGTCTCCGGTGGTTGGAGCTTGGTTTTCATTCCATATTATTATTCAAGCAACACAAGTGAAAGGCAATAATGACGATCTACGGCAACTCGACTGTGGTGAGAGGCTGGTATGAACTCAATTTGTTTTTATTTTTGTACATATACTCATCCATGTGAGCATGCTTATTTGGTTCATGTGAGGTATATGTCATTTAATGGAATTCTAGTAGTTCATGATCTCTCATGATTAGTTCCAATTTATTAATAATGAGTAGCATGTCATGAATATTTGCTTGCATTGTTTTATTCATAGATAGGTATGACATTGTGGTATCCTCCTCTGAATAATTCACTTGAATCGACTTGGCACATGCTCACGCATGCACATGACTGAACAAAAGTCAATTAAGCCTCGATGATTTACTTTGCTTCAGAGTTCTTGTATCACTTTTATGCCTCCGTTAATTTTATTTTGTCGCAAGCATGATTATGACAGTTATTGCTCTCTTGATTGTCGCTTCCCAGTCTATTGCTAGCCTTCACTTGTACTGAGCGGGAACGCTGCTCGTGCTTCCAAACCCCTGAAAACCAAGTTATTCCAAAGTGTCCACCATAAATACCTATGCATGGCATTTCAAACCATTCCAAGTAAATTCTCATGTGCTACCTTTAAACCTTCAAACTACTTCTCAATTTGTTTCAATGTTTTATAGCTCATGAGGAAGTATGTGGTGTTTTATCTTTCAACCTTGTCATTTACTCCTGACAGACTTTCACCAATGGACTAGTGGCACATCCGCTTATCCAATAATTTTGCAAAAAGAGATGGCAACGGGGTTCCCAGCCCCAATTAATTAACTTTCATCAATAATTCTCTTCACATGTTCTGCCCTGATTTATCAGTAAGCAACTTAACCTGCAAATAGACACTCCCCCATGGTATGTGAATGTTGGAAGGCACCCGAGGATTCGGTTAGCCATGGCTTGTGTAAGCAAAGGTTGGGGGAGTGTCATCCATAATGAAACTAAAATGCATGTGTAAACAAAAGAGAAGAGGGATGATCTACCTTGCTGGTAGAGATAACGTCCTTCATGGGAGCCGCTCTTGAGAGTCTGGTTGGCGAGGTAGTTAGAGTGCCCACTATCATTCGTTGACAACAACAAACACCTCTCAAAACAATTTTACTTCTGTTTTTGAAAAAATGAAAAGCTCTAGCACATGTTAATCCCTGCTTCCCTCTGCGAAGGGTCAATCTTTTACTTTTATGTTGAGTCACCATCCTTTCTTTGAGCACCTTCTTGAGAGCATAACTATCATTCTTAGTATAATATGCTTGTCCCAAAATATGATCAGCTGTGGTATAACTTTGATGCTTTTATCTTTGACAATCTTTACTTCTAGTCTTTCCATGAACTTCAGAGGTGCCTGGGCATTTATGTTTTGCTGTACAAATACAGCAAGTGATGTCTACGGGTGCTTCTATTCTTGTAGACAGTGTTGGGCCTCCAAGAGCAGAGGTTTGTAGAACAGCAGCAAGTTTTCCCTTAAGTGGATCACCCAAGGTTTATCGAACTCAGGGAGGAAGAGGTCAAAGATATCCCTCTCAACCCTGCAATCACGATACAAGAAGTCTCTTGTGTCCCCAACACACCTAATACACTTGTCGATGTATAGGTGCACTAGTTCGAAGAGATAGTGAAATACAAGTAGTATGGATGTATATGAGTGGTAATAGCAATCTGAATAAAATATGGCAGCAAGTAAACATGCAACAGAACAGTAAATAAACGGAGATTCGATGTTTGGAAACAAGGCCTAGGGATCATACTTTCACTAGTGGACACTCTCAACATTGATCGCATAATAAATAATAACTTCTCTCATTTGTGCTACATACACTCTTGTTTGATAATGAACACCATTCGTTGCGTAGGATTACACGAACCCTCAATGCCGGAGTTAACAAGCTCCACACCATTCGATATTCATGTTTAAGTAACCTTAGAGCATAATAGATCTTTGCAAAATAGACCGAGTACTAACATAGCATACACACTGTCACCTTTACACTATGAAGGGGGAATAAATCACATCAATACTATCATAGCGATAATCAACTCCATAACCTACTAGAGATTATGATCACAATCTACGACAAGAACCACACGATGCACACACTGTCACCTTTACACCATGCAGGAGGAATAGACTACTTTAATAACATCACATGAGTAGCACATAGACTAGTAGCGATACAAAGCTCATCATATGGATCTCAATCATGTAAAGCAGCTCATGAGATCATTGTATTGGAGTACAGAGAGAGAACTACTCCCTCCTCATGGGAGACAGCAGCGGTGATGAAGATGACGATGGTGTTGATGGAGGAGCCTTCCGGGGGGTCCCCGTCCGGCGGCGTGCGGAACAGAGACCGTCCCCGCATCTTGGCTCGCGATGGCGGCGGCTCTGGAAGGTTTCTCGTACCGTGGCTTATTCCTCTCGGGGTTTTAGGTCGGGAGCTTATATAGGCGGAAGGGGAGCCTCGGAGGGGCCCTGGTGGGGCCAGACACAGGGGCGCGCCCTGGGCCGCGCCGCCACCATGTGTGGTGGGCCTGTGGCCTCCTCCGGCGCTCTCGGGTGTTCCGAAGCTTCGTGGAATTTTAAGACTCTGGGCGTTGATTTCGTCCAATTCCGAGAATATTTCCTTACTAGGATTTCTGAAACCAAAAACAGCAGAAAACAGGAACTGGCACTTCGGCATCTCGTCAATAGGTTAGTTCCGGAAAATGCATCAAAACGATATAAAGTGTGAACAAAACATGTAGGTATTGTCATAAAACAAGCATGGAACATCAGAAATTATAGATACGTTGGAGACGTATCAGCATCCCCAAGCTTAGTTCCTACTCGTCCTCGAGTAGGTAAACGATAACAAGAATAATTTCTGAGGTGACATGCTACCATCATAATCTTGATCAACATTATTGTAAAGCATATGACATGAATGGAGTGATTCAAAGCAATATCTATAGTTTGACAAATAGATGACATATAGCAAAACTTTTCATGAATAGTACTTTCAAGACAAGCATCAATAAGTCTTGCATAAGAGTTAACTCATAAAGCAATAAATTCAAAGTAAAGGCATCAAGCAACACAAAGGAAGATATAAGTTTCAGCAGTTGCTTTCAACTTTCAACATGCATATCTCATGGATATTGTCAACATATAGTAATATGATGAATGCAAATAAGCAAGTATGTAAGAATCAATGCACAGTTGACACAAGTGTTTGCTTCTAAGGTGGAAGGAAATAGGTAAACTGACTCAACATAAAGTAAAAGATAGGCCCTTCGCAGAGGGAAGCATTGATTACTATTTTTGTGCTAGAGCTTTTGTTTTGAAAACATAGAAACAATTTTGTCAACGGTAGTAATAATTCATATGTGCTATGCATAATACTTCCTACAAGTTGCATGTCTCATGCATAGAGTACTATAGTGCTCGCACCTTGTCCTACTTAGCTCGGAAAACACGGATTATCATCGAATAACATATGTTTCAACCAAGTGTCACAAAGGGGTACATCTATGCCGCATGTACAAGTGTCTAAGGAGAAAGCACGCATTGGATTTCTCGCTTTTGATTATTCTCAACTTAGACATCCATACCGGGACAACATAGACAACAGATAATGGACTCCTCTTTAATGCTTAAGCATTCAACAACAGTTAATATTCTCATAAGAGATTGAGGTTGTATGTCCAAACTGAAACTTCCACCATGATACATGGCTTTAGTTAGCGGCCCAATGTTCTTCTCTAACATATGCATACTCAAACCATTTGATTATGAAATCGCACTTACTTCAGACAAGACGAACATGCATAGCATCTCACATGATATCCAACAAAGATAAAGTTGATGGCGTCCCCAGAAACATGGTTACCGCTCAACAAGCAACTTATAAGAATTAAGACACATAACTACATATTCATCACCACAATAGTTTTTAAGCTATTTGTCCCATGAGCTATATATTGCAAAGGTAAAGGAATGAAATTTTAAAGGTAGCACTCAAGTAATTTACTTTGGAATGGCAGAAAAATACCACATAGTAGGTAGATATGGTGGACACAAATGGCATGGGTTTTGGCTCAAGGTTTTGGATGCACGAGAAGCATTCCCTCTCAGTACAAGGCTTAGGCTAGCAAGGTTGTTTGAAGCAAACACAAGTATAAACCGGTACAGCAAAACTTACATAAGAACATATTGCACGCATTATAAGACTCTACACCGTCTTCCTTGTTGCTCAAACACTCTTACCAGAAAATATCTAGACCTTAGAGAGACCAATCATGCAAACCAAATTTCAACAAGCTCTACGGTAGTTCTCCACTACTAGATTTAACTACATGATGCAAGAGCTTAAACATGATTTATAAGAGCTCAAAACAATTGCCAAGTATCAAATTATTCAAGACCATATGAAGCATTTTCTGATTCCAACCAAATAGCAACAAGTGAAGCGATCAACTTTCGCCCTTGAACATTAAAAGCATAAACGAAGAACACTAGTGTTCATATGAAAAAGCGGAGCGTGTCTCTCTCCCACACATGAGCATGAATTTATTCAGAGAATGAAAATAACAAAACGAAAATAAAAGCACACAGACGCTCCAAGTAAAGTACATAAGATGTGACCGAATAAAAATATAGTTTCACTAGAAGTGGCCTGATAAGTTGTCGATGAAGAAGGGGATGCCTTGGGCATCCCAAGCTTAGATGCTTGAGTCTTCTTAAAATATGCAGGGATGAACCACCGGGGCATCCCCAAGCTTAGACCTTTCACTCTTCTTGATCATAGTATATCATCCTCTCCTATTGACCCTTGAAAACTTCCTCCACACCAAACTTCAAGCAAACTCATTAGAGGGTTAGTGTATAACCAAAATTCACACATTCAGAGGTGACACAATCATTCTTAACACTTCTGGACATTGCACAAAGCTTCTGAAAGTTAATGGAACAAAGAAACTCATTCAACATAGCAAAAGCGGCAATGCGAAATAAAAGACAGAATCTGTCAAAAACAGAACAGTCCGTAAAGATGAATCTTGCAGGGGCACTTAACTTGCTCAAATGGAAAAACTCAAAACTAATGAAAGTTGCGTACATATAGGATCACGTAAATTTGCAGATTTTTTCGATTTTTTTACAGAGACTTCTGCGAGAATTCGTGGCAGACATCAATGCTGTTTCTGTGCAGCGATCCAAATCTATCATCAACTTTAACATAGAAACTTTACTTGGCACAAAAACATGATAAGGAGAGGTTGCTACAGTAGTAAACAACTTCCAAGACTCAAATATAAATCAAAATTGCTGTAGTAAAATAAACACATGGGTTATCTCCCAAGAAGTTCTTTCTTTATAGCCATTAAGATGGGCTCAGCATTTAATGATGCACTCGCAAGAAATAAGAGTTGAAGCAAAAGAGAGCATCAAGAAGCAAATTCAAAACACATTTAAGCCTAACATGCTTCCTATGCAAAGGAATCTTGTACACAAATAAATTCATGAAGAACAAAGTGGCAAGCATAGAAAAGCAACACAAGCGCAATTTCAAGATTCTCAACATAAAGAGGGAAACTTAATATTATTAAGATGCATATAACCATGTTTCCTCTCTCATAATAACTTTCAGAGCATCATGAACAAACTCAACAATATAAGTATCACATAAAACATTCTTGTCATGAGCCACATGCATAAAATTATTACTCTCCACATAAGCATAATCAATTTTATTAGTTGTAGTGGGAGCAAATTCAACAAAGTAGCTATCATTATTATTCTCATCAAGTGTAGGAGGCATAGTATAATAAAATTTACTCTCCATAGTAGGCGGCACCAAAAGACCACTATCATTATAATCATCATAAATAGGAGGCAAAGTATCATCAAAGAAAATTTTCTCCTCAATGCTTGGGGGACTAAAAATATCATGCTCATCAAAACCAGCTTCCCCAAGCTTAGAATTTTCCATATCATTAGCAACAATGGTGTTCAAAGCGTTCATACTAATATCATTGCTACTAGCATGCAAATAAGATTCCATAGGTTTTTTAATTTTCGCAGCAAACAATCCATGTCTTAACTCAGGAAATAGAAATAAAAGCTCATTGTTGCTTTCCATTATGCCTAACTAGTGTAAACAAGAAACAAAAAGATGCAATTGCAGGATCTAAAGGAAATAGCTTCGAGTACTTACAACGGCGCCGGAAAATAGCTTAGTAGCCGAGATCCGGAGTGTGAGTACCTTTTACCTTTCCTCCCTGGCAACGGCGCCAGAAAAGTGCTTGATGTCTACGGGTGCTTCTATTCTTGTAGACAGTGTTGGGCCTCCAAGAGCAGAGGTTTGTAGAACAGCAGCAAGTTTTCCTTAAGTGGATCACCCAAGGTTTATCGAACTTAGGGAGGAAGAGGTCAAAGATATCCCTCTCAAGCAACCCTGCAATCACGATACAAGAAGTCTCTTGTGTCCCCAACACACCTAATACACTTGTGAGATGTATAGGTGCACTAGTTCGGCGAAGAGATAGTGAAATACAAGTAGTATGGATGTATATGAGTGGTAATAGCAATCTGAATAAAATATGGCAGCAAGTAAACATGCAACAGAACAGTAAATAAATGGAGATTCGATGTTTGGAAACAAGGCCTAGGGATCATACTTTCACTAGTGGACACTCTCAACATTGATCGCATAATAAATAATAACTTCTCTCATTTGTGCTACATACACTCTTGTTTGATAATGAACACCATTCGTTTCGTAGGATTACACGAACCCTCAATGCCGGAGTTAACAAGCTCCACAACATTCGATATTCATGTTTAAGTAACCTTAGAGCATAATAGATCTTTGCAAAATAGACCGAGTACTAACATAGCATACACACTGTCACCTTTACACTATGAAGGGGGAATAAATCACATCAATACTATCATAGCGATAATCAACTCCATAACCTACTAGAGATTATGATCACAATCTATGACAAGAACCACACGATGCACACACTGTCACCTTTACACCATGAGGAATAGACTACTTTAATAACATCACATGAGTAGCACATAGACTAGTAGCGATACAAAGCTCATCATATGGATCTCAATCATGTAAAGCAGCTCATGAGATCATTGTATTGGAGTACAGAGAGAGAGATTAACCACATAGCTACGGTAGAGCCCTCAGCCTCGAGGGAGAACTACTCCCTCCTCATGGGAGACAGCAGCGGTGATGAAGATGGCGGTGGTGTTGATGGAGGAGCCTTCCGGGGGCACTTCCCCGTCCCGGCGGCGTGCCGGAACAGAGACTCCTGTCCCCCAGATCTTGGCTTCACGATGGCGGCGGCTCTGGAAGGTTTCTCGTACCGTGGCTTATTCCTCTCGGGGTTTTAGGTCAGGGAGCTTATATAGGCGAAAGGGGAGCCTCGGAGGGCCCTGGTGGGGCCGATACGGGGGCGCCTGGGCCGCGCCGCCACCATGTGTGGTGGGCTCCTGGGCTCTCCGGCGGCTCTCGGGAAGCTTCGTGGAATTTTAAGACTCTGGGCGTTGATTTCCAATTCCGAGAATATTTCCTTACTAGGATTTCTGAAACCAAAAACAAGAAAATAGGAACTGCACTTCGGCATCTCGTCAATAGGTTAGTTCCGAAAATGCATCAAAACGATATAAAGTGTGAACAAAACATGTAGGTATTGTCATAAAACAAGCATGGAACATCAGAAATTATAGATACGTTGGAGACGTATCAGCAAGCGAGATACCACTTTATCATATCTTTCTATGAACATTGCAATCCTTCTTGTGGAAGTGTTTCATGATGCTTGTTATTAGTTTGTTGGTATCTCTTTCATGATTGACACAGCTATTAGATGACCTTATTTGCATGTATCTTATTATGAATTGCTTAAGTACTTGCCCATGTCATGAGAATATTTACATCATATGAGCAAATGTGTTCGTGAAAGTTCTTTTATCGCACTCAGTTGTTAACTGAATTGCTTGAGGACAAGCAATAAGCTAAGCTTGGGGGAGTTGATACGTCCAAAACGTATCTACTTTCCCGAACACTTTTGCTATTGTTTTCCCTCTAATTTGTGTATTTTGGATACAACTAACACGGACTAACGCTGTTTTCAGCAGAATTGCACTGGTGTCTTGTTTTTGTGCGAAACTCAACTTTCGGAAAATCCGCGGAAATAATCGCAATGGGCCTATTTTCACCGTGAAGATAAGAGGCCAAAAGGCAAGCCGGGGCCCATGGCCCCACACCCACAGGCCGGCGCGGCCTGGAGGGGGGGCGTGCCGCCCTATGGTGAGGGCGCCTCGACGGCCCCCCGACGCTCTCCTTCGGACTACAAAACCCTTTCGACCTAAAAACGCCATGGGGTTCGACCATATTTCCAGAAGACGTCCAGAACTTTGCCGCCATCACGAAACTCTGCCTCAGGACCAGAAACTCCGTTCTGGCACTCCACCGGGACGTTGAATTGGAGGGGATCATCGCCGCCATCACCACCGATGCCTCTCCATCAACCAGCCATGTTTCCCCCATCCATGTGTGAGTAATTCCCCCGCTGTAGGATGAAGGGGATGGTAGGGATTGGATGAGATTGATCATGTAATAGTCATAAGATGTTAGGGCATAGTGCCTAGTATCCGTAGATGGTACTTTTATGATATTGTTGCAACTTGTTATGCTTAATGTTTGTCACTAGGGCCCGAGTGCCATGATCTCAGATCTGAACATGTTATTGATTCATGAAGATATTCATTGTTTTATGATCTTACCTGCAAGTTGTATACACATATTGCTGGAACCCGAGGCCCCAAAGTGACAGAAATTGGGACAACCGGAGGGGCGGTGATGTCGGATCACATGTGTTCACGGAGTGTTAATGCTTTGCTTCGGTACTCTATTAAAAGGAGTACCTTAATTTCCAGTAGTTTCCCTAGAGGCCCGGCTGCCACCGGCTGGTAGGACAAAAGATGTTGTGTAAGTTTCTCATTGCGAGCACGTACGACTATATACGGAACACATGCCTATGGATTGATTAGTACTTGGATACCGTTTTATTATTATCTGCAAATGCCCTACCTTGATTGTTACATGAATTCTCTCATCCATGCAACGCCCGTTCATCCATCCCTGTGCCTACGTATTTTAATCCTGCCGTTTACTAAAATACTGCTGTCTTTATTTCACTGCTGCGTTATTTCACTACTCCTATCGCTATAAAACTGTTGCTACTGATAAACTCTTGCGAGCAAGTCTTTCAGTGCTGAATTGACAACTCCGTTGTTAAGGCTTACAAATATTCTTTGGCTCCCCTTGTGTCGAATCAATAAATTGGGTTTTACTTCCCTCGAAGACTGTTGCGATCCCCTATATTTGTGGGTCATCAGTGCAACATAAAAATGTTTTTGTATCAACAGTATTTGCCACAATACCTATAAATATTTCTTTTAGAAGAGGGCTCAATGATCACAAATGGTTGCAATGGTTACATCTTTGTGAACGGTTAATGTCAATTACTTTAACATCAGAATCTGATAAGTTTATTTGGAGACTTACTGATTCTGGAATTTTTTTCAGTCAAGTCTATGTATCTTGATTTAATGAATGGGCATACTGTATATCTCTAGAAATATCTATGAAAATTAAAGATTCCCCTAAAAATTAAGATTTTTATGTGATTTCTTAGTAATAAAGTGCTTCTTACTAAGGATAATTTATCTAAACGGAAGTGGAATGAGTGTCAAAAATGTTGTTTTGTGATTCTACTGAGACCGTTAATCATTTGTTCATTGCTTGTCCGTTTGTAAAATTGATTTGGCGCATCATTTATCTCTCTAATAATATTCCTCCACCATCCAATGTTACTAATATATTTGGTAATAGGTTGAATGGAGTACCAAAGACCGATAAGCAAAAGATTCGCATTGGTGTTTCCGCGATTTGTTGGTCGATATGGACAAGCCGCAGTGATATCATTTTTAATAGGAATGCTGGTACTAATTTTTTGCAGGTTATCTGACGGGCTGCTCATTGGATTCAACAATGGGCTTTCCTCCTTCCGCTGGAGTTGCGGGAGGATATGGTTACTGGGTGCAACCGGATGCTGGTGGTTGCTCATGACTGTTTTTTCCAGGCTACTGGGTGGCGGCATCTTAATAGAATAGCTAATGGATAACTCTTCTACATGTCGTGTTTTCTTTTGGTTGATCTTAGTATCGACTTTACCTTTTGATTGATTGTAATGGTTGAATTTTGTTGAACCTGTACTTATGGTTAATAAAAAAATCCTTGTGCATCAATTGATGCAGAGGCTGGGGTGATGCTCCCTTATCGAAAAAAAGTAACAAGGTTCTCTGATCATCTTATTTCTGGCCTACTTCGAGATCGTAATGTGAACTTTGCCATCAAAGATTTAGTTGATTTAGATTTCTTCCATATTATTGAGGTAAAAAGGATGCACGATGGTCTGCTCTTAACAAAAGAGAAGTATGCTACTGAGTTACTTGACAAAGTTGGCATGTGTGGCGGTAAGTCTGCCCCTACACCTCTGTCCTCCTCTGAACAGTTGTCCCTCACAGATGGTATATCTTCGGGTCATGATGATAGGACATAGTACATAAGTATTGTTGAAGCCTTGTTGTACTTGACTTTGACACGTTCAGATTTGTATTTTTTGGTTAATAAGGTATGTCAGTATCTTCATGCTCCTACTACAGAATATTGTACAGTTGTCAAACATATTCTTAGATATGTGAAAGATACTCTAAAACTTGGGATCACTCTTACCAAGTCTCCTTCCACTCTTCTTAGTGCCTTTTCAAATGCGGATTGGACATGTTGCCTTGATGATAGACGCCCTACAGGTGATTTTGCCATCTTTGTTGGACCAAACTTGGTCTCATGGAGTGCTAGGAAGCAGGTTACAGTGTATCGGTCTAGTACTGAGGCTGAATAAAAAGTCTTAGGAAATGCTACAGCTGAGTTAATTTGAGTTGAAGCTCTGCTTGGTGAACTTGGAGTAAAGTTGAAGGAAAAACCATGTCTTTTGGTGTGACAACTTAGGTGCTACCTATTTGTTTACTAATCCAGTTTTACATGATTGTACTAAAACATTTTGAGATTGATTTTCACTTTGTTAGAGAAAGATTTGCTAATAACAGGTTGAGAATCAGTTTGTTTCAAGCAAAGATCAGGTTGTTGATGGTTTCTGATACGTCTCAAACGTATCTATAATTTCTTATGTTCCATGCTACTTTTATGACAATACTTGAATGTTTTATACATACTTTACAGCATTATTATACATTTTCCAGCACTAACCTATTAACAAGATGCCGAAGCGCTAGTTGCTGCTGTTTTTGGTTTGAAATCCTAGTAAGGAAATATTCTCGGAGTGGACCAAATCAACGCCCAGGGTCCTATTTTTACGAAGCTTCGAAGACCGAGGGGAAAGGAAGTGGGGCCACGAGGCGCCACAAACAGGCGGCGCGGCCCAGGCCGGCCGCGCGACTGGTGTGTGGGGCCCCGTGTGGCCCCTGCGTTGCCCTTCCGCCTGCACTTAAAGCCCTCGTCGCGAATACCCTGTGCCGAGAGCCACGATAAAACCTTCCAGAGACGTCGCCGCCCCATCTCTGGGATTCAGATCGCCGCACCTGCCGAGAGGGAATCATCACGGAGGGGGCTCTACATCATCATGCCCGCCTCCGGATTGATGCGTGAGTAGTTCATCCTTGGACTATGGGTCCATAGCAGGGCTAGATGGTTGTCTTCTCCACTTGTGCTATCATTGTTTAGATCTTGTGAGCTGCCTAACATGATCAAGATCATCTATTTGTAATGATACGTGTTGTGTTTGGTGGGATCCGATGAATCTAGAATACTATGTTAAGTTGATTATCAATCTATCATATATGTGTTGTTTATGTTTTTGCATGCTCTCCGTTGCTAGTAGAGGCTCTGGCCAAGTTGATACTTGTAACTCCAAGAGGGAGTAATTATGCTCGATAGTGGGTTCATGCCTCCATTGAATCGGGATCGTGACAGGAGTTCTAAGGTTGTGGATGTGCTGTTGCTACTAGGGATAAAACATTGATGCTTTGTCTAAGAATATTTGTGTTGATTACATTACGCACCATACTTAATGCAATTATCTGTTGTTTACAACTTAATACTGGAGGGGGTTCGGATGATAACCTGAAGGTGGATTATTTAGGCATAGATGCATGCTGGATAGCGGTCTATGTACTTTGTCGTAATGCCCTGATTAAATCACATAGTAATCATCATTGATATGTATTGAATCTTGATTTGTCAATTGCCCACTGTAATTTGTTCACCCAACATGCTAGTTATCTTATTGGAGAGACACCACTAGTGAACTGTGGACCCCGGTCCATTCTTTTACATATGAATACATTCTACTGTTTTTATTGTTCTTTTTGTTCTTTGCAAACAAACACCATCTTCCACTCGATCGCTTAATCCTTTGTTTTCAAGAACGGTGATATTGACAACCTCAATCATTATGGGGCAAAGTATCTTGATTGTGTTGTGCGGGTTCCACGTTGGCGCCGGTTTCACGGTGTTGCGCCGCACTACACTCCTCCACCAACAACCTTCACGTGCTTCTTGGCTCCTACTGGTTCGATAACCCTGGTTTTACTGAGGGAAAACTTACCTGCTATACGCATCACACCTTCCTCTTGGGGTTCCCAACGGACGTGTCGACTACACGCCGGCAAGACTTTTCTCAAGCCGTTGCCCAGGAGATCAAGACACGCTGCAAGGGAGTCTCCACTTCCAATCTCTTTACTTTGTTTTTGTCTTGCTTTACTTTATTTTATTTACTGTCTTGTTTGCTTCATATTAAAAACACAAAAAAAATAGTTAGTTTACTTCATGTCTTATTTACTAGCTCTATATCAAAAACAAGAAAAATTAGTTACTTGTCTTTATTCTATTTGCTTAGTTTACTTTTACTACTGTTATAATGAGTAATCCTGAAGTTGAAGTTCGTTCTTTTAAGCAACAAGGTTGAGAAAGTTTTAAAGATGCTTGGTACAGAATTAGTAATGCTCATCATAGGTGCAATAAGAAACACTCCACTATTATCCTTCTTAGGAATTTTTATGTTGGCTTATCTAGTTGGAATAGGTATGTTCTTGATACTCTTTTGGGAGGTAATTTCCTAGGTACTCCCGCTTTAGAAGCTAGTTGCATCATTGAGAGTCTAGTTGGAATACCGCCTATTAATGAATTTAAAATTGAAATCTCTCTTGAGGATGTTATGAAAAAATTGGAAACCATAGAGAAAATTTTCCAAGTGTTGAAACCAAATTGGAAATGTTACTTGATAAAACTGATGAACTTGATAAATCCTTAGGAGGAATTGATGAAAGAATTAGTGTCCTAGGAACTTGTGTTGTCCATGATAATCAAATCAATAGGATTGGTGAACTTAAAAAGGCTATGGGAACCTTGGGTTCAACCTTTTCTTCTCTTAAGTTTAAGGAGAAAGCTTATGTGGGTAAAGAGCAAAAATTCATGTATGCCTCTAAGGTGCCTAAACCAAAGAATTATTATAGGCCTAAAATTGATAAAACCCCTAGCACCACCATAGAAAATTTAGATAATGGAGCATCTAAGGTACCCTCTGCAACAAGTTGTGTTTGTAAGAAAAGTAATAATGTTGATGCTTCTTCTCTTGAAAATACTTGATTTGCACTTTTACTGCAGCTAAGAAAGCTAATTCAAGCATTCATAGTCATTGTTGATTTTATTTGGAAGTTGTTAGTCTTTGAAATTGTACTCCTTAGAATGTATCATGCTTTTGTGTAAGTAAAGTTTCTAGTTGTGTGTTGAAGCTAGATCATGCGAAGAAACAATTGTCTCTAATTCCACTGTAGATAAATCAAAAAAATCTGGAAATTTACGAGCGTGATCCTCATATATGTACTCAACTTTCATTAGTTTTGAGTTTTTCCATTTGATCAAGTTAAGTGCCCCTGCCAGATTCGTCTTTACGGACTGTTCTGTTTTTGACAGATTCTGCCTTTTATTTCGCATTGCCGCTTTTGCTATGTTGAATGAGTTTCTTTGTTCCATTAACTTTCAGAAGCTTTGTGCAATGTCCAGAAGTGTTAAGAATGATTGTGTCACCTCTGAATGTGTGAATTTGTAATTATGCACTAACCCTCTAATGAGTTTGCTTGAAGTTTGGTGTGGAGGAAGTTTTCAAGGGTCAAGAGAAGAGGATGATATACTATGATCAAGAAGAGTGAAAGGTCTAAGCTTGGGGATGCCCCGTGGTTCATCCCTGCATATTTTAAAAGACTCAAGCATCTAAGCTTGGGGATCCCAAGGCATCCCCTTCTTCATCGACAACATTATCAGGTCACTTCTAGTGAAACTATATTTTTATTCCATCACATCCTATGTTCTTTACTTGGAGCGTCGGTTTGCTTTTATTTTTGTTTTGGTTTTAATAAAGTTGGATCCCATCATTCTTATATTGGAGATATTACGCTCCGCTTTTTCATATGGAACACTTGTGTTCTTAATTGTGCTTTAATGTTCATGGCGAAGGCTGAAATTGCTTCGTTAAATTGCTATTTGGTTGGAATCAGAAAATGCTGCATATGGTTTGGAATAACTTGGCAATTATTTGAGCTCTCATTAGATCATGTTTAAGCTCTTTCATCATGTAGTTTAATCTATTAATGAAGAACTACCGTAGAGCTTGTTTAATTTGGTTTGCATGATTGGTCTCTCTAAGTCTAGATATTTTCGGGTAAAGTGTTTGAACAACAAGGAAGCAGTGTAGAGCCTTATAATGCTTGCAATATGTTCTTGTGTAAGTTTTTGATGTACCTGTTCATACTTGTGTTTGCTTCAAACAACCTTGCTAGCCCAAACCTTGAGAGGAAATGCTTCTCGTGCATCCAAACACCTTGAGCCAAAACCCATGCCATTTGTGTCCACCATATCTACCTACTATGTGGTATTTTTCTGCCATTCCAAAGTAAATTACTTGAGTGCTACCTTTAAAATTTCATTCCTTTATCTTTGCAATGTATAGCTCATGGGAAAAATAGCTTAAAAATTATTGTGGTGATGAATATGTAGTTATGTGTCTTAATTCTTATAAGTTGCTTGTTGAGCGGTAACCATGTTTCTGGGGACGCCATCAACTTTTTACTTTTGTTGGATATCATGTGAGATGCTATGCATGTTCGTCTTGTCTGAAGTAAGTGCGATTTAATGATCAAATGGTTTGAGTATGCATATGCTAGAGAAGAACATTGGGCCGCTAACTAAAGCCATGTATCATGGTGGAAATTTCAGTTTGGACATACAACCTCAATATCTTATGAGAATACTATTTGTTGTTGAATTCTTAAGCATTAAAAGAGGAGTCCATTATCATTTGTCTATGTTGACCCGGTATGGATGTCTAAGTTGAGAATAATCAAGCGAGAAATCCAATGCGTGCTTTCTCCTTAGACCTTTGTACGGGCGGCATAGAGGTACCCCTTTGTGACACTTGGTTGAAACATATGTTATGCAATGATAATCCGTGTTTTCGAGCTGATTAGGACAAGGTGCGAGCACTATTAGTACTCTATGCATTAGACATGCAACTTGTAGGAAGTATTATGCATAGGTGATACGTCTCAAACGTATCTATAATTTCTTATGTTCCATGCTACTTTTATGACAATACTTGAATGTTTTATACATACTTTACATTATTATACATTTTCCGGCACTAACCTATTAACAAGATGCCGAAGCGCAGTTGCTGTTTTCTGCTGTTTTGGTTTCAGAAATCCTAGTAAGGAAATATTCTCGGAATTGGAGCGAAATCAATGCCCGGTCCTATTTTTGAAGCTTCCAGACCGAGGGGAAAGGAAGTGGGGGCCACGAGGAGCCGACACAACGGGCGGCGCGGCTGGGCCCTGGCCGCGCGGCCTGTTGTGTGGGGCCCTCGTGTCTGACCTACCCTTCCGCCTACATATAGCCTTCGTCGCGACCCCACGAGGGGCCACGATGCGGAAAACCTTCGGAAGCCGCCCGCGAATCCCATCTCGGGGATTCGGAGATCGCCTCCGGCACCCTGCCGGAGAGGGAATCATCACCGGAGGGCTCTACATCATCATGCCCGCCTCCGGATTGATGCGTGAGTAGTTCATCCTTGGACTATGGGTCCACAGCAGTAGCTAGATGGTTGTCTTCTCCGCTTGTGCTATCATTCTTTAGATCTTGTGAGCTGCCTAACATGATCAAGATCATCTATTTGTAATGCTACATGTTGTGTTTGGCGGGATCCGATGAATATAGAATATTATGTTAAGTTGATTATCAATCTATCATATATGTGTTGTTTATGTTCTTGCATGCTCTCCGTTGCTAGTAGAGGCTCTGGCCAAGTTGATACTTGTAACTCAAGAGGGAGTAATTATGCTCGATAGTGGGTTCATGCCTCCATTGAATGGGATCGTGAAAGTAGGTTCTAAGGTTGTGGATGTCTTGTTGCTACTAGGGATAAAACATCGATGCTTTGTCTAAGGATATTTGTGTTGATTACATTACGCGCCATACTTAATGCAATTGTCTGTTGTTTACAACTTAATACTGGAAGGGTTCGGATGATAACTGAAGGTGGATTATTTAGGCATAGATGCATGTTTGGATAGCGGTCTATGTACTTTGTCGTAATGCCTGATTAAATCACATAGTAATCATCGTTGATATGTATTGAATATTTATTTGTCAATTGTTTGTAATTTGTTCACCCGGCATGTTAGTTATCTTATTGGAGAGACACCTCTAGTGATTTGTGGACCCCGGTCCATTCTTTTATCTGAATACATTCTACTGCAATCATTGTTTTTCTTGTTCTTTGCAAACAAACACCATCTTCCACTCGATACGCTTAATCCTTTGTTTCGGCAAGCCGGTGAGATTGACAACCTCACTGTTACGTTGGGAAAAGTACTTTGATTGTGTTGTGCGGGTTCCACGTTGGCGCCGGTTTCACTGGTGTTGCGCCGCACTACATTCCTCCACCAACAACCTTCACGTGCCTCTTAGCTCCTACTGGTTCGATAACCTTGGTTTCTTACTGAGGGAACTTGCTGTTGTGCGCATCATACCTTCCTCTTGGGGTTCCCAACGGACGTGTACATCTACGCGCAACAAACATCTTTTTTCTGGCGCCGTTGCCGGGGAGATCAAGACACGCTATAAGGGGAGTCTCCACTTCCAATGTCTTTACTTTGTTTTTGTCTTGCTTTACTTTATTTTATTTTACTGTCATGTTTTCTTCATATTCAAAAACACACACAAAATTAGTTACTTTACTTTCTATCTTGTTTACTTGTTCTATATCAAAAACACAAAAAATTAGTTACTTGTCTTTACTTTATTTGCTTAGTTTACTTTACTACTGATATAATGGGTACTCCTGAAAATACTAAGTTGTGTGATTTCACTAGCACAAATAATAATGATTTTATATGTACTCTTATTGCTCCACCTGCTACTACATCAGAATTCTATGAAATTAAACCTGCTTTACTGAATCTTGTTATGAGAGAGCAATTTTTCTTGTGTAAATGATGATGTTGCCCATCTTAATAATTTTGTTGAACTTTGTGAAATGCAAAAGTATAAGGATATACATGGTGATATTATAAAACTGAAATTGTTTCCTTTCTCCTTAAGAAGAGCTAAAGATTGGTTGCTATCTTTGCCTAAGAATAGTATTGATTCATGGACTAAATGTAAAGATGCTTTTATTAGTAAATATTATCCTCCTGCTAAGATTATATCTTTGAGAAGTAGCATAATGAACTTTAAACAATTTGATAATGAACATGTTGCTCAAGCATGGGAAGAATGAAATCTTTGGTAAAGAATTGCCCAACCCATGGACTGACTACTTGGATGATCATCCAAACCTTTTATGCAGGATTGAATTTTCCTCGAGGAACCTATTGGATTCAGCTGCTGGAGGTACTTTTATGTCCATCACCTTGGGCGCCGCGACTAAGCTACTTGATGATATGATGATCAATTACTCTGAATGGCACACTGAAAGAACTCCTCAAGGTAAGAAGGTAAATTCTGTTGAAGAAACCTCTTCTTTGGGTGATAAGATTGATGCTATTATGTCTATGCTTGCAAATGGTAGATCTCATATTGATCCTAATAATGTTCCTTTAGCTTCATTGGTTGCTCAAGAAGAAAATGTTGATGTGAATTTCATTAAGAGTAATAATTTCAACAACAATGCTTATAGGAATAATTATGGTAACAACAACTATAGGCCATATTCTTCTAATAATGGTAATGGTTATGGTAATCCTTATGGTAATTCTTACAACAATAATAAGAGTGTACCCTCTGGTCTTGAAGTGATGCTTAAAGAATTTATTAGTACACAAACTGCTTTCAATAAAACTGTTGAAGAAAAGCTTGGTAAAATTGATGTTCTTGCTTCTAAGGTTGATAGTCTTGCTCTTGATGTTGATCTTTTAAAATTGAAAGTTATGCTGAGGAAGTTAAAGATGCTAGGTTTGCTAAAACAAATGCCATCCAAGTTGAATTAATGATAATATTAGAATGTTGGCTGAATTGCATGGGATAGAGAAGAAAAAGAAAAGCTTGCTAAAGAGAATAATGTAGCTAAAGTATGGACTTTTACCACCACTAGTAATGTTGATTCTACACATGTTGATACACCTCCTACTATTAATGGTAAAATAATTGGTGTTGGCAATGTTTCTACTCCTAGTACAAAGCGCGTAAATGCAGCTAGCATTTGTGATAAAAGCTGAAATTTTTCAAAATATTGGTGACAATGATTCCTTGCTGTAGAACATAATGGTTTAGATTTTGATGATTGTCATATTACTGAAGTTATAAAGTTCTTACGAAAACTTGCTAGAAGTCCTAATGCTAGTGCTATAAATTTAGCCTTTACGAAACATATTACAAATGCTCTAATTAAAGCTAGGGAAGAGAAATTTAAACTTGAAGCTTCTATTCCTAGGAACTTAGAAGATGGTTGGGAGCCCATCATTAATATGAAATTCAATGATTTTGAGTGTAATGCTTTATGTGAACTTGGTGCAAGTATTTCTGTTATGCCTAAAAAGATTTATGATATGCTTGACTTGCCACCATTGAAGAATTGTTATTTAGATGTTAATCTTGCCGATAATGTTAAAAAGAAACCTTTGGGGAGGATTGATAATGTTCGCATTACGGTTAACAATAACCTTGTCCCCGTTGATTTTGTTGTCTTGGATATCGAATGTAATGCATCTTGTCCTATTGTGTTGGGAAGACCTTTTCTTCGAACCGTTGGTGCTGTTATTGATATGAGGGAAGGTAATATTAAATATCAATTTCCTCTTAAGAAAGGATGGAACACTTCCCTATAAAGAGAATGAATTTGCCTTTTGATTCTATTATTAGAACAAGCTATGATGTTGATGCTTCTTCCCTTGATGTTACTTGATTTGCACTTTCTGCGCCTAGCTGAAAGGCGTTAAGAAAAGCACTTCTTGGGAGATAACCCATGTTTTATTTTATTTACTTTATTGTTGAGTCTTGGAAGTTGTTTACTACTGTAGCAACCTCTCCTTATCATGTTTTTGTGCCAAGTAAAGTTTCTATGATAAAGTTGATGATAGATTTGGATCGCTGCGCAGAAACAGCATAGCTGTCTGTCACGAATTCTCGCAGAGCTCCCTGTAAAAAAATCGAAAAAATCTACAAATTTACGAGCGTGATCCTCATATATGTACGCAACTTTAATTAGTTTTGAGTTTTTCCATTTGAGTAAGTTAAGTGCCCCTGCCAGATTCATATTTACGGACTGTTGTTTTTGACAGATTCTGCCTTTCATTTCGCATTGCCGCTTTTGCTATGTTGAATGAGTTTCTTTGTTTCATTAACTTTCAGAAGCTTTGTGCAATGTCCAGAAGTGTTAAGAATGATTGTGTCACCTCTGAATATGTGAATTTGGATTATGCACTAACCCTCTAATGAGTTTGCTTGAAGTTTGTGTGGAGGAAGTTTTCAAGGGTCAAGAGAAGAGGATGATATACTATGATCAAGAAGAGTGAAAGGTCTAAGCTTGGGGATGCCCCGGTGGTTCATCCCTGCATATTTTAAGAAGACTCAAGCATCTAAGCTTGGGGATGCCCAAGGCATCCCCTTCTTCATCGACAACATTATCAAGTCACTTCTAGTGAAACTATATTTTTATTCCGTCACATCTTATGTTCTTTACTTGGAGCGTCGGTTTGCTTTTATTTTGTTTTGGTTTGAATAAAGTTGGATCCCACCATCCTTATATTGGAGATATTACGCTCCGCTTTTTCATATGGAACACTTGTGTTCTTAATTGTGCTTTAATGTTCATGGCGAAGGCTAAATTGATTCGTTAAATTGCTATTTTGTTGGAATCAGAAAATGTTGCATATGGTTTGGCAACTTGGCAATTGTTTGAGCTCTCATAGATCATGTTTAATCTCTTGCATCATGTAGTTTAATCTATTAATGAAGAACTGCCGTAGAGCTTGTTTAATTTGGTTTGCATGATTGGTCTCTCTAAGTCTAGATATTTTCGGGTAAAGTGTTTGAACAACAAGGAAGACAGTGTAGAGTCTTATAATGCTTGCAATATGTTCTTGTGTAAGTTTTCTGTACCTGTTCATACTTTTGTTTGCTTCAAACAACCTTGCTAGCCCAAACCTTGTACTGAGAGGAAATGCTTCTCGTGCATCCAAACACCTTGAGCCAAAACCCATGCCATTTGTGTCCACCATATCTACCTACTATGTGGTATTTTTCTGCCATTCAAAGTAAATTACTTGAGTGCTACCTTTAAAATTTCATTCCTTTATCTTTGCAATATATAGCTCATGGGACAAATAGCTTAAAAACTATTGTGGTGATGAATATGTAGTTATGTGTCTTAATTCTTATAAGTTGCTTGTTGAGTAACCATGTTTCTGGGGACGCCATCAACTTTACCTTTGTTTGATATCATGTGAGATGCTATGCATGTTCGTCTTGTCTGAAGTAAGTGCGATTTCATGATCAAATGGTTTGAGTATGCATATGTTAGAGAAGAACATTGGGCCGCTAACTAAAGCCATGTATCATGGTGGAAGTTTCAGTTGGACATACAACCTCAATCTCTTATGAGAATATTAACTGTTTTTGAATGCTTAAGCATTAAAGAGGAGTCCATTATCTGTTGTCTATGTTGTCCTGGTATGGATGTCTAAGTTGAGAATAATCAAAAGCGAGAAATCCAATGCGTGCTTTCTCCTTAGACATTTGTACAGGCGGCATAGAGGTACCTTTGTGACACTTGGTTGAAACATATGTTATGCGATGATAATCCGTGTTTTCCGAGCTAAGTAGGACAAGGTGCCAGCACTATTAGTACTCTATGCATGAGACTTGCAACTTGTAGGAAGTATTATGCATAGCACATATGAATTATTACTACCGTTGACAAAATTGTTTCTATGTTTTCAAAACAAAAGCTCTAGCACAAAAATAGTAATCCATGCTTCCCTCTGCGAAGGGCCATTCTTTTACTTTATTGTTGAGTCAGTTTACCCACTTCTTTCTATCTTAGAAGCAAACACTTGTGTTAAATGTGTGCATTGATTCTTACATGTTTACTTATTGCACCTGTTATATTACTCTATGTTGACAAATATCCATGAGATATACATGTTACAAGTTGAAAGCAATTGCTGAAACTTCATCATCCTTTGTGTTGCTTCAATTCATTCTACTTTGAATTTATTGCTTATGAGTTAGCTCTTATGCAACTCTTATTGATGCTTATCTTGAAAGTACTATTCGTGAAAAGTTTTGCTATATGATTCATTTGTTTAGTCATTATCTTTGTTAGCAATCTTTTGTTCAGATCACTCCATTCATCTCATATGCTTTACAATAATGTTGATCAAGATTATGTTGGTAGCATGTCACTTCAGAAATTATTTGTGTTATCGTTTACCTACTCGAGGGCGAGTAGGAACTAAGCTTGGGGATGCTTGATACGTCTCAAACGTATCTATAATTTCTTATGTTCCATGCTACTTTTATGACAATACTTGAATGTTTTATACATACTTTACAGCATTATTATACATTTTCAGCACTAACCTATTAACAAGATGCGAAGCGCCAGTTCTGTTTTCTGCTGTTTTTGGTTTCAGAAATCCTAGTAAGGAAATATTCTAATTGGACGAAATCAACGCCGGGTCCTATTTTACACGAAGCTTCCGGAAGACCGAGGGAAACGAGTGGGGCCACGAGGCCGACACCGAGCGGCGCGGCTGGGCCCTGGCCGCGCGGCTGCGTGTGGGGCCCTCGTGCACCTACCCTCCGCCTACATATAGCCTTCGTCGCGAAACCCCGTATCGAGAGCCACGATACGGAAAACCTTCCGGAGACGCCGTCGCGAGTCCCATCTCGGGGATTCAGGAGATCGCCTCCGGCACCCTGCCGGAGAGGGGAATCATCACCGGAGGGGCTCTACATCATCATGCCCGCCTCCGGATTGATGCGTGAGTAATTCATCCTTGGACTATGGGTCCATAGCAGTAGTTAGATGGTTGTCTTCTCCGCTTGTGCTATCATTGGTTAGATCTTGTGAGCTGCCTAACATGATCAAGATCATCTATTTGTAATGCTACATGTTGTGTTTGGCGGGATCCGATGAATATAGAATATTATGTTAAGTTGATTATCAATCTATCATATATGTGTTGTTTATGTTCTTGCATGCTCTCCGTTGCTAGTAGAGGCTCTGGCCAAGTTGATACTTGTAACTCCAAGAGGGAGTAATTATGCTCGATAGTGGGTTCATGCCTCCATGAATCTGGATCGTGACAGGTTCTAAGGTTGTGGATGTGCTGTTGCTACTAGGGATAAAACATCGATGCTTTGTCTAAGGATATTTGTGTTGATTACATTACGCGCCATACTTAATGCAATTATCTGTTGTTTACAACTTACCGGAAGGGGTTCGGATGATAACTTGAAGGTGGATTATTTAGGCATAGATGCATTTTGGATAGCGGTCTATGTACTTTGTCGTAATGCCCTGATTAAATCACATAGTAATCATCGTTGATATGTATTGAATCTTTATTTGTCAATTGCCACCTGTAATTTGTTCACCCAGCATGTTAGTTATCTTATTGGAGAGACACCTCTAGTGAACTGTGGACCCGGTCCATTCTTTTACATCTGAATACATTCTCTGCAATCATTGTTTTTCTTGTTCTTTGCAAACAAACACCATCTTCCACTCGATACACTTAATCCTTTGTTTTCAGCAAGCCGGTGAGATTGACAACCTCATTGTTACGTTGGGGCAAAGTACTTTGATTGTGTTGTGCAGGTTCCACGTTGGCGCCGGTTTCCTGGTGTTGCGCCGCACTACATTCCTCCACCAACAACCTTCACGTGCTTCTTGGCTCCTACTGGTTCGATAACCTTGGTTTCATCTTGAAACTTGCTGCTGTGCGCATCATACCTTCCTCTTGGGGTTCCCAACGGACGTGTACATCCGCGCAACAAGCAATAGCACATATGAATTATTACTACCGTTGACAAAATTGTTTCTATGTTTTCAAAAAAAGCTCTAGCACAAAAATAGTAATCAATGCTTCCCTCTGCGAAGGGCCATACTTCTACTTTATTGTTGAGTCAGTCTACCCACTCCTTTCTATCTTTGAAGCAAACACTTGTGTTTGTGTGCATTGATTCTTACATGTTTACTTATTGCACTTGTTATATTACTCTATGTTGACAAATATCCATGAGATATACATGTTACAAGTTGAAAGCAATTGCTGAAACTTAATCATCCTTTGTGTTGCTTCAATGCATTCTACTTTGAATTTATTGCTTATGAGTTAGCTCTTATGCAAGTCTTGTTGATACTTGTCTTGAAAGTACTATTCATGAAAAGTTTTGCTATATGATTCATTTGTTTAGTCATTATCTTTGTTAGCAATCTTTTGTTCAGATCACTCCATTCATCTCATATGCTTTACAATAATGTTGATCAAGATTATGTTGGTAGCATGTCACTTCAGAAATTATTTGTGTTATCGTTTACCTACTCGGGGACGAGTAGGAACTAAGCAGGGATGCTTGATACGTCTCAAACGTATCTATAATTTCTTATGTTCCATGCTACTTTTATGATAATACTTGAATGTTTTATACATACTTTACGACATTATTATACATTTTCCGGCACTAACCTATTAACAAGATGCCGGCCGTTGCTGTTTTCTGCTGTTTTTGGTTTCAGAAATCCTAGTAAGGAAATATTCTCGGAATTGGACGAAATCAACGCCCAGGGTCCTATTTTTACGAAGCTTCCAAGACCGAGGGGGAAAGGAAGTGGGGCCACGAGGAGCCGACACAAGGGCGGCGCGGCCTGGGCCCGCCGCGCGCCTGTTGTGTGGGGCCCTCGTGGGGCCCCGACCTACCCGCCTACATATAGCCTTCGTCGCGAAACCCCCTGTCTGAGAGCCACGATACGGAAAACCATCCAGAGACGCGCCGCCGTGAATCCCATCTCGGGGGATTCGGGAGATCGCCTCCGGCACCTGTCGGAGAGGGAATCATCACCGGAGGGCTCTACATCATCATGCCCGCCTCCGGATTGATGCGTGAGTAGTTCATCCTTGGACTATGGGTCCATAGCGGTAGCTAGATGGTTGTCTTCTCCGCTTGTGCTATCATTGTTTAGATCTTGTGAGCTGCCTAACATGATCAAGATCATCTATTTGTAATGCTACATGTTGTGTTTGGTGGGATCCGATGAATCTAGAATACTATGTTAAGTTGATTATCAATCTATCATATATGTGTTGTTTGTGTTCTTGCATGCTCTCCGTTGCTAGTAGAGGCTCTGGCCAATTGATACTTGTAACTCCAAGAGGGAGTAATTATGCTCGATAGTGGGTTCATGCCTCCATTGAATCTGGGATCGTGTAGGTTCTAAGGTTGTGGATGTGTTGTTGCTACTAGGGATAAAACATTGATGCTTTGTCTAAGGATATTTGTGTTGATTACATTACGCATCATACTTAATGCAATTATCTGTTGTTTACAACTTAATGCTGGAGGGGTTCGGATGATAACCTGAAGGTGGATTATTTAGGCATAGATGCATGCTGGATAGCGGTCTATGTACTTTGTCGTAATGCCCTGATTAAATCACATAGTAATCATCATTGATATGTATTGAATCTTGATTTGTCAATTGCGACCTGTAATTTGTTCCAACATGCTAGTTATCTTGGAGAGACACCACTAGTGAACTGTGGACCCCGATCCATTCTTTTACATCTGAATACATTCTACTGCAATTATTGTTCTTTACTGTTCTTTGCAAACAAACACCATCTTCCACTCGATACGCTTAATCCTTTGTTTTCAGCCGGTGAGATTGACAACCTCACATTACGTTGGAGTAAAGTATCTTGATTGTGTTGTGCAGGTTCCACGTTGGCGCCGGTTTCACTGGTGTTGCGCCGCACTACCTCCTCCACCAACAACCTTCACGTGCTTCTTGGCTCCCTCTGGTTCGATAACCTTGGTTTCTTAGTGAGGGAAAACTTACTGCTGTGCGCATCACACCTTCCTCTTGGGGTTCCCAACGGACGTGTCGACTACACGCCAGCAGTTTCGCTAAGGCCCTTCCTGCTACGAAATTAGAGGAGTCCAATCCTCGTAATCTCAACCTTTCCAAAGATTTAGATTAAAGGGGTTGTTAGATAATGCATATGGCTTTCTTTTATATGTCTGTATACCATACGTATGTGTATGGATACCTATAAACCTTGTACACTTATGTTGCCTCACTGAGCCTTTTTTTCAAAATGGGGATCAGCCCCTGCCTCCGCATCCCAGATGCATACGGTCTTTATTTCGTTATTAAAAAGTAACCAAGTCACGGTACCAAACTTGTTACAAGTCTTCACGAATCACTCAAGGTCGATACATGTATCAAGCATCAACAGAGATAAACCAGAAACATGCCAATAGATTAACATGTGAGCCTGCGATCAAGCTTCCAGCCGCACCGGCTGAATAAATCCTCTGCAATCTCCAAGTGGTTGCACCCAAAATCCATGTCCTGGCGGTGCTCATCCGGCTGGAGACATAACCACGTACGGAGTGAGAGGAATAACTTGTACGGGTCCATGCCTCATTGAACCTTATATCAACATTAAATCCTACCGAGTTCAAGGTAGGGTTCTAGTTAAAACTTTGTCATCACCATGAGCACAGGAAATCAAGGTCCACCAAAACGCTCGACGTTGTCAAAGCCGCCCCATGAGGAAGGGTCGAAGTCATGGAAAGCAATCTTGGATCATCATCCAAATGCGAATAGAGAAGCAGCACTTGAAGATGAGATGGGTGGCTGATTCATCGTGGTACCAATGAAGGGGAAAAACTCGTCTGTTGGGCCACCCTCTCTTCGCAAGATGGTCCGCCATTCACACCCCGTTTTGAATGATGAGCCAAGAGAATAGCTTGCACTTAGGAGGAGCCAAAACCTTCCAAACAATGGAATCCATACACGAGCGTATAATACCAGTGAACTATACCTTGTAAGCCGAGGAGCAAGAGTAAGACCCATTGGTGATGAGCTTCCAAAATATAGAATCCGGAACATCATCAGGGAGATGAAGCTGCGAGGTGTGAGACTATAACTTGGCGAACTCACCGAGGTTTTGGATCGAGAGGCCCGCCAAAGTATCAAGGTGAAGGACCCAAGCATAGTCGATGACGGATTTTTGGACGTTCCAATTTTTTCCTTTTTGAGAGAGCGAAGATGGAGGGGGCAATGCATTTGGGGTTGAGGGAGCGAAGATGGAGGTGGCACAATGTTGATGCATAGACCGAAAGATATGCTCTCTTCTATTTTCGTCCAATGTAAGAAATGGACGTGATAGTGGGAGAGCTTGTAGAACGTATTCTAAATTTTCTAATTGATGGAGGCACTATTTTCTTCTGAATTTCTGACACTCCATGGACTCCATAAAAAATACTCATTAGTAAATGCGTATACGATGTACACACTTCTTCTATAACGCTGTAAACACAGTTAATCCTGAGAAGCTGGGCCTTCGATCCGATTCTTGCTTCTTTCAAAAGTATCCTGGGAAGAAAACAATTATGTGGCCGTACAAGTTATTATGCATCATCTTGTGCTAAATTAAGCCTGGAGAGAAATTTGCAATGAGTGGGTTAGGCGTAGATCAGCATGCCAAGAGTACAAATATGGCGCGTGTCTGCACACGAAGATGTTCCTTGTGTTTGAAAAAAAAAAATCGAAGATGCTCGTTTCGTCGGCCTAATACAAAGGCAAAATCATTTGAATTTTTTTTCTGAAGTGGCCAAAACACATAGGGAATATGGTTAGTTCATAAAAATACTAATGAAAATAGTAAATTATTTGCTACCTTCGATAGGCTGAGGAACACAAGCTCCACCAGATTTTTTTAAAGAGATTCACCAGAAATTTCTTAGCTATCACAGGAAATAAAAACTGGGATGTCATCGACAAAAATTGGTTGCCCCGTTTCTGTCAAAATACTTTTGTTATGGTTGCCTTGACATCTCATATTTCTAGCCCGGTCTGACCCAAGTGCTCAACAATCTGTCGTTAATTGTTCAGCTCTTAGAAATACTGCCATTTATCCTTTTGCGTAGGAAAAACATTACCCTTCTGTTTGTAATCATATCGATCCCCAATGTAGATCACGTATAATATATTGCTTTCCTCCCACTACGACACCATCATTGTTTCAGATAATCACATAAGGGATTTGGGAGCACTTGTTAGTGCAGGAAAGTATTTGTTCATGGGCCCTTACTGCTTTGATTCATAGAAACCATCCAACATCATTAAAGGAGACAATAAATTTTTGGACCCTTACTCCTTTGATTCATGGCAAGCTTCCATCCAGCATCACCTGAAAGTGCTCAAAAAGGTTTATGCTTCGCGCAAGGATTCTAAATTCTGGAGTCTGGACAGTGCTCACTCAATTTATCTAGGAGAATCGTGAACTTAATCTATTGACTAAGTGCATAATTTTTCTCTAAACTGAGAACCAGACAGGTTTTGCATTTTACTACCAAACACGTCTAGTGAGGTTCGTCATTTGCTCAAATGATGAACCGCGTATAGTGAGGCCTTGTAGTGCCGACAACAGTCGTTGGCACAGCCTATGCCGCCGGATTCTGGCCGTCGGCACATTGACTATTTCCTGTAGTGTAGGGTTGCCAAGCCTATTCTCACAAAAATTACCATCTTGAGAGGATTATTTCCCTCATGTTCAGACCCTCGATAATAGCGTTAAAAAGAAAATGCCAAGACTCCCGGAAGGCATTATTGGTCTTCTCTTTTGGAACTACAAGTCTGCACTAGCCTCAATAGAATGGACCTTGACAGTGGAGATGTGTTAGAGATCACTCCTACCCACCTTGATCAGGTGGGTCGTGTGCATTTTAACAGGGCAGAGGCCAGGTGTCAACTCGCTGCTTGTATCGCCTCAATGCAAACTTTTATGTTTAATAGACCTTCCATTTATGAAAAAAAAAATCATCTTATGGAAGTAGAAAATGCCACACATAATCCAACCTCCACTAGAAAAAAGTTAGCCTAACCCATCTCCATGATGGTAACAAAGACAAGTTTATGCTCTCGGGCAGGTACCTAACTAGCTATAGGCTCGTGTTTAGTCAAGTCATGTAGATATCTTCTATCCCATAAAATCATACTTTTTTCTTTGCTAAATTGATTGTTAATACAAGAGTGAATTCCACTTTTTACTCTCTAGTTATGCATTTGTGACACTAATTACCCTACCGAATGGAAATTCGTGCAAATTGCCTATTTTAAAAGCTTTGGACCCTTGTTTTCTGATGTGTGTCCACAAGGCAAGGTGTTAGGGGATGATTATGGTCCAAAAATAATAATACGATAGTGAGAAATTGAACATATGGATTAATGAAGTTTGTACATAATCATCCATGAGGCCCTCTGATATTACATATTTTGTCGCTCCACATCGACGTATCATGTCTATCCTATTGAACAATTACACGCAAAGTATTAAATTAGGGCGAAATCATGTTTAAAGTCTCCTAAATGGTATATTTTGGTAGAAGCTCCACTAAATGGGGTAATATGTGTCACAATTGCACAACTACAGAGTAAAAAGGGAAATTCACTCTTAATACAAATTGAATAGAAAGCTTCCTCATGCATAATGAAGCAAATGATGATACATTTTTTATGTGCACCTTCCAACATCAGATAAAATGCATAGAATCCTGCAACATCATTTAACCCACCTATTCCATACAAATCTAACTTTCATGTGCCTGCGTGTGAGAGATGGAGACTTCTGTGCAACAGAGATAGCTGAGCATGGTGATCAGGCCCCATACAGCTTAGCCTTTCTGGGTGTGGATCTATAGGCCATTAGCTAGGCCTTGATGACACATATAGTGCTCCTGCACCATCAATTTCCTTGGTGCGCGGTTTGGCGAAAAGCCTATGCAGTACAATCAGGACACTTGGGCAAACAATAGTCTGATCTGCCGCACGTACTTGTTTGTGCACCTGCATGTCAAAAGAAAGCAAACTAAAATGATTTCTTAGTGAAAGTACTCTCATAGTCTCATGGAGCTATCTAGGTGGTCCATGTTCATATTTAGATCATTTCTAGGTAGGCGGTTAACTAAACTGAGAGATAGCTAGCCTAGCCTAGATGTATAGGCAGGATTTAAATTGTACTTCCAAAGAATCACATGTCATGGAATCAGATTAATTTTGTACTTTGCATGAATCTTCAGGTTTAACCCCACCAGAGCTTCTATATTAAACTTCATAGTGGTATAGTGTGCGATTTCTCAAATTGCACTACGTATAGGTGCATGGCCTGGCTATATACCTTAATTAATCAGCTCTGCTAGTACGGCAAACTTCTAAAAGTGGCAACTAAATGCGGCAGTTGTAAGTAATGAATTCAGACCTTGTACCTGCAAACTAATAGTGCAGGAAAAAAAGCAGGGAAACCACCTGGTGTTTTCAGGCTATATTAAACAAAGTCAAATTGGATAGCAATGCCATTGCGGTACTGCCTCTTCACCGTCCGAGGAATCAGAGACGAGCGTGGTGGGATGGAAGCTGGGTGCAGATACACATTGCCATATGAGGTACTGCCTGAGATCATCCACCGATTATGTGGAAACCAAAGAGAAGCTTTTGGATAGAGTGGGACGATTTTTGATAAAATATTGCACACAAGAGATGCCAACCTACACTTGTCATTCTTTGATAACGATATCCCTCAATAATTACTACCTTCATGGTATTTAAATGTTGTTTATTCGAAGCCACGTTGCTCGCGATATACCAAACCCCAACATACGTGCATTCAGCAATAGAGAGGGGGGGGGGGGGAATGTCATGTCAACATTTAATTTTTTAATTTCTAGAAAAGTGAAAATCTCTATCTCTAACCGTTGGTTATGGTCATACATTGCTTTTTCCACCTCAACCATCAAAATCATTTAGTTGCCACCCTCGACCTCCCAAGCACGAATATTTCGCATCCTTATGTATGAGGGAAGTACCTCGTACTTCTACTGTTGGGATACCAGGGGTGGAGCCATATACCTGGTGCTACCATTGTTGTAGCACCAATCCATCTATGTTGTGCATAAGAGAAATTATGAGACATCTAACTCACAAGCATGAATATCACACTAGCTCAGCACCGCTTAGCCTGTCTTAGCACCACTCTGTGATCATTAGCTCTGCCCCTTGGTGATACCATAATGCTACTGGGACACTGGGCAACCAAACAAGCGATTATGATTTTCTTTTTACAATAGTGACATGAGATCTATGCACAATATCTACAATATCAAATTAGTATCAATAGATTGACCACACAATATGTTTTCATAGCGTACTTACCAAATATTATAAATATTTATATTTCCATGTATATGTTTGGTCAAACCTAGCAAGATTTGACATTTGGCCAAATTTATAGTCCTTGTTTTATGAAACGGAGGTACTAGGTCTCTTGTTTAAGTTAAAATAGTCTGTTTGAACAAATAATAAGTTATTCATACAATTATACACCATGTCACGAATTTTTTTAATCTAAATTTGACCACACCTCGAGATATTAAAGGGCATAACCGTATCTAAATGGTGTCATCGGAATACTATGTTGTTTTGGGTTTATTTAGACCTCAAATTATCCCTAATAAATTAAATTAACTTTTTCGCGAGTTTTAGCTATATAATTTATAATGATCTAGTGCGGTGTTACACCTTGGGGGTGTTAGTCTAGTATACATCACCCAGTTTTTTTCCTGCTACATGGTACGAGCATATAAATATTTGATGAGCACAATCTACATACAAATATTAAATTCCTAGGCCTATATGTGAACATATTTTTTAAAACATTCAATTTTAAGGCATAAATCTCAACAAGAATCATCATCTCTTCCATCTCATCTACTGTTAGATCACCGAGGTCACCACATTTCTTGATCGAGAATAGACCTGGTCAGGTTTCGGGCTAGGCCTTGTAAACCTAAACTAAAAAATCACGAGCCTAGTCGTACCCACTCTAAGATATTTATTAGATTTTTAAATTTTAAATATACTATTATGATAATTTTAGAGCATAAAAATACAGCACTACATCTATTCTCAATGGGATTCTTTTTTTTTAGGATCAATGGGATATATGATTCAAGTATTTTGAGATTTTTCGGATTTTGGGGTAGGCTTCTGATGAAAAACAGAAGCTCGAGGCAGTCAGGCTGTTGGGCTAGGCCACTGTACCGGGTTTATTCAGGACATTTTCCAGGAGGTAATTTCGGGCCAGATTAAGCAAAATTCTGCTAATAGGCCAATCATACCGAGGCCCAGTAGCCCAACCCACATTCAACCAAGCCAGCAGCCCGTGGCTGAAAAAATCAATTCACACAACGAGTGCCCAGGTCCGAACAGGAACAGACACGGTAGGGTTCCCCCAGGCTTGGCCGCGCCGCCACTGCTCCCGCCGGCGAACCTCCGCCTCCCCCGACTTCTCCATCTCCCGCCGCCCTCTACCGTCGCCCCGCCTTCGCCTTCCCCGCCTCACCTCCGCCGCCCCGGCCTCGCAGATCGACCGCGCCGGCCAGCTCCGGCTCAACCCCCTCCTCCGTCGACCTCTTCCCCGTCCGACCTCATCCCCTGCCGGCCTCGTTCCAAGGCAGAGGTGAGCACCCCGGCCCCTCCCTTCATACTGTGCTTCTGTACGTATTCTCTGTTGCCATTGGGAATACATGATTTTGGGTGATGTTTTGGTACTGCTAGATAGTTGTACAAAAGGTAGTGAAAAAGATTATGCATATGTTTTATACATACTGTGAGGTGCTGCGATTATGATGATGCATATGCTCTGGTATCTTGCATATTTGTACAAGAGGTAGTGAAAAAGATTATGCATATAGGTGTCCAAAGACAGTCAATAACATTAGCTGGTGATACTGCTCCGAGCGGCCAGGAGCCGCTAACTTCCGCGGCACCACGAGCCTGGTAAGAGGATGGTGAAGGGGATGCCCAAGTCAAGACCTATCGAAGCGGCGGCCGAGGTGGTCTTCGACCCGTCGGTCTCTGGCACCCGGAAGCCCCGCCGCGCCGATGCGCCGTCCTCGACCAGCGAGTACCACCACTTCATGGTTTGTCCTCGTGTCTCCTCACAGCTTCCTAGAAAATCTTCATGGAGCACGTACGTTCTTAGGCATCCCCAGTTCCTAATTTGTTTCTGACCTTTCACCCTCTAGGGATCGAGCCTTTCGAATATGTACCACAAGCCACCTCCGGAGAAATCCGCTGACATGTCTGACGAGGAGCCTGATGACATCGATATTGACAAGCTGTTGAAAGATGTTGAGCTTTTCGGTAATTATCTCATATACTGCGTTGTAGGGCGCTGTTTGTGCTCGTTTAAACTGTCTATGAGCATCTATGTATCTTTCCTTCTGCTGGATCCATTGGCATACCTTCGATGTGAATTTGTCATAGCTGCATTGGATACTACTCCCTTTGTCATAGTTCAACCAATTACAACCTATATTGGTTCTAGTAACATCTTATATTATGGGAAGGAGGGAGTATTCAGGGAACATCTTTTGCTTTGGTTTATAGCTATTTGATGATTACATGTCGGATACTATGTAAACTCAAGATGTCTATTTGTGAAGCAAAATCTGTTACAATTGGAAATTATTCTATGGTGTGCTTATGCAAAATATTAGTCCATGTTAGTAAGCTCGCTAATTTCCTAACACAGAATCTTGTGGAGTTTGGTTGAGAAAAAACATAGATATGTTAGTATTTAGTTTATCTGAGTATTAATAGGTGATAGAAATAATTTGGAATTTTGTTTCATTTGAATTTTGGGTTCGAAGAACTGCCAATTTGTTTCTGAAATTATTTTGAACTACATTTGTGTTTCTGGCTTCTTGTAGATGCTTCAAAAGGAATTTCATTTTCTTAGGAAAGAGTAATATAAATGTGACCTCAATGATAATAGCTAACTTCGTTTGACGTATGTGTTCTGTATATTTCTCTTTTCAAAATTGTAGCTCATCTATGCATGCATGCTTAAATTTTGACCTCGAGTTTTTATTCAGGTACAGACATTCACTTAGTACTATTTTTCAGGTGCCTCTACATGGAAGGACCGGAAGCAAATACAGAATCGCAAAGTAGTTGAACTGGGTGGAAAGGTAATCTTTGTGTTCCTTGTATATCCTGACTTGAAACTTTGCGCCATCTCAGATGTTCTCATTTGTCTGCGACAGGCCATTAAGAAGCAGCGTACACCGTTATCTGTAGCAAAGCCAGCTATGAAGAATCAACAGAAAAGGGAACAAAAGAAAATTGAAGAGGTATGCTTCTTAATTACTGGCACATTGTTTTGATTTGCTCTGGAACAATGATTGACACATGATAACTCTATACAGGAAAGACTGCTTGGGATATTCAGGAAACGAGACAAGGGCAACAAGTTTGAGAAGACTAGACCAGAGGACAGAGTACTCAAGGCAACTGAAGGGCGGTTCAAGAATGGTATTCTCGATGTGAAGCACCTGATGGGAGCACCGAAACCATCTTCTTCGTTCAGGGATGAGCCAGAGCGCGAGATGAGAGGAAAGGGTAAGAAAGGTGGGAAAGGGAAAGGTAAGTGTAAGGGGAAGCAGAAGGGAGGCCGAAGAAACAGACGTTGAGGGAGCACCTTTGTAATGCATTTTGTTGCAAGATACATGTTGGAAGAAGAGATGTTCAGCCAACACCCTGTAATCCTTTTTGGATATGTTAAATTCTACTAGTATCTTCTAAGTAATCATTCAAACAAAGTGATCGTCTGTGTCTACTCCACTACAATTCTACATTTTATGAACTGTTCGAACGTTCCCAGATGAACAATTCAGCCCACCAGAATCCCTTTATTTGGCTGCTTGATGCTTGTGTAAACCTGTGGTGACTATCGTGGGATGAGTGGATGACAGGTTTGCTAGGGCAAATAATACTGCCAATAGATCTAGTGTGCTGAATTTGAACTGCTGAGACGGACCAGCAGCTCACATTTTTACGACTTACAAGTTAGATTGTATAAGGAGTCAGCTGTCCACCAGGAATCAAATTTTAGTAATCTGGCTATCTGAGAGTGTCTGAAGATAAAATAGAGCATAAACTTGGTCATGAGAGCTTTGGTACAAAATTCTTAGATATCACTCTAATCCTGAACGCACTGCCTGTTGTGTTTTTACATCTCAAACACTGAATGTTATCTCGCAGAAGGACAGCATGGGCTCAAAACTTCTTATAACGAAAATGATAACAATTTTTTTGGTAATTCTGCTCTTTATTAGAACAGACGTGATCCTCCCTTCTGATAAGGTAGGCATGGTCACGTGGAATGTAAACCAGCTTTCACGAGAGTGAAACCACGTTCAATCAGAAGCCTTGGCTGTAGTTGAGATCTGCATACAATTGATCTAAGCTCATAGTTCTGCTTGTTTCCTGTGTATGATGTACTTGGCAACTTCATATGAAGACACGACAATACCCACTGAAGGCCCTGCTCGTGCCATACGAGGTCCTGCGCCTCTGAATAGGCCCTTCATGCCTTCATTCCTGCAACAATTGGGGCATTACAAGCGTTAAGGGCATTGCATTGTGCTGAAAAGCTGAGGGTATGCAGAGACTAAATGTAATGTCTACAGTATGAAAAACATAATTGGGTCATTGAAATGAACACAGTCATTAAGAATTGCAGGATGCATGCCTGTTGCTAAATGACTCGTTCAGAAGATTCCGGGGGAGTGGAAATGAGCAAGGACATATGAGACCTGCTATCTCATTAGCATATCTTGAAAGAAGAATTGTAGTCCACGTCGTATTGTGAACTTGTGAAGAGAACGGTTTCATTATCATACATGCCATGCTCGTCTATACTAGTACAACTTAGTGAGCCTGACTCCTTTATGTGCGTCTTGACTTCACTGATTCTTACATACTTCCCATTTTGTAAGTTCTAACCCTGACGAATATGGTGTTTCCATGGCTAGTTCTATTGAATACTTAAGATGGGTATGTTGCAACCAATTTGCCGAGGGAAAATGTATAATACCTCCAAACCTCAAGCAGTATTCGCCGTGTGTTCATTTTTAATACTCTAGCAGGATCCTTCTGGAATGAGAATGGTAAATTTTGTAAGCACTGAGTAATGTGAGAAAAAAGCAGAAGTATTTAGTGTTATTGTTAGCATTTGGTGCACCAGGAATGAATGAGAGTGAGTTTAACCAACCAAAATCTAGTAGAGAGAAGTCTTGAAAAAACTAGTGATAAGCCAATGGCCCCAAGCTCACCTCTATTTGTCTGCGCGTCTTGGCAACATCCAGAGGACAGGTCGCCCCAGAAGAGATCACTCCAGCAATGAAGCCTGCGGAGAAATTTGCCCCCAGTATAACTGCTGCATTGCTTTGCTCACCAACTAATAGTCCTAATAAGTGTCTTCTAGTCTGAAAAAAAAGCATTTAGAAGTAGAAAAAATAGTTACCTCTACAGGTTTGGTTGAATTCAATTGCCTTAATCAGAATATAATATACCAAACTTAGTAGAGTAGCTCACTGGTTCAAGAACCGCCCAACATATAGCTGAAAAGGGTACATCACGTGCAAGTTGTGCTCCCATACCAGTCCATAGAAGGTGGTATCCTCGAGCTGTATTGTCAAAAGTACATGGTTGATTATTGTGCTGACGTCATGGTACGATTGACTTCTTCATCAGTTACAGGCTAACAGTATGTATAGCAGACAGGTGCATACATCTTTCAGGGTGGCTGCTGCTTTGCCTCGATGAAAGCACGCCTAGCAAAGTCTTCCACATTCCAGGGGGTTTTGCTCCACCACTTGACTCTTTGAAGGCCTATATATGCAATAAAAAATATATAATTGTATCTAGAGAATGGCATATAGAAATAAGTTGCACCAGAATAAGGTGCCTATTTCAACTGTTTCTAGTACTCCGCAGGTACTGGCAATAACTGTTGAATCACAGGCTAGTAATATTTTCTACTTTTACTTCTCTAACAGAATCAATTATGAGAAGGCTTTGATAATGTCTCGCAAAGTTTTTCTATGCGCGATCTGTTGGTGACAACAGTTAAGAGCGAAATTTCACAGCTGGCACCCCTTTCATTTGTTAGTAGATACATTTTCTTTTCAAATAATGGTGTTTGTGGAGAAGATAGGATTCAATATGCTGACCTGCATACGTGTTCTTGCTAACTCAATAGGGGAACATGTTATACATGCCAATGATCGTGCAACAGAGCCAGCAATGAGAGGAGCATATGGCCTAAGTTTGGGATTACTGCGATCAGAATATTCCTCAATCCAATTGCGCAATAGATCGTAAGAAGGCAGATATATCCCAACCTGAAAGACAGTAAGTTTCTATGAGATATATGAATCAAAGTACTTCAAGATGTACAATACTATCGCTCCATGATGTTGATCCAAATTTAATACAAATCCAAGAGGACACGTAAAGATACATTAGGTTCTAAATCAGTAATAGTGCAGTCAAAGCTTTTTATTTTAAAGCATTTCATGTTTCCATTAAAACCTATAGAAAGATCATCAAACACAAAACATCATACTCTATGATAGATCATTGGTGCTACAATATACTCAAGTTTTTTACGACAAGGGCATTCCATCCATTTTTCTTGTAAAGATTATCAGCGTCCCAAGAAAATCATTTGTCATGAAGGTAAAAATGCAATTTTATAACAGATGAAATGACACAAAGATAAATACACTGAGAAAAAAATGCAGAAAACTATGTGTAAGGCGAGGAAAAACTCTATGTGATGAAAAGTCATGAAATAAGCCATTAGTGGAAACAGAATACTAGTCATGGCCAGGTGAGAGGATATACCGTTGGTACAGCTAACGCTAAGCTGGCACCAGTACCTCTCCATAGTCTAAATATTCCTTCCTGCAGTGTCTCATAAATCGTTACAAAAGATGATCAAACCAAAACAGGAAAGCACAATGAAGGAAAAAAAAAAGCTCAGCAAGTGTATTTACCTGTCTAGTTATCTTATAGAACACATCCATTGTTCCCCTGTACTGAAAGCATTCAGGACTGCAAGATGGACCTAAACCATTTAACTTTAATCCACCAGGGTTACACCATGGATAGCACCTAAAATCTGACCATATCTGAGCAATGTATTTCAAAGAAAAACAAATAAACAAGCAAGCCATACTTTAATGTAAGAAGTAGCAAAATGCATGGCACACACTATTTCAGAAAAGAAGGGAGTAAAAAAATGAACCATCCAGACAGAAACGGATCTTCTTGTCAGTATGTAACTGTTAGCAGAAATTGGGTGCCGCAGATTGTTTATCCATTGCAAAAAAGTATCACAACAATTGATGTATTTTTTTGGAAATTAGATTGGGACACAAAGCACACAAGGAAAAATAAATGCTCGGAGTATTATAAGCGGATAGTTTTCCTTGAAGGGACCTTTTCCCCCTTATCATCTATCCTGGTCATCACTCTTATGGGGTTTAACACATGATATACAGAAGGAGACCAGCATGTGGTCTATAGGTCTTATTCTTCTATGTTTCTTAGTTAGTGTGAATTTTTAGTTCATTTCTGATTAAAGAGGATCCACAGAAACATTTCTTCTCTTCTCGATGTGGCGATGTTCCCAATCTCATCGATTCGATTCATACACTTAAGTTTCCTCTGTCTCGCAATTAAATTCTGAAAATGGCCCCATGCACCAGCCCTCTTCCACTGTATTGCAGTGCCTTATATTTTGCACCAGGCTGGCATCCCCGGTACTTTTGCTTTCAATATAAAGCAGGGCTGTAAAGCATTTCATGGAAAACAGAAACTGTTCTGCGTGGGATGGAAGCTGTGAGCTTACCTGATTGTAGACCACTCCAGCGGCCTGCGCCTGTAGCCTCGTCTGCAAGACAGAACAAGGATTGAATCAACACCAATGTCCACACGCGCGCAGTCCGAAATCCTAAAGTAAGACGGTAGTAATGCCGCGAAGTTTTTGTCACAGGTCCTGATCAATTCGCCTGGCAGCAATACATCGATCATGAGGACGATAAACTCTAGTCTCTAGGTATTCTTTTCCAGAACCAAGTAGCACAGTGGCCCTGTTTTTTCACCTAGACTAGAAGATTCGCGACAAAATGGCGGGACGCCTGAATGAGGGTCCGTTTTGTTCAGGCGGAGAGGCTGGTGTATGGCAACTGGTATGCGAGGCGGCGCATACCTTGGCGACGTCGAGGGGGTTGACGAGGACGGCGGAGATGACGGCGGCGCCGGCCGCCGCAACGGCGCGTTCGGTGAATCCCATGGCCCGCTCGGCCGGTGGCAGTGGCGGGGCGGGCTCCGGGGCTGGCCCCGTGGTGGTCATGGCGAGGAAGCGCGCGGTGCGACCGAGCGTGGGAGGCGGCGGGGGAATCGATTGTTATCGTTGCTGCTGGGTTAAGGCAGGGGCTACCAGAAATCGCGGCGGCGTGGAGAAATTCGGGATGGAATGGAGAGGAGGAGGAGGCGGAGAAATTCGGTCGTGTACGTCGACACGGCTCGAAAGGCTCCTCGAGAGAAGAGGAACCAAAGCGGCCACGGCTGCCGCGCCGTGCGCCGTGGGGGTGACCACGTGGCATCCTTGCAGCGACGTGTTTCCTTCTAGGGTTTTAGCGTAAATTCTGTAGAAAAAGCAGCATTAGGTGATACCTCATGAAAAATCTCTTTGCTGCAATCAAAGAAATTCCTCTTCACACAGCATTCACACAGGCATAACATCCCACTCGTGTACGTTTCCCTCGTCGGAGGGTGGCGGACCACAGCCCCTCGCCAGAGGGAGGGTTTCTTGTTTGTTTAGGTTGTTTTTCAGTATCTTTTCAGGATGGTGAGGCTGCGGCCACATCCTGAAGTCAGAATTAGGTCATCTCCGCCCTATCTTCGCTCCGGTGGTGAGTCTAGCACTGGCGAAGGACACGTGGAGTCGTGTGTCCGGCGGATATTCTAGAGGGGTGAAGACAGCGGTGCGCGCGCCTTCGGTCCGTGCCTGCGTTTTTAGTCGTCGCTAGGTGGTTCAAAGACGTATTTGTAATTTCTATTACTTTTGGGGTTGTAGGCCTACTTGTTATGCTTAATAATAAATTGGCGAATTTTTCACAAAGAATAGTACGATCAAGAGGATACTGAGATGCCGTGTAAGGAGGACTACGAGAGCACCGTGATTCACGTATGTTGGCAGTTATTGGTGATACTTAGGTGGATTGAAAACAGAGATACACGTACATGAACAACTAAGAGATGACATATTATTCTAGAGGGGTGAAGACAGCGGCGCGCGCCTTCGGTTCGTGACATCGTTTCTAGTCGTCGCTAGGTGGTTCAAAGACGTATTTGTAATTTCTATTACTTTTGGGGTTGGTTGTACGCCTACTTATTATGCTTATTAATAAGTTGGCGAATTTTTCACAAAAAAATAGTAGGATCAAGAGGCAGGATATTGAGATGCCGTCTAAGGAGGACTACGAGAGCACCGTGATTCACTATGTTGGCATTTATTGGTGATACTTACGTGGATAGAGAACAGAGATACACATGAACAACTAAGAGATGATGACCCTGTGGAGCGTTTGTGAGTGCTTCATGGTTTGTTTCTTTGCATCTTGCGATGGTTCTGGATTTGAATATGGTTGAATTCAATGCAATGCAAATATATCTGCATGACACATTATGGTGTTGAACTGTCAATATACATAGAGTACATGTTGAAAGGGTTGGTAAAGAAATAGAGGTTGCTGCTACAGTTGGAGTGGGAACGAATTGAGACCACACACCAAAAGCTATTTAGGGAGATGCTCCCGTAACATCGCAACCATGATCTATAGGAACATGGCTTTGCTTGACACCCGAAACTGAAAGGAATAATTCTTGCCAGACGGCCAGAGATCAACATCAAATCGTATCTGTCCGGTCCTTGCAGAATCAGCTTGGAAATCATATGTTCCCCTAGCTTATCGATGACTCACCACATGGATCATATGTTCATGTGATTATTTTCAGGAAGTACGACAAATGATCATGAAGTTTGGATGTGTGGTTATTAACAAAATGATCATAAACTTTTGATATGCGTGCTACTTATAAAACGATCATCCCGATCCTGGTGAAATTGCACACCCTTCTCTGCTTGAATTGTGCCAATTACATATAATTTCCAGTGAAGGATGCCAGATATTTTTTGTTCAGATACCATAATCTGCCTATTTCAAAATAACAAATCCAACAAAATCACTGTATCGAGCCTAGTACATGTGCTAAAAGTGGCACTGACGATATTTAGGGCTTCTATTTGCCTTTTGGAGCGTCTGAGCTTGCTTCAGCCAACGAAAATTTCTTCACTTTCTGCATTTTAACAAAAGGCGGGGTTATTTAAAGAATGCGAACAATACATATTACAAGAGAGAATACACTTAACAAAACAAAAGGAGGGGGATTTAGAGAATGCAAACAATACATATAAGAGAGAAATACACTTCACAAAATAAAAGCAGTCGCTCGAAGAAAAACATGAAGAAAGAAGAGCCAAACTCAAGTTGGATCAGGTTGCCGACAGAGGAAATAGCAACAAACAACATTCACACAAGAATCAGTTCCAGGTTTGTGGCTTTATTTCTTTATATGAAACAGATGGACCACGACTAATATGATTATTTGGCTATTCTTACTCCATTTTTTCTAGAGTCCAGCTAAGAGTATGGCAGACAATTTTCATGATCATAGTGGGAACTAAACTGAAATCGAACATGAGGAGGTTTTCACAACATTTTACAGGCCAACTAGTACGAATCTAACTGCGCATTTCATGCAATCCTGATGGATGAGTTCATTTGGAAGAGGGCTTCAAAACTAAATCTCATGTTGTCATGTTTGGACAATTTTTTTTGGTCATGCGAGTTGCCAGATAACGCTAACATAGTTGCTAGATTAGCACCATATAATTGCTCCCAATATGTTTAAATGAATAGAAATTCGAACATCAGGGGTATTAACTCTCAGGATAGATGGGATGACATAGCCAACAAAATTTCAGAGAGCAGCTGCAATATTATTTGTATGCAAGAAACCAAACGTGAAACATTTGATAGTAACTATCTGAAAATTTTCTATCCAAGAAGGCTGAATCAGTTTATCTATTCTCATTCTGTTGGTAATTCTGGAGGTCTGATTACTATTTGGAATGGTTCTGCATTTAATGGTTCTGTTGTGAGCCAATCTTACTTCCAAATTAGAGCTATATACACGTGTAGTCCCACAACTTGCATGAGATGTGCAAATTAGTCCTACAACTTGTAAAATGGGGTACCGCAGTCCCACAACTTGTTTTGATGTGCAAAAGTTGGTCCAACCGATTCAAAAGGTGCCACGTGGAGATGTATTTTGTGCAAAAATACCCCTACATATTTTTCTATTGAAATGTGTGTGCAGTTTTGCCTTACCGTGCAGGTCCCACCTTGTCAGGGAGGATATAAAAACTTAATTCGCCGATGCGGTAATACGAACATTGTGTCTTTCTGTTGCAAGCCGCGTGAAGCTAGCCACTGAGGCAAACAACCTCTTCTGCTTTTATCCTCACGGCAACATTACTATTCATTTTTCCTAGCCGACTTATCCATTTGGATCCAATGCCAATTCGTATCCTAAGCACACTTCACGTTAATTGTACACAATTTTTTTGGCACCGTGTTGCCTGTTTTGTTGTTGGTGGTGGTTGTGTTAGCACAAAGCATGGACTGGCCAACCAATGCCGTACCACGTGCACATATAAGTTGTACGTGGCGCCACCCAATCCTTTACTTTCTTTGAACAACAACTGTGTCGTGTGCCGTTCGACGGCTCCCTCAGTTAACATAGGCATGACCGCCGACCCTTAGCAGCTGCCCATAGTGCTCTTCCCTCTCTATCTTATCTACGGCGGCTTGCCGAGAGAGTGTCACCTCCTCGGCATCAGCAGTCTGGTTGACATCGTCATCGCTGGACTCGTGAAGAGTGAGTTGCCTCGGGTGGCACCATTGTAGCGTTGTGGCGCCACCTACAACATCACGCTCTCTTATAGCAACCAGCTCGCCGCCACTGCTGCCTCCAATCCATCCCTAACCGTGTCTCCAATCAATGGCACACAACTACGAGGCGTCATACGCACGGTCGTCCGGCGACAGCGTTATCGACGACGGCGCTCGAGGCAGCTCTTCCACGCCGGTGCCAGTGAAGAGGGAGGTGAAGAAGGAGGTGCATGCCTCGCTTCCACGTGGGCTGCTTGAACTTCGCCGCCCCATCGACGAGGACTACTGACATGTGGCGTACATCACGCGGGAGGCGGAGCTGTGGTCCGCTAGGGACTCCGGCAATTTCGTCGACCTCGCCGCCGCTGAGCCTTCTCCACCACCGACACCGAAAGAAGAGGAGGATGACTAGGAGTTCTCCGACGACGACAATAGGGGCAACAGCGCATAAAATGGCAACTACAACGCCTTGGACCTTCTAGTTGTATTCGTCGTCCTTTTGTACAAACTCACCGTATTTTCTAGAAATCAACCAAGTTTCTAATCATATGAAAACTCAGATTAGCAGCCTTAGACATGGACACGGCAAGCTTTCCAATAGCTAGCACGATCAGCGGTTAGAGAAAGCCATGAACTACGCATATTGTTTCATATAACAATACAGTAAATGTTCAAATAGAAACGAACGTGTGCCACATTGGCTATAGTCACGTGGCCAGAGTAGCGAATGTTCTTGTTTCGAATCACAGTACTAGCGCATTTTATTTTAATATATCTCATTATCTCATTAACATGTGGGACCACGTAAGTCAGAACTGCATACACGCTTCAATAGAAAAACATGCAGGGGTATTTTTGAAAAAATGTCAACTCCACGTGGCTCCTCCTGAATCGGTTGGACCAGTTTTTCACATAAAAGCAAGTTGTGGGACTACGGTATCCCGTTTTACAAGTTGTGGGACTAATTTGCACATCTCACGCAAGTTGTGGGACTAGTAGTGTATATAGCTCTCCAAATTACTACAAAGCTATCATGTACCTTCAGTGCCAGGACTATTTATGTCACAAATGTCTATGTTCCATGTAAAATATAACAATGAAGGGAGGCAAGAATTTGTTCAGTGGTTAAATAATCTTGACACTTCCTCATACGAGTTATGGATAATTATGGGTGACTTATATATGATAAGAAGTAATGAGGACAGAAATAGACCTGGTGGTAACTCTTCCAATATGCTTCTATTTAATTCCATGATTCAGTTACATGATTTAGAAGAGATTCCCTTGAAAGGAAGAAGAAGCTACACATGGAGTAATCTGCAAGACACTCCACTTTTGGAAAAACTTGACTGGGTTTTCACATCTGCCGAATGGACTTCCACATTTCCAAATATATTGGTCAGTCCTATGGCTAGACTTGGTTCTGATCATATCCCTATAAGGATTCAAATTGGCAGTGACATTCCAAAATCAAATATATTCAGATTTGAAGAATATTGGCTTGAGTTTGATGATTCAAGGAAATTGTTAAGACCCATTGGAATCATACTGGTCATTTCAAGAATATTGCTCTGGACATTGTGGCTACATTTAAGTTTCTTAGACATGGCATCAAAAAATGGAGTGAACATTTGACTCAGTTATCATATACTATTAATAACTCAGTTACGTACTTGCACTTCTTGATGGGCTGGAAGAACAAAGAGCTTTATCAAGGGTGGAGAAAATTTTCAGGAAGGCACTGAAGTCACATCTTACAAAGATGCTGGCGGCTAAACGACTGTATTGGAGAAAGAGAGCTAATATTAGATGGGCCAAGCTTGGCGATGAAAATACCAAGCTTGGCGATGAAAATACCAAGCTTTGTCATGCAATAGCTACCAGAAATTATAGGCACAACCACATTGTTATGATGAAAACAGAAGATGATAGAGAAATCACTAACCTTTTGGATTATTAAAAAATTCTTTGGTATATATTAAGCATAGTGCATTTTCTTTTATAAGGACGACATGCTACAAAGATGATGACGATGCATGCAAAGAGTCCAATGTAGTTGGTAGTGTGTAATACGGAAAATGTTTGTGTGATTACTCATTTTCTTGATCACCCTCTTCACATGCAGTGCATGAGAATGTATTCTTATGAATGTAGGTTATATGATATATTATTTGTTCTTATGAATGTAGGTCATCTCATATATTATTTTTAGTTGTTTTACAATATATTAATGATGATGCCTTAGACTCATCCAAATTGTGTTGTCAAGTACCGGCATTTGTCAAGTATTCAAGTTAATAGATATTTCATCTTTTGCTTTACCATCATTTGAAAGAATCCCGCTGCAACGCATGGGGCATCATCTAGTTTTGATAAAATTGATAACATTAACCACCATGTTTCGAGGGTAGACCCACGCAGGTATGGGCTAGGCCCCAACTCGACTTTTTAAACCCGCAATAAATATTTTATTTGTTTGTACAAAAATATAAAAATACTTAAAAGTTTTTGAAGTTATACAAGATTAGCCACGAGTTTACTAATTTGCCCACACTCAAAAGAAATTCATCTCCAGCCCAACGATTCATCTACCACGTGACAATTTTAATTCGGCCAAACATTGAGAATCAGAAAGAGGACAAAATTGTTTAGCTACTATTCATTGCACAATGGTATTTTGTTTCGCAGTGTGTAGATCAAATTTAGATTTAAAATTCAGTGACATATTAGATGCACCTTGAGCCAATATTGTCAGTTTAATTCACATGTTGAGATAACCTTTTTGATATGACATTTGGTCAACCTTTTTTATATGACATTTGATAGGCAAGTTGCTATCCAACATGCAGCAGAACTGGACTAGCGTAAGCAAATATCACGCATCCTTGAAGGAGATAAACTCTTAGGAGACTTTGGTATTTCCTCTTTTCTGTTCCAAGGAGAAATGACCTCAGGTACAAAAAAACTTGGTACTAGACTACTTAGCTGAGTAGAAACAAGAGGTTAAGCCTTTCTAACTCTAAGTACAAAGACGTGATTTAAACATTTATAAGTTCTCACCCTTAACCAAGCTTTGATCCACAGTCATGTAAGTTGATATCTCTACCATCCAGCAAAAGTATGATAAGGAATTATGCGACGCAGTGCTAATTTTGCTTATGTTACATGGAAGCATATGATGCAAGATTTCATACCATACCATGTGCAACTGTGCATACATATGTGTTACATGTTTGGTTGCTATGAAGTCCTACAATAGTCCATCCAAAAATAAGCCAGGCACTGACTCAACATCAAGATTATTCAGTGGTGGGTGATTTCTTGCTTAATTCAAGATGGGGGTAGATAGACATCCGTAACAGGATCACAGACCATAGCTGTATCGGTAAGAATTAGGCAGTAAATCGACGCAGCATTAGCACCAAAAGCAAGGTATCTGAGAGGAATTACCTTCTGGGCGATGCACCCCCGGAGCGCGTCGAGGAGGGAGAGGCACTTGTCGCGGTCGTAGGGGTTCTCGGCGGCGCAGTTGAGCAGCGCCAGCGCCTCCGGCGCGCACACCGGCCGCGGCGTCGTCGTCTCCTTCTCCATGCCGATCCAATCCAAGAAATCTACAGGGGACGGGAGAGAGGTGGTTTGGGAGAGTCGCTAATAGCTGGTGACCGTGGCTGGCGCTGCTTCGTGATTTATGTTTATGGTCGGCCCCGGCGGGGAAACAGCTGCCGGTTTCGTGTGTCGGCGGCGGCGGCTTGGGCGAGAAGAAAGAAAACCGGCGGCGCCCCGGCGGCCGTTGATGGAATAGAAGAGCTCGGAGAGGTCTCGAGCATTCGTGGTACCAGGCTTTTTACCCTTTACGAGCCCAGCCCGCAAAAGCCCAGATTCAGTATGGCCAGCTAAATGTGGCCCATAATGTAAGCCATTCCGAGTGTTGCAGACGGCCCATGGGCTTATGGCCCATGTCCTGTCAGCCTCATCATTGCGCAGCAAAATTCCCCACTCTCTCACTCTCTCCGAGTCTCCCTCCAAGCAGTTGGGAAACTCCGGGACCCAAGCGGCGACCAGCCAGCGCACCCTCTCGAGATTCCGGGGCGGCCGGCGGCGCTAGGGTTTGGGATGGAGGCCGAGGAGGCGGAGGCGGTGCTGGAGACCATCTGGGACCTCCACGACAAGGTCAGCGACGCCATCCACGCCCTCTCGCGCGCCCACTTCCTGCGCACCGTCCGCCGCCGGGCCGGGGACAGGCCCGCGGGCCTCGTGTACATCAAGGGCGTCTCCATGGACGCCGACGAGGAGGCGGACCTGAATGCGGTGGCTGAGGAGGCCAGGAGCCTCCACGCTATCCGCGCCGCCCTCGAGGACCTCGAGGACCAGCTGGAGTGCTTTCTGGTGAGCCCGCCCTCTTAAACCCCTCCCATTCTCCCTCACTCTTGTTCCTGTGGCTTGATTTGTCAATCCTAGGTTCCGTATTTCACGCTCACATTCCCTAGACTTTATTTTTTCAAAGGAACGTCGTAGTGGGTAATTTGGTTGGTACTAGGATGTTTCTGTAAATTGAGCAGGGACTCGCTATGGCTAGAAATGGCAGTAAATTCAAGCGACTGGTTATTACTGAAGCTTGAAAGCATGGTCGGATAGGTAAAGATTGCAATGCGTATGTGAAGTGATTGATCCAATGGACTGGATTCATAGTGCCCACACTGGTTTTGGAAGTTCGAAATCACCCTCACCAAAATCTGCAAACAGTTCATTCCGCGATTAGCATGTTTGTGAAATCCAGCCATCTTTATGTTTACATGTGTGTGTGTGAGATAAGAACTAATTCGAGTTGTTTGGTACAATGGGTCAAGTTTCTTTTCAATCATCTCAAATTAGGCGAAACAGCTGCATTTTGCCATCAACGGTCTCCGAATGATTCACATTCTCATTGACTAGGCTCTTCTGGCTCAAAAACGATACTGGATAACTTGCTTTCTGCTTAATGAAAGGTGTCGGTGGTCTTACTACGCCGAACCTTCTATTGCGAAGATTTGAGTTTATATTTTTGCCTGTGACTGCGGTATTGGTTCAGGCACCTGCATATCCTTGTTAAATTAAGAAGAGCTTGTTTGCACCATGAGTAACTATGTCGATATTTCTGTGGTAGGAAACTAGGAATTTAGAAAGTGTACCATGTTGCATTGCTGAAGAGTTATATGTTATCACTTCTGGCTAGGTCAATATCGTGTTTGTTGTGGTACCATGAATGGAATCTTAGTAACAATGCCGATATTTCTGTGGTAGGAAACTAGGAATTTAGAGGTGTACCATGTTGCATGACTGAAGAATTATATGTTATCACTTCTGGCTAGGTCAATATCGTGCTTGTTGTGGTACCATGAATGGACTCTTAGATTGCAATCTGATTTTGCAAAGTTTATCATTCATCAAAATGTGAAGATAGGAGTTCAGAAGTTTGTAGTGCTCCACTCGGTCGTTGTGCTTTGCTTATTTGGCTCTCCCAAGCTGTCTAAAGAATTCATGATAAGCTCAATTTGATTTACGCGGTGAGCGCTGTGTTATTTACGAGGTACATTGCAGACATGTAGATTAGCTTTTTGTGATTAACGAGGTACATTGTAAGATAATTCCAACTAGATAATTGTGAAGTGGAGCACTAAAACATCCATTGACGTTTAAAGTTGAAAATTGTGCTTGTCTTCAAAAGGAGCAGTCCCACTGCCATTTTGTCAAGCTCGTGTAGGCATGGACCAAGGTACTTTAATACTGTTATAGCAGCCTTAGAAGGTACTCCCTCTGATCCTAAATCCGAGTCAATTAAAAGGGATCGGAGGGAGTAGTATGATCCTAAGTAACAGGTAGAATTGTCTTATTCAGAAGGAAAACCGCAGGTTGGTCAATCATTCAGCTATAGAAGTTCATAACTTATACTCCCTCCATCCCATGAAAGTTGTCTGAAATTTTTCTAAAGTGGATGTATCTAGACACTAAATAGCATCTAGATACATCCAAATTTGAGTAAATCTCGACAAGTTTCGGAGGGAGTACATGGCTGGAACTTCAGTTGTCTAGATTATTTATGTTAGGGGAATAAAGGATGGCACACAGAGAGATTCTGAAGGATCCAAGAAAATAAAGCTATGCAGTAATGCAACTGAAACTCATGAAGTTTAGTATGTTCTTTGCGTAGACTTTGGCTAGCCTAGCTTAGTTGGGCTGTTCTTTTGCTTTTTCTTTTGCTTTTTTTGTTTGTGTGCTGTAGTTTATGCCATCTTGGTGATTTAGATGCGTGCTAAGGATTTTTTTTGGGGATGTTTGGTTGATTAAACCTATCTTGTTACATATGAATATCGATAATTTCCAGTAGTGTCTATCGTTATTTGATCATCACTTCTCTTAACTCCTGTGGAATTCATGATTAGTAGTTATTTTGATGGTTTGATCTCCAGTTGCATCTAGATGTTAAACATGTACTCCCTCCGGTCCGAAAAAACTGTCGGAAAGGCAATTTTGCAAAAACGTTCTCATACTTTTTTTCATGTTAACCCGCACTCCCCTGACCAATCAACCAGAACAAGGTAGACTGGTGGAGCTTCCGTCCACGCCATGTTGGTCACGCCGCTCTCAGATCTTGACTGAGATCTGGCCTGCTCTCAGATCGTGACCTGTATCCCGGTGGACGGTGGTGGCGCGCTGCCGCGGCGCTAGCCCTCCTCCCCTTAAGGTTTCGGCCGCATCCGGCCGGGGAGAGCCATGGATCAGAGCCGGCGGGCGGTGGATTTCGGTCAACGATGGTGGACGGCGTCACCGCGGAGGACGAGAAGGTCGCCCCCATCTACAAGGTCGACGAGATCTGCGAACTGCTACGCGCCTCCGACGCCAGCATCGTCAAGGAGATCGCCGGCTTCCCTCAAGCGCCTTGACAGCAAGAGCCCATCGTCAAGAAGTTGTTCTGGCTGTGCTTCGTTTGATTAAATTAGATCTAAAGGGGTTAATTATAAAATATAATCATACCATGGCTTCCGACACTCTTTTTGGATCGGAGGGAGTATAACTTTGTAATGTATACGCAATATCTTTCATTGCCTTCTAGAACACACTTTGTTGTTTCTGTGGACGAATTGTCGTCAACACTGACTTATCCTTGTTAGACTTTGGAGACCTTAAATATAATCCACAGCGTACTTATGTATTACTCATTTGCAGGCTGTGCATTTACAGCAGGAAGCAGAACGAGATGTTGCATTGCAAAGGTTGCAGCAAAGCCACATCATGCTTTCCATAAGATTAAAGGAGCATCATGGGAAAAATTGCAAGGTCATAGAAGAGGCGTCGGAGTTCATCAATAATGTGTACAATGATATCTGGCCTTCTCTGTCAGTAAACAAGCCTGAGAAATCAAGAAGCGATTCTGGTGTGAATGCTACCGAGAAGAGGGAAAAAGGATCAAACTTCTTGGGGTGGATGGTTTCTTCTAGTCTGGATCTAGCTAGGAACAGTCTCAACATGAAAAATATCGGTGGTTTATTAGGGAATAGTGCAGTGTTAGCTGTTGGCATGGTTACAATGCATTTCTTGGCTTCTGGAGAACAAAGTCCACCGTGCCGTAAATACAGCTATAGAAGGATCAATCATGACAATTCTTCGAAGTTTGAGGCGTCTTCACTGGCCGTGGGCAGTAGAATGGGTCATCTGGATGTACTCTTAGCCAAAAGCTGAGAGGACCTTATCTGATCTGTTGTTTGTAGATAATTTGTTGGTAGGTTTACTCCTAGGATCTCCTAGCATTCTATTTTCTGGGAACTCGAGTTGCTGTTCTAGGTATGGATCGCATTAGTGTAGCCTAGGTTACCTCGGTTACTTCCGAAATATTTGAAATGAATAATTGTAATCCTTGTTGTACGCAGCAGCAAGTTGTATTCGTGTTGATCAATTATGCGTGCTCTGTTGGTTAGTTGGCTCCTGTTGTACAGAGCCTTGTTCTGAAATGTGCTTGTGTACTAGTTGGACATTGTTGGTGGTGTTACCTTGTAAGTTGTCGTAGGTGATGAAAAGGTACACTTGTATGTAGGGGTTCCGACTTCCGAGTTTTAGCTGAAGTCTTGCTAGCTCATCGTAAAGTCTAATGGGCTGAAGAGGAATCTTCAAAATGTCTCGTGTACACAATGTAACTGAAGAAGCACATTCTTTCGATCTATGGGAACTAGTAGTAATTTCTCTTCAAGAGAGAAAGAAAATATCACCTCAAGCAGCAGCTCACGGGTGTGGACTTGTTTCTTTGCCTGCCGTGCCGTTAAATTCTGCACAGGAAGTTTCAGGCTGGGAGCCAAATCAACGGGTCCAACCAACAAACCATTGGGCGGCAGCGGCAATCAGAGCAGCAATCGTGCCTGCCCCAATATGGCTCGTACCCGTTGGTTGGGTGCGCCAATGCACAAGCGCCGATTGACCTGCGCACAAGCCCGAAAATGCAGCATCGCGTTGCGCTCTGCTCATCATGGAAAACAACACTGCGCTTCGCTTTTCCTGTGGTGGCGCCCAATGGTCATGGTCCCTCATGCGTTGCACCGTGCATGCTCTATGCGTGCAACGCTTTGGCCATTGGCTGGCCGCCCAGCCCCGCTCTGATGGCGAGAGGTCGCCTTTCACTCGGGTCACTGCCACGTCCGTACGTATGGGGACTTGAGTATTGGGGGTTACTTCCATGGTTTCATCATTTCCAATCATGGAGAAACATGGGCGTGTTCGCTTGTTCTGGGTCATTCAGCCAAAAAAAAAATTTGAGAAATTTCATACTACTCACTCTCTTTCAGAATTTTAGAGTTTTTCTTCGATTTATATGGGCTGCAACCCATCTAAGCAGCCCAGATAAAGCCTACAAATGCTAAAATCTCAATGCAAAGCCTTAAAGAGTTAAGTTTAGTATCCATTGTTAGTTGGAAGAGAATTAGAGTGGTTTATAGCAGTGGTGGAGCCTGAACAATTTGTGTTGTTGGCTATGTAGTCAAATATATGTATTAATGCGTTTCTTTCATAATTTTGAGCATGATTTTTTGTCTGCTAACCTGAAAAATTGTGTAGCCAGTTGAGTACACGGCTATAGCCTGGCTCCACCACTGATTATAAGGTGACCTATTCAACTCTCACTAAGTTAGTGTGAATAGAAGTAGTTCACGCGGACTCCTCCTTCTTGCATGTCATGCATCACACGCGTGTTTTGAGTTAGAAACCGTTTTTGTCAGGTGTGCCTCAGTTCCTTTTGTTGCGCCGCTTTTTAGTCTTATCCATTTCGACGACTGCGTGCAGGCTGTTCGGGAGAGCTGATATTTATCACCACGTCCATTGAGATCCTGCACTCGGTGATGAACGATGCGGTTTTTGGAAGCGTCTCTGCGCAACTACTCGCCTCCGTCTGTCTGCTCCATCGCTGACTGTGGGTCTTCTTCCTCCCCTGATCCGATGACCTTCTTCCTCCACGCATCCGACGACGCCAGCAGCACCATGGACAACAATAATAACGGAGAATGCCGAAGTTCCCGGTCATGATGTATGAGCTTCTCGTCTCTTTCCTTGCACTAGTTCTACCTTTATATGTAGTCCGATGCGTGTAGTTAAGTTTGCTACTCTTAATATCATGATCTCGGTATTTAAACTTACTTGGAAATTGCTTAATAACCTAACAGTTTTAGTTTAAATCTAAACTAGAGTCGGGTGTAAATTATGGACTGGAAGGAGTACTTTGAAGTCGTTTATGGTGTAGCTACGATGTAGGACTTGGAATCCATGAATGGAGTTCGTAGGACTACTAGGGATGTGTCGTAAACAGAGCCCGAAACATGGTGTAGCTACGAGCAGGGACATGATAAGCAAAACATCAATGATCCTACGCAAGATCAAGACGTGGCTACCAAATTCAACGGGACGGTTGCCCTCTCGATCGATAGGTCCTGTCACCAAGTTCTTCGCCCGCCTAGTCACATTCCAAAAAGAAGAGCCTACTACGTAGTCCGGTGCAACTTGCAAGCCACCCCGGCACGGTTGACCCGTCCGGCCGGCCGACGCACACCAAGCCAAGCCAAGAATCCTGGTTCTTTTCATTCCTGTGTCGTGCCGTCGCCATCGGTGCCTGTAGGGGGACAGCACAGTGCCATGCCCACCTCGATCCACGCCAGATACGGTGGGGCTGCTCCAGCGCCGGCGTCCGGCCAAGGGATCTCGCCGCCGTCTCATGCCCCCGCACGGATCGCCCCGATGGCGACGCCGCCCGCTAGACGCCCGATCTGCCCGTGCTCCGCGACGCGCGGTGGTCGAACCCCTGCGCGGTTGGTTGCTGGAGCAGGGGGCAGTAGACCAGTAGTCGTACTCGTACGCTCGTGCTGCACCCATGTTCTTCAGCAGAATTTAAGGCCTTGTACGATCTTACGAGGCATGGAATTTCATACGGGACGGTGTAAATTTTCGGAGAGAAGAATGATCTCTTGACCGGGTCCCTGCCGAGTATACTGCCGACCACGGCTCGGCTCTGAATATACCGGACAAACAAGTTGGGTCGGCGATTAAGGGTGTGTTCGGTTTGGGATGGGGTGGAACGGAATGGAACCGTTCCGTACCCAGAGCATGTTCCTGCGTTCGGTTGCAAACTGGAATGGAATGAAGTGGTTCCTCCAAATGAAATATATTCCCTCTAAATTCGGAAGTGGTTCCTCCGATTCGGCCGGACGAGGAACGGGTGACTGTCACACGCTGATTAATTAAGTTTAGCAATAATTAACCAAGTTTAGCAATAATTAATCAAGTTTAGCACTACTTAATTAAGTTTAGCAAATAATTAATCGAGTTTAGAATAATTAATCGGGTGACTATCTCACCCACTCCATTCCATTCTCATCCCAATCCAAAACCGAACATAGGGATGGAACCGTTCCGCGACAATTTTTTGTCCAAACCAAACACAGGGATAGAACGGTTCCATGACAGTGGAATGGAATTCCACCACATCCCCAAACCGAACACCCTAAGGGCACCTCCAACGGGGGCAACGCAAACGACGTATAGATGTTGAACAACCGTTTGCCTCCTCGCGGACGAAAAATGCGCCTCGACCATGCTACAGCGGGGCGACTCATAGTAATCGAGCCATCCGCGGCGACGCAAATGCTGCCCAAATATGCGGCACGTTTGCGTCTCCGCGAACGCTGCGCAGTTGCGCAAAGTGACAGCTCGTCCTGCCGCATGTGGCGTTCGAGGGCCTCGGCAGAGGAGTCCTAGTGGACTCTCTTCGCCCCTGCCTCCGTCGCCGCCATGTCGGCGTGGTAGTGGGCCCTGTCCCTAGCCGCCACCGCTTCATCCCTGGCGGCAGTGGCGTCCGCCAGCTCGCGGTTCTCCTGCCCGACCCGCGCGGGATCCGGTCCCCTCCGTGAGACCGAATCTAGGTCGAAGCACAGGTACGCCCGACTCATGGAGATCGCATGGCTGCGAGCTTCCTCCTCCGCTGCCCGAGCCAGACGACGATCGAAGTCCCCAGGTAGGCTCTCAAACGACGCGAGCAGAGCCCGCTGGTCGCCACCGGACATGAAGCGGATGTGGTCGTCCTCGTCATCGTCGGCGATGTCATGGATGACGGCGTCCGCGGGTGGGGCCGCCGGCAATGGAGGAGCCGCCTCCATCTCCGCCCACGCCTTCGCGAGCTCCATCGCGGCCTCGGCGAGCTCGGCCTGGAGTTCCGCCCTGGCGTCGGTGATTTCCGCCATGGCCGCCGCCCGCCGCTTACGCTCTAGAACGCGCCCTGCCGCCTCCGCAACCACCGCCTCCGCCGCCTCCCGGTCCAGCTGCTTGGCCTGAAGGGCGTCGGCGGCTAGCTGCTCCTGCTCGTCCTCCGAGTTGACTTGGCGGCACATCTGAACAATTTGATCCCAGCTAAGGTTGTACTCGACCATGGATGAATGCTAGGGTTTTGGTTGAGGTGTGCCCGTCACCCCTGCCGATGGCCACCATATATAGCCCTGACGGGGCGGGAAACTGCGTTCGTCCGCAGGTCGTTTCCCGCGCGCGCGGAACACCGGCGAAATGCGCCAATCTGGTGGGTAAGCGCGGGAACTACCGTTGTCGCGCGGGAACCGGTAATCGCCGGTGGCAGGCCTCCACGGGACGTTAAACCGCCATTACCAACCTTGACAGTATCTGTGCAAAAAAGCGACCGCACCGCTGGAGATACCCCCGACGCAAACAATCATCTCGGGCCGTATGGCGTCCGTGGACCGACACAAACGGACGCGCGCGAATAATTTGAAGTTCGGAAATGCATCGACCCGTTGGAGATGCCCTAAAGGGAACCCTAAACCCTAAAGGGCACCTCCAACATGGCCGACGCAACTGGATCGCGGTCATCCGAAACGTGTATACGCAGACACGGACATGACCGAGGGACGCGGCCCAAAAGAAATGAGCGAGATGGACCTGTCCGTGAGAATGGTTAGGGCATATCTAACGGCGTGACGCATATCAGACGTCCAAAAGTGGTCGCGCGCGTCCGTTTGCGTCGCCCCGTGGACAAATTTTGACCGCGTGTCCGTTTGTGTCTAGCTGTGTGTGGTGACCCAGCATACGACTGCATGGTGTAGTATGCAAGTCGCTGACATAACACCAATGAAACACCGTTCCACTAGTATTACATCCCTCAGAGTGGTACAACATAAACATGTGCAGGTCCAAGGCATATCTATAGAATTACAACACTGACTCTTTACAGAAGATCAACATAACCTCCCACTTTACAATGAGGTAAAACTGCAAATAAACTCCAAAAGATCACCTCGTGGACTAAACTTATTACTAGCTCTACCTAACGAGGATTTGACTGGCAATAGAGGTTATGATTGGACTATAGCTATTTAGGAGCTAGGTTTTGGGAGCTAGTTCCCTTCTACTGCTAATCTAGGTTTTCTTCATGGTGGATGTGTTGTTTGACTCTTCTGACAGGGTCTTGTCCCTTGAAGTAGTTGTTGACTCCTCGGCCTTCAAGTTGCACTGTAGATCCTCCTTCGATGCCTCCATATCTAAGCAGGGGATTTAAGGTGGGATGAGTACGAGCGTACTCAACAAGTTCATTATAGGAAAGAGGTGTTTAATGCACTAGCTACAGCCATAGACCAGAAAGTCATAGACAATGCAAGTTTTTGTAATCATTTCTTCAAAAGGTTGCTTTTATTCTCAAGAGCTATGTCTATCAGCCTTCACCGGGTGTCTATAACTTCATGGAGTTCCTTTTCGGCCGGGTTCGCAGTTCCATAACCCGGAGCAGGGAGTGACAGGTCACGGTTTGTTACACTCTACAGAGGTGTGTTGCTTTATCCAAAAGAGATCTTAACCTTGTTGCCAACCGGGCTTAAGACTCCGTCCACACTTCCTTGGTGTGAGGCCAGGTATAAGGTCCTAGCCAATCATTGCGTTTCTCCGCGATCCCGCACACCCACTCTTTGTTGCAATTCCGACCTTGGGTCCTCGCCGGTCAGCGTATCCATAGGATACCATCCGACCTCGACTACTATCAGGTATCGCGACCTTGATATACCGGTCGTTGCAACCCATCATAGACCGCATTACCTTGGGGAATTAGAATGGGATGCCCACCCACCGGTTGTTCTCGCAGGACACAACTGCTACGGTAAGCGCATTCGTTGATGTACGAGAGGAAGAAACACAACTGACTACTCCGTCCCACTCCAGATCTTATGGTTAACACGGGTCTTACGGCACAAGAATCACTGAACGACATTTGTTGTTAATCCTAGATGGATATAAACCCATTGCAATGTTACCTCCACATTCTCATACCATGGTTCCATTGACCACCACATAGTCATATTCATAGTTATGAAAATAGCATTTTTGCTTTTCATGCAAGAGTGATAAGTATAGTACTTCGCAAATAATTTGGTAAAAATACTCAAATTGACATGAGCAAGCGATGAACTAGCCTTTCTTGACTGCAAGATTAAGCAGGCAAGGTCTTCGATACGCAATAACTCCAAATTCTGAAATAGCATCATCGTTCGGTAAGGACGATGTTTAAAAGATTGGCAAATATGCAATAATGCATAAGTATGAGATGCAATCGCTCTAAACGTGACCTAACCCCGATGATTTAGGATTAGTGAGTTGTAATGATTAGTTCAAGGTGTGTTTCACTTTTATAGATGGTTCACAAACAAGGTTCTTATTAAGGTTTGATTACTTGGTATCATAAATAAGTATTGCAATATATCACAACAATAACATTACTAGCACAGAATAATAGCATTTGGTATAATCCTAACATGTAATGAACAGTTGTTGGTTTTATTACTATATGGCATGGTGAATGATTACTTATCATATACTTCAAAAGAATAACTTTTGAAGAACATGTTCTTTAATGAAGAACAAGTTTGGTAATTATGGTTGTGGGGTTCTATGGTTTACTATGGTTTCAATTAGTATCTGGAGTAAGGATTAGATAGATCACAACAAAGTATAATTCATCAGCATCTATAGTTTGTATGGCTTTAGTTAAGCATACGCATCTTAAGTAATTAATTATACATGGTTACTATCATGGTTGGTGATACGTCTCCAACGTATCGATAATTTCTTATGTTCCATGCCACTTTATTGATGATACCTACATGTTTTATGCACATTATATGTCGTATTTACGCATTTTCTGGAACTAACCTATTAACAAGATGCCGAAGAGCCAGTTGTTGTTTTCTGCTGTTTTTGGTTTAGAAATCCTAGTAACGAAATATTCTCGGAATTGGACGAAATCACCCGGGGTCCTATTTTTGCACGGAGCTTGAAGACCGAAGGAGAGTCGAAGTGGGGCCACGAGGTGGCCAGATGACAGGCGGCGCGGCCCAGGCCTGGCCGCGCCGGCCTGCCCCTGGGCCTCGTGCGCCTCTTGACCTGCCCTTTCGCCTATAGCCTCCGTCGCGAAAGCCCAGTGCAGAGCCACGATACGGAAAACCTGCCGAGACGCCGCCGCCGCGATCCCATCTCGGGGGAGGAGATCGCCTCCGGCACCTGCCGGAGAGGGGATTCATCTCGGAGGACTCTTCATCGCCATGATCGCCTCGGAGTGATGAGTGAGTAGTTCACCCTGGACCATGGGTCCATAGCGGTAGCTAGATGGTCGTCTTCTCCTTGTTGTGCTTCATTGTTGGATCTTGTGAGCTGCCTAACATGATCAAGATCATCTATATGTAATACTATATGTTGTGTTTGTCGGGATCCGATGGATAGAGAATACTATGATTATGGTGATTATCAATCTATTATTTATGTGTTGTTTATGATCTTGCATGCTCTTCGTTATTAGTAGAGGCTCTGGCCAAGTTTTTACTCTTAACTCCAAGAGGGAGTATTTATGCTCGATAGTGGGTTCATGCCTTCATTGACACTGGGACAGTGAAAGTTCTAAGGTTGTGATGTGCTGTTGCCACTAGGGATAAAACATTGATTCTATGTCTAAGGATGTAGTTGTCGATTACATTACGCACCATACTTAATGCAATTGTCTGTTGCTTAGCAACTTAATACTGAATGGGGTTCGGATGATAACCTGAAGGTGGACTTTTTAGGCATAGATGCGGTTGGATGGCGGTCTATGTACTTTGTCGTAATGCCCAATTAAATCTCACTATATTTATCATATCATGTATATGCATTGTTATGCCTTTCTCTATTTGTCAATTGCCCATGTAATTTGTTCACCCAACATGCTTTTGTCTTATGGGAGAGACACCTCTAGTGAACTGTGGACCCAGGTCCTATTCTTTACATAGCATACAATCTCTGCAATACTTGTTTACTGTTTTCTTTGCAAACATCTTCCACTCGATACGCTTAATCCTTTGTTACAGCAAGCCGGTGAGATTGACAACCTCTTGTTTCGTTGGGACAAAGTACTTGGGTTGTGTTGTGCAGGTTCCACGTTGGCGCGAATCCCTTGCGTGATGACCCACAAGTATAGGGGATCGCGTCTTCGAGGGAAGTAAAACCCAAATTTATTGATTCGACACAAGGGAGGTAAAGAATACTTATAAGCCTTAACAATGAGTTGTCAATTCAGCTGCACTGGAAAAGCACTAGCAGGGGTGATGTGAAAGTAACGATGATATGAGAGCAATAATGTGATAACAGCAGCGTAGTAGTAATATGAGAGCAATGGTACCAGAAAATAGTTGACATGTAGAACGAGTATATGATGATGAAAGATGGACCGGGGTTCCCAGCTATCTACACTAGTGGTAACTCTCCAATAACAAGTGTTGGGTGAACAAATTACTATTGGGCAATTGATAGGATTGATAAGGCATTAAGAAAGAACATCAATTCATTAATCATGTAGGCATGTTTTCCATATTTAGTCGTACGTGCTCGCAATGAGAAACTTGCACAACATCTATTGTCCTACCAGCCGGTGGCAGCCGGGCCTCAAGGGAATCTTGGATATTAAGGTACTCCTTTTAATAGAGCACCGGAGCAAAGCATTAACACTCCGTGAAAACATGTGTCCCTCACATCACCGCCATCCCCTCCGGTTGTCCCGACACTTGGGGCCTTTGGTTCCGGACAGTGACATGTGCATACAACTTGTAGATACAATCTAAGCAATAATTATAGAGCTCAAATCTAAGATCATGCCACTCGGGCCCTAGTGACAAGCATTAAGCATAACAAGATTGCAGCAACAATAACTTCACAAACTTTATAGATAGACTAATCATAATGTATCATCCATCGGATCCCAACAAACACAACACCGATTACATGAGATGGATCTCAATCATGTAAGGCAGCTCATGAGATCATTGTATTGAAGTACATGGGGAGAGAATACCAACTAGCTACAGCTAGAACCCGTAGTCCATGGGGGAACTACTCACGGAGCATGATGGAGGCGATGGCGTTGATGGAGATGGCTTAGGGGCACTCCCCGTCCGGCGGTGACGGACAGAGACCCCCGGGTGGAGTTTCGCGATGGCGGCGCGCCTGGAGTCTTTCCGGAGTTTCGTCAAGTGGTACGGTGTTTTTAGGTCGAAAGGGATTTTATAGGCGAAGAGGCGGCGCGGGGGGCACTGGGGCTCCACACCACGGGCGGCGCGGGCCGGGCCAGCCGCGCCGCCCTATGGTGTGGTGGCCCTCGGCCTCTCAGGCTCTTCTTCGGTGGAGCCTTAGGAAAAATAGGAGATTTGGCGTTGATTTCGTCAATTGAGAATATTGCCCGAACAGCCTTTACGGAACCAGAAAACAGAACTGGCACTGTGGCATCTCGTTAATAGGTTAGTTCGGAAAACGCATGAAAACATCATAAAGTGCAAGCAAAACATGTAAGTATTGTCATAAAACAAGCATGGAGCGACGAAATTATGGATACGTCGGGACGTAGCATCCCCAAGCTTAGTTCGCTCGTCAGCAGGTAAACGATAAAAAGAATAATTTCTGTAGTGACATGCTACTTACATAACCTTGATCATACTATTACAAAGCATATGAAATGAATGAAGTGACTCAAGGCAATGATCTATAGTTGCTAACAAGTAGATAACATATAGCAAAACTTTTCATGGAGAGTACTTTCAAGACAAGCATCAAAAGTCTTGCACAAGAGTTAACTCATAAAGCAATAAGTTCATAGTAAAGGCATCGAAGCAACACAAAGGAGGATATAAGTTTCAGCGGTTGCTTTCAACTTTCAACATGTATATCTCATGGATATTGTCAACATAGAGTAATATGATGAATGCAAATATGCAAGTATGTAAGAATCAATGCACAGTTGACACAAGTGTTTGCTTCTAAGGTGGAAGGAATTAGGTAACCGACTCAACATAAAAGTAAAAGAATGGCCCTTCTACGGGGAAGCATCGATTGCTATATTTGTGCTAGAGCTTTGGTTTTGAAAACATAGAGAGCATAAAAGTAAAATTTTGAGAGGTGTTTGTTGTTGTCAACGAATGGTAGTGGGTACACTAACTACCTCATCAACCGGACTCACAAGAGCGGCTCCCATTTTATTTATTTTTGGGTGGCACTCCTTCCAACTTTTTTCACAAACCATGGCTAACCGAATCCTCGGGTGCCTGCCAACAATCACATACCATGAAGGAGTGCCTTTTTATTTAAGTTTTATTATGATGATGACACTCCCCAACCTTTGCTTACACAAGCCATGGCTAACCGAATCCTTCGGGTGCCGTCCAACAATCACAAACCATGGAGGAGTGTCTATTTAAATTAATTAATTCGGGACTGGGAATCCCATTGCCAGCTCTTTTTGCAAAATTATTGGATAAGCGGATGTGCCACTAGTCCATATGAGAGTCCGTCAAAAGTAAATGACAAGGTTGAAAGCTAAACACCACATACTTCCTCATGAGCTATGAAACATTAACACAAATTGAGAAGCATTTTGAATTATTTAAAGGTAGCACTCAAGCAATTTACTTTGGAATGGCGGAAATACCACATAGTAGGTAGGTATGGTGGACACAAATGGCATAGGTTTTGGCTCAAGGTTTTTGGATGCACGAGAAGTATTCCCTCTCAATACAAGGTTTAGGCTAGCAAGGTTGTTTGAGCAAACACAAGTATGAACCGGTACAACAAAACTTACATAAGAACATATTGCAAGCATTATAATACTCTACACTGTCTTCCTTGTTGCTCAAACACTTTTACCAGAAAATATCTAGACCTTAAGAGAGATCAATTATGCAAACCAATTGCAAACCAATTTAACAAGCTTTACGGTAGTTCTCCACTAATAGGTTTAAACTACATGCAAAAAACTTATGATCTACTTGAGAGCTCAAAACAATTGCCAAGTATCAAATTATCCAAGACATATGAGGCATTTTCTTTTCCCAACCAAATAAAGATAAATATTGTAGCTTCCAACTTTTATGCATTGAACATTAAAAGTAAAACGAAGAACACGAGTGTTCATATGAAAAAGCGGAGCGTGTCTCTCTCCCAAACAAGGATTGCTAGGATCCATCTTTATTCAAACACAAACAAAAATAAAAGCACACAGACGCTCCAAGTAAAGCACATATGATGTGACCGAATAAAAATATAGTTTCAATAGAAGAAACCTGATAAGTTGATGAAGAAGAGGCATCCCCAAGCTTAACGCTTGAGTCTTCTTGAAATATGCGGGATGAACCAGGGGCATCCCCAAGCTTTGACTTTTCACTCTTCTTGATCATATATCATCCTCCTCTCTTGACCCTTGAAAACTTCCTTCACACCAAACTTCTCATAAACTTCATTAGAGGGGTTAGTACTCAAAAAACTTTAATCCACCTTGGCCCTGTAGTGACACATTGCAAGAACTCAATAAAACATTAGCTACAGCTCTCCACGTCTAGAAAGCCTCACTTAAAGTCCACAAGAGACAATGCAAAAAAAAGAGACAAATCTGCCAAAACAGAACAGCCAGTAAACACGAATTTTTAGAGGTACTTCCGTTGCTCAAATCAGAAAACTCAAAACTAATGAAAGTTGCGTACATATCTGAGGATCACGCACGTAAATTGGCAGATTTTTCTGAATTTCCTACAGAGAAATTTGCCCAGATTCGTGACAGATAGAAATCTGTTTCTGCGCAGGAATCCAAATCTAGTATCAACCTTCGATTAGAGGCTTCACTTGGCACAACAAAACACAAAACTAAGATAAGGAGAGGTTGCTACAGTAGTAAACAACTTCCAAGACACAAATATAAAACAAATTACTGTAGCAAAATAACACATGGGTTATCTCCCAAGAAGTTCTTTTCTTTATAGCCATTAAGATGGGCTCAGCAGTTTTAATGATGCACTCGCAAGAAATAGTATTTGAAGCAAAAGAGAGCATCAAAAAGCAAATTCAAAACACATTTAAGTCTAGCCCACTTCCTATGCATAGGAATCTTGTACACAAATAAATTCATGAAGAACAAAGTGACAAGCGTAGCAAGATAGAACAAGAGTAACTTCAGCAATTTCAGCATATAGAGAGGTGTATTAGTACCATGAAAATTTCTACAACCATATTTTCCTCTCTCATAATAATTTTCAGTAGCTTCATGAATAAACTCAACAATATAACTATCACATGCAGCATACTTTTCATGATTTCCAAACACATAATTTTTATCAAGTTCAAGAATAGTGGAATTAAAACTTTCAAACTTACTTTTATTAATAATATAACAAGGTAGGTGATCAATCTCAATAGATATGGGACTCATAGAATAAGTCAAGAACTCTCCAATCCCATTTTCATTAGTAGTACAATTAATATTATCAAGTAACATAGGACCATCATCTAGAGCTTTATCATAAACATTTGCCAAGCAAAATTCTTTAGTACCATGCATTTCGACATCAGGCACAAACAAAGCATTATCATAAGATTTATCAAAGTAGCATGGATTATCATATATAACAGTAGCATAATCATTCTCACAAGTATTACTCATAGGTACTATTTCAAGAGAATCCACAGGAACATAACATTCAACCTCTTTGGTAAGCATGGAGGACAATCAAATAGTGTAAGAGATAAAGAGTTACTCTCATTAGAAGGTTGGCATGGGTAGCTAATCCATTCTTCCTCCTTTTGTTCATCGCTCTCTTCTTCTTTTTCATCCAATGAGCTTTCAGGTTCATCAATTTCCTCCTCTTTTTCATCCAATGAGCTTTCAGGTTCATTAATTTCTTCTTCCACTGGTTCCTGCAAATTGTGAGTGCATTCTTGTGCATTAATGTGTCTCTCTTTATAATCAAGGATATAAGGATTCCTACTGTAGCATTCTATGCAAGAATTAAGGATAGTAGAGACATAATCTTTAAGGCCCTTACTAACAACACAAGTTTCATAATTCTCAACCATGAAGGATTCTATCTCGGAGGCTCCCATAAATAAGACAAATTGTTCTACCTCTTCGAACCCATAATGAATATAGCAATTCCGATTATAGTTCTTAATTAAAAATTCCTCACTAAAGCCACATTGAAATTTAAGATGTTTAGTATCTGTTGAGAGCAACAGTTTATATTATGGCGTTCAAGCAAGATTTCAGCAATTGTATTTAATTTCTCTATCATAGCACTCATTATTTTGAGTTCTTGATTCTCTATAATTATTATAACATTCTATAAGCTCCAAGTAGGTTAATGGTTCTCCCATAATAGCAGTTTTTAATTTTTAGGTTTTTAAAATTTTTATGGATTTTTGGGTATATAGGAAAAGTAAAACAAGACAAAAAGAAACTAAACAAAAGTAAACTAAGCAAAATAAAACTAGACGGAAATAAACTAAGCACAAATAAACTAAACAAAAGTAAACTAAGCAAAACAAAATAAAATAAAACAGAGAGAGGTAGAGTGTACTCCCAGGTGAACTTATGAGTAGAGCTATGCCTCCCCGGCACGGGCCAGAAAATAGTCTTGATGACCCACAAGTATAGGGGATCATAGTCTTCGAGGGAAGTAAAACCCAAATTTATTGATTCGACACAAGGGAGGTAAAGAATACTTATAAGCCTTAACAATTGAGTTGTCAATTCAGCTGCTGGAAAAGCACTAGCAACGGGGGTGATGTGAAAGTAGCGATGATATGAGAGCAATAGTGTGATTAACAGCGTGTAGTAGTAGTATGAGAGCAATGGTAAGAAAATAGTTGACATGTAGAACGAATATGATGATGAAAGATGGACCGGGGTTCCCAGCTATCTACACTAGTGGTAACTCTCCAATAACAAGTGTTGGGTGAACAAATTACTGTTGGGCAATTGATAGGATTGATAAGGCATTAAGAAAGAACATCAATTCATTAATCATGTAGGCATGTTTTCCATATTTAGTCGTACGTGCTCGCAATGAGAAACTTGCACAACATCTATTGTCCTACCAGCCGGTGGCAGCCGGGCCTCAAGGGAATCTACTGGATATTAAGGTACTCCTTTTAATAGAGCAGGAGCAAAGCATTAACACTCCGTGAAAACATGTGTCCCTCATCACCGCCATCCTCCGGTTGTCCCGATTTCTGTCACTTCGGGGCCTTTGGTTCAGGACAGTGTGCATACAACTTGTAGATACAATCTAAGCAATAATTATAGAGCTCAAATCTAAGATCATGCCACTCGGGCCCTAGTGACAAGCATTAAGCATAACAAGATTGCAGCAACAATAACTTCACAAACTTTATAGATAGACTAATCATAATGTATCATCCATCGGATCCCAACAAACACAACACCGATTACATCAGATGGATCTCAATCATGTAAGGCAGCTCATGAGATCATTGTATTGAAGTACATGGGAGAACCAACTAGCTACCAACTAGGTAGTCCATGGGGGAACTACTCACGGAGCATGATGGAGGCGATGGCGTTGATGGAGATGGCAGGGGCACTTCCCCGTCCGGGGGAAGAACTGTCCCCCGAATTGGAGTTTCGCGATGGCGGCGGCGCCCCTGGAGTCTTTCGGAGTTTCGTCAAGTGGTACGGTGTTTTTAGGTCGAAAGGATTTTATAGGCGAAGAGGCGGCGCGGGGGCACTGGGGCTCCACACAGGCCGGCGCGGGCCCCCGGGCCGCGCCGCCTATGGTGTGGTGGCCCTCCGGCCTCTCCGACTCTTCTTGTTCTGAGCCTTAGGAAAAATAGGAGATTTGGCGTTGATTTCGTCCAATTCGAGAATATTGCCGAACAGCCCTACGGAACCAAAAACAGAAAAGGAGGCAGTGGCATCTCGTTAATAGGTTAGTTCCGGAAAACGCATGAAAACATCATAAAGTGCAAGCAAAACATGTAAGTATTGTCATAAAACAAGCATGGAACGACAGAAATTATGGATACGTCGGGGACGTATCATTGCGCCGCATCACATTTCGCCACAATCAACCTTCAACGTGCTTCTTGGCTCCTACTGGTTCGATTAAACCTTGGTTTCTTTCTGAGGGAAAACTTGCTACTGTGCGCATCATACCTTCCTCTTGGGGTTCCCAACGAACGTGTGAGTTACACCCCATCAGTTGGCATATCTTACTGGTGATAGATAGTTAGGGTTTATAGGTCCTATTAGGCAGGGTTGATGCCTACTGCTTATTTTCTTCAAAAGAATAACTTTTGAAGAACATAATTCCTAAGGAATAAGAAGTATTTCAATTAAGGCTTAGGTTGTCTACGGTTTGCTATTGGATCCACTAAGTAGATAATAGTTAGTTCCTAAATATATAGGATGGTTTATAAATATGAAGTACTGATGTCTACGGGTGCTTCTATTCTTGTAGACAGTGTTGGGCCTTGATACGTCGCAAACGTATCTATAATTTCTTATGTTCCATGCTACTTTTATTACAATACTTGAGTGTTTTATACATACTTTACAGCGTTATTTTACATTTTCCGGCACTAACCTATTAACAAGATGCCGAAGTGCCGATTCCTGTTTTTGTGCTGTTTTGGTTTCGAAATCCTAGTAAGGAAATATTCTCGGAATTGGACGAAATCAGCGCCCGGGGTCCTATTTTTGCGAAGCTTCTAGAAGACCGAAAGGATAACGAAGTGGGGCCACGAGGCGCCGACACAACAGGGCGGCGCGGCCTGGCCCTTGGCCTCGCGGCCCTGGTGTGTGGGGCCCTCGTGTCGCCCTTTGACCTACCCTTCCGCCTACTTAAAGCCTCCGTCGCGAAACCCCTGTGCAGAGGCCACGATACGGAAAACATTCGAGAGACGCCGCCGCCAATCCCATCTCGGGGGATTCGGGAGATCGCCTCCGGCACCTGCCGGAGAGGGGAATCATCACCGGAGGGCTCTACATCATCATGCCCGCCTCCGGATTGATGCGTGAGTAGTTCATCCTTGGACTATGGGTCCATAGCAGTAGCTAGATGGTTGTCTTCTCCGCTTGTGCTTTCATTGTATTAGATCTTGTGAGCTGCCTAACATGATCAAGATCATCTATTTGTAATGCTACATGTTGTGTTTGGTGAGATCCGATGAATAGAGAATACTATGTTAAGTTGATTATCAATCTATCATATATGTGTTGTTTATGTTCTTGCATGCTCTCCGTTGCTAGTAGAGGCTCTGGCCAAGTTGATACTTGTAACTCCAGAGGGGGTAATTATGCTCGATAGTGGGTTCATGCCTCCATTAAATCTGGACAGTGACAGAAAGTTCTAAGGTTGTGGATGTCTTGTTGCTACTAGGGATAAAACATTGATGCTTTGTCTAAGGATATTTGTGTTGATTACATTACGCACCATACTTAATAATTATCTGTTGTTCGCAACTTAATACTAGAAGGGGTTCGGATGATAACCTGAAGGTGGATTATTTAGGCATATATGCATGTTGGATAGCGGTCTATGTACTTTGTCGTAATGCCTGATTAAATCACATAGTAATCATCGTTGATATGTATTGAATCTTTATTTGTCAATTGCTCGCCTGTAATTTGTTCACCCAACATGCTAGTTATCTTATTGGAGAGACACCTCTAGTGAGCTGTGGACCCCGGTCCATTCCTTACATCTGAATACATTCTCCTTTTCTGTTCTTTGCAAACAAACACCATCTTCAATCGATACGTTTAATCCTTTGTTTTCAGCAAACGGTGAGATTGACAACCTCAAATACGTTGGGGCAAAGTACTTTGATTGTGTTGTGCGGGTTCCACGTTGGCGCCGGTTTCATGGTGTTGCCGCCTACACTCCTCCACCAACAACCTTCACGTGCTTCTTGGCTCCTACTGGTTCGATAACCTTGGTTTCTTTACTTGCTTCTATGCGCATCATACCTTCCTCTTGGGGTTCTCAACGGACGTGTACATCTCGCGCATCAAGCTCTTTTCTGGCGCCGTTGCGGGGAGATCAAGAACGCTGCAGGGGCAGTCTCCACTTCCAATCTCTTTACTTTGGTTTTGTCTTGCTTTATTTTATTTACTACTTTGTTTGCTGCACTTAAACAAAACACAAAAAAATTAGTTGCTAGCTTTACTTTATTTACTGTCTTGTTCTCTATATTAAAAACACAAAAAAATTAGTTACTTGTCTTTACTTTATTTGCTTAGTTTATTTTACTACTGCTATAATGGGTACTCCTGAAAATACTAAGTTGTGTGACTTCACTAGCACAAATAATAATGATTTTATATGTACTCCTATTGCTCCACCTGCTACTACAGCAGAATTTTATGAAATTAAACCTGCTTTATTGAATCTTGTTATGAGAGAGCAATTTTTTGGTGTTAGTACTGATGATGCTGCTGCCCATCTTAATAATTTTGTTGAACTTTGTGAAATGCAAAAGTATAAGGATATAGATGGTGATATTATAAAACTGAAATTGTTTCCTTTCTCATAAGAGGAAGAGCTAAAGATTGGTTGCTATCTTTATCTAAGAATAGTATTGATTCATGGACTAAATGTAAAGATGCTTTTATTAGTAAATATTATCCTCGTGCTAAGATTATATCTTTGAGAAGTAGCATAATGAATTTTAAACAATTTGATAATGAACATGTTGCTCAAGCATGGGAGAGAATGAAATCTTTGGTAAAGAATTGCCCAACCCATGGACTGACTACTTGGATGATCATCCAAACCTTTTATGCAGGATTGATTTTTTCCTCAAGGAACCTATTGGATTCAGCTGCTGGAGGTACTTTGTCAACACCCGGATTTTTAAGTCCAGATGCCTATTATGCCATTCCTCGCAATCCCAGGAATATTGTTTTTGCGAGACATAATAGATTGATATCACAACACATCATTCATTACAACACATAATCGTCTTACAACAAAGGATCACATGATCCAGTCTTAATACAACATAGGGGGATCTAGAGATCCAAATACAAAACACATATAGCGGAAGCGAAGTAGTAGCGGTTGTGGTCCATCTATTCCACAGGCAACTGTTGACGTCAGGAGCGATCCTAGTTGTCGTAGACGTCCTGCTGTCCATCCTCTCGTCTCTTTGTTCTCCTTCATAGTCACGGCCATTTGAATAGCCAGGGACAAAGCCATGAGTACTTTAAACTACTCGCAAACTAATACTGATGTAAGCACTATCAACTATAGTAAGGGGGATGCTAAGCTCTAGGTTTATTTGCATAAAGCCAAGTTTATTTCATAAACATTTAGTAAAGATGCTTGAATCGCTAGACTAACTTAAGTGGGAACATTTAGTGTCATTCCCACAACTCTGTTGTGATTCAAGTCAAAGTCACCATTTCAAGTTCAAATCACAAGTCACCCTTCACATGTCACATTTTCAAAATGGTCTGATGACGGAGCAGTATGGCCTTTCCAACCGTCCATAACCGTGGACGCGGCTATTCGAATAGTTCTACACTCTGCAGAGGTCGTACACTTGTGCCACAACATTTGCAATAATCCGTCAGGGTTAACTGGCCCTGATTTATCACACTCCGTGTGCGGACTACCAACCATAACCTTTCACTTACATACCCTAGTATAGGCACCTCTCCCCATGAGCTTGGCCTCCCGATGAAAACATCAGCCTGGGAACTGCACAGGGCTTGGGCCGGACAATTCACCTCATTCACGTCATATCACATCATTTCTTTTGTAGAGGCAGCCCTCGGCATAACCCCGATGACGCTTGTTTAGAGGGAACCCATACTAGAGCACATAAATTTCTAGTTAAGCCCTTACCCATATCAGGTATTGTGGGGGTACTTGTAAAAATTGGAATGGTATCGCATCCGAACCCAACCATCAGTTTTTGTAAAATTCACCAAGTCATTCATAAGTCATATTCACCTTCAAAATCTTTCAATAGAATGACTCATCATTCCAAGGTTTTCAAAGTCATTTCATTTCACAAGTTCCCATCTAGAGTAGTCAATTTTATTTGTTAGCACTAGCAACTAATCATGAGGGGTGCTATCTAGCTTTCATTGATCTAGGCTAAATTTGATACTCTTGTAGTATTCTATCTCTAGACCAAAGTTAACTATAAAAGCAAGTTATAATAATCAAAGTAAAATCTTGTAAGAATAAAACTTGGGATGGGATCATGAAGCATAAAGTAAATTGGTGAGTGTGCCTTGCTCTAGTAGAGCTTTGCACTTTGCAAGAATATTAGCTTGCAAGAGTATAGCTTGTTTTGGGGTTAGCTTGCATTAATAATAGCTTGCCTTGGTTGGAGTAGTGATCAAAGTTCTCTTCCTCTTCAAAGTAGTCCTCCTCCTCCTCGGTGTACTCCTCGGTACTAGCGTCTAGATACGAGTACAATACACACAATTACCACACAAAGCCTAAGTACTAAACTAAGCACACACATAAATCACTCCTACTAAGCTATCAATCAACATGCTTATTAGGTGAGTGGATTTCATGTTATTCTTAAGAAAAATAATTTCCTCTCATTATAAATATTAATTAGAGTTTCTATTTATTTCTTGAGGAAAATAATTTCCTCTCATTGAATATTATTAAGATTTAATTTCCTCCATTAATGTCATATGACCTAGGTTGACCCAAGTCAACCTCTTCATAAGTATCAATTGGGGAGTGATTTAAATGAGGCACACCACCTCATGCCTTTTTTTAATACTCATGATTAATGATTTAATATCATCAACTAATTTAATATGAGTTTAAAATTGACCATAGTCTACACCCCATATTAACTTAGTTGAGACCAGATTTAAATGAGACCACTACATCTCATAAGACTTAATAAGTAGCCTTGAATAATTTAAATACTACTATGAAAATGATTGAATATTTTTAAATAAGAACCTATGGATTATTACTACATGTGTCATTAATTCTCATTGAATCCCTTGAGTAAGTATTTAAATGAGAGGCTACACCTCATATAGTTTAATACCACATACTAATGATTTAAATGAGGTGTAGCACCTCATACCATTTAATTTTAACATGATAAGGATCTAATATTATCAACAATTCATATGAGACCTAAATGACCAGAGTTTCTAGCTTATTGTGAGTTGTTCATGACAAGATTTAAATGAGGGAAATATTCCCATAAGATTCATTAATAGTTTTGGACAATGTTTTTGACTAGAAATAGCCATAAAGTCCTTTAATTCAACTAGGCCATGATCATTCAAGGTAAGCTTGGTATATTTTTGCAGAAACAATTAGTGTAAGTGAAATGTAAATTATAGGAGTTGGAATCAACTCAAAAGCATTTTTGGTTGATTTTTAAGAATTAATCTAAGGCAGAAAAGTCCCTGCCTTGTTATTTTTATCATTTAAATTCTATAACAAAACTAAAGTTGGGGCCAGTGTAGTTTCGTAGATAATTTAACAAGGTTTCCAAATATATAAAATTTATCCAATTTGGTTTGGTAGATTTTCCCCTATTACATTTTGAAGACAGCATCTGAGAAGAATTTGATTTAATTCGAAATATTCACATTCAAATGAGTGGGCTCGCGCGGGAAAGGAAATGGGCCAGTGAGAGGGGGAAAGAGTTGGGCCGGCCAGCTAGCATGCCACGCACGCAGCGGGCCGCCTGACGGTGGCCCCCGCTTGTCAGCGGCGCTCACAGGCGAATCGGTATGCGTGAATGGGGGCCGTGGGATCTAAGGAGATCGGACGGCTGGGGTTCGTCCTCGTCAGCGACGAGCTCCGGCGAGGTCCAAACCTTGCCGGCGGCCATGGGGGTCCAGGGAGGGGTCTTACCGGCGTCCAGAGGGGTCGGCGAGGCGGGCGATCGACGTGGGAGACGACGGCGAGGTGAACGAGGGTCGTGGGAGCTCCGGGGGTGCTTGGACACGTCAGCTCCGTTGAGCTGCTGCGGCGGCGGGCTCCGAGCTTGCAATTCCGGCGAGGTGGGGTGTAATTGGAGAGGGGAAGAGGCCGAGGAGGTCCAGGAGAGGTAGGGGAGTGAGATGGTGTGGAGTTTTTGAGGCGGGGGCGTCGGCTTTTATAGCGGCGAGCAAGGCGGCGGAGCGGGCAGGTCGACGTCGACGGCGAGGCTACAGCGTCGCAGTGACGTTGGCGAGGGCGTGGCTCAGTTCCTGAGGTCATGGTGGTCACGACGAGCGTCAGCGCGCAACGGAGCACGGGCGCATCTGGCGGCGTCCTGTACTGGCGGTACGGGCGGACGGTCGGCGACGATGGCGTCGTCCACAGGGCTTGCGAGGGCCCAAGGGCGTGTCCGTGAGGTGGCTGACGTCGAGGTGAGTCTGCAGGTGAAAGGAGAGGTCGAGGGGAGGTCCAGGTCAGCCGGGCGCGTGCGTGCTCTGTGGTGGCCGTGGCGTGTCCTGGCGTGTTCTGGGCGGGGTGATCACGTCGGGGCACGTCACGTGCTGGCGTGTTTGTGCGTCTCCTGGGGCAAGGGTTGGCACTAGCAGGTTCAGGGCGACGTGGGGAACCTCCAGGACATGGTTGGGCAGAGCTGATGTGAAGGGAGAGAGGGGTGACATGGGGGTGACTAGGGTGGCCGGCATGGTGGTGCTCTGGTCAAGTTGGTCGTCTCCAGTGCTTGGCAAGTGGTGGCACTGGTCTGGGGAAGTGAGAGGGGGCTCCAGGGGTGCAGAGAGGGGCCAGGCTTGGACCAAGTCCAACCACAAATCCAGCATGGGCACATATTCAGTTTGTGCACACAAGGTGTTTGTATAAATGGCCGCAAGAAAGTTTTTGTTGAATTTTGGCAAAATTTTTGGTGGATCTCAATCATATAATATTTGAAGTATATTGGTGGTGGTGGTGCTCATTTTGGTGTTGATTTGCAAAGATTCAAAAAGTTGGCCATCTTCTCTTTGTTTCAATGTCATCACTTGTCTCCTCTATTCTGGTCAACCTAGTCAACATGTGGTATGGTGGTCAACATGAAAGTTGTTCATCTTCATATGGTCTTGGATGACATGGTCATAGTTGACCAAGTTTAGTTTGAGGAAAAGTAAAAACCAGGGGTTAAAGTGGGGAACATTTTATAATGTGGCCAAATGACCATTAGTGCATGTGAGCTCATATTTCATTCAAATTTGATTTGATTTGAGTTTGTTTGATTCCAAAGGTGTTTATATGTGTTTAGTAACCAAACACAACTAATGGTGCAAGCCTTAAAGGTCTAGGTTCAAGATTTGTAAAAAAAAGGCCATAACCACATATGTGTATTTGGGAAATCTTCTTATTTTATTTTTGATTTGGTTTTTCTTGATCCCCTTGATGTGGTTGAGGTTTAATATGTTATAGGAAAACAATCCAAGCAATGGAAACAAGTTTGATGGCCTTTGGCTCAAATTTGTATTTTTGGCCATGTGCACATATGTGCATTTCATCTTTTTATTTTATTTTCTTTACCTATGACCAAAGGTCATGGTTCATGGTTGATTTAGTATTAGTTTGGGTTTAGAAAGGTTTTCAACCATTTTGGCAAGGTAGAGGTGCTTAGGTCAAGTTTTTGGAAAAATGGCTACGTGTCACATATGCCTCTATGCATATGTTGTACTTGATTTTTAATTTCATTTGGCTTGACCCAATTGATGTTGTTGAGTGTTGAAATGGTGTAGGGGAGTGATCCAATCATTCATAACAAGTACTATGGTCAATATTCTCTATTTCCCAAATTGCTATTTTATTCTCATATGCCTCTATGGCATTTTTAGTTTCTTTTTATTTGCTTTGGAAACCACTTGGATTTGGTTTGATAAGTACTAGGTAAGGTGTATGAAGGTTTTCCAAACCTCTAAGCAAAGTAGAAAAGCTTAGGGTAAAGTTTTATAAAAATAGCCATAGGCACATATGCCTCTTCCCTATTTAATTCCCTTTCATTTTAATTTAACTAAGGTGGTGAAAAGAGGGGTGAGGTTTAGGGTTTTAGTGGGGTTCACAATGGTTTACTACCATTTAGCATAAATAATAAATGTAGGGTTCAAGATTTACCTATTAGGGCTAATGCCCCCATATGTCTTTTATTTTATTTTGGGTTTTTCAAAATAGATCCAAAATAATACAGGGTGAAGATTAGGGTTTAAGGTTTTTTCTTATTTGATTTCTTTCTTCTTTATTTTATTGGGTTGGTGACCTTCACTTGATCACTTTAGGGTTTTAGGGTTTAGCACATAAGCCTAGTAACACTCATCATGGCAAAACACAGGGTTTAAAACAAGGTCTATATGTATCAATCTTATTTTAATAAAAGTTTTTGTTGGTTCCAAAATTTGGAACTAGGGAAATTCATTTGTTTGTTTTGAAATTTTTGGGTTGTTACAAACCCTTCCCCTTAAACAAATCTCGTCCGAGATTTTAAGAAAAGTTAGGTTCCTAAGAGATTGAGTATTTTATTAACAGGAGGACATACTTGGCATGGTCTGAGGTGCTTCCTGGGCTTCATTGGCAGTCATGTGGTACAAACGGCCGTTGTTGTTGTTCTGGTTCCTTCTTCGGCGGCGTTTGTGGCAGTGCTGCGGTATTGGCGGCAATCCTGGCAAGCTTCTTGGGGCACTCATTGGAGTAGTGACCCACAACTCCACATTCATAGCAGTTGACTGTGGACTTGTCTTTGGGGTTGATGGGAACAGTGTTGCTTCCAGTCTTTGGGGCATTATTGGGGTTGTTATTGTTACCATTGGGGTGGTTGTTGGTGTTGTTGGGGTTGCTGTTGTTGTTTTTGCTGGGGTTGTTGTGGTGGCCACCGGGCTTTGGGGGTCCTCCGTTGTTGTTGGAGTAGTTGGGGCGATAATTCTGAGCAGGGGGTTTATTGTATCTTGGGGTGAATCCTCCAGTTGAGTTGTTGCGGTGCTTTTGGGTATGGTGGGGTCCACTCTGGTTCATCATTCTTCTCTTGCGGTTCTCGTTGGCTTGATGCAGCTTTCCTTCCATTTGTATGGCTGAGTCTACGGGGGCTTCTAAGTCAGCGACGGAATGTTCACTAACACCGTTTGCATCTCGTCATGCAGTCCGTTCAGAAATCTTTCCTTCCTCTTCTCATTGGTCTGTCTCATCCGGGGCGTACCTTGACAGTGTAAGAAACCTGTCGCGGTATTCCACCACCGACATCCTTCCTTGCTTGAGTTCTCGGAACTCGTCTCTCATCTTCTTGATCAGTCCTTGGGGCACATGGTATTTACTAAACTTCAGCTTGAAGTTCAGTTCATCATTTGTCCAGCATTCATTGCGCGGGCACTTGTCCACAGGCTCTTGGGTCTGACGGATAGTGGGTGGCAAACAGTACTTTCTCTGCGGCTTCTACTCCCGCAACTTCCGGGTTGTTCTCCATTGTCTGGAGCCAGTCATCAGCGTCAAGTGGCTCTTCGGTCTTGCTAAACATCGGAGGGTTGGTGTTCTGAAAGTTCTTGAGCTTTGATCCTGGGTGATCATGGTTTCCATGGCCTTGATTGTTCTGAGCTATCTGTTGCAGTGCGGCTAAGTTGGCTTGTCGTTCAGCTCTCGTGGCTTCGCGATCTTCCATCATCATCTGGAGCATCTGCATCATTGCGTCTTGGTTGCGGTTTGGTGGGGCCATCGAAGATTGAGATAGATGATAAAGAAGGAAATTTCTATGGTTTGTTTGAGTTAAATTCAAAAAGTTCAAAACTTGAGTAGTGTTGAGGGGTAGAAACCAACAACACTTTTTCATTCACACCAAGCATCATACATTACAAGGCTAACACACCGTTGGTTTGAAGAACCATTCATCGCTCTACGATACAAGGGGGATCCTGATACAACTCACACCTACTTAAGTGTTGGGGTGATACTACTCTTCAGGGTGGATTCTTCTTCTTTGGTGAGGTGCTTGGGCGAGGGCGTTATCCAAATCCCTGCGGGTTTTGTACTGCCTGAAGTCCTGAGGGGCTTTATAGGGGTTCATCTCTGGTTGTGGTGGCATGGTCATCGGTCTTCCCATGGAGTCATGTCTTGGGTAGTAGAGGAAACGAGTGTTCTTGATCTTGTCCTCATTTTGTCCACACAGACGGGAAATTGCTTCTTGCATAGCTTTGTCTAGTCCTTCCTTCCGGGTGTTTCCCGTTACAGAAAACCATATGGTTTCCCATACCGGGGCTTCAAGCTTTCTTCCTAGATCAGCGGAAACTTCCCACCGGGGTGATCCTCCCAACTGATTATTGAAGGATGTTCCGAAGAACTCGGGATACGGGTGTCCTAGATATTCCACTAGTTGCTTCAATTCCTTTTCGAACCTCAGTTCTCCTCCGTGACCAAGCTGATAGCATTTCCATTGGTATTCCATCTGTGAGCAATTAGGATAAGTAAGTTAGAGAAGTGATCAAGTGTGCAAAATTTTATGTAATATTTACAAGGAAAAGTGGAGTATGGATCTCTTATTTTGGAAAAGATCTCAAGGATAAGAGTGAGAATAATTTTTCATAAATATTCACTTCATTTGTTTTGAAACTAAATTTTTCAGGACGTCCATTCTAACTAGGGTCTCCTAAGGTCAACAATGGCTCTGATACCAACTTGTCAACACCCGGATTTTTAAGTCAGATGCCTATTATGCCATTCCTCGCAATCCCAGGAATATTGTTTTTGCGAGACATAATAGATTGATATCACAACACATCATTCATTACAACACATAATCGTCTTACAACAAAGGATCACATGATCCAGTCTTAATACAACATAGGGGATCTAGAGATCCAAATACAAAACACATATAGCGGAAGCGAAGTAGTAGCGGTTGTGGTCCATCTATTCCACACAGGCAGCTGACGTCAGGAGCGATCCTAGTTGTCGTAGACGTCCTGCTGTCCATCCTCCTCGTACTGTTGTTCTCCTTCATAGTCGGCCATTTGAATAGCCGGGGGACAAAGCCATGAGTACTTTAAAGTACTCGCAAACTAATCTGATGTAAGCACTATCAACTATAGTAAGGGGATGCTAAGCTCTAGGTTTATTTGCATAAAGCCAAGTTTATTTCATAAACATTTAGTAAAGATGCTTGAATCGCTAGACTAACTCAAGTGGGAACATTTAGTGTCATTCCCACAACTCTGTTGTGATTCAAGTCAAAGTCACCATTTCAAGTTCAAATCACAAGTCACCCTTCATGTCACATTTTTCAAAATGGTCGATGACGGAACAGTATGGCCTTTCCAACCGTCCATAACCGTGGACGCGGCTATTCGAATAGTTCTACACTCTGAGAGAGGTCGTACACTTGTGCCACAACATTTGCAATAATCCGTCGGGGTTAACTGGCCCCTGATTTATCACACTCCGTGTGCGGACTACCAACCATAACCTTTCACTTACATACCTAGTATAGGCACCTCTCCCCATGAGCTTGGCCTCCCGGTGAAAAGACAGTCCTGGGAACTGCACAGGACTTGGGCCGGACAATTCACCTCATTCACGTCATATCACATCATTTCTTTTGTAGAGGCAGCCCTCGGCATAACCCCGATGACGCTTGTTTAGAGGGAACCCATACTAGAGCACATAAATTTCTAGTTAAGCCCTTACCCATATCAGGTATTGTGGGGGTACTTGTAAAATTGGAATGGTATCGCATCCGAACCCAACCATCAGTTTTGTAAAATTCACCAAGTCATTCATAAGTCATATTCACCTTCAAAATCTTTCAATAGAATGACTCATCATTCCAAGGTTTTCAAAGTCATTTCATTTCACAAGTTCCCATCTAGAGTAGTCAATTTTATTTGTTAGCACTAGCAACTAATCATGAGGGGTGCTATCTAGCTTTCATTGCTCTAGGCTAAATTTGATACTCTTGTAGTATTCTATCTCTAGACCAAAGTTAACTATAAAAGCAAGTTATAATAATCAAAGTAAAATCTTGTAAGAATAAAACTTGGGATGGGATCATGAAGCATAAAGTAAATTGGTGAGTGTGCCTTGCTCTAGTAGAGCTTTGCACTTTGCAAGAATATTAGCTTGCAAGACTATAGCTTGTTTTGGGGTTAGCTTGCATTAATAATAGCTTGCCTTGGTTGGAGTAGTGATCAAGTTCTCTTCCTCTTCAAAGTAGTCCTCCTCCTCCTCGGTGTACTCCTCGGTACTAGCGTCTAGATACGAGTACAATACATACAATTACCACACAAAGCCTAAGTACTAAACTAAGCACACACATAAATCACTCCTACTAAGCTATCAATCAACATGCTTATTAGGTGAGTGGATTTCATGTTATTCTTAAGAAAAATAATTTCCTCTCATTATAAATATTAATTAGAGTTTCTATTTATTTCTTGAGGAAAATAATTTCCTCTCATTGAATATTATTAAGATTTAATTTCCTCCATTAATGTCATATGACCTAGGTTGACCCAAGTCAACCTCTTCATAAGTATCAATTGGGGAGTGATTTAAATGAGGCACACCACCTCATGCCTTTTTTAATACTCATGATTAATGATTTAATATCATCAACTAATTTAATATGAGTTTAAAATTGACCATAGTCTACACCCCATATTAACTTAGTTGAGACCAGATTTAAATGAGACCACTACATCTCATAAGACTTAATAAGTAGCCTTGAATAATTTAAATACTACTATGAAAATGATTGAATATTTTTAAATAAGAACCTATGGATTATTACTACATGTGTCATTAATTCTCATTGAATCCCTTGAGTAAGTATTTAAATGAGAGGCTACACCTCATATAGTTTAATACCACATACTAATGATTTAAATGAGGTGTAGCACCTCATACCATTTAATTTTAACATGATAAGGATCTAATATTATCAACAATTCATATGAGACCTAAATGACCAGAGTTTCTAGCTTATTGTGAGTTGTTCATGACAAGATTTAAATGAGGGAAATATTCCCATAAGATTCATTAATAGTTTTGGACAATGTTTTTGACTAGAAATAGCCATAAAGTCCTTTAATTCAACTAGGCCATGATCATTCAAGGTAAGCTTGGTATATTTTTGCAGAAACAATTAGTGTAAGTGAAATGTAAATTATAGGAGTTGGAATCAACTCAAAAGCATTTTGGTTGATTTTTAAGAATTAATCTAAGGCAGAAAAGTCCCTGCCTTGTTATTTTTATCATTTAAATTCTATAACAAAACTAAAGTTGGGGCCAGTGTAGTTTTGTAGATAATTTAACAAGGTTTCCAAATATATAAAATTTATCCAATTTGGTTTGGTAGATTTTCCCCTATTACATTTTGAAGACAGCATCTGAGAAGAATTTGATTTAATTCGAAATATTCACATTCAAATGAGTGGGCTCGCGCGGGAAAATGGGCCGGTGAGAGGGGGAAAGAGTTGGGCCGGCCCAGCTAGCATGCCACGCACGCAGCGGGCCGCCTGACAGTGGGCTTGTCACGCTCCGAATCGGTATGCGTGAATGGCCGTGGGATCTAAGGAGATCGGACGGCTGGGGTTCGTCCTCGTCGGCGGCGAGCTCCGGCGAGGTCCAAACCTTGCCGGCGGCCATGGGGGTCGGAGGGGTCTTACCGGCGTCCGAGAGGGGTCGGCGAGGCGGGCGATCGACGTGGGAGGACGGCGAGGTGAACGAGGGTCGTGGGAGCTCCGGGGTGCTTGGACACGTCGAGCTCCGTTGAGCTGCTGCGGCGGCGGGCTCCGAGCTTGCAATTCCGGCGAGGTGGGGTGTATTGGAGAGGGGAAGGGGGAGGTCCAGGAGAGGTAGGGGAGTGAGATGGTGTGGAGTTTTTGAGGCGGGGGCGTCGGCTTTTATAGCGGCGAGGCAAGGCCGAGCGGAGCGGCTGAGTCGACGTCGACGGCGAGGCTACGCGTCGCCGATGACGTTGGCGAGGCGTGGCTCAGTTCTGAGGTCATGGTGGTCCGACGAGCGTCGACGCGGCGGAGCACGGGCGCATGGCGGCGTCTGTGCTGTGTACGGGGGCGGACGGTCGGCGACGATGGCGTCGTCCAGCGGCCCAAGGGCGGGCGTGTGAGGTGGGCGACGTCGAGGTGAGTCTGCGGGTGAAAAGAGAGGTCGAGGAGGTCCGAGGTCAGCCGGGGCGCGTGCGTGCTGTGGTGGCCGTGGCGTGTCCTGGCGTGTTCTGGGCGTGATCACGTCGGGGCACGTCACGTGCTGGCGTGTTTGTGCGTCTCCTGGGGCAAGGGTTGGCACTAGCAGGTTCAGGGCGACGTGGGGAACCTCCAGGACATGGTTGGGCAGAGCTGATGTGAAGGGAGAGAGGGGTGACATGGGGGTGACTAGGGTGGCCGGCATGGTGGTGCTCTGGTCAAGTTGGTCGTCTCCAGTGCTTGGCAAGTGGTGGCACTGGTCTGGGGAAGTGAGAGGGGGCTCCAGGGGTGCAGAGAAGGCTTAGACCAAGTCCAACCACAAATCCAGCATGGGCACATATTCAGTTTGTGCACACAAGGTGTTTGTATAAATGGCCGCAAGAAAGTTTTTGTTGAATTTTGGCAAACTTTTTGGTGGATCTCAATCATATAATATTTGAAGTATATTGGTGGTGGTGGTGCTCATTTTGGTGTTGATTTGCAAAGATTCAAAAAGTTGGCCATCTTCTCTTTGTTTCAATGTCATCACGTGTCTCCTCTATTCTGGTCAACCTAGTCAACATGTGGTATGGTGGTCAACATGAAAGTTGTTCATCTTCATATGGTCTTGGATGACATGGTCATAGTTGACCAAGTTTAGTTTGAGGAAAAGTAAAAACCAGGGGTTAAAGTGGGGAACATTTTATAATGTGGCCAAATGACCATTAGTGCATGTGAGCTCATATTTCATTCAAATTTGATTTGATTTGAGTTTGTTTGATTCCAAAGGTGTTTATATGTGTTTAGTAACCAAACACAACTAATGGTGCAAGCCTTAAAGGTCTAGGTTCAAGATTTGTAAAAAAAAGGCCATAACCACATATGTGTATTTGGGAAATCTTCTTATTTTATTTTTGATTTGGTTTTTCTTGATCCCCTTGATGTGGTTGAGGTTTAATATGTTATAGGAAAACAATCCAAGCAATGGAAACAAGTTTGATGGCCTTTGGCTCAAATTTGTATTTTTGGCCATGTGCACATATGTGCATTTCATCTTTTTATTTTATTTTCTTTACCTATGACCAAAGGTCATGGTTCATGGTTGATTTAGTATTAGTTTGGGTTTAGAAAGGTTTTCAACCATTTTGGCAAGGTAGAGGTGCTTAGGTCAAGTTTTTGGAAAAATGGCTATGTGTCACATATGCCTCTATGCATATGTTGTACTTGACTTTTAATTTCATTTGGCTTGACCCAATTGATGTTGTTGAGTGTTGAAATGGTGTAGGGGAGTGATCCAATCATTCATAACAAGTACTATGGTCAATATTCTCTATTTCCCAAATTGCTATTTTATTCTCATATGCCTCTATGGCATTTTTAGTTTCTTTTTATTTGCTTTGGAAACCACTTGGATTTGGTTTGATAAGTACTAGGTAAGGTGTATAAAGGTTTTCCAAACCTCTAAGCAAAGTAGAAAAGCTTAGGGTAAAGTTTTATAAAAATAGCCATAGGCACATATGCCTCTTCCCTATTTAATTCCCTTTCATTTTAATTTAACTAAGGTGGTGAAAAGAGGGGTGAGGTTTAGGGTTTTAGTGGGGTTCACAATGGTTTACTACCATTTAGCATAAATAATAAATGTAGGGTTCAAGATTTACCTATTAGGGCTAATGCCCCCATATGTCTTTTATTTTATTTTGGGTTTTTCAAAATAGATCCAAAATAATACGGTGAAGATTAGGGTTTAAGGTTTTTCTTATTTGATTTCTTTCTTCTTTATTTTATTGGGTTGGTGACCTTCACTTGATCACTTTAGGGTTTTAGGGTTTAGCACATAAGCCTAGTAACACTCATCATGGCAAAACACAGGGTTTAAAACAAGGTCTATATGTATCAATCTTATTTTAATAAAAGTTTTTGTTGGTTCCAAAATTTGGAACTAGGGAAATTCATTTTGTTTGTTTTGAAATTTTTGGGTTGTTACATACTTTTATGTCCATCACCCTGGGCGCCGCGACTAAATTACTTGATGATATGATGATCAATTACTCTGAATGGCACACTGAAATAACTCCTCAAGGTAAGAAGGTAAATTATGTTGAAGAAACCTCTTCTTTGGGTGATAAGATTGATGCTATTATGTCTATGCTTGCAAATGGTAGATCTCATATTGATCCTAATAATGTTCCTTTAGCTTCATTGGTTGCTCAAGAAGAAAATGTTGATGTGAATTTCATTAAGAACAATAATTTCAACAACAATGCTTATAGGAATAATTATGGTAACAACAACTTTAGGCCATATCCTTCTAATAATGGCAATGGTTATGGTGATTCTTATGGTAATTCTTACAATAATAATAAGAGTGTACCCTCTGGTCTTGAAGTGATGCTTAAAGAATTTATTAGTACACAAACGCTTTCAATAAAACTGTTGAAGAAAAGCTTGGTAAAATTGATATTCTTGCTTCTAAGGTTGATAGTCTTGCTCTTGATGTTGATCTTTTAAAATTGAAAGTTATGCCTGAGGAAGTTCAAGATGCTAGGTTTGCTAAAACAAATGCCATCCAAGTTAGAATTAATGATAATATTAGAATGTTGGCTGAATTGCATGCTAGGTGGGATAGAGAAGAAAAAGAAAAACTTGCTAAAGAGAATAATGTAGCTAAAGTATGGACTATTACCACCACTAGTAATGTAAATTCTTCACATGTTGTTGCACCTCCTATTATCAATGGTAGAATAATTGGTGTTGGCGATGTTTCTACTCCTAGTGCAAAGCGCACAAAATTGCCTGAAACTGCTGAAACTGCTGTTTGTGATAAAACTGCTGAAATTTTTCAAAATATTGGTGACAATGATTCCATTGCTGTAGAATATAATGGTTTAGACTTTGATGATTGTCATATTACTGAAGTTATAAAGTTCTTACAAAAACTTGCTAGAAGTCCCAATGCTAGTGCTATAAATTTAGCCTTTACAAAACACATTACAAATGCTCTCATTAAAGCTAGGGAAGAGAAATTTAAACTTGAAGCTTCTATTCCTAGGAAGTTAGAAGATGGTTGGGAGCCCATCATTAAAATGAAATTCAATGACTTTGAGTGTAATGCTTTATGTGATCTTGGTGCAAGTATTTCTGTTATGCCTAAAAGATTTATGATATGCTTGACTTGCCACCATTGAAGAATTGTTATTTGGATGTTAATCTTGCTGATAATGTTAAAAAGAAACCTTTGGGGAGGATTGATAATGTGCGCATTACGGTTAACAATAACCTTGTCCCCGTTGATTTTGTTGTCTTGGATATCGAATGCAATGCATCTTGTCCTATTGTGTTGGGAAGACCTTTTCTTCGAACCGTTGGTGCTATTATTGATATGAAGGAAGGTAATATTAAATATCAATTTCCTCTCAAGAAAGGTATGAAACACTTCCCTAGAAAGATAATGAAGTTGCCTTTTGATTCTATTATTAGAACAAGCTATGATGTTCATGCTTCTACTCTTGATGTTACTTGATTTGCACTTTCTGCGCCTAGCTGAAAGGCGTTAAAGAAAGCACTTCTTGGGAGATAACCCATGTGTTTATTTTACTACAGCAATTTTTGTTTTGTTGAGTCTTGGAAGTTGTTTACTACTGTAGCAACCTCTCCTTATCATGTTTTTGTGCCAAGTAAAGTTTCTATGTTAAAGTTGATGTTATATTTGGGATCGCTGCGCAGAAACAGCATTATTGTCTGTCACGAATTCTAGCACAAGTCTCTGTAAAAAATTCTAAAAAATCTGCAAATTTACGAGAATGATCCTCAGATATGTACGCAACTTTCATTAGTTTTGAGTTTTTCCATTTGAGCAAGTTAAGTGCCCAGTCCAGAAGCATCTTTACGGACTGTTCTGTTTTTGACAGATTCTGTCTTTTATTTCGCATTGCCGCTTTTGCTATGTTGAATGAGCTTCTTTGTTCCATTAACTTTCAGAAGCTTTGTGCAATGTCAGAAGTGTTAAGAATGATTGTGTCACCTCTGAATATGTGAGTTTGTGGTTATGCACTAACCCTCTCATGAGTTTGCTTGAAGTTTGCGTGAAGGAAGTTTTCAAGGGTCAAGAGAAGAGGATGATATACTATGATCAAGAAGAGTGAAAGGTCTAAGCTTGGGGATGCCCCGGTGGTTCATACCTGCATATTTTAAGAAGACTCAAGCATCTAAGCTTGGGATGTCCAAGGCATCCCCTTCTTCATCGACAACATTATCAGGTCACTTCTAGTGAAACTATATTTTTATTCCGTCACATTCTTATATTCTTTACTTGGAGCGTCGGTTTGTTTTTATTTTTGTTTTGTTTTGAATAAAGTTGGATCTCACCATCCTTATATTGGAGATATTACGCTCCGCTTTTTCTTATGGAACACTTGTGTTCTTAATTGTGCTTTAATGTTCATGGCAAGCTTATTGTTTCGTTAAATTGCTATTTGGTTGGAATTGGAAAATGATGCATATGGTTTGACAATTTGGCAATTGTTTGAGCTCTCATAGATCATGTTTAAGCTCTTGCATCATGTAGTTTAATCTATTAATGAAGAACTATTGTAGAGCTTGTTTAATTTGGTTGCATGATTGATCTCTCTAAGTCTAGATATTTCCGGGTAAAGTGTTTGAACAACAAGGAACAGTGTAGAGCCTTATAATGCTTGCAATATGTTCTTGTGTGAGTTTCTTACTGTTCATACTTGTGTTTGCTTCAAACAACTTTGCTAGCCCAAACCTTGTACTGAGAGAAATGCTTCTCGTGCATCCAAACACCTTGAGCCAAACTCCATGCCATTTGTGTCCACCATATCTACCTATTATGTGGTATTTTTTTGCCATTCCAAAGTAAATTACTTGAGTGCTACCTTTAAATTTCATTCCTCTACCTTTACAATATATAGCTCATGGGACAAATAGCTTAAAAACTATTGTGGTGATGAATATGTAGTTATGTGTCTTAATTCTTATAAGTTGCTTGTTGAGCGGTAACCATGTTTTTGGGGACGCCATCAACTTTACCTTTGTTGGATATCATGTGAGATGCTATGCATGTTCGTCTTGTCGAAGTAGTGGATTTCATGATCAAATGGTTTGAGTATGCATATGATTAGAGAAGAACATTGGGGCCGCTAACTAAAGCCATGTATCATGGTGGAAGTTTCAGGTTGGACATACAACCTCAATCTCTTATGAGAATATTAACTATTGTAGAATGCTTAAGCATTAAAAAGAGTCCATTATCTGTTGTCTATGTTGTCCCGGTATGGATGTCTAAGTTGAGAATAATCAAAAGCGAGAAATCCAATGCGTGCTTTCTCCTTAGACACTTGTACAGGCGGCATAGAGGTACCCCTTTGTGACACTTGGTTGAAGCATATGTTATGCGATGAGAATCTGTGTTTTCGAGATAGTAGGACAAGGTGCGAGCACTATTGGTACTCTATGCATGAGGCATGCAACTTGTAGGAAGTATTATGCATAGCACATATGAATTATTACTACGTTGACAAAATTGTTTCTATGTTTTCAAAACAAAAAGCTCTAGCACAAAAATAGTAATCAATGCTTCCCTCTGCGAAGGGCCAATCTTTTACTTTATGTTGAGTCAGTTTACCCATTCCCTTCTATCTTGAAGCAAACACTTGTGTTAACTGTGTGCATTGATTCTTACATGTTTACTTATTGCACCTGTTATATTACTCTATGTTGACAAATATCCATGAGATATACATGTTACAAGTTGAAAGCAATTGCTGAAACTTAATCATCCTTTGTGTTGCTTCAATGCATTCTACTATGAATTTATTGCTTATGAGTTATCTCTTATGCAAGTCTTATTGATACTTGTTTGAAAGTACTATTCATGAAAAGTTTTGCTATATGATTCATTTTGTAGTCATTATCTTTATTAGCAATCTTTTGTTCACTCCATTCATCTCATATGCTTTACAATAATGTTGATCAAGATTATGTTGGTAGCATGTCACTTGAGAAATTATTTGTGTTATCGTTTACCTCGAGGACGAGTAGGAACTAAAGGGATGCTTGATACGTCTGTAACGTATCTATAATTTCTTATGTTCCATGCTACTTTTATTATAATACTTGAGTGTTTTATACATACTTTACGCGTTATTTTACATTTTAAAGCCATAACCTATTAACAAGATCTTAAAGTGCCCATTCTTTGTTTCTGCTGTTTTGGTTTCAGAAATCTAGTAAGGAAATATTCTCGGAATTGGACGAAATCAACGCCCGGGGTCCTATTTTGAAGCTTCCGGAAGACCGAAGGATAACGAAGTGAGGCCACGGCGCCCGCCTAGAGCGGCGCGGCTGGCCCTTGGCCGCGCGACCCTGGTGTGTGGGGCCCTCGTGTCGTGCTGACCTACCCTTCCGCCTATAAAGCCTCAGTCGAAACCCCAATGCCAGAGCACGATCGGAAAACATTCTTGAGAGGCGCCGCCGCCAATCCCATCTCGGGGGATTCGGAGATCGCCTCCGGCACCGGAGAGGGGAATCATCACGGAGGGCTCTACATCATCATGCCCGCCTCAGGATTGATGCGTGAGTAGTTCATCCTTGGACTATGGGTCCATAGCAGTGCTAGATGGTTGTCTTCTCTTGTGCTTTCATTGTATTAGATCTTGTGAGCTGCCTAACATGATCAAGATCATCTATTTGTAATGCTACATGTTGTGTTTGGTGAGATCCGATGAATAGAAATTATGTTAAGTTGATTATCAATCTATCATATATGTGTTGTTTATGTTCTTGCATGCTCTCCGTTGCTAGTAGAGGCTCTGGCCAAGTTGATACTTGTAACTCCAAGAGGGGTAATTATGCTCGATAGTGGGTTCATGCCTCCATTAAATGTGGACAGTGAAAGTTCTAAGGTTGTGGATGTCTTGTTGCTACTAGGGATAAAACATTGATGCTTTGTCTAAGGATATTTGTGTGTTGATTACATTACGCACCATACTTAATGCAATTATCTATTGTTAGCAACTTAATACTAGAAGGGTTCGGATGATAACCGAGGTGGATTATTTAGGCATAGATGCATCTTGGATAGCGGTCTATGTACTTTGTCGTAATGCCCTGATTAAATCACATAGTAATCATCGTTGATATGTATTGAATCTTTATTTGTCAATTGCATGTAATTTGTTCACCAGCATGCTAGTTATCTTATTGGAGAGACACCTCTAGTGAACGGTGGACCCGGTCCATTCCTTACATCTGAATACATTCTACTGCACTTTTCTTGTTCTTTGCAAACAAACACCATCTTCCCACTCGATCGTTTAATCCTTTGTTTTCGGCAAGCCGGTGAGATTGACAACCTCAGTTACGTTGGGGCAAAGTACTTTGATTGTGTTGTGAGGAAACCAGCGGCGACGATGGTAGCCAACACCGTGACGGGAACAACTAGACTGCGGCTGGCCCGGTCCCTCGGAGCGACGACCCATAAAGCCTCACGTCGCGCGCAGATGCAATTACAGGCGTGCCCACGACCCTGCTCTGGGGAAGGTGTGGATGATGCCTCGCTTAGTTTCCTGCAGGGCACACACGTACACGTTAAATACGAGCCTCGATCGGCTCTCGGGTTGTCCCCTGTGAATCGGCTCATGGAGCGGATCCACCATGATTCGTCAAGGTGGCCGAATATATGGTGGTTCTGTGATCATGATAAAGCATATGAGATCCACGACGATTCGGGGTTTTCACCGCATAATCGGATCATCCTACTCACGATTGGGCCTCGCGCTCACGCACGGTAATCGTAAGCCAGCCCTAGACAAGGCCTAAAAACCAACACTAGGTTGATCCTCGGAACGTCCTGTCTGCAAACTACACCCTACATGCAGCTGGATCCTCCAACCCTTTGTAAGGCCTAACTATTGCAGATATTAAACTAATCCTTGATGAATCAGGGAGCACAAGTAACGGATCAGATCTACTAAATAACGATCAAGCGGGTCCCCTGCACCCATGATGAGGTACGGGGACGGCTAGATGCGCAAGGGTTGCACTACGACAGCATATGATACTAGGAACAATGCTAACCCTAACACATCTATGATAACTACGTTGCTCGCCATCAAAAGGCTTCGGCACGAGCAACGCATGAACAACTGGCAGGCTCGTGCTGCCTAGATCGCGAGATGCGATCATGGGCGCTTACCTGATAGAGGAACCCTCGAGACGAAGGAGTTGGCGATGCCGAGATTGGTTTGTGTTGAACGTTGGTTGTTGTATTCCATAAACCCTAGATACATATTTATAGTCCGGGGACTTTCTAATGTGGGCACTAAACCGTGCACGAGATAAACTCTAATTTCTAAACTAAGATGCGATCTAATATATCACAGATACACGGGCAGTTCAACGTGTAAGCAAGGCCATTCACGTATTTCTCCCACGTACAAACTTCACATCCATCTTGATCGTGGCCCCCTCGACTTGGTCAAATTCTGGTGATAACATACCCCTGGTTTGAAATGATATTTCCAAAATCATTATGCCTTTCCTTCGTCGGGTCATGTCAGAGCGACGAGAACCGTCGCAGAGTTCTTCATCATGATAACTTGCCTCCTCAACTTCTCTGCGTGCATTGACAGATTCACCACTTCCTCGGAAACTGTTGTGGCATTGAATTTCTATTATGCCCTCTTTTATTTAACCGCCCCAAGCTGCATCTCCTTCGCATTAGCACCCAAAAACCCTCTGCGCCACCATGTCCTCTTCCTCCTCTGCCTGTGGACCTCTCATGGTCCTCTTCGTCTCGCGAGCCGACGCGGAGCACAACCGGCGGAGATCCATCAGACTTATCAAGCGTCATTGCGGCCAGGAAAGTCAGACCAACTCACCTGGTCGAGGGCGACAAGTCCCTGACTGATGGGAAGCGATCTCCGCTTCCTGCCGACAAAAGCGGTGGAAGAAACAGGCGATCGCTGCAGAAGAAAAGGGGAACAGCAATAACCGAAGCCTGAACGAACTGGAGGAAGTCAGATGGCATTCTCGAGCAGCGGCGGCAGCCAGGAGAAAATGAGGGCAATAAGATGGGCTGAAGGTCCCTTTGGAGCTGCTTGACGGCCGACGGCCAGCTGGGCGCGATGGCGGCAGCGCGAACGAGCAACGGCCGTAGATAGGGCCCTTAACATAGGAATCCGTAAATAAGAGGCAATGTATCCCCTTTTCGAGGGCAATCAGCTCTACTATGTAGAAATCTGCCTATTCTTGAAGAACTTTTCCCCAATCGATTTGCGATTTCTTACGAGTTCCCTTGAACGATTCCCTCTTCTCGACCTTGCGATTCGTTCCCTTTGTCATTGATGAACAGATGCACCGCATGGTCCTTCAAATCCAGCCTTCCCTTCTTTGCGATGATTTTCTAAATTTGGCAGAAAATGCAGGATCTTCAGGAAAACCTTTGAACTTTCCCAACCAAACCCAATAACGCTCTTCAAATACTCATCATTTGTGAAGAAGGTTGCAATGAAGGACCAGCCGATGGTATCCCAATCGGCTTTTGGAAGTAAACGGAGCATCCACCAGGCCTGCTGCCCCCAGGGCCTCGCAGAGGAGGTATCCAAGAAAGAATGTGCCAAAGCCAGATCCCCTTTCTTCCTCGGAGATTGGAACTTGGTTGGGAACCCAGATCGGCTCGAAAGCTGGAAGAACCACCAGCTAGCACTGAATTTGGTGAAGGACTCGATAAACATCGCATATCCGCTAAGTCGATGTCCATGCATGCTTCTTATATCCTTAAGTCGATGTCTGCTTCATCGGCTGCGCTCAAAAATTTTGAATTTTTAGGCCGATTTGTGTGGGCCCCATATTTGACTGTATTATCTCATATCCTCGTGTTTTATCCATCTAGGTGCCCCAGACGCGTTGTCAGAGAATTGGTGGTATCGGCTCTTGAGGTAGTCCTTTGTTGGTCAAACGTTGATCCCGGCAGAATGAATGGTGAGGATAGTTTCGATCTTTGGAATCGGCCTCCACGTTGTTTGCTCGGTGAAGGTTTTGTAATATCCCTTCATCGGTTTCGGAGGGCCGTCGCAAGGATCAGCCTCGCCACGTTGCTTATTGACGTAGTCTTGCTACTCATCCAGGCCGGTGACAAAACCAGCCCAATCTCGACTTTAGCACGTTGGTGCGCTTGATCGTCTACCTCGAGTGCGCCGTGTAATCGTGGAGCTCTACATCGCGGACGACGAGCACCATGTTTGTGCCGGCAGATGTTTCATCATCGGCTTTCCTTTGCTTGGGGCGCCACTCTTTTCTTTGCGGCAGTCCCTCTTCATCCGGGGTCCTCGGACTTTCGCAGCCAAATCGGTCGTGCCTTCCTCGCGTATGCAAGTTAACCTTCGGCTTCCTCCGGCGCAATCGCTGAACCTGCGCTTTTGTGAATGGCGGAGACCATGGGCACCACCTTGGACGATGTTGCTGTATTCTTCGTTTTCTCCTCGTCTTCCGAATCCTCGAGATCTTCCAACCGAGGATCTCAGCACGTCTGTTTTGTGGTGGGAGAGGCCCTAGGCGCTCGAACACGGACACGTTGGCTGCCTCCTTCTTTTTCTGGTTGCATTAGGCGGTTGCGATTGTTGTGTCGGCTCATTCGAATCCCGGCAATTATGCGAAGAAGGCAGTCCCAATGCCTGTCCGTATTGTCTGCTCCCTGGCGTGGCGCTCTGCCGCTCCTCCCAGTGATCATGCGACGATGTCTTCTATCGTTTCGGCCATGCGGCCTCTTTCATCATCGTCGCCGTGTGACGGCGTTGATCATACCGACTCACGTACTTATTGAGGAGGTGATCGGAGAGGGTCGCCGATATACAGATGTTCTTCTTTCCCCCTGTGACGTAGCGCTTGCCATCTTGACGGAGCGATCGCATGGGCGGCCCCCTCTGTCCTTGCTCTGAGAGCAGCTGTCCTCATCCGTCCTTCTGGGCGGTGTCAAGCTCTACCATGCTTGATGTTGGCTGAGAAATCAGGCACCCTCCGAGGTGGGCGACTCACCATAGTGGCGTGGGAAGGGGTGTGTGTAAACCTTCATGGCATCTATCTGGTTAAAATTATCGCCCATTTTCTATCGCCATCTTGGATCTGCGACGCCACACCTGCAGTCGTTGTGGTGTGGGTGAACGTGTTATACCACTTGCAATATGGCTTTCCGTTCAGCTCTTGCACCGTAGAACTTTGTGGCCTTGGGAATCTTTATGTGCTTCTCGGAGTAAGAGATCGAAAATGCCGGTTTCGTCACGTGTCGAATCCTCTTGGAGGTCTGGTGGCTTCACCCATTTGGGATTCGGGGCTGCGGCTCGGAGTCCACTCCTTCGCGACCTCTTGTTCTCCGTAGCGACTTCACCTTCTGCGTCAACCATGGTAACCAGCTTGAACTTGTCGATAGACATCGGGTGGCAGCTGTTCATCTACGCGGCACCCGCCATCGCTAATGGCGGGTAGTCCGCTTGGGAGGCCACGTCCTTGATCGATGATGATAGACCCACCACCGCCAACTGGCTTCTTTTTCGCTTCGTGAACCGAATAGCATCGGTTCCTAAGTCTGGCCTTATGTATTCGACCACGCTGTTTTCGCTTCGTGATACTGTGCTAGATCGGCAATACCCGGCCTCGGAACACGAGTGATATTGCTCATGGACAGGCTCTTCAGTGCCAGAGTCTGGTGAGTTTGGTGGCAGACGTGTACCAACAGCCGATCTGTGAGGAGGTGCGAAGACCTACCCGCCAGCTCGTCGGCAGCTGAGATCATGCCAGACGTGCCAAATATCGGCTCACATGCTCGATGGGCGGAACCATCGATCCGTGAACTTTGTGAAGTCAGGAGCCGATATTTGGGTGGTGCGGGATCAATTATTTCGTTGGGGTACAACTTGGTATAGCCGTCGCCTTTCTGGCATCGCCGAACTGATCGCACAGATCATAATCTGATCGCGGTGATGACTGCCTGGTGCGGAACCACGAAGATTCGTTGGCGTACTTAACCAGCCACGCTTGTTTTTCTGTTCTGAGCCAACTGCAGGAGCTGGGCTCGGGAGTTTTGTCGGGGTGGCGTATTTAGCTAGCCACGTTTGCTTCTCAGGTCTGCCTCCGACGTTCTCCTGTTGCCCCAGAAGTCCCTGCTATAGCAACCTGGTTCGAGGGTGCCCAGGTGCTGCAGGCTGGCACGTATGCACATGCGTACCCGTGCGGGATCTCCTTGGGCGCGTCATGTAGGATTGGTAGTGATCTTGGGGTCACCACCAATCTTGTAGACGACATAGGCCGATGAGTTCGGCGCTTGGCGGTGCTGCCAACGCGAACGGCAGCGGTGGACGGACTGGAGTGGTATTTCTCCTTGGTGAGTCCCTAGAGCTGGTCTGGCGGAGAATACCGATGGCTCATGATCTCCTGGATCCACGGCATGCGGCGGCGCTCCACGTTGCGAGTGCCAGAATGGCGGTGCAGCGAATGAGCCACCATGAAGTTTATCTCCTGACGCGGCTGACCTGTGCGTTCCTCGGCGTGGGTGAAGGTGCTCCATCCAGCGCGCGTTCGAGTGAGAACCCTTCCATCGATGCCGCCAGGAGGCGGGTCTGTGGAAAGAGGCCGATGAGGTCGGCCGAGGAAGGCGACCTCGTCATACTTCTTCTTGAGCTTGGCGAGCTCCTCGTACGTGGCCAGGAGTTTCTTCCGCCATCTCGATGTGGATGGCGAGGTGGTTGTCGTTGGTGTCCCAGGGCGTGCGAAATGTGTTGGCGTCGAGAAACCCACCGTGACGATGGCTTATGCCAGTAGAGCAGGAACAACTGGGCTGCAGCCAACTCCCCTCGGCGGACCGCAAAGCCTCTGGTCGCGCGCCGATGCAAATTACAGGGCGTGCCGACTATACAGTCAGGAAGGTGTGGATGATGCCTCGCTTTCTGCGGGGCACACACGTACACGTTAAATCGAGCCTCGATCGGCTCTCGAGGTTGTCTGTGAATCGGCTCATGGAGCCGATCCACCCATGATTCGAAGGTGGCCGAATATATGTGGTCTTGATCATGATAAAGCATATGAGATCCACGACGATCTAGGGTTTCACCGCATAATGGATCATCCTACTCACGATTGGGCCTCGCTCACGCACGGTAATCGTAAGCCAGCCCTAGACAAGGCCTAAAAACCAACACTAGGTTGATCCTCGGACGTTCTGTCTAGGGGCAGCAAGCTACACCCTACATGCATGGATCCTCAACCCTTTGTAGGCCTAACTATTGCAGATATTAAACTAATCCTTGATGAATCAAGGAGCGTAAACGGATGAGATCTACTAAATAACGATCAAGCGGGGTGCCCTGCACCCATGATGAGGTACGGGGACGGCTAGATGCGCAGGGGTTGCACGACGCACATGATACTAGGAACAATGCTGCTAACACATCTATTATTCTTCGTTGCTGCCATCAAAAGGCTTCCGACACGAGCAGCACCCATGAACAGCTGAGCAGGCTCGTGCTGCCTGAATCGCGAATGCGATCTAGGCGGCATGGTGCTACCGGAGGAACCCTCGAGGCAGAAGGAGGTTGGCGATGCGCAGAGATTGGTTTGTGTTGAACGTTGGTTGTTGTTTATTCCATAAACCCTAGATACATATTTATAGTCCGGGGACTTTCTAATGTGGGCATGCACTAAACCGTGCACGGATAAACTCTAATTTCTATTTAAGATGCGATCTAATATTACGATACAGCGGTTCAGCCCAGCAGTAAACAAGGCCGATTCCGTATTTCTCCCACGTACAAACTTCACATCCATCTTGATCGCGGCCCTTTCGCAATTGGTCAAGTGTGTTGTGATTGGTAATGCGGGTTCCACGTTGGCGCGGTTTCACGGTGTTGCGCCGCACTACACTCCTCACCAACAACCTTCACGTGCTTCTTGGCTCCCCTGCAGTTTTGGTTTCTTTAGAGGGCTTGCTTGTGCATCATACCTTCTCTTGGGGTTCCCAATGGACGTGGCATCTCAGCATGAGGCCTCAAACGAAGGTTTGTAGAACAGTAGGAGTTTTCCCTTAAGTGGATCACCCAAGGTTTATCGTTCGGGGAGGAAGAGGTCAAAGATATCCCTCTCGAGCAACCCTGCAACCACAAAGCAAGAAGTCTTTTGTGTCCCCAACACTAATACACTTATCGGATGTATAGGTGCACTAGTTTGACGAAGAGATAGTGAAATACAAGTAGTATGGATGTATATGAGTGGTAATAGCAATCTGAATAAAATATGGCAGCAAGTAAACATACGGTAGAACAGTAAATAAATTGTTTGCAGTATTGGAAACAAGGCCTAGAGATCATACTTTCACTAGTGGACACTCTCAACATTGATCGCATAATAAATACTTCTTCTCATATGTGCTACATACACTCTTGTTTGATAATGAACATCATTCGTTGCGTAGGATTACACGAACCCTCCCGGAGTTAACAAGCTCCACAACATTCGATATTCATGTTTAAGTAACCTTAGAGCATAATAGATCATTGCAAAATAAACCAAGAACTAACATAGCGCACACACTGTCCACATTACACTATGAAGGAGGAATAGATCACATCAATACTATCATAATGATAATTAACTCCACAATCTACGAGAGATCATGATCATAATCTACGACAAGAACCACATGGTGCACACACTAGTCACCTTTACACCATGCAGGAGGAATAGACTACTTTAATAACATCACATGAGTAGCACATAACTAGTAGCGATACAAAGCTCATCATATGGATCTCAATCATGTAAGGCAGCTCATGAGATCATTGGAGTACAGAGAGAGAGATTAACCACATAGCTACGGTAGAGCCCTTAGCCTCGAGGGAGAACTACTCCCTCCTCATGGGAGACAACAGCGTTGATGAAGATGGCGGTGGTGTCGATGGAGATGGCTCCGGGGGCAATTCCCCGTCTGGCGAGGTGGGGCAGAGACTGTCCCAGAATCTTGATTTGCGATGCGCGGCAGTTGGAAGGTTTTCTCGGGTTTCGTCGAACATGGTCGAGGATTTAGGTCAGGGACGACTAAATAGGCGAAGAGGCGGAGTCGGAGGGGCCACAGGGGGCCACTAGGGTGGCGTGGTCCAGGCCCTGGCCTGCCCCTATGTCGGGGCCCCGGGCTCCCCCTCATGGCTCTCGGGTGTTGGAAGCTTCGTGGGAAAATAGGATGTGAGGCGTTGATTTCGTCCGATTAGAAGAATTTCCTTACTAGGATTTAGAAACCAAGCAGAGAAAAGGAACTGGCACTTCGGCATCTCGTCAATAGGTTAGTTCAAGGCGCATCAAAATGATATAAAGTGTGAATAAAACATGTAGGTATTGTCATAAAACAAGCATGGAACATAAGAAATTATAGATACGTTTGGGACGTATCAAGCATCCCAAGCTTAGTTCCTACTACCCTCAGTAGGTAAACGATAACAATGATAATTTCTTAAGTGACATGCCATCATAACCTTGATCATACTATTGTAAGCATATGAGATGAATGCAGCGATCAAAACAATGGTAATGACATGAGTAAACAAATGAATCATAAAGCAAAGACTTTTCATGAATAGTACTTCAAGACAAGCATCAATAAGACTTGCATAAGAGTTAACTCATAAAGCAATAATTTCATGATATAGGTATCGAAGCAACACAAGGAAGATTAAGTTTAGAGGTTGCTTTCAACTTGTAACATGTATATCTCATGGATATTGTCAACATAGAGTAATATAACAAATGCAATATGCAAGTATGTAGGAATCAATGCACAGTTCACACAAGTGTTTGCTTCTTGAGGTGGAAAATAGGTGAACTAACTCAACATAAAAAGTAAAAGAATGGCCCTTCGAGAGGAAGCATTGATTGCTATATTTGTGCTAGAGCTTTGATTTTGAAAACATCAAGAGAATAAAGTAAAGTTTTGAGAGGTGTTTGTTGTTGTCAACGAATGGTAGTGGCTCTAACCCACTTGCCAGACAAACCTTGGCGGCGCCATTTATTTTTATTTTTGTGTGGCACTCCTTCCAACCTTGCTTTCACAAACCATGGCTAACCGAATCCTCGGGTGCCTGCCAGCAATCTCATACCATGAAGGAGTGCCTTTTTATTTTAGTTTTATTTAGATGACACTCCTCCCCACCTTTGCTTTCTCAAGCCATAGCTAACGAATCCTTCGGGTGCCGTCCAACAATCACATACCATGGAGGTTTTTTTAATTAATTTGGGACTGGGAATCCCATTGCCAGCTCTTTTTGCAAAGTTATTGGATAAGCGGATGAAGCCACTAGTCCATTGTGAAAGTATGTCAGAAGTAAATGACAAGATCGAAAGATAAAACACCACATACCTCATGAGCTATAAAACATTGACACAAATAAGAGATAATAGCTTTTGAATTGTTTAAAGGTAGCACATGAAGTATTTACTTGGAATGGCAGGAAATACCACATAGTAGGTAGATATGGTGGACACAAATGGCATGGTTTTGGCTCAAGGTGTTTGGATGCACGAGAAGCATTTCCTCTCAGTACAAGGCTTTGGCTAGCAAGGTTGTTTGAAGCAAACACAAGTATGAACCGGTACAACAAAACTTACATAAGAACATATTGCAAGCATTATAAGACTCTACACTGTCTTCCTTGTTGCTCAAACACTTTTACCAGAAAATATCTAGACCTTAGAGAGACCAATCATGCAAACCAAATTTCAACAAGCTCTACGTAGTTCTTCATTACTAGATTTAAACTACATGATGCAAGAGCTTAAACATGATTTATGAGAGCTCAAAACAATTGCCAAGTATCAAATTATTCAAGACCATATGAAGCATTTTTTGTCCAACCAAATATCAACAAGTGAAGCGATCAACTTTCGCCCTTGAACATTAAAAGCTAAGAACACATGCGTTCATATGAACCAGCGGAGCGTGTCTCTCCCCACAGGATGAACTTATTCAGAGAATGAAAATAACAAACGAAAATAAAAGCACACAGACGGTCCAAGTAAAATACATAGGATGTATTTGAATAAAAATATAGTTTCACAAGAAGAAACCGATAAGTTGTCGATGAAGAAGGGGATGCCTTGGGCATCCCAAGCTTAGATGCTTGAGTCTTCTTAAAATATGCAGGATGAACCGGGGCATCCCCAAGCTGACCTTTCACTCTTCTTGATCATAGTATATCACCCTCTTCTATTGACCCTTGAAAACACACAAACTTCAAGCAAACTCATTGAGGGTTAGTGCATAATCAAAATTCACATGTTCAGAGGTGACACAATCATTCTTAACACTTCTGGACATTGCACAAAACTTCTGAAAGTTAATGGAACAAAGAAACTCATTCAACTTAACAAAAGCGGCAATGCGAAATAAAAGGCAGAATCTGTCAAAAACAGACAGTCGTAAAGACGAACCTGGAAGGGCACTTAACTTGCTCAACGAAAAAACTCAAAACTAATGAAAGTTGCGTACATATCTGAGGATCACACACGTAAATTTTCAGATTTTTTTTGATTTTGTTACAGAGACTTCTGCTCAAATTCGTGACAGACAGCAAATCTGTTTCTGCGCAGCAATCCAAATCTAGCATCAACTTTACCATAGAGACTTTACTTGGCACAAAAACATGATAAGGAGAGGTTGCTACAGTAGTAAACAACTTCCAAGACTCAACAAAACAAAAAATTGCTGTAGTAAAATAAACACATGGGTTATCTCCCAAGAAGTTCTTTCTTTATAGCCATTAAGATGGGCTCAGCAATTTTAATGATGCTCTCATGAAAATAGACAATGAAGCAAAAGAGAACATCAAGAAGCAATTTAAACACATTTAAGTCTAACCCACTTCCTATGAAAAGGAATCTTGTACACAAATAAATTCATGAAGACAAAGTGGCAAGCATAGGAAGGCAACACAAGCGCAATTTCAAGATTCTCAACATAAAGAGGGAAACTTAATATTATTAAGATGCATATAACCATGTTTCCCTCTCTCATAATAACTTTCAGTAGCATCATGAACAAACTCAACAATATAACTATCACATAAAACATTCTTGTCATGAGCCACATACATAAAATTATTACTCTCCACATAAGCATAATCAATTTTATTAGTTGTAGTGGGAGCAAATTCAACAAAGTAGCTATCATTATTATTATCATCAAGTGTAGGAGGCATAGTATAATCATAATACAATTTACTCTCCATAGTAGGCGGCACCAAAAGTCCACTATCATTATAATCATCATAAATAGAAGGCAAAGTATCATCAAGAAAATTTTCTCCTCAATGCTTGGGGGACTAAAAATATCATGCTCATCAAAACCAGCTTCCCCAAGCTTAGAATTTTCCATATCATTAACAACAATGGTGTTCAAAGCGTTCATACTAATATCATTGCTACTAGCATGCAAATAAGATTCCATAGGTTTTTAATTTTCGCAGCAAACAATCCATGTCTTAACTCGGAAATAAAATAAGAAGCTCATTGTTGCTTTCCATTATGCCTAACTAGTGTAAACAAGAAACCAAAAGATGCAATTGCAGGATCTAAAGGAAATAGCTTCGAGTACTACAACCGCCGGAAAATAGCTTAGTAGCCGAGATCCGAGTGTGAGTACCTTTTACCTTTCCTCCCGGCAACGGTGCCGGAAAATAGCTTGATGTCTACGGGTGCTTCTATTCTTGTAGACAGTGTTGTCCAAGAACGAGAGGTTTGTAGAACAGCAACAAGTTTTCCCTTAAGTGGATCACCCAAGGTTTATCGAACTCGGGAGGAAGAGGTCAAAGATATCCCTCTCAAGCAACCACTACAACCACAAAGCAGAAGTCTTTTGTGTCCCCAACACACCTAATACACTTGTCGGATGTATAGGTGCACTAGTTCGGCGAAGAGATAGTGAAATACAAGTAGTATGGATGTATATGAGTGGTAATAGCAATCTGAATAAAATATGGCAGCAAGTAAACATGCGGTAGAACAGTAAATAAACGGTGTTTGCGGTATTGGAAACAAGGCCTAGGGATCATACTTTCACTAGTGGACACTCTCAACATTGATCGCATAATAAATACTTCTTCTCATATGTGCTACATACACTCTTGTTTGATAATGAACATCATTCGTTGCGTAGGATTACACGAACCCTCAATGCCGGAGTTAACAAGCTCCACAACATTCGATATTCATGTTTAAGTAACCTTAGAGCATAATAGATCATTGCAAAATAAACCAAGAACTAACATAGCGCACACACTGTCCACATTACACTATGAAAGGAGGAATAGATCACATCAATACTATCATAATGATAATTAACTCCACAATCTACGAGAGATCATGATCATAATCTACGACAAGAACCACACGGTGCACACACTAGTCACCTTTACACCATGCGGGAGGAATAGACTACTTTAATAACATCACATGAGTAGCACATAACTAGTAGCGATACAAAGCTCATCATATGGATCTCAATCATGTAAAGCAGCTCATGAGATCATTGTATTAGTACGAGAGAGATTAACCACATAGCTACGGTAGAGCCCTTAGCCTCGGAGAACTACTCCCTCCTCATGGGAGACAGCAGCGTTGATGAAGATGGCGGTGGTGTCGATGGAGATGGCTCCGGGGGCAATTCCCCGTCCCGACAGGGTGCCGGAACAGAGACTTATGTCCCCCGAATCTTGATTTCGCGATGGCGGCGGCTCTGGAAGGTTTTCTCGGGTTTCGTCGAACGTGGTCGATGATTTAGGTCGAGGACGACTAAATAGGCGAGGCGAGTCGGAGGGCCAGGGGCCCACACACTAGGGTGGCGCAGCCCGGGCCACGGCCGCCACCACCTGTCATCTGGGCCAGGGCTCCTCTGGCGGCTCTCGGGTGTTGGAAGCTTCGTGGGAAAATAGGATGTTGGGCGTTGATTTCGTCCGATTAGAGAATATTTCCTTACTAGGATTTCTGAAACCAAAAACAGAAAACTGGCACTTCGGCATCTCGTCAATAGGTTAGTTCCGGAAAACGCATCAAAACGATATAAAGTGTGAACAAAACATGTAGGTATTGTCATAAAACAAGCATGGAACATAAGAAATTATAGATACGTTTGGGACGTATCAAGTACTTGTAGGGTTTAGTGGAATATGGTTATGTAATGCAAAATCTTGGGCATAGTTGCTATTATAGTTCATCACAATGGTGTGATGCTAAATAAGGATAACTAAGGGTGATAATCTTGGTAATAAGAACTAGGGTTTACATTTGGTTGATCCTACTTGATCAACTGGTTTAATTTGGATGAGGACATGAAATACCAATTTATTAGTAATAGGGCTTCTACATTTTATGTGGACATGGACATGTATTTAGTTGCTAATTATGGATCTATGAATGAAAAGAAAATAATATTATCACATGTATAACCTAGGGTTTAGGTTCATAAGCAAGTAAGGGTTCACATTAAATAATAGGATTAGCATTTTAGGGTTCCACATGAAATTATAAGATTATGGTTTCATCCAATATGGAATTTAGGGTTTCCTATTTGTGACACAATATTTTAGGTAATAACTTAATGATCAAGTTTAGGTTACTAATAACTTTGGATTAAGAAAACAATAATGGATTAAGTATTTTATTATTTTCAAAGGATTAATAATTAAGATAATTATTATTCAGGGTTTAAATCCCTCTAATAAGGATTTAATAAGATAATGATAAAATAAAATTAGTTTTAGTGTTATCTTTATTTTCTTAATGATTTTTATTTAATTTAGAAGGTTTTCCTAATTATTGAATTTTAATTGAATTAAGAATAAAAGAAAAGACTTAAATAATAAGTGTTAAACAATTAAATTTTTATTTAAAATATAAATTTCATATTATATTTTTATTGGATAGAGTTTATTTTTATAAGAATTTTGGTACCTCATTTATATTTTTCTGAGTTAAAATGAATTTTCTATATTCTTTGAAAATTTCAGATATTTTTTGGATTTAAATTTAAAACGGAATTACTAAACATACCCAGACTAGAACTACCCGCAGCTATTGACATGTGGGCCAGGGGCCAGCTCAGCGGCCAAGTTGGCTTGGCCAGGTCAAAATCAATGACGTGGCCAGGAGCACGGTGGCCGGCGGGTAGACGTCGTCAGCGACGATGATTCTGACCACGAGCGGACCCGCAACTGATTCCATTCGAACCAGTGCGTCACAGGGATCCTAACGGTACCACCGTCGCTATCAAATGGTCACCGGAGCGGCGGCGGCGGTGATGCCCGACGACGGCGCTCACAGATGGTTGGTGTGGCGAGGCTACAGGACAATATCGAACTAGGCGAGCATGCTATTAGGCTCAGGAGCTCACCAGGAGTACGCCGGGCTTGACGGCAAGATGAATGGAGGTCTGGTTCGCCGGAATTAATGGATGCTGGCGTAGGAGAAGATGACCTTGGCGAGGTCGATTCAGGATGCTTTGGCTCGATTCCTCGCGCAGGTGAAGCAAGTCGAGCATGGCGATGCTGATGGCGTCCTCGGCGTGGTTCGGGGATGCCCCAATCGACGGCGATGAACGGACGCCGGCGGTTAGGGTTTCGGGTTTTTGCAAAATGGCAGAGAGAGAGAGGAAGAAGTCAAGGCTAGGGTTCGTCTAGGCTATTTATACGGCTCTAGCAGTCGTCGATGGTCGCCCATTCAACAACGGCGGCCAAGACGTGGAGCTCTTCATCGTGTTGGCGTCCCCCCGTGCGTCTGCGATGGCGAAGACGAAGACGACGACTTCGTCTTCGACCTTATCCTGGCGAAGCGGTATACGGGCTGGGCTGGGCTGCCTTCGTGGGCTGTGGTGATGGGCTGCTGCAGCCAGGTAAGCTCCTTCTCCTTTCTTTTTCTTTTTCTGTGTTTATTTTCTGCTTTTAATTTCACTTTTTGAATTCAAATTTGAATTCAGTTATGTTTACAAATGTTTTTACATATTTTAATTAGGACTTAATAGCAATGACAATTTCATGGTTTTGTTGTTCAGAACAAATAGTTAATATGTTTAAGCTTTATTGCAATTTTCATTTAGACATGATTTTATTTACTCATTTTAATTCCCCTATTCTTGTAGAATCAGTTTTTGTTTAAATTATTTGAAACTATCTTCTTGTTCATGGTGGAAATATGAGTAGGCTGAATTATGTGCTTAGCCATATTGGTTGTTCACTTACATTTTAATTATAGTTAACTTTTCAAATAGGGTTCTTAATGATGATGATTCAATCTGTCTCTCTCTTGGCTCTAAGAATATTTTATTAGGGTTGGTGGGATTTCTTATTAATATATAAGGTTATTTTACATGTATTCCTTTCATAAGCAAATAATTTAGAGTGGACCTTATTACTTAATTTCTTCTTTTATAATTTGGTCACTTGCTTATTATTTTATGTGCTCATCTATTGGCTAAGGAATTGGGACTTAGGTTGAATTTATTCTAAGTTTACTACTATTTATTATTTTTAATTCTAGCTTTGAAATACCTAGAGTGGATGTTATTCTCATCATGGTTTGGTTTTGGTTTATGAGGATAAGTGATTGATCACCACACATGGGTTTAATTATAGGATTTAGCACTAGGTTATTCTTATCTTCCATAATTGAAGTATAAGATTTGACTAGTGAGTACTTTTAGGGTTCTGATTATATTCACCGAATGGCACATGGTTTGTAACTCACTTATGGCCTAGGGTTTAGTCTCTCTCGTTATTGATAGGTTATTTATCTCAAAATATTATTAAGGTCCTCACAAACCTTGGCTAGGCAAGGTCTTGATATCCTTCATGTGTTTCACTACTTAAGACGTGGAGAATAATCTAGGGTTGCTCACTTAGTAGTCTCCCTACGATTTTATGTGATTGATGATATCTTCTTATTATACTAGGTTTAGCTTATGGCTTTTAATTTCACTTTTTGAATTCAAATTTGAATTCGGTTATGTTTACAAATGTTTTTACATATTTTAATTAGGACTTAATAGCAATGACAATTTCATGGTTTTGTTGTTCAGAACAAATAGTTAATATGTTTAAGCTTTATTGCAATTTTCATTTAGACATGATTTTGTTTACTCATTTTAATTCCCCTATTCTTGTAGAATCAGTTTTTGTTTAAATTATTTGAAACTATCTTCTTGTTCATGGTGGAAATATGAGTAGACTGGATTATGTGCTTAGCCATATTGGTTGTTCACTTACATTTTAATTATAGTTAACTTTTCAAATAGGTTTCTTAATGATGATGATTCAATCTGTCTCTCTCTTGGCTCTAAGAATATTTTATTAGGGTTGGTGGGATTTCTTATTAATATATAAGGTTATTTTACATGTATTCCTTTCATAAGCAAATAATTTAGAGTGGACCTTATTACTTAATTTCTTCTTTTATAATTTGGTCACTTGCTTATTATTTTATGTGCTCATCTATTGGCTAAGGAATTGGGACTTAGGTTAAATTTATTCTAAGTTTACTACTATTTATTATTTTTAATTCTAGCTTTGAAATACCTAGAGTGGATGTTATTCTCATCATGCTTTGGTTTTGGTTTATGAGGATAAGTGATTGATCACCACACATGGGTTTAATTATAGGATTTAGCACTAGGTTATTCTTATGTTCCATAACTGAAGTATACGATTTGACTAGTGAGTACTTTTAGGGTTCTGATTATATTCACCGAATGGCACATGGTTTGTAACTCAATTATGGCCTAGGGTTTAGTCTCTCTCATTATTGATAGGTTATTTATCTCAAAATATTATTAAAGTCCTCACAAACCTTGGCTAGGCAAGGTCTTGATATCCTTCATGTGTTTCACTACTTAAGATGTGGAGAATAATCTAGGGTTGCTCACATAGTAGTCTCCCTACGATTTTATGTGATTGATGATATCTTCTTATTATACTAGGTTTAGCTTATGGCTTATTTTCCTATTACTCCAAAGCATTATCATGGCATTATCATGACCCATTTATTCTTAATGGCTCCTTTCTTAAAGTTCTTAGGGTTTATGATCATTACCCAATGGTGATGATCATGCATGGTATGGGCTTTCCTAAGTATCACTAGAAGTATTTGGCTAGGGTTATACCAATTACCTCTATCACTCCACAAGGACTTGGGCTATAATCTTGGGTTGTACTCAAGGAATGATGATGTGATTATCTAAATATGTGGTTTTCCTAAGAATTCTACCTTGCTATCTTCTGAAGCTTGTTCTTCAGGAATTCTGATAAACCTGCATCTTGTGGTATGCCTCCACCTCCTAGCTGCTTCATCTTGGTCCTATCTCAAGCATGGATTGGCCCAACTCTTTGTTTTGCTTGTATCATGGTAAAAGATGATTAAATGGATGAGGTAGAGGGTTCCTTTTATAGGCTTGGGCATGCTCTAGTATCATGACACATAGGTGGTTACTCTTGCTTTGATTTGATGAGTAAGGTGCTTGGTTGTCATGCTCTTATCCATAGCAATCTTTTAAGCATGAAGTGGCATATCTTAGAATGCAAGCTATGTAGATATTCATCCTATGTGGCATGGGTATTATCCTCTCATATGATTTGTTTTTGGATAGCCAAGTGGATTTTGTTACTAAATATCTTGTGAATGATTTTATGCTTATGGGTGAGTCACTATATCATATGTGATTGTATTTATATTATAATTGGAATCAAAATGTCAAAGACAAGGATTATACCCCAATTTTGAATGGTGATATGTTTGATTTCACCAAGGCATGATCATATGAGTTTCAAAATACTCATAGTTTATTTTATTCAATTAGCTTGAACTATAATTCGTAATGTAAACGAATTTAGTTTTGTGATATTCCCCATATTTAATAATTTATGATTAAAATAATATTATATGGTTTTTATGCACTTTAGACCCTGGGTTTTACCGTATTTGGTAATAAGATTTAAAATTAAACTAGGTTTTACACAAAGGTAGTTTCTTAACTTTTAAGTGCTAATAACTTACAGATTGATTCTTATCTATTTGATTGTCATATGCATCTCCCATCTCTAGAGTTTAATGATAAGCTTGTGGTGGGGTTGAGTTCAAAGAGTTTTGTTCAAGAAATACTATGAGGATCATGGTAGGGATATTTATTTATTTAAGACATGGAAAAGATAAGTCAAGAATAGTTTCTCCATTTAATTGTTACTTGATTTGCAGTTGCATATGAATCAAGGTGTTGGTGCAATGAATAACCTAATATGATCTTTTAGAAGATCAAGCAATTGATCCTTGATTAATGTGTTATTATGTTGGTTTTTGTTCCATTTGATCTAACCCCTTAGATCAAATCATCTCTACCCAAAATAAGGTTTTAGCAAAGTCACATTGAGGTTTATAGCGCTTGGCTTGATGAGCTACTTCAATTCCATCGAGTCAAGTGAAACTTCAGTTACTGTGACAGGTTTTACTTGAAAGCGCGAAAACTCTCCAGATTTTCTATGCATGAATGCAATGCACACATCGGTTTCCTCTATTTTTGTAACCCCAAATCCTAGGATATTACACTGTGCTCCCATCAGGGCGACCTATTTTTGTTTTCCAATAACATTTAAAAAGTTTATGTACTACAAACTAAACTACAAACTACAGGAGATACAAGCCCTAGGCTACTTGCTGCCCGACGGACCGGCTCGGTCGTTGCGTCCCTTTGTCTGCTTCTCCGCGGCACGCCGTGCGGCCGCTGCGCCGCCGCGTCCTTTAGCAGGCGCTGCCGCAGTGTCTCGTTTGCAGCATCCTCGGCCTTCTTGAACTTCTCGAAAGAGTCAACTGACGCCCGCTGGTCCGCCGCCCTCTCCTCCGGGGTAGGCTCATCAGGTTCATCAGATGACTAGTCGATGTCGGAGGAGTCGTCCTCTGCGGCGGCCGCCTCCCTGCGATGTTCCATCTCGGCGTCAAACCCTGCATGGGCCGCCCGCTCCTACTCTGCTTCCTGCTCCGCGTCAACCATGAACTTCGCGTCCATGGCTGCGTCGAGGACGTTGTCGCTGCTTTCGTCGTCCTCCAAATCCTCTTCGGAGCTCTTGACCGGGGAAGGTGGAGTCGGAGGTGGAGACGCGGTAGCCTGGCCGCGCCCGCGCTGCTCATGGCAAAGGTGGAGGCTGTGCAGCGCCGGCGATACGGTGGGGGTTGTGCGGCGGCTAGAGTTTTGTGTGGGAGGAGATGAGAAGCGCGCGCCCCTGGTTATATAGGCCAGAGGGTGACGACGGGCGCGGCACGCGTGTCATCGCTATTATTTTGTGTGCAGAGGTGGGCAACAGCCGCTCAGCACGCGAGGCATCACCATTATCGTGGCCGCAGACTGCCGAAGCGACGCCTCGGCGCTAGTACTGGCACGCCTATGAAGACGCATCGAGACTGGATCGCTGTCAGGCGGGCCCGACGAAACGTCCGCCAGACGCAAATGGGCACTCGGCGCGTCCGCGCAGCATCCACGAGACGCATCCGAAGCGCATATTTGGGCCAGATTTGCGTCTCCACAGACAGCCCTGACACAATGGGTCGGGTCAGTGGGTCTAATCTCAGATGCATTTTCGATCGCAAATAGTCGCTCCGCATCCTCGTTTGGGGGCGATTTGCACAAAAATAACCCAAAAGTGAAAGAAAAGCACAGACTGACCCTCCGGCGAAACTATTTCACCCATCTAACCCTTTTGTGTGGCGCCCCGCACATCGGCGCCACACATGCCTGTGTGGCGCCCTTCCTGCCGGCGCCACACCCAGCTGACCGTGGCGCCCTCGACGCTGCGCTGGCGCGCCGATCGACGTGGCGGTTGTGTGGCGCCCCTCCCATCGGCGCCACACATGCACTTGTAATTGCCCCCAACGTAAGACAAAGCGTCTGGGACTTAGCCGTTTTGAGGAGGCTGTTTGTGTGGCCGCCACGGGCGCCACAGAGTGAGGTGTGGCGCCAATGCCACCGGCGCACACAAAACAGCTCAAAACGGCTAAGTCCCAGACTTCCGGAGCCCCTGGATGTGTTGGACATATAAGTTGCATCGTGTGTCGCCGATGCCACGGGCGCCACACAGTGCAGTGTGGCGCCGGTGTGAAGGGCGCCACACATTGACTTGTGTTAAAACCATGAAAAATCCTACCATATTCCAACAAAACTGCCATCATGTCAAAAGCTATGTCATACACACATCATATCAACAGCCATTTCGTACACACATCATGGACATAACATCATCATACCTAACATCGTAGCACATAGTTTCATACAATTTAAGATAGAATTCAAACAACACGAAGCAACGAAGATAGAGTTGACAACACTCTAAGTTCTAACTATCGGTGTCCGAGCCGGATTCGCCGGTGTGGGGGTAGTGCACGGCAGGCGGTGTCGTCGAACACCTTGACGATCATCTCGCCGTCCCCTCGTACGGAAGGTGAGCTGGCAGCGGGCTCGAGGTGGAGGTCACGGGCGAACTTGTCCCACCCCGTGTGCGGTACATCTTGCCCGCCCGTCGAACAGGACCTCCACGGGCCGGCGGCGAAGTTGCAGCTAGCCTCCGTAGCTGCAAGTGCGCCGCTCGGCCGTCGGCAACTCGGCGAACTTGTCCAGTAGCCTCTTGATGCGAGTGGGTCATCGTCGATGCGGAGGAACTCGAAGCAGCGTTCCTCATGCGAGAACGAGGAGGATGCGGTGGCCGGTGGCCGTGGGGCCCTTGCTGCTCCACCGCGGCGGCCCCTTCCCCGGAGGCGCCCAGGACCGCGGCCTCGACCGCCTCGCCGGCCACCGGGACCGGCCATCCTACATGTTTAAATTATTGAACCATATTATGATCCATTCCAATAACAAATATGAGTTACTCCATCACAAATACTAGACATACATGTGGGTTCATACACATACATACATAGGGTTCATACACATACATGTGAAATTTCATAAGTAGGTTTCAACAAATCTATGGTTCAAACACATGCATACATGAGGCTACCATCTCCAACACAAACAATACAATATAGAGTGCACACAAAAAAAACCATGTCTAGGGTTCATGTCCAAATCTAGCCCGATCTATGAAATTAGTGGATGAATGGAGAAGATTCGAAGGAGATTACCTTGAGAAATAGATGGGGAACGATCTCCACGGACAGATCTGGTGATTTGGTGGTGAATTTGGTGGGGGGAAAGGGGGAGAGAGAGGAACCGACGGCCACCTCCTGTTCTTCACGGGAAGCAGAGAGGAGAAAGAAGATGGTCGGGCTGGGATGGGCGCGCGCGGCCAAACTTAAGTGGATGTGGGCGCCCTTGCCAGGGGCGCCACACTCAACGTGTGGCGCCGGCGGGAGCGGCGCCACACATGCTGCCACGTCGGATCGGGATCACCAGCTCAGCGTCGACGAGCCACGTCGGACGGTTTGTGGCGCCAGCGACAGGGGCGCCACACAGGCATGTGTGGCGCCGGTGTGAGGGGTGCCACACAAAAGGGTTAGATGAGTAAAATAGTTTCGCCGGAGGGTTAGTCTGTGCTTTTCTTTCAGTTTTGGGTTATTTTTGTGCAAACCGCCTCGTTTGGGTTGTCTAACTGAAGATGCCCAAGCGGGCGTTCGCATTGGTGCGGACGTCCCCGTGTTGTCCTCACCAGCCTCTTGTCAACAGCAGATTCGTATTTCCTTCCCCTCCAACCCATACGGAAGTCAATCCAGCCGCCCAAGCTGTAGCGAGCGATGGTGGACGCCACCTCGGCCCTGCTCAAGCCGAAGGAAGAAGGGTCGGTAGGCTGGTAGAGCTACGAGCTCTTGGGGCCAAGAAACGTGCCAGATGGAGAAATAAAGCTCCGTCCATTCCTATGTTGAAATGGCTTGTAGGCGATTTACACGAAATAATCATCTTGGAGAAGAATTTCACGAAATGACCCTCCGACTAAACTATTTCACGCTTCTAACCCTTTTGTGTGGCTCCTTTCGCAAGGGCGTCACACCCTTCTGTGTGGCTCCCTTCGCAACGACGTCACACCCTTCTGTGTGGCTCCCTTCGCAACGACGGCACACATTCTGTCATACGTGGCGGCTCGAGCCAGCCTGCCGACAACGTGTGGCTCCGCTCCCACGGGCGTCACATAGACAGGTGTGGCGCCTAGCGAAGGGCGCCACACAAAAGGATTAGAAACGTGAAATAGTTTAGCCGGAGGGTCATTTCGTGCGTTTTTTCTCACAAAAGGTTATTTTTGTGTAAATAGCCTGGCTTGTATTGTGCAATTATGGTAGGCCTGCTATGAGGACGATGGCGATTGCATCATGCATGGCATGACCAGTGGGGGCGAATGTATGGACGATAAAAGGATACCGAACAAGAGACTCAACAAGGTTCTATATGGGCGCGCGTTTGGTAGCATGCACCCAATTCGTGGCTCAATGCGCCAGCGAGATGCGTTCACCTGCGCGTCGCGAACGGGCCATGGGCCATGAAAGTCGGGTCGTTTGGTAGCCTGTGCAGCCTTTTGCGCGTCAGAGAAGGAACCGAGGCCTCATTGTTTGGTTGCCCGTTTACAGTACTTTTTCCTTGCTCGTGCAGCCCACAGCCTGTTTGGTTGTAGATAGCTCAGACTTAGTGGGCGATGCATCACGAGCGAAGCAACTACTTCGTGATGCATCACAGATTCATCACACGAGGGGTTAGTATATACCATCTCGAACAAGTTCATCATTAGAGACCGGGATTAGGTTGTAGCAAGTCCTAGCTAATGGAGGGATACAAGATTACCTCCCAAAATCAGCAGATCATGACGAATGAAGCAGAAGCACTAAGCAAAAAACTGGTTGCGGAGTCAGGTTCTAAGCCAGCTCCTCCTCTCCGATGGCTGCAGCTTACGGTAGACGGCATACTCTGCTTCATCGTCTGCAATGAAGTCAATAGCCCTGATCAGCAAGTTAGGCTGGAACAGCTGCGCCTTGCACACAAACCGGGGAGTGAAGATCGTCTTCATCTGAGCGTAGTTCGTGATCGGGGTGACGTACTGACGGTGCTTCGGGTAGCGCTGCAATCCAGAAGGAACAAGCTGTTGTGCGGACGACATTGACATATATATACTTTCCAGATCTATGCAGGAACTCAATGAGCCTTCGTACCTGGATGTACTCGTCCCCGTCCCTTGGCACCGCCGTAGGCAGCAACCATCTTCGCTCCAGAATGTGATGGATTTCATCTTCATAATGATGCTCCACTTCGTCCTCAGTTTCGATGTGGTTGTACAGCTGAAGAGTGGTGACATGTACGTCGGCGAATGCAAGAACATCCGCGGCTACCTTCTTCATCTGCTGCTCCTTGAATCCCATGTTGAAGCAGACGGCGCTACGGACGAGCTGAACCAACCGGTTCAGCACAAACTCTGATAGCTCAGGTTTTCAAAACATGGCTGGTTTGCAATCAGACATGGCTGAGCATTCTGATGGCAGACAGATCAGGGGAGCCCAAAGGTATGATTGCCTACATGACAAACACTATCAGATCAATTAACTACCACTACCACATCAATGAACATCGAGGTAAGTAAGAGAGGCCTTACAGTCAAAAGAGCCACACGCAACAGGGGGGAAGCAGGGGACCTGGCGAAGATGCAGGCAGCACCACCGTCCCAGTGGAAGAGTCAACGACGACAACGGTCCCCGTCGTAGAGTCAGATACAACTTGGACAACCTTGATACGTCTCAAACGTATCTATAATTTCTTATGTTTCATGCTACTTTTATGATAATACTCACATGTTTTATACATACTTTACATCATTATTATGCACTTTCCGGCACTAACGTATTAACAAGATGCGAAGCGATTCCTTTTTAGGCTGTTTTTGGTTTCATTAATCCTACAAAGGAAATATTCGGAATTGGACGAAATCCGGGGTCTTATTTTTCCACGAAGCTTCAGAAGACCGGAGGATACGAAGTGGGGCCACGAGGTGGCGACACCACAAGGCGGTGCGGCCAAGGAGGGGCCCGCACCGCCCTATGGTGTGGGCCCCTCGTGTGCCCCCCTGCCCTTTGATACGCGTAGATGCACACGTCCGTTGGGAACCCCAAGTGGAAGGTATGATGCGTATAGAAGCAAGTTTCCTCGGTATGAACCAAGGTTTAATCGAACCAGTAGGAGCCAAGAAGCACGTTGAAGGTTGATGGTCGCGAAATGTGATGCGGCGCAACACCGGCGCCAACGCGAACCTGCACAACACAACCCAAGTACTTTGTCCCAACGAACAGTGAGGTTGTCAATCTCACCCGGCTGTAACAAAGGATTAAACGTATCGAGTGGAAGATGTTTAAAGAAACGGTAAAACAAGTAGATTGTATGCTATGTAAAGAATAGGACCGGGGCCACAGTTCACTAGAGGTGTCTCTCCCATAAGATAAAAGCATGTTGGGTGAACAAATTACAGTCGGGCAATTGACAAATAGAGAAAGGCATAACAATGCATATACATGATATGATAAATATAGTGAGATTTAATTGGGCATTACGACAAAGTACATAGACCGCCATCCAACTGCATCTATGCTGAAAAGTCCACCTTCGGGTTATCATCCGAACCCCTCCAGTATTAAGTTGCAAAGCAGAGACAATTGCATTAAGTATGGTGCGTAATGTAATCAACAACTACATCCTTGACATAGCATCAATGTTTTATCCCTAGTGGCAACAGCATCCACAACCTTAGAACTTTCATCACTGTCCCAGATTCAATGGAGGCATGAACCCACTATCGAGCATAAATACTCCCTCTTGGAGTTAAGAGTAAAAACTTGGAGAGCCTCTACTAGTAACGGAGAGCATGCAAGATCATAAACAACACATGAACAATAGATTGATAATCACCATAATCATAGTACTCTCTATCCATCGGATCACGACAAACACAACATATAGAATTACATATAGATGATCTTGATCATGTTAGGCAGCTCACAAGATCCAACAATGAAGCACAACAAGGAGAAGACGACCATCTAGCTACTGCTATGGACCCATGGTCCAGGGTGGACTACTCACTCATCATCCGGGAGGCGATCTGGCGATGAAGAGTCCTCCAGGAGATGAATCCCCTCTCGAGTGCGATCTCCGAATCCCCCGAGGGGATTCGGCGGCCGCGTCTGCGTAAGGTTTTCGTATCGGCGGGGTCGTGGGGTTTCTCGCCGGGGGCTTTCGTAGGCGGAGGGTCGAGGGGGGCCACACGAGGCCCCACGAGCAGGTTGCTCGGCCCCCGGCCGCGCCGGCGGCCCTGCAGCCGCCTCGTGGCCCCACTCGTTATCTCTTCGGTCTTGGAAGCTTCGTGCAAAAATAGGACCCTGGGCGAAAGTTTCGTCCAATTCCGAGAATATTTTTTACTAGGATTTTGAAACCAAAACAGCGAGCAACAAGCGGCTCTTCGACATCTTGTTAATAGGTTAGTTCAGAAAATGCATAAATATGACATATAATGTGCATAAAACATGTAGGTATCATCAATAAAGTAGCATGGAACATAAGAAATTATCGATACGTTGGAGCGTATCAGCATCCCCAACTTAGTTCTGCTCGTCGAGCAGGTAAAGCGATAACAAAGATAATTTTTGAAGTGACATGCCATCATAATCTTGATCATACTATTTGTAAACATATATAATGAATGCAACGATCAAAGCAAAGGTAATGACATGAGTAAACAAGCTGAATCATAAAGCAAAGACTTTTCATGAATAGTACTTCAAGACAAGCATCAATAAATCTTGCATAAGAGTTAACTCATAAAGCAATAAATCAAAGTAAAGGTGTTGAAGCAACACAAAGGAAGATGAAGTTTCAGCGGTTGCTTTCAACTTATAACATGTATATCTCATGGATATTGTCAACATAAAGTAATATAATAAGTGCAATATGCAAGTATGTAGGAATCAATGCACAGTTCACACAAGTGTTTGCTTCTTAAGTGGAAGGAGATAGGTAAACTGACTCAACAATAAAAGTAAAAGAATGGTCCTTCAATGAGGAAAGCATCGATTGCTGTATTTGTGCTAGAGCTTTTATTTTGAAAACATGAAACAATTTTGTCAACGGTAGTAATAAAGCATATGAGTTATGAAAATTATATCTTACAAGTTGCAAGCCTCACGCATAGTATACTAATAGTGCCCGCACCTCGTCCTACTTAACTTGGACTACCGGGTCTTCGCATGCCATGTTTCAACCAAGTGTCACAAAGGGGTACCTCCATGCAGCCTGTACAAAGGTCTAAGGAGAATGCTCGCATTTTGGATTTCTCGCTTTTGATTATTCTCAACTTAGACATCCATACGGGACAACATGGACAACAGATGATGGACTCCTCTTAAATGCATAAGCATGTAGCAAAGTTATTATTCTCATATGAGATTGAGGATATATGTCCAAAACTGAAACTTCCACCATGATTCATGGCTTTAGTTAGCGGCCCAATGTTCTTCTCTAACAATTTTGCATGCTCCAACCACTAAAATGATAGACCTTAGACAAGACGGACATGCATAGCAACTCACATGATATTCAACAATAGTTGATGGCGTTCCCCCGAAGCATGGTTATCGCACAACAAGCAACTTAATAAAATATAAAGTGCATAAGTACATATTCAATACTACGATAGTTTTTAAGGCTATTTTGTCCCATGAGCTATATATTGCAAAGGTGAATGATGGAATTTTAAAGGTAGCACTCAAGCAATTTACTTTGGAATGGCGGAGAAATACCATGTAGTAGGTAGGTATGGTGGACACAAATGGCATAGTAGTTGGCTCAAGGATTTTGGATGCATGAGAAGTATTCCCTCTCGATACAAGGTTTAGGCTAGCAAGGTTATTTGAAGCAAACTCAAGGATGAACAGGTGCAGCAAAACTCACATAAAAGACATATTGTAAACATTATAAGACTCTACCGTCTTCCTTGTTGTTCAAAACTCAATACTAGATATTATCTAGACCTTAGAAACCAAATATGCAAATCAAATTTTAGCAAGCTCTATGTATTTCTTCATTAATGGGTGCAAAGCATATGATGCAAGAGCTTAAACATGAGCACAACAATTGCCAAGTATCACATTATCCAAGACATTTTTAGAATTACTACATGTAGCATTTTCCAATTCCAACCATATAACAATTTAACGAAGAAGAAACTTCGCCTTGAACATTATGAGTAAAGCCTAAGGACATATGTGTCCATATGCAACAGCGGAGCGTGTCTCTCCCACAAAGTGAATGCTAGGATCCATTTTATTCAAACAAAAACAAAAACGAAAACAACCGACGCTCCAAGTAAAGAACACAAGATGTGATTGAATAAAAATATAGTTTTCGGGGAGGAACACGATGATGTTGTCGATGAAGAAGGGGATGCCTTGGGCATCCCCAAGCTTACGCTTGAGTCTTCTTAAAATATGCAGGGGTGAACCACGGGGGCATCCCCAAGCTTAGAGCTTTCACTCCTCTTGATCATAGTATATCATTCTCCTCTCTTGACCCTTGAAAACTTCCTTCACCAAACTTCAAGCAAACTCATTAGAGGGTTAGTGCACAATTAATAATTCACTCATTCAGAGGTGACACAATCATTATTTTCACTTCAGGACATTGCATAATGCTACTGGACATTAGTGGATCAAAGAAATAAATCCAACATAGCAAAAGAGGCAATGCGAAATAAAAGGCAGAATCTGTCAAAAACAGAACAGTCCGTAAAGACGAATTTAGAAATGGCACCAGACTTGCTCAAATGGAAAAACTCAAAACTAATGAAAGTTGCGTACATATCTGAGGATCACGCTCGTAAATTGGCAGATTTTTTCGAATTTTCTACAGAGAATTGTGCCCAGATTCGTGACAGACAGCAATGCTGTTTCTGCGCAGCGATCCCAAATATAACATCAACTTTGACATAGAAACTTTACTTGGCACAAAAACATGATAAGGAGAGGTTGCTACAGTAGTAAACAACTTCCAAGACTCAACAAAACAAAAAATTGCTGTAGGTAAAAACATGGGTTGTCTCCCATAGCGCTTTTCTTTAACGCCTTTCAGCTAGGCGCGAAAGTGCAAATCAAGTATTATCGAGAGTAGAAGCATCAACATCATAGCTTGTTCTAATAATAGAATCAAAGAGGCAACTTCATTCTCTTTCTAGGGTAGTGTTCCATACCTTTCTTGAGGAAATTGATATTGCAACCCCTCATATCAATACAGACACCAACAGTTGAAGAAAAGGTCTTCCCAACACAATTGGACAAGATGCATTGCATTCGATATCCAAGACAACAAAATCAACGGGGACAAGGTTATTGTTAACCGTAATGCACATTATCAATCCTCCCCAAAGGTTTCTTTTTAACATTATCGGCAAGATTAACATCCAAATAACAATTCTTCAATGGTGGCAAGTCAAGCATATCATAAATCTTTTTAGGCATAACGAAATACTTGCACCAAGATCACATAAGGCATTACATTCAAAGTCATTAAATTTCATTTTAATGATGGGCTCCCAACCATCTTCTAACTTTCTAGGAATAGAAGTTTCAAGTTTTAGTTTCTCTTCTCTAGCTTTTATGAGAGCATTTGTAATATGTTTTGTAAAGGCTAAATTTATAGCACTAGCATTAGGACTTTTAGCAGTTTTTGTAAGAATTTTATAACTTCAGAGATGTGGCAATCATCAAAATCTAAATCATTATGAGCTACAGCAATGGGATCATTGTTCCCAAGGTTGGAAAAAATTTCAGCAGTTTTATCACAAGCAGTTTCAGCAGTTTTAGCAATTTCAGGCAGTTTTGTACGCTTTGCACTAGGAGTAGAAACATTGCCAACACCAATTATTTTACCATTGATAGTAGGAGGTGCAGCAACATGTGAAGAATTAGCATTACTAGTGGTGGTAATAGTCCAAACTTTAGCTACATTATTCTCTTTAGCTAGTTTTTCATTTTCTTCTCTATCCCTCCTAGCACGCAGTTCAGCCATTAATCTTATATTCTCATTAATTCTAACTTGGATGGCATTTGCTGTAGTAGTAATCTTATTATCAATATCATTATTAGGCATAACTTTCAATTTTAAAAGATTAACATCAGAGGCAAGTCTATCAACTCTAGAAGCAATAGTATCAATTTTATCAAGCTTTTCCTCAACAGATTTGTTAAAAGCAGTTTGTGTACTAATAAATTCTTTAAGCATGGCTTCAAGACCAGAGGGTACATTCCTATTATTGTTGTAAGAATTCCCATAAGAATTACCATAACCATTACCATTAGCAGAAGGATATGGCCTATAGTTATTACCAGAGTTGTTCCTATAAGCTTTGTTGTTGAAATTATTATTTTTAATGAAATTCACATCAACATTTTCTTCTTGAGCAACCAATGAAGCTAAAGGAACATTATTTGGATCAACATTAGATCTACCATTAACAAGCATAGACATAATCACATCAATTTTATCATTCAAGGAAGAGGTTTCTTCAAGAATTTACCTTCTTACCTTGTGGAGCTCTTTCCGTGTGCCATTCAGAGTAATTTATCATCATATCATCAAGAAGTTTTGCCGCCCCCAATGTGATGGACATAAAGGTACCTCCAGCAGCTGAATCCAATAAATTCGCGAAGAAAAATTTAGTCCTGCATAGAAGGTTTGGATTATCATCCAAGTAGTCAGTCCATGGGTTGGGCAATTCTTTACCAAAGTTTTCATTCTCTCCCATGCTTGAGCAACATGTTCAGTATCTAATTGTTTAAAATTCATTATGCAACTTCTCAAAGATATAATTTTAGCGGGAGGATAATATCTACCAATAAAAGCATCCTTGCATTTAGTCCATGAATCAATACTATTCTTAGGCAAAGATAGCAACCAGTCTTTAGCTCTTCCTCTTAATGAGAAAGGAAACACTTTCAATTTAATAATATCACCATCTACATCTTTATACTTTTGCATTTCACAAAGTTCAACAAAATTATTGAGATGGGCAGCAGCATCATCAGAACTAGCACCAGAAAATTGTTCTCTCATGACAAGGTTTAGTAAAGCAGGTTTAATTTCAAAGAATTTTCTGTAGTAGCGGGTGGAGCAATAGGTGTGCAGGAAATCATTATTATTTGCATTTGTGAAGTCACACAATTTAGTATTTTCAGGAGTATTCATTTTAGCAACGGTAAATAAAACAAACTAGATAAAGTAAATGCAAGTAACTAATTTTTGTGTTTTTGATATAGAGAGCAAGACAGTAAATAAAGTAAAACTAGCAACTAATTTTTTTGTGTTTTGATTTAGTGCAGCAAACAAAGTAGTAAATAAAATAAAGCAAGACAAAAACAAAGTAAAGAGATTGAGAAGTGGAGACTCCCCTTGCAGCGTGTCTTGATCTCCCCGGCAACGGCGCCAGAAATTTAGCTTGATGCACACGTCCGTTGGGAACCCCAAGTGGAAGGTATGATGCGTATGAAGCAAGTTTCCCTCGGTATGAAACCAAGGTTTAATCGAACCAGTAGGAGCCAAGAAGCACGTTGAAGGTTGATGGTCGCGAAATGTGATGCGGCGCAACACCAGGGATTCCGGCGCAACGCACAACACAACCCAAGTACTTTGTCCCAACAAAGCAGTGAGGTTGTCAATCTCACGGCTTGCGTAACAAAGGATTAAACGTATCGAGTGGAAGATGTTTGCAAAAAAAGTAAAACAAGTAGATTGTATGCTATGTAAAGAATAGGACCGGGGTCCACAGTTCACTAGGGTGTCTCTCCCAGATAAAAGCATGTTGGGTGAACAAATTACAGTCGGGCAATTGACAAATAGAGAAAGGCATAACAATGCATATACATGATATGATAAATATAGTGAGATTTAATTGGGCATTACGACAAAGTACATAGACCACCATCCAACTGCATCTATGCCTAAAAAGTCCACCTTCAGGTTATCATCCGAACCCCTTCCGGTATTAAGTTGCAAAGCAGCAGACAATTGCATTAAGTATGGTGCGTAATGTAATCAACAACTACATCCTTAGACATAGCATCAATGTTTTATCCCTAGTGGCAACAGCACATCACAACCTTAGAACTTTCGTCACTGTCCCAGATTCAATGGAGGCATGAACCCACTATCGAGCATAAATACTCCCTCTTGGGTTAGAGTAAAAACTTGGCGAGCCTCTACTAGTAACGGAGAGCATGCAAGATCATAAACAACACATGAACAATAGATTGATAATCACCATAATCATAGTACTCTCTATCCATCGGATCGACAAACACAACATATAGAATTACATATAGATGATCTTGATCATGTTAGGCAGCTCACAAGATCCAACAATGAAGCACAACAAGGAGAAGACGACCATCTAGCTACGCTATGGACCCATGGTGGGGTGGACTACTCACTCATCACTCGGAGGCGATCATGGCGATGAAGAGTCCTCGGGAGATGAATCCCCTCTCCGGCAGGGTGCCGGAGGCGATCTCCAGAATCCCCAGAGATGGGATTCGCGGCGGCGGCGTCTGGAGGGTTTCCGTATCGTGGCTCTCGGTCTTGGGGTTTCGACGGAGGCTTTAAGTAGGCGGAGGTCCAGGGGGGCCACACGAGGGGCCAGAGGCCAGGTCGGCGCGGCCGGGCCTGGGCGCGCCGGCCACCCTACGGCCGCCTCGTGGCCCCACTTCGTTATCTCTTCGGTCTTCGGAAGCCGTGCAAAAATAGGACCCTGGGCGAAAGTTTCGTCCAATCCGAGAATATTTCTTTACTAGGATTTCTGAAACCAAAAACAGCACAGCAACTGGCTCTTTGGCATCTTGTTAATAGGTTAGTTCAGAAAATGCATAAATATGACATATAATGTGCATAAAACATGTAGGTATCATCAATAAAGTAGCATGGAACATAAGAAATTATCGATACGTTGGAGACGTATCACCCTTCCGCCTACTTAAAGCCTCCGTCGCGAAAACCCTATTACTGAGAGCCACGATACGGAAATACTTCCAGAGACGCCGCCGCCGCCAATCCCATCTCGGGGGATTCAGGAGATCGCCTCCGCAGAGGGGAATCATCACGGAGGGCTCTACATCATCATGCCCGCCTCGGATTGATGCGTGAGTAGTTCATCCTTGGACTATGGGTCCATAGCGGTAGCTAGATGGTTGTCTTCTCGCTGTGCTATCATGTTTAGATCTTGTGGGCCTAACATGATCAAGATCATCTATTTGTAATGCTACATGTTGTGTTTGGTGGGATCCGATGAATATAGAATATTATGTCAAGTTGATTATCAATCTATCATATATGTGTTGTTTATGTTCTTGCATGCTCTCCGTTGAGAGGCTCTAGAGTTGTCTTGTAACTCCAAGAGGGGGGTATTTATGCTCGATAGTGGGTTCATGCCTCCATTGAATGCGGGACGAAAGAAAAGTTCTAAGGTTGTGGATTGCTAGCTACTAGGGATAAAACATCGATGCTTTGTCTAAGGAAATTTGTGTTGATTACATTAGCACCAATTGCAATTGTGTTTGTTTGCAACTTAATCTTGGAAATGCGGATGCTTGAAGGTGGACTATTTAGGCATAGATGCATCTTTGGATGCGGTCTATGTTCTTGTAAATAATGCTGATTAATCTCATAGTAATCATCATGATATGTATTGAATCTTTATTTGTCAATTGCCCACTATTTGTTCACCAGCATGTTATTTATCTTATTGTGTAGAACACCACTAGTGCTGTGGACCCGTCCATTCTTTACATCTGAATACAATCACCAATCATTGTTCTCTCTTGTTCTTTGCAAACAAACATCATGTTCCACACTACCGTTTTTTTCAGCAAGCGGTGAGTGATACTGTTACGTTGGGGCAAAGTATCTTGATTGTGTTGTGCGGGTTCAACGTTGGCGCCGGTTTTTCCTGGTGTTGCGCCTTCCACCAACAACCTTCCGTGTTCCTTGACTTCTTTGGTTCGATAACCTTGGTTTCATCTTGATGGAAACTGTATCGCATCACACCTTCCACTTGGGGTTCCTGGCGTGTGCTTTGCGTTATCAAGCAAATTTCTAGCGCGTTGCGGGAGATCAAGACGCAAAGAAGTCTTCACATCAATCTCTTTACTTTGTTTTTGTCTTGCTTTACTTTACTTTATTTACTGTCTTGTTTGCTTTATATCAAAAATACAAAAAATTAGTTGCTTTACTTTCTGTATTGTTTACTTGCTCTATATTAAAACACAAAAAAAATTAGTTACTTGCATTTAATTCATCAAGTTTACTTTTTTTTTATTTCATCATGCTTCATCCTAAGTTTACTTTGAAAGATATATCGGTAGGTAGTGGGTCTATCATTGGAAAAGATAATATAGAAGAATTTTTCACGCATGTTAGTAAGGCTGAAGACTTTGAAGATAGATCCTTGGTAGAACTTGCGCCTAATTATGAAATTGCTACTGCCTCTTTAGTGCACATGTTGGAAGCTAGATTTGTTAATCTTAATCCAATAATGCAACATATGTTTCTTACACTCGGTGATATGGAAGAAGGAGAAAAGAAAGATTTTGTTCTAGAAACCCTTCTTAGAGAATTTGGTGATGTAGCTAGAGAAGCTAGGAAAGTTTTTATTCGACATAAGATGCTAGGCTTGTGTACAAATTTTGCAAATATCCTTGAAAGGAGGGAAAAAGATAGGCTAAGATACACTAATAATGCCAATTGTGAGGGGGAGATTAAAATACCAATACCTTATAAACTCATAGGAATGCATGAGGCATTAGAAAAGAATTTTGATTGGATTGTTCCTGAAAATTTATGTGAGGAGGATAGTAAGCCTAAAGGTATTGAAAAAGGAGTTCCTTACATAGATAAAATACAATGCATTTTTGAGAAAATTCCCAACTCCCCTGGTAATAATGCTGATGCTTCTTCTCTTGATGTTACTTGATTTGCACTTTCTGCGCCTAGCTGAAAGGCGTTAAAGAAAAGCATTTCTTGGGAGATAACCCATGTTTTATTTTTACTACTGTATTGTTGAGTCTTGGAAGTTGTTACTCTTGTAGAAATCTCTCCTTATCATGTTTTTGTTCCAAGTAAAGTCTCTATGGTAAAGTTGATGCTAGATTTGGATTCTTGCGAAAGAATTGTATCTGTCACGAATTTGCGTAGATCTCTGTAGAAAAATCAAAAAAATCTGCCAATTTACGTGTGTGATCCTCGATATTTGCAACTTTCATTAGTTTTGAGTTTTTCCATCGAGCAAGTTAAGTGCCTCAAAAAATTCGTCTTTATGGACTGTTTTTGTGTCTGCCTTTTATTTCGCATTGCCTCTTTTGCTATGTTGAATGGATTTCTTTGTTCCATTAACTTTCAGTAGCTTTGTGCAATGTCCAGAAGTGTTAAGAATGATTATGTCTCCTCTGAATATATGAATTTTTGATTATGCACTAACCCTCTAATGAGTTTGCTTTAAGTTTGGTGTGGAGGAAGTTTTGAAGGGTGAAGAGAAGAGGATGATACAATATGATCAAGAAGAGTGAAAATTCTAAGCTTGGGATGCCCCCGTGGTTCATCCCTGCATATTTTAAGAAGACTCAAGCATCTAAGCTTGGGGATGCCCAAGGCATCCCCTTCTTCATCGACAACTTATCAGGTCACTTCTAGTGAAACTATATTTTTGTTCCATCACATCTTAGTTCTTTACTTGGAGCGTCTTTTGCTTTTGTTTTTGTTTTGGTTTGAATAAAGTTGGATCCCACCATCCTTGTATTGGAGATATTACGCTCCGCTTTTTATTTGAACACTTGTGTTCTTAGTTATGCTTTAATGTTCATGGCGAAGGCTGAAAATTGCTTCGTTGATTGCTATTTGGTTGGAATCGGAAAATGCTTCATATGGTTTGGAATAACTTGATACTTGGCAATTGTTTTGAGCTCTCATTAGATCATGTTCAAGCTCTTGCATCATTTAGTTTAATCTATTAGTGGAGAACTACCGTAGAGCTTGTTGAAATTTGGTTTGCATGATTGGTCTCTCTAAGGTCTAGATATTTTCTGCTAAAGTGTTTGAACAACAAGGAAGACAGTGTAGAGTCTTATAATGCTTGCAATATGTTCTTGTGTAAGTTTTCTTTGTACTGTTCATACTTGTGTTTGCTTCAAACAACCTTGCTATAAAGCCTTGTACTGAGAGAAATGCTTCTCGTGCATCCAAACACCTTAGCCAAAACCCATGCCATTTGTGTCCACCGTATCTACCTACTATGTGGTATTTTTCTGCCATTCCAAAGTAAATTACTTGAGTGCTACCTTTAAAATTTCATTCCTTTGTCTTTGCAATATATAGCTCATGGGAAAATATCTTAAAAACTATTGTGGTGATGAATATGTAGCTATGTGTCTTAGTTCTTATAAGTTGCTTGTTGGTAACCATGTTTCTGGGGATGCCATCAACTTTTACCTTTGTTGGATATCATGTGAGATGCTATGCATGTTCGTCTTGTCTGAAGTAAGGGTGATTTATCATGATCAAATGGTTTGAGTATGCATATTTTAGAGAAGAACATTGGGCCGCTAACCAAAGCCATGTATCATGGTGGAAGTTTGGACATTCATCCTCAATCTCTTATGAGAATATTATCTGTTGTTGAATGCTTATGCATTAAAGAGGAGTCCATTATCTGTTGTCTATGTTGTCCCGGTATGGATGTCCTAAGTTGAGATCTATTAAAAACGAGAAATCAAATGCGATTGATCTCCTTCGACCTTTGTACAGGCGGCATAGAGGTACCCCTTTGTGACACTTGGTTGAAACATATGTTATGCAATGATAATCCATGTAAATCCAAGCTAATTAGGACAAGGTGCGGGCACTATTGGTATTCTATGCATGAGGCTTGCAACTTGTAGGAAGTATTATGCATAACACATATAATTATTACTTGTTGAAAATTGTTTCTATGTTTTCAAAATAAAAGCTCTAGCAAAAAATAGTAATCCATGCTTCCCTCTGCGAAGGGCCATTCTTTTACTTTATGTTGAGTCAGTTTACCTACTTCTTCTATCTTAGAAGCAAACACTTGTGTTAACTTGTGTCTTACTTATTGCACTTGTTATATTACTCTATGTTGACAAATATCCATGAGATATACATGTTACAAGTTGAAAGCAACTGCTGAAACTTAATCATCCTTTGTGTTGCTTCAATACCTTCTACTTTGAATTTATTGCTTTATGAGTTAGCTCTTATGCAAGTCTTGTTGATACTTGTCTTGAAAGTACTATTCATGTAAAGTTTTGCTATATGATTCATTTGTTTAGTCATTATCTCTTTGTTAGCAATATATTGCTTTGAATCACTCCGACCATCTCATATGCTTTACAATAATGTTGATCAAGATTATGTTGGTAGCATGTCACTTCAAAAATTATTTGTTGTTATCGTTTACCTACTCGAGGACGAGTAGGAACTAAGCTTGGGGATGCTTGATACATCTCAAACGTATCTATAATTTCTTATGTTCCATGCTACTTTTATGATAATACTCACATGTTTTATACATACATTACATCATTATTATGCACTTTCCGGCACTAACCTATTAACAAGATCCGCAGTTCTTTTTTTGGTTTGAAATCCTACAAAGGAAATATTCTAATTGGACGAAATCAACGCCCGGGTCTTATTTTTCCAAAGCTTCCAGAAGACCGGAGGATACGAAGTGGGGCCACGAGGTGGCGACACCACAAGGCGCGCGGCCAAGGAGGGGCCGCGCCGCCTGTGTGGGCCTGTGTCCCCTCTGCCCTTCCGCCTACTTAAAGCCTCCGTCGCAAAACCCTATTACCAAGAGCCACGATACGGAGACGCCGCTGCCAATCCCATATCGGGGATTCAGGAGATCGCCTCCGGCACCCTGCCGGAGGGGAATCATCACCGGACCCGCCTCCGGATTGATGCGTGAGTAGTTTATCCTTGGACTATGGGTCCATAGCAGTAGCTAGATGGTTGTCTTCTCCGCTTGTGCTATCATGTTTAGATATTGTGAGCTGCCTAACATGATCAAGATCATCTATTTGTAATGCTACATGTTGTGTTTGGTGGGATCCGATGAATATAGAATATTATGTCAAGTTGATTATCAATCTATCATATATGTGTTGTTTATGTTCTTGCATGCTCTGGTTGCTAGTAGAGGCTCGCCAAGTTGATACTTGTAACTCCAAGAGGGTATTTATGCTCGATAGTGGGTTCATGCCTCCATTGAATCTGGGACAGTGTGAGAAAGTTCTAAGGTTGTGCATGTGTTGTTGCTACTAGGGATAAAACATCGATGCTTTGTCTAAGGATATTTGTGTTGATTACATTACGCACCATACTTAATGCAATTGTCTGTTGTTTGCAACTTAATCTGGAAGGGTGCGGATGCTAACGAAGGTGGACTATTTAGGCATAGGCATGCTGGATGGCGGTCTATGTTCTTTTTCGTAATGCCTGATTAAATCTCATAGTAATCATCATGATATGTATTGAATCTTTATTTGTCAATTGCCCACTGTAATTTGTTCACCCAACATGTTTTTATCTTATTGGAGAGACACCACTAGTGAACTATGGACCCAGGTCCATTCTTTATCTGAATACAATCTGCAATCATTGTTCTCTACTGTTCTTTGCAAACAAACATCATCTTCCACACTATACGTTTAATCCTTTGTTTTTAGCAAGCCGGTGAGCTTGAGAACCTCACTGTTCCTAGGATTTCTGAAAGCTTCGTGGAATTATAAGATGCTGGGCGTTGATTTCGTCCAATTCCGAGATTATTTCCTTACTAGGATTTAAAACCAAAACAACGAAAACAGGGGCACTTCGGCATCTCATCAATAGGTTAGTTCGGAAAATGCATCAAAACGATATAAAGTGTGAACAAAACATGTAGGTATTGTCATAAAACTAGCATGGAACATCAGAAATTATAGATACGTTTGAGACGTATCAAGCATCCCCAAGCTTAGTTCCTACTCGCCCTCAAGTAGGTAAACGATAACAACAATAATTTCTGAAGTGACATGCTACCATCATAATCTTGATCAACATTATTGTAAAGCATATGATATGAATGGAGTGATTCAAAGCAATGATCTATAGTTTGCTAACAAATAGATAACATATAGCAAAACTTTTCATTAATAGTACTTTCAAGACAAGCATCAAAAAGTCTTGCATAAGAGTTAACTCATAAAGCAATAAATTCAAAGTAAAGGTATCGAAGCAACACAAAGGAAGATATAAGTTTCAGCAGTTGCTTTCAACTTTCAACATGCATATCTCATGGATAATTGTCAACATAGAGTAATACGATGAATGCAAATAAGCAAGTATGTAAGAATCAATGCACAGTGACACAAGTGTTTGCTTCTAAGATGGAAAAATAGGTAAGCGACTCAACATAAAGTAAAAGAAAGGCCCTGTGAGAGGGAGCGGATTAAATCATGTGCTAGAGCTTTTCAAGTTTTGAAATCATATAGAGAGCATAAAAGTAAATTTTGAGAGGTGTTTGTTGTTGTCAACGAATGGTAGCGGGTACTCTAACTACCTTATCAACGGACTTTCAAGAGCGACTCCCATGAAGGACGTTATCTCTACCGCAAGGTAGATCATCCCTCTTCTCTTTTGTTTACACATGTACTTTAGTTTTATTTATTAGATGACACTCCTCCCAACCTTTTGCTTACACAAGCCATGGCTAACCGAATCCTCGGGTGCCTTCCAACATTCACATACCATGGAGGAGTGTCTATTTGCAAATTTAAGTTGCTTACTGATAGATCAGGGCAAAACATGTGAAGAGAATTATTAATGCAAGTTAATTAATTGGGGTTGGGAACCCCATTGCCAGCTCTTTTTGCAAAATTATTGGATAAGCGGATGGGCCACTAGTCCATTGTGAAAGTCTGTCAGAAGTAAATGACAAGATCGAAAGATAAAACGCCACATACTTCCTCATGAGCTATAAAACATTGACACAAATAAGAGATAATAGCTTTTGAATTGTTTAAAGGTAGCACATGAAGTATTTACTTGGAATGGCGGGAAATACCACATAGTAGGTAGATATGGTGGACACAAATGGCATAGGTTTTGGCTCAAGGTGTTTGGATGCACGAGAAGCATTTCCTCTCCGTACAAGGTTTGGGCTAGCAAGGTTGTTTGAAGCAAACACAAGTATGAACCGGTACAGCAAAACTTACATAAGAGCATATTGCAAGCATTATAAGACTCTACTTTGTCTTCCTTGTTGCTCAAACACTTTTACGAGAAAATATCTAGACCTTAGAGACCAATCATGCAAACCAAATTTCAACAAGCTCTCTGTAGTTCCACTACTAGATTTAAACTACATGATGCAAGAGCTTAAACATGATTTATGAGAGCTCAAAACAATTGCCAAGTATCAAATTATTCAATACCATATGAAGCATTTTCTTATTCCAACCAAATAGCAACAAGTGAAGCGATCAACTTTCGCCCTTGAACATTAAAAGTAAGAATGAAGAACACTAGTGTTCATATGAAAAAGCGGAGCGTATGAGCATGAATATATTCAGAGAATGAAAATAACAAAACGAAAATAAAAGCACACAGACGCTTCAAGTAAAGTACATAAGATGTGATGGAATAAAAATATAGTTTCACTAGAAGTGACCTGATAAGTTGATGAAGAAGGGGATGCCTTGGGCATCCCAAGCTTAGATGTGAGTCTTCTTAAAATAGGCAGGGATGAACCAGGGCATCCAGCTTAACTTTTCACTCTTCTTGATCACATTATATCACCCTCTTCTCTTGACCCTTGAAAACTTCCTCCACACCAAACTTTAAGCAAACTCATTAGAGGGTTAGTGCATAATCAAAAATTCACATGTTGAGGTGACACAATCATTCTTAACACTTGGACATTGCACAAGCTTCAAAGTTAATGGAACAAAGAAACTCATTCAACATAGCAAAAGCGGCAATGAAATAAAAGGCAGAATTTGTCAAAGAACGTTAAGTAAAGACGAATTTTCTGAGGCACTTAACTTGCTCAGATGTAAAAACTCAAAACTAATAAAAGTTGCGTACATATCGAGGATCACGCAAATAATTGGCAGATTTGTTTGATTTTCTAGATTCTGGCAATTAAATGACGGACAACAATTCTGTTCTGCGACAATCCAAATCTAGCATCAACTTTACCATAGAGACTTTACTTGGCACAAAAACATGATAAGGAGAAGTTGCTACAGTAGTAACAACTTCCAAGACACAACAAAACAGTAGCAAAATAAACACATGGGTTATCTCCAAGAAGTTCTTTCTTTATAGCCATTAAGATGGGCTCAGTAATTTTAATGATACTCTCGCAAGAAATAAGAGTTGAAGCAAAAGAGAGCATCAAGAAGCAAATTTAAAACACATTTAAGTCTAACCCACTTCCTATGAAAAGGAATCTTGTACACAAATAAATTTATGAAGAACAAAGTGGCAAGCATAGAAAAGCAACACAAGCGCAATTTCAAGATTCTCAACATAAGAGGGGAAACTTAATATTATTAAGATGCATATAACCATGTTTCCCTCTCTCATAATAACTTTCAGTAGCATCATGAACAAACTCAACAATATAACTATCACATAAAACATTCTTGTCATGAGCCACATGCATAAAATTATTACTCTCAACATAAGCATAATCAATTTTATTAGTTGTAGTGGGAGCAAATTCAACAAAGTAGATATCATTATTATTCTCATCAAGTGTAGGAGGCATAGTATAATCATAATAAATTTACTCTCCATAGTAGGCGACCAAAAGACCACTATCGTTATAATTATCATAAATAGGAGGCAAAGTATCATCAAAGAAAATTTTCTCCTCAATGCTTGGGGGTCTAAAATATCATGCTCATCAAAACCAGCTTCCCCAAGCTTAGAATTTTCTATATCATTAGCAACAATGGTGTTCAAAGCGTTCATACTAATATCATTGCTACTAGCATGCAAATAAGATTCCATAGGTTTTTTAATTTTCGCAGCAAACAATCCATGTCTTAACTCAGGAAATAGAAATAAAAACTCACTGTTGCTTTCCATTATGCCTAACTAGTGTAAACAAAAAACAAAAGATGCAATTGCAGGATCTAAAGGAAATAGCTTCGAGCACTTACAACGGCAACAGAAAATAACTTAGTTACAGGGGGATGAGTGCCTTTTACCTTTCCTCCCGGCAACGGCGAAAAAGCTTGCTGTCCACAAGGCGCGTGGTTGACGTGGGAGGTTTGAGTTGACGGGCTTGATGGAGTGTCTTGATTCGTCCCCGACAGCGCGGAAAATAGCTTGATGTCTACTCACGCTTTTCCTGTACGGTGTTGGGCCTCCAAAGAGGTTTGTAGAACAGCACAAGTTTTCTCTTAAGTGGATCACCCAAGGTTTATCGAACTCGGGGAGGAAGAGGTTAAAGATATCCCTCTCAAGCAACCACGCAATCACGATACAAGAAGTCTCTTGTGTCCCCAACACACCTAATACACTTGTCGGATGTATAGGTGCACTAGTTCGCGAAGAGATAGTGAAATACAAGTAGTATGGATGTATATGAGTGGTGATAGTAATCTGAATAAAATATGGCAGCGAGTAAACATGCAACAGAACAGTAAATAAACGGAGATTCGATGTTTGGAAACAAGGCCTAGGGATCATAATTTCACTAGTGGACACTCTCAACATTGATCACATAATAAATTAATAGCTTCTACTCATTTGTGCTACATATGCTCGTGTTGGATGACAAACACCATTCATTGTGTAGGGCTACAAGAGCTCCCTCAAGCCGGAGTTAACAAGCGCCACAACATTCAGCATTCATATTTAAGTAACCTTAGAGCATAATAGATCTTTGCAAAATAGCCGAGTACTAACATAGCATACACACTGTCACCATTACACTATGAAGGGGGATAGATCACATCAATACTATCACAGTGATAATTAACTCCATAACCTACAAGAGATTATGATCATAACCTACGACAAGAACCACACGATGCACACTTGTCACCATTACACCATGCGGGAGGAATAGACTACTTTAATAACATCACATGAGTAGCACATAGACTAGTAGTGATACAAATCTCATCATATGGATCTCAATCATGCAAAGCAATTCATGAGATCATTGTATTGGAGTACGAGAGAGATTAACCACATAGCTACCGGTCAGCCCTTAGCCACGAGGGAGAACTACTCCCTCCTCATCATAGGAAGCCGTTGATGGAGATGGCGGTGGTGTTGATGGAGAAGCATTGGGGCACTTCCCGTCCGGTGGCGTGCCGAACGAGACTCATGTCCCCGGATCTTGGCCGCGATGGCGGCTCTGGAAGGTTTCTCGTACCGTGGCTTTCCGTATCGAAGATTTAGATCGGGGGCTTCTTATAGGCGGCGGAGTCGGAGGATTCGAGTCGCCACACAACGGGGCGTCCCCGACGCCGGCCACATGTGTGGGGCCCACTGGCTCTCCTCGGCCTCTCGGGTGTTTGGAAGCTTCGTGGAATTATAAGATCTGGGCGTTGATTTCGTCCAATTCGAGAATATTTCCTTACTAGGATTTCGAAACCAAACAGACAGGAACTGACACTTCGGCATCTCGTCAATAGGTTAGTTCGGAAAATGCATCAAAACGATATAAAGTGTGAACAAAACATGTAGGTATTGTCATAAAACTAGCATGGAACATCAGAAATTATAGATACGTTTGAGACGTATCAGTGCTCCAAACTTTGGATTACTTCAACGAGATCTCTCATAACAAACCGTTCACGTTGACCTATTGTTGGAAGATGATCAAACAATGTCCCAAGTTGGAAACAATTTATGCTTCATACAAAAAAGACATAGAATGCTCAAAGAAACGTGGGAATGATTCATCGTTCATCAATCTTGAAGAAGGTGGCTCAAGCATGGGAGGTTGTGCGCTTCACGCAAGGGGATACAAAGCTTTCAAGCAAGATCGAAAGGTGTGATGCTTCATCACTTGCATTGCAAGAGGCATTACAGGGGTTGAGCGTCGAGAAGGAATAGGAAAATGCTTAGAGGGATGAAAGAAAAACGTCGACAGAAAGAGAAACAAATGATAAGATTTCTTGAGCTACACAAAAGTACACCATTGAGGTAAAAGAAAGAAAACCTCGAAAAAAAGGTAAAAGAAAGATCTCTTCAAGTTGAAGAGACCAATTCTTGGGCAAGAGCCATGGAAGTAAAGACCAAATTGATAGTCGAGGAGAACCAGATCATGGTCGCCGACTTAAACATTATCGAGCATGTTGAAAGTGCTTGGCCTAAAAGAAGCAAATGGTCACCCGAGAATGTGATGTGTGCCCTAACACATTTATCTCCTTTTGTGTGTTGTTGGAAACTTCGTGTGATTGAAAGTTTGGTTCACTGCTATGGTGTATTAACTCCATGAGTGGCTTATTGGCGAAATTTATCAGCCAGTTATTTGTTTCTATTTCCATTTATATCTACAAAATAGGAGAAACCGGAAAAAATGGAGTGCAATTAGAAATGAAACGCCTCGATGAATGCAACCCCGTCCAAACGGATTAGAGGAGGACATATACTGTTATCCGTGGGCCAACCTAAACGAATCGATCACATATTTGATGTTTAAAATGGGTCGGCTCAACGCCCTAAAACAAGTCTTACTCATAAATAAAGGTCTATAAATGACATTCTTAGACTTTTCCCACAAAAAAAACAACATTCTTAGACTTCACACACTAGTTAACTGGGGGCCTCGTCCTACCCCTGCTGCCACGAATCTCTCCAATCCAAGGTACAGTTATTATACACATCTGCCCCATTGTGTAAAAAAAAAAAAACTACCCCAGCTGCAAGTACATGTGACGCGCGCTCTGGCGCTGAACAAGCCAAGCTGCTCCTGCTGCAGCTAGCCTGCTCTGCTGCTACACATGAGTCCTTCGGGGGTTTCATGGCACGCACCGCACTGCGACCGATCTCCGTTCTCGGCGAAATCCTCTCTTTCCAGCTGAAGGTGCTGCTGTGCATGTTCAGCGCCCTGCGCGCTGCTCGTCAGGCTGAAGAGCAAAGCCCAAACCGAAGGGAAAGTCGTACACGCTCCTCCGGTGGCCACAGTGAAGAAATTACTCTCCTCGGCCGTCCATACTTCTACAGTTACACTGCCGCAGGGCGTTCAAAGCGACAGCACCCATGCCGCTATTTAGCGAACTCTGCGCAGGTACAACGACACGGTCACTGTGTCTGACTCCACGAGATCGTAGCCTCGCTCACCGGATCAACAGCGCCAGTGCGGTGCGAGTGGTACTGTACGCGCCTGACCCCATGAGAAGGAAGAATGTCACACTCACGCACCGGCACTTTTGATTTCAGAGTACGGAGAGAAATAAAGGAAATGCAACGAGATATAGGCGAGAGGGGATAAATGGAGGCGGAGTTACGTGTGTGTGGCTCTTTAGAGGCTTAAGGCTTTTGCTTCAAATACGCACCCCTCAACCAAACAAACACATTAATGGTGAGAACTTACCATACTACCCTTTTGTAATTAAGGTTATAAAGTTCATTAGTGAATCGGCCCAATTAAAACAAGTATTGTGTATGTATAGCCCATTTAGATCGTATGGTCCATACGGTACAACATCGTGTTTGACCGAGAACGTTCGACCAGACGGCGGTAGGGGTGAAATCGAGGGCTTGACCGACTCAGAGACAGTCTAGGCGAAGAGACGTGGTTCATCCCTCACGAGGGATTCACTATTTGCGCTGCGTCATGAGGTGCAAGAGTTAGTTTGCTGCGATGCCCTCGGCGGGGCCGACAAACTCGAAATATTTTTGCATAGTGAATTTCATGATCGGCAGCGCGATGCCTTCTTTTAGTGTCGGTTCTAAACGAGATCCTTTTGGTCGGCGCCGTGTCAGGTGCTTGATTTGGGCTTCTCGGCCAGGCGACGCGGCAAGCTACACGACGCCGTCGGAGAGAGCCATGCCAAAGGTGACCAGGCCAGCGCGCTTGCTGGCAATATATCTGGGATGCCTCTGCGCGTTGGTCTTCATGTCCAGTGCGCCAAGCGCCATCTTGTTTCTCCTCCCTACCCATGCCTTTGCTCCTCCTTGTTTCCCGGAGCTTCGCCTCCATCTCCTTGTTCGGCGCCACAAACCTGGGAGGGATCAGCCCGGATGGTGCCTCGCTTCCGTGGGAGAAGTACCTCGCGGCGCTGCCGCGGGCTCAATGGAGATAAGGGTACCGACGAGGTGCGGCGCACAACATCCGCACCGACTCATAGGTTGGTGTCTGCCTCTTCCTCGGGATTGTCACCACCATCGCGACATGGAGCCTTGGTCAGGAACTTCGCGGGCACAGCGCTGTACGCGGCCAATGGCCCATGATGGCGGTGTCGTGATTCAAGGGTCTGTTCGGTTGTAGAATTAGGTGGAATGGAATGGAACCATTCCATTCCTCGGAGCCATTCTCGCGTTCGGTTCAGGGATAGGATGGAATGGAACGTTCCTCGAAAGGGAATATTCCGCCCAGATGCGGAACGCACCCGTCCGGGCAAACCGGCCGGACGAGGTGGAATGTCTCGATCTGCGTGCTAATCCCTCTCTCTCCCCTGTGCTAACCTCTCTCTCTCCCATGTCTCCCTCACTGCGGTGCTCTCCTCCAGGTCAACGCCGGCGGCCCAGGCGGCGACGGCGGCCAGCAGGCCGGGCCAGGCCCGCGGCGGCGGAGCAAGGCGGTGGCGGCCGGCCAGAGGCGAGTAGAGGTGGCCGCCGAGCGGAGCAAGGCGAGGCCGTGGCGGCCGAAGGCGAGGTGGTGGCTCGCTTGAGCAAGGCGGTGGCGGCCGGAGGCGAGGCGGCGGCCGGCCGGAGCAATGCGAGACGGAGCACGCCGCCCTCGCCGCCCGAATCTTGAGCACGGCGCGGCGGCCGGAGGCGGGCCACCTCGAGCACGGCCGGAGGCGGGCCACCTCGAGCACGGCCGGAGGCAGGCCATCTCGAGCACGAACGTGGCTATCGGGCGTGATTTAGGATTTTTTAGATTAATTTAGGCAATGATTAATTAAATTAGGCACTAATTCGATTCCATTCCATTCCACATTTTTTGGGATGAACCGAACAGAATGGATTGGAATGGGACGAAGTGGAATGAAATGGAATGGAATGGTCCGAAAAACAAACAGACCCCAACATAACGAGGAGTCGTTCTGGGGCGTATAAAGTTAGTATTATAATAATACGTATGGTACATCGATCTATACTGGCTAATGGGCTTCGGCAGGCCAGGAGTAATTTGGGTTAGTAACCAATAAACAGTAAAATACACTATTGCCCCTTTGAGTTTTGGAACGGGGTGCGCACTGAAGCAAACCTTTATTGTACGTTCCTGACCCCGTATGGGACCGAAGGAAGGCGTAGGAGAGATCTTTTGAGGAAAGAATGTCACTCACCGGCACTTTGATTTAAGAGCACGGATGGCAAATGAAGTTGTGTAGCCGGCAAATCTTCGTGTGATCCATCCAGTTTTCCTGTCCATCGGGTTTGATATACTCTCTCTCAGTTTCATGAAACATTTGTAAGATTTATTTGAACTTAGATGTATTTAGACACCAAATGGAAAAACAGAAGCCTCCGGGTCGCACTCGCGTGCGGCTCCGGGGCGATCGCATCTCCAGCCAAAGGAGACACCACATCGGGCCTTCCTGGCCGTCGCGGCCGCCGGCGCCGGCGACCGTGGCGGCGCCCTGGCCGGCGAAGACGGCGAGGGGTGGGCGGCGCTCTCCTGGTTTCTTCTCTTCGCGCGGGGAGGCGGAGCAATGGGAGAGCGCAGGGGTTGGTGCTCGGGCCGGTGTGGGGGCAGTTTGCAGCGATGGAGGGGCGATCTTGGGCGGCGGTGCGCGCGGCGCGAGCGGCGGATGGAGGAGGTCTAGGCCCTTGGGCCGATGGACTCCGGGCTGATGCCCTCTGGCCATGGCCAACTCTGCCTGCTCTGGTCGTCTTCTCCGCCGCAGCACCACTCGTCCTCGTGCGGGCTTGGCGGCCAGGGTCGCCTTCGATCTACCGGTTTCGGTGTGTAGGGCGGTCGGGATGGCCAGTTGCGTGGGGGCTCGGCCTGAATAAAATCGGCGGTCCTAGGGTCTCTCTTGGGCGAAGATGAAGACTGCCGGACTGCCCTTCATGATCTGGCCGGAGTGTTGAGTTCCGGAAGGCGCCGCCGGCGAATGTAACAGTGCTTCTATTGCCTGGAGTTTGCTGGATCGGTGGTATTCGATCGTGCGCGCCCATGCTTTTATTCCGACCGTTTGGTTTTGGAGGGTGTTGTGCGAAGCTCTTTTGTGTTGACACCAAGCGACAGCTGATACATGGTGAAGTCAGAAGAAGAGAATATCATGAATGCCGAATTTGGTGGACTAGCTAATGGAGGTTCAAGTCTTTGCGTTGTTGAGGGGTTTGCTTGGTGTTCCGGACTTGCAGTAGTGGGGGTGGCAACACATGTGAAGTTCGGGATCTTACCTTTGGGTGAAAACCAAGGTCTTAATGGTTGTGCGACAATGTTCTTGTTGAAGACATTGTTTTGAGAGCGGAGACTATCTTCGGGGTGAAAACCTAAGATCTTTGATCGGGCGACGGCGATGGCTGTTGCCTTTTCGCTTTTGAAGAGTCTGAATTTCACGTGTTGTCTCGGTGGTGGATGTATTACTGTTGCTAGGGCTGGGATACGTAGCGGGACTTTTATTTCTTAGTTTTCTTTTTCTCTTTTTTGGTTGTGTGCATCCGTAATGTCATTAGGACATTGCGTTGTTGCAGAGGTGGGTGTAATTGGTATCTTCTGATATTAATATATTTCTTTTATCGAAAAATTTAGACACCAAATACTAGCTATGGTTACCGTCATGGTCTTTTAAAATCACCAAATACATCTAAATTTAGACCCCCTCCATATAATCGAAATTGCCTCGCATATGGACATCAGGCAGTCGATCGACTTCTTGGTCAAGGACATCGAGAGCTTGTCGAAGAGGAGTTAAACGCCTCTTCGAGGCTCATGGTTGCCACAGCCTCTCTCATCCACGAGCACACCGAGATGTAGAGGCTCGACGAGGCCTCGCAGGGGCAACCTGAAATGGGATCGAGAGGGTGGCTACTACCGGTTGTATCAGAGCTACTTCCACCCCACCAAGCCAGTCTTTACGGAGGTCCTATTCCCGCGGCGGTATCGGATGTTAAGAGACATGTTCTTGACTATTCTACTAGGCGTGAAAGACTACAACCCCTACTTCGGATCTAGGCCCGGTGCTACTTGTAAGCTAGGCTTCACCTCTTATCATAAGTGTTGCGCAACTATTCATATGGTTCTGTATGGACTGGTTGGTGATCTCCTTGAGGAGTGCGAATGGGAGAGATCACTTCTCCAGAGGTGATATACATGTTCTGTGAAGCTCGATCTGATTGCGGTGTTTGGCGATCTTTACTTGATAGAGCCAACTGTTGCTGACACTGCCCGACTATTGTCGATCAGCGAGGCAAGAGGATTTTCAGAAATGATCGGAGCATAGATTGCATGCACTGGGGAGTGGAAAATTTGTCCATTTGCATGGCACGGGAAGTATAACAGGCATGCCGATGGGTGCACTGTCATTTTTTAGGCAGTGGCATCACATGCTATATGGATTTGGCACTCTTCTTTTTGGCATGGCCGGTTCCCACAATGACATCAACGTGCTCCATCGCTCTATGGTATTCTCTCGGCTTGTTGAAAGAAATGCTTCTGTGGTCAGCTATGAGATCAATGCATACGGCAACCTATATTATCTTTTTGATGGTATCTATCCGGACTGGGCCACACTAGTGAAGACAGTCCTTAATCCAACAATGGAGAAAACAAAGATGTTTGCACAGAGGCAAGATACTTGCAGGAAAGATGTGGAGCGGGTGTTTGATGTGCTGCAAGCTCGGTGGGCTGTTGTTAATCACCCTGATAGAACATGGAACGATCAGATCATGTATGAAATGATGACTGCTTGTGTGGTCATGAACAACATGATCGTTGAGTAAGAGCGTGATGGCAATATCCCTGACCAAGGATGGCAATTTCAAGGTGAGTTGATTGAGCCGCAGTCAAGGGCAACAACGTTTCAGGAGTTTCTCCATATGTACATTGAGCTTCGCGATAGACACATATCGGCTCCTCTCCAATGGGATACTATTGAGCATTAGTGGGCATTAAAATGGCACGAGCGGAATAGGGAGTAGTCACGGATAGAATTTAAGTTGTTCAGTTATCAATTGTGTTCTTCTTTATTTTTGGCAATTTTATTTGTTTGATTATAAAATTTATTTGCATGTAAACTTGGCATTTCTTTATTAATTGAGTGCAATATGGAACTTAACATTATTTTATTGCAAAATTAGTATTTCTTATTCGTAGTTTTATTTGGAAAATATGGCCATAAATGAATGAAAATGGGCCAGCTAGACCAAAATGCGTCGGCCGCCGCAGCTACCCGGTCCAAACGGATATTTCAGGTAAAAATAACAATTTGCATATCCTAACGGATCATTTTTTTGGATGACACATAATAAAAGTATCTAACAAAGTTATACGGCTAGATGATCTTTCTTGATGGCAGCTTGATACAATGCGTTGCTTATCACCACTATGGTGTTATTGCGATGTAGTACATTTATACAGGAGTTCCACCATAGTTTTCACCGGTACCATTAGATTTGGAATGGATCTGCCTAAAATTTGATAGTTCGCGTGCCTCGAAAGGAATATCTTCTGACCACCTTTCCTAAATCCTCATTTTCCTCTCACACACCAAACACTGAAAACCTTCGCAACCAACGATTTTGCCGTCGACGTCTCGACGATGACCAAAAGTGTGCCTTTTATCTGCCACCTTATACACGCCCCCCCCCCCCCCCCCCCCCCCCCCCCACACACACACACAATAACGCCTATGCCCGGTGACTCAAATCTGGTCCCTCCTTCAGTTTGCCAGCGCCCTACTTCAGCAATGTTGCCGATGTCAAGTTGAAGTCTCCCTCACATACTCTGCTTTGGTCCCATCGTTTCCCCTTTTGTATACTCCCTCCATTTGTGCTTTGGACATTACCCTCGATCCAAATAACTTACCCTTATGCTACTTGGGCCAAGGGAAATTAAAGACTTTTTCACAACAACAATAAGTTAGGGTGCTAGATAACAAAATATGAACAAGAAGATTGAAACACATAGAAGAGAACAATGCAATACTCAAGGAAAAGAACTTTGCACAAAGTTCTCCAAAAAAAAAAGAACTTTGCACAAAGGTTTCTTACACATCATCCTCTCACGAAGCACCAGTTGCGGATGGAGAGAACAATATGGAAGATGAGGAGTGTATGCTTGCCTAACTGAAAATATTCAACTTTTACCATTACTGGTTTTCTCTTATATTTCACTTGCAGCATGAAGAACCAGGTGAGCATCAGAAAGGACAAGAACATCATTTGTTTTAGTGTGGACATAGAGGAAGACAAAGACGAATACAAAGATGATTTAGTATTTTTTGTGAAATAATGCGGATATCCAAAAGTCCAGAAATCAATTTCCCGCAACATAATTAAGACAATGTCCAGCTTTCTAAGAAAAATGAAGATGATGCACTCGCATTTGCGAGGGCCACTTTACTACTTGATTAAAAGAGGCGTGTTGTCTGATACAACCCTCTGTAGGGCAAATGCCGTGGACAAGACACGATCCATCGATCTTTCATGGCTCCTTTGATTCATAGGATAGGAAAATCATAGGAATAGAAAAAGTATATGATTGGAATGTCATGGCTAGTTGAATCATATGGGAAGATGAAGTTTGTTTGATTGTAGCAAAGAAAATTTTCTATGAGGTATGACCTCATGTTTTTCCTATAGGATTTACACTACAAGATTCCTATATGATTTATTCCTATTAGATATGTTTCTATAAATTAAACAACATGTGTACGAAATTTTTCTATATAATTTAAATCCTACACAATTCCTATGAAACTTCTATGAATAAGGAGCCCTGACTCTAGAAGAGAACGATTAGTTTGTACCGTGTGCGATCTGGTGCCAACTGTTGAACGCTGAACCTTAACTGTTTATGAAGTTTTTTTTTTTTTTTTTTTTTTTTACGAAAGGGATCATGCAAGGATGTACGTAGCTGCGCTACAGCTTTCCCATTGCCATTGGCAATTGGATCACAATGCATTCATGCATGTAACGTGGAAATGACTATTTGTGGTTTCCACCAATAGCTACTCACGTGGTGAAAGGTACAAAAAACACAAACCTGTTCTTACCTGCTTCCTGCAATTGTATTGAATTGCTTGCGAGAGTGGTTGTTAAAATAGAACCATAGGAACACCAATCCACACACGCATACAGAGAAAACCAGGTCAAACATGAAACAGTCTGTGGCTCTATGCATACAGAGCAAGTTGCAAGATGAGAAGCTGATCGATGCACAAAGATATGATGAGGGCAGGGGAGAAAAGGATAAATCTGAAAATGAATTACCATCCTCATTTTTGCGTGGCTGGCTCCTTTTCTTGAACTCCACATAGAAGACCGAATAAGAAAGCTTTAATGCGTTAATGGTCGACTAAGCAAATCCACACCTCTCAGTAAGGAAATTTCAACGCAAGGCTTAAGCCATGTTTGTCTTGTAGACTTTTAGCCTAAAGTCGTGACACCTAGGTCAGTCGTGCCATGATTTCTTAGGCATATGTTTAGTTGGTAGTGTAAATGTATCTTGCCGTACTTTGTCAGCATACAGTCCATATGTCGTAGACCTGATATCCGGTCAGAGCCACGCTAGAGAACATGGGCTGGGGAGATTGTCAATTAGAGGTACGGGGGAAAGAAGTTGGCATTCTGTGTACAGATTTGAAAAATGAAATTTCACAATGTTGTAGTATCCTTTTGTTAAAAGGCAGCCTAATTTGTATGCGCAAGCGTCTAGGTGAGTGCCTAGCTACCCATAGCCTACCCCCCAGCATGGTGAGAGAGACAGGTGCAAGTGCAGGAGGAGAGACACCCAAGAAAGAAGCAACCTTTACAAAGCTGTTGTAGCTATGTGCTTGCAGTTATTTGAAAGCTACCCTACATTGGGCAGAAACAGCAAGCTGACAAACCAAAAGAGAGGCTGAGAGATTTCAAAAGATGGTGCTGGGCTTCACATGTTTGGCATCTCCTGATCTTGTCTTGCTTTAGAATTGAGATTGTTTGAAAGCTCTAGTGATGTGAGTCCTATGAGTAGCTAGCAAAAGATCTTCAAAATGCGGCATTCTTGTTTTTTATTTCCGGAAAAGAGAAATTCCTTAAACTATGCATGCAACTCATCAACTATAAACTAAATTTCCAGTCGTGCAGTGCACGGGCATAGATTTTCAGATTGTCTCTTGCAGCACCAAGTGATAAATCTACTCATGCACGTGGACGTGGTGGCTTTAAAGCATTCATCAGTGGAAGGCTTCATGGAGCTATATGTAAAAAAACATTTGCAAAAGTTGAAAAACAAAAGTAGAGCACTCCCAACTGTAATTCTTCTCCTAAAGTGTAGCTGATAATATACTATCACGAAGGACCACGAACCGGCGAGCTATAAGGCTGAGACTACCGCTGTTTTTAATCTGTTCCATAGCTTTGATCTCAGATGAAAGCCGTTGGACTGGTCAAACGGTACATCGATTTTGTGAGCTAAGCCGTGTGAGGAAGCTGGGTAAAGGTGGCATGCGGCCTTTTAGTCCGTTCTTGTTTGGACACTGGTGTTTTGTTTTGCAAGAGATCAGCATCGGTCTCTACGTATTTATACTCCTGAGGTGCCCTAAACATATTCCTTTGACAAACTACGAATGATCAATGCTGAAATTTAGTTTAGGCCCTGTTTGGAACTGATCGAAATATAGGAATAAGAACAAAAAATGCAAGAATTGAGATGCCGGTATATATAATGAATTCCTGCAAGAAGCAAAATCACAGCAAAAATGCAAACCTGCCGTTCGATGTCACGCAAGCTTATGTTTGTTTCCTCCAATATTTCTATAGCTTACTTCAGGAAATTTAGAAGGATACATGATTCATATTCCTTTATCGCAAATGGTAGGATATGATTTTTTTCCTGTAGGAATCCTATCTTCCAAAATTCCTACAACTTCCATTTGTTCCAAACTGGGTCTTAGTATATTTTTTTTTATGCACTGATTTTTGTCATGGTAGAAACCAGAAGAGAACTAGTCGAATTTATCTATGTTAACTGTGGAGATGTCTATGCGCAGTTGATGTGTACTTTATCCAACACAAGAAGTGTAGTCTAGCCTTTGTGTGCACGTATAGCTTTGTCGAAGCTAGACGTGATGAAGCTACTGAGATATTTCCTGGATAAAGCCACAAAGATTATAGGCCTTGCATGCCTTTTCTTTTTCCCGCGCAAGATAGACCTTGCATGCTTGGGCATCTTGTAGCTACAACTGAGCATTTAGCAGGCTGATACAGAATCTTTGCCAATACTTTGAGATGGGCCAATACGTCTTCTTTTTCAGCAAAATTTAAAGGAAGAAAGTATACCCGTCTTTTCCATGGCTGTATGAGCTTTATATACCTGACCTTTTTTTAGCACCTTTCAAGTGCAAGCAGAAAGTGTGTGTTTTTCTCCCATCACCATCGCGAGATTGGTGTCTCGACCAACTAATCTGAAACGGGATACCGTAGCCCATAGGGGGGCGTCACCTGGTGTGAGCAGAATGAAGGAAATGAGAATATTTTCAGCGGTTTTAGGACCACCAAATTGCCGCATTTACGTGGTCCACGTCCTACAGATTACTACAGACACTAGTTGTTCCTCATTTCAAGATCTTTTGGGCATCTGAGATTAGTACATTGCCTCAAGCTGCTCAAGTTGTTCAGACATGTTGCTGCCTATCGGTCACGTACTCACGTGAGTGTAGACACTAGACAGAGTGTGCATGCTTGGACCAATGGCTGAGAGTCTTCCTAGTTCAAACGTGCGATCGCCACGCATTATTCAGAACTAAATCGATCGAGTAACAATCAACGCAAAGCAAGAATTCAGTTGGAATTATCATTGGAAAAATAAAGGTACAGGATGACCCTGGCCTTGAGGACACAACATAGTAGTCAAACATATAACTCCTGGGGATTATGACTCGGAATGATTAGGTCTCTCCGCATTCTACCTTATCTCTGCAAAGAATTCTGGAAAGTTTTCCTTTGGCGAGCATGCCTGTTGTTCGGCTGGCCGTCGCTCATCTTTGAGCAGCTGGCCTTGTTTCGCCAGATCACATGATTGGTTTTCAAGTGCCCGAAAACACAAATTCCAGAGACCATTATGGATGTTGATTACCACTCGAAAGTTGCCGGAAATTTTCAGTTTCAATTGCAAATATATAAATCCCGAGGAGAAGAGACAGCAGGTGCAGCCTTCGATGATTCGACGGCGACGGCATCCCTAGAGAAGAAAGAGATCCGAGAAATCTGCTGCATTGCGCGTCGCGTCCCGTCCGTGACCTCGCCGCGCGGACTGTGGCTGGAATCGATGCACGCCGGGGCATGGCCTAGAGCCCCGAGCGCGGCAGCGTACTGTTGCTTGCTCACGCATATGAAGGCAAGCGTGCTGCACCTACCCGCCCGGTCTCTCAGCAGGTATAGCAGCAGGGGACTGATTGATCGGATGTACGTTGCAGTTGCAGGCGGTGTAAATGTACACGACCGAGAAGACGCCATGGTTACGCATGGTACGTCGGCCATACCGTGGTGGTGGTGCACGCTTTGATGTGGAATCCCTTCTCCCCCGCCGACCGTGGCGCAGAGGCATCACCGGCTCATCATGCACGGAAAGCCCACAGCCAAACCGGCTCTGCGGCCGCGGAATTACCTGCCACCGCTAACTGTCAGTACGATCATACATGTTGGGAGCTCGCGATCTGATCGAAACGGAACACCCAGATGCATTTCGGCCGAACTTTTTATCATATTGTCCGCTACGTCTTTGAGTACTATACATTTGACTTCCCGGCCAAATATTTGGCTTGGCTACATTTCTGACCAGTTTTCTGGGATAACAATTATACTTTTAGGGGTTTCAAGCTGGATCCTTCAAAATCCCGCATATATGCAAGCCAGCAGTCAAATCTTATGTTTTTTTTTTGACAAAACAATACAAAGATATATCAATACAAGAAAATCATTTTTTTGCTGAATACACAGCTGTTTGCCTAGAGTTTTTTTGCTTCCGAACTTGGCAAATAGGCGGAATACTTTATTATTTGCCACATTTTTCTCCATAATTGTATGACATAGGATGTGGCAAACAAATCAAAACCCAAAGAAAAGTGTGACGAATTGTAAAATCTCCCAATTAGGCTATTTGACGAGCTTCAAAGCAACAAACAAACTTCACCCGACAAAGATCTCAAAAAGACTTGGGAAACACACATAAACTTCGCAAAGATCTAAAAAAGCAATTGGCAAACACACATACTTGGCAAAAGAAAAACACTTGGTAAACACACCTACTTTGCAAAACCAAATCTAAAATATGCTCAGCAAACACTCTATACTCGGCAAAATGGAGGGACAAGTGGCAACCGAGGCTGCACCAAACGGCGCCATGATCGGCAAAGGGGCCTTTGGTGGGTGCAAAACTCTGCGAAAGCCTCATTTTTCTAATTCCTTATTCTCTTCATTTTCACCGTACAGTTTGTTGTGAGCTTAAAATTATCATAAAGGTACATCTTGACATTTCAAATAATGTTGCCAAATCAATTTCCAACATTTAAATAAGTTATTTTATCAATTTGTACGTGCAAAAATGAGTGTCTTCTGTGAATCAAATACAACAAATACAGTGCAAGGCGGCCACTCCTATCTCAAAAATACCATGCCATAATTTATGCATAATTCACATGCATGTTGCATGTGTAAGATTCCTAGGAATTCCTCATAATTTGCATTGTTTGTTGCAAATTTAGTAGGAAGCGGGCTATATTTGAACTACACTTCAGCATTCAATTTTTTTCTGATTCTATCTTTGCAAAATCCAGTGTTAGATACTCAAGGTGTTATATTATTGGAGATACGATGTCAGTTTTGCGTGATTCCCTCCAGTGTGCCCCGAATCTCCTGTTTTGGCATTATATCATTTCACGTGAGTTCCAATTTAAGCACAACTAATTAGAAAGTTGAAAAATCGAATATATTCGCCTAATGTATTTTATGTGACCTAGTTGTCGGATGTAAGTGGACCAGCTCTTACCCTTTAAATACATGGGCTTGAACCCCTTGCAGCCCACGATGTGATGGAAATATGTCGTAGAGGTAATGATAAAGTTTTATTATTTATATTTATTTTTACATAATTAAGTTTATTGTTCTATGATATAATTGTATTATCTCTGGATATTGTGATATTAAAGGGAAACCTAATTACATGTGTGGAATTATGAACACCAAATAAATATCCCTAGTCTCGCCTCTAAAGTTAGTACATGTATTATTTATAGTCTTTTTTCTGACTATGGGCAATAGCAAATTGTTACAATGCTGCCTATAAATGAGAACAACACTGTTAGTGGAACAATGATGTTGGATAGACCCCAAATGATATACCGTGAAACACATCGTCAATTCTATTATCGGTAGTTTCTCAAAGATTGCGTATACTGTTACTAAGAATGTTAGACCATAAGACTTATGTTGGGTAGGATATGATATGGATGTCATGAGATTTTCAAATGTTACCACGTGACTAAGTTACACTAAAGATGATCTTCGTTCATACTAGGTAGCATGTCAGTATTTTTGCATAATGTAGTAATGGGAATTGCTACTCCGGCGATGGATAGATACACTCGGGGGCGCCCACACTCATGTATCATGATGTTCGTCGGTATCTCGTTGGACACGTGACTAAGTTATTTCGTAGGAACATTGATGATGCGGAAGGAGTAAAGGAGTACATCCCGGGTAATAACGATAACCTAGAAGTTTCACCTTGTGCTATGTAAAGTATCAAGAACCAATGCGACATGTCTCAAATAGTAATATGGAAGTTTAAAATGATAAAGATCTTTGTGTTATGTATGAGGATTTATGTGGTTATCAAGCGCTCGACATCAATCGTTGCCACAAAACGTATTCCGGACATGTCCACTCATATCCGTACCCATAGGATCACACACCTAAGGTTTAGCGACATTTATAACGTGAGTGTGAATGAAGATTAAGTAAGAAATGGTTTTGAAAGTATTTCAGAGAATCTTGGAATATTCCAGAGGTGTCTAGAATATGACCAAGAGCGTCCGAAATGGTTTTGCGCATATATGGAAGGTTCGGAAACCATATAGAATATCTCAGCATATCACAGAAGGTTTGAAATATTATGCATAAGGTTCGTGAGCGCAAAGGCCGGAGGGGCACCATGGGCCGAAGGCCACATGGGCCCTCGTAGGCCAGCCACACCAAGGGAAGGAGGAACTCCTAGTTTTACTATAACTTCCCCTAGATCACTTGTGACACGCTATCGTGGGAGCTGTTAGAGGGATAATACATCTCCTCACGACTAGAAGAATCTAGTTGTGTGGATCGACTCGTGAATTCACAAACCTCGTCATTGACAAGTTTCCTCTAGCTAAATCTATGAGGGTATGATCCTTACATCCCTCTCTCATATGATTTTGGTTTATGCGTGGTAGAATTTTTGTTTTTTGTAGCGTGTTCCCCAACAGTGGTATCGGTGCTAGGTTTATGCGTAGATGCAAGGTGTGCTTTAGGACATGTAGCCGCTATAAATATGAACCATTAAAGCATGAAAATTGTGTGAACTTTTATCACCTTGTTACATGATAGACACCATTGTTTGTGAGAGAAAGATCAAGTGAAACCATGAAACCAGGGTCCATTGTTCCTATAAGAGTAAGCATCTATCTTGTCCTCATTCTTTTAGAGGATTGTGACACATTTACATTTTCGGTTTTGTTTTTAATTTTCAAGCATCAAGTTAAACCTCTGCGTTACTTTTTTTTGGTTAGTGCATAAACAACTAGAACTGTCACACTCTAGTTGGAGAGAGTAAATAGTTTTTCCTTCTACCCATACTTCCACATTGGTCCCCTACTCTTGGAGGCTATGAGTTGGTATTTGTACCCACTACATCTACTATTAATTAACGATACCACAGATCAAGGTGAGCTGGGAGTTCATGATCTTGAGATCAAGAACTCAGCTTTACTAGGTAAGTGGCTATATAAGCTTCTTACTGAGGATGGGGTTTGGCAAACAATTTTGAGACAAAAGTACATCTGGTCGAAAGTGCTATCCCAAATGGTTTGGAAACCAGGGGGTTCGCATTTCTGGGCTAGGCTAATGGCCTTGAAGAAATGCTTCTTTCGCCATGGTAGTTTTTCCATTAACGATGGAGCGCAAATACGGTTTTGGGAGGACATTTAGTTAGGCAACGACCCCCTATGTGAATAGTATCCTGCTTTGTATAGTATTGTTCGTTGAAAAAGTGATACCATTGCTACAGTAATGGCTACCTCACCTCCGGATGTGACGTTCATACGAGATTTGATGGGTCCAAGGCTAGTTGCATGGAACTCCTTACTAGTTCATTTGGAGGATATCCAACTATCGAATGCACCTGATGAATTTCGGTGGAACCTACATGCCAATGGCGATTTCTCGGCAGATTCCCTTTACAAAGCAATCCTTCAATCAGATATACCAGTTGATAGCAACAAGAAAATTTGGAAGATGAAAATACCATTAAATTTTTTTGGATGGTATCTTCGGCGTGGGGTTATACTCACCAAAGACAATCTTGTTAAGCGGAACTGGCACGGAAGTGCTCGATGTGTGTTCTGTCATCAAAACAAGACTATTAAACACTTATTCTTCCAATGTCGGTTTGCTAGATCTATATGGTCGATCATCCAAGTACCTTTGAGCCTTTATCCTCCGACTAGTGTTGCCAATGTATTTGGTAATTGGCTCCATGGTATCGATTTAAGGTTTCGAAGACTTATTAGGATCGGTGCGCTTGTAGTTATCTGGACGCTATGGCTATGTAAAAATGATATAAAAAAATGATAAAATTGTTCTATCTTGCAGGTTATTTACAGATGTACATGTACTCTCCATTTGTGATTGCCTTTCAGCGGGTGGAGAATCACGACCTCTTTACGGAGATCTATACACGATTGTACGGTACGGCGAGGGATACTCTTTCCCTACATGGGTGGACGCATAACCTGCGGATTGGAGCTCCACCTACTACATAGACGCTTTACATTTTCTCGTTTCAATATTTATTTCATCTTTTCCCTTTTGTTCATACTTTGAGACCTATAAACGGCTGTGTGCATCCTGATTATGCAGAGGCTGGGTGTAATTGCTTGTTCAAGTAATAAAAGCGCCCTTTATCAAAAAATTAACGATACCACTCATTACCACACTATTGTTCGAGGATTATCATACCTCAGTCTTACTCGTCCAGATAACTAATCCTATCAATATTTACATGCTCCTCGAGATCCTCATCGAACATTCGTTAGGCGACTCTTTGGTTTGTTGAGCTCACTATGTATCATGGCATGACTCCTCGTGGCACACCCAATACTCTGTTATCGGCATTTTCTGATTTCAACTGGGCTGGAAATATTGATGGCAGATGATCCACGGGGGATATGTCATCTCCTAAGGCGGTAATTTGATCGTTGGAATGCGCGCATGCAAGCTACCGTGTCACGCTATAGTATAGAGTCGAAATAAAAAGTAGTGGTGGACAATGCAAATGATGAAATTATATGGTACAGTCTCTTCTCAAGGAAATATGAATTTCTCGGGATCAAATTCTATATTATGGTGTGCTAATGTTGGATGCTCGTACCAAATATTTTTAGATTCATTACGACTTTACAAATCATCTTCCGTTGCCAACATTTGAGGCATGCATGTTGGCGCAACCTCAACCTTTTGGAGCTGGTTGAGATTGAGGAAGGTTGACAAATTGTGTAGGTGTGTAGCATAATATGCCTTATGCTGTAAAAGTCTAGTGATCCAACACCCTACGTACCGATCTTCTTGTAATGTCTTCAAGTCGAGGAGCTCGTGAGTCATGACCTCCAAACCAGTAGAAGGAGCACATGGGGCTGGCTAGGGGGCCGTAGCCCCCCCCCACCCCACGGTGGAGTTATTTCTCAAAATCCGTACTTAACATGTTGATTTGACCTTAAAATATATGTGCATTTACCTATATGGCCCCCTCCAATGTATTTTACACGCAATTGGCCCCCCTGTTGAACTTTCCTGGCTTCCTCCCTGGATATGAAGATAAATCAAGCGCTAACAAACCCAAAGGAAAATATCTTTGGAGAGAATCGGTGGTTTGTTCGTATATGTGCATGCATGCAGGATCCCCAACTCAGATACTAGTATCCAGAATCAATTTCCAAACAAAAAATCAGAATCTAAGACCGATTTGGCCACTAGGTGGCGAGCAGGTGCGTGGCCAGGTCGTTATGCACGCGGAGGCGGAGACGGAGACGAGCGTGGTGTTACGTGGAGGCGGTCGGGTCCAGCCAGCGCGGGCGGCTCGCCGTTTTGCCTGCCGCCGGGCAGATGGGCGGGGCCGGCGAGAACGTGGCCGAGAGCGCGACAAAACCCACTGCCTTCCTCTGCTCTGCCCCTGCTGAGAGACAGCGCTGCGGCCTGCCTGTTGTTTAACGTACGTACAAACGATTCCGTTTTTACTATTACTACTCCGTGCCTGCCTTGCTTCTCCGTGCCGCGTCCGGCGCGCGCGTCGACCGTATACGCATGCCATGCCATGGCATGCCCATGGCCGCCGTACGAACGACGAATACACACAACAAGACGTGCAGCAAGTTACAGTTTTAAAGGCACGCAGGACGGCCGCGCGGTTAAACCCCGCCTAGTTTTATCCTTCCCATGCATGCATGCTTCCAAAAATGATTCAAACACGAGAGGCCAAGTGCATGCACTCGTAGAGGGACTAGTCTTATAAACTAACCCAACACGTACTGTACTATGTTTAAGCTGCTAGTTTAGTATCTTGGTTCTACTGGTTCTGGTCCTTTGCAGTTCAGCGTAGTACCTATACTATACTGATTACTGCGTACTAAACTGAAGTAGGGTTGCAATTGCAGGAAAAAGATCCTATAACAAGTTAAAAGCGGTAGATGGCATTCGGACGAATCATAGCTCGCAAAAGAAAAGAAAAGGCTGAATCATGTCTGCAATCTTTGGAGGTTGTTATCTGCAGGGCTTCTCGTCCAATGGGGACAGCCTCTGACTCGGAATAGCATGCTTACAACGACGCCCAATTGAGATCGGTAGCCCAGCTATCGCCCGCGCGCGTCTGTAGGATTACCCAAAAGTGAGACACAATAATCACATAACTACATAAGTATCCACACAGGCATGGCTGCCGCAAAGCAAAGACCATATTAGTATGACCGTCTGTTATAAGTACTCGCACAAGCTAGTCTCAGCTCCGGCCAGTAGCTCAGCCGTCCAGCCCGTGCTCATGCAACATGCATGCATGATAGCTAGTTCCACCGCTAGAGAAACAAATCACGATGCTCTACGGCCTTTCTTCAGCTTCCTGACTAGTATAATAGTTACACTAGCTAGATGCGTATATCTTCATCGCTTAATTAAGCAGCTCGCTTTGCATCACTCGTGCACACCAAAGTACCATTGGTCTTGATCACCCACGGCACGAGAGCGGGAGAGGAAAGAAAGCGGCTTTTGACCGCACGCGCATGCACACCGCCCTTGGCTTGACAAAATTCCCAGGATGCTTCACTTGGGACGCGTTGCAAACAGTACCAACCATGGTGGCTGGATCGATCGGTCCTATTACTGTCCATACGACTCACGGCCTTCTCGCATGCGGCGGCCCAAAATTGGTAATTTGGTTGCCTAACCAGCTGCTTCTAAATCAAATTTTGGCCTCCACACTTTTTAAAGCATCTTTTCGCCTCCATGCGGATGAAGGCTCAGTTTGGAAGTTTCCGCCGAGCTAAGGTCTACGCGGTCGATAACGGGAAAATTTGCATCCCGCCCTGCAACGTCGGAGATGGAGCAATCCAGCACGCGTCCCCGGTATGTCGGCGGAAGAAATTTCATCACCTCCTGCTGATTCGTACCGCCTATGTATCACCGCTCGACAAACCGCTAAATGCCGCACCACCATCCACCCCCTCCCCATTCGATCCCTCCGTTCGGGCCAGGAGTTTCACCGACAAGTAGGCATGCGGCGCCACCTACCCCGATCATTGTAAGACAACGGCGGCAAGCGGTCTTCATCATCTTCTCAGGGCTCTCCGCTGCCTTCTCCGCTCCTCCAATGGAGGTGGGTACCTCAACCCTAGGTAGATAGGATCTTTCAACACGTGGTACACCTGAGTACATGATTCGGTAAATCTGTGCCTGTATGGCTTATATTGCTTGTCGGTACCGATTGATGTGTGTGATGTAGCAATAGATCGAAGATTTTGTGTTCGCATGTCAAGTTATGCTTAGTTGTTAGTGTATCCCGATGGCACGTTAGTGTCAACATGCAGTATGTTTTTGTTTAGCTACTTAAATCTTGCTCGTGTGTGCAATGGTAGTGTGTAGATGTTGAATGTGTATGTCGATGCTGTAGATCTGACGAAATCTTGCTTACGAGAATTGCTTCTAAATTGCGTAGATCATCCCGATGTTGTAGTTCTTGTTGTCCTTTACAAGGTTCCATTTCTAATACTGGCCAATGTAAGTCTATACCGAAGAAACCTTTAGTCAGACCCTACTTGATACCTAGGACTTTCCCTCTTTTGTTCCCGAGACCCAGGACAAGTCTTTGTCGATGCTAATGTATCCGCAGGATGTAGGGATGTTGTTGGCACCTGCCATGTGTTCTATTGTAGTGGAGTGGGATGAGAAGCTTGTTGCTACCATGCTAGCTAGGAAAAGGCCGATGATGGCTGGTAAAGCACACAACACATGCATGCAACTTGAAGGGGTGAAGACCACTATGAAGTTGCCACCATTCGTGTCCACCTTCGTTCTCAACAAGATGCGTAGATAATCAAGAGAGCAGTGTGAGAACAAAAAAGGGGGTTCGAGGAGGGTGCACCTGAACAATGTTACCAAGAAAGTATTTGAGTTCTATTGTCCGGAGGTGTTCTCACAACATGTGTACAAGGAACTATGCAAGTGGAGAAGTAGGTGAATCCATGTCTCTAAGCTAAGAGAAACTTGAGCAATGTCGGTTCGGATGAGGACACATGCACCATTATCTTAGAGGACGAGCACTACAAAGGTCATGTCTCAGTACTAACACATGTTTTAGTTCATAACGTGTCACATTTTCTAGTTCTTCTAACCTACCACTGCTAACACACTATCACTCCCCTATCATAGGCTCACCCCAAGAATGCTAAGTACCTAAACCAGCCAATCACCAAATAAAACTAGTTTTAGCAAACTTTCTCCTGTAGCCTTGACACCGGCAAGTATTCGTGGGCTCTAGTGTGCTCTGAGTCTGAGTATGCATTGCGCTGACTACATAGAGACCCAAGAGTCTGAGACCGTCGTTGTTGATGATGACTCTCGGTAGGCTCCTTCTCTTGGTGCTTGTGCTAGTGTTGTTGATAGTCTTGGTGGCGGTAGTAGAGTGTTGTTGATCCTGGTAAGAATAGGAAGAGGCCGAAGTTGGGAGAGGACAATGTGATACACATAACCTGCATGATCGAGGCCATGAAAAGCGGTGGCGACGACGAGCATGTGAAAGTTAGCGTTCAGTTGGATGTAGCAATGGCGTGGAATTAGGGCCCTCGGGATGTGCCATGGGTGTGTGGTGGCACCGCCGCTGCATGTACCTTGCTCGGCACCACCAGCTTCAGCGCCTCCGTCCACTGGTTCAAAGCGAGCTCATCCTTGTACCACGGTGGACGAAACCAACTTGTCGTACTCTAGCTTCATGACCTTGCTTGTACAGAGATAAACGTAACAACAATTTGAACATTCGTAGTTGGAATGCAAGACATGATCAAACAGAAATGGGCAAGAGGATCGTGCCAATGCAGGGATCACAAGTACAAGTACACACATCAGGCAGAATTGGTGCATTTCCCGATCTGGGTTGTACGCAAATTGTACATGCACACATCGGTAATGTCCAAATCGGGGAAATCCGATGAATTTGCTGAAATCTACTCGAATGTACATCGTATCTACTTGACTACTTCCATGGCTTGATTCTAGACTAAACGCGCATAGTGAACTCTGGCCGCTCACCGGAGATGCAAAATCATCCGTCGTGAAAAAAACGTAACCGCTCTTTCAATCCAGGGGTTGGAAGCTCTTACGGTGGAAAAATCGGGAGCTGGAATCACTGATGGTGTAGCACACCTCGGTGAAGTAGTCGCCACCCTCATCGCGTGCGGTATCGAGCAGACGGGCGGGGCCGCTTTCAGCTCCCTCGCCAGATTACGGTATGTGTCATGTCACCACTTGTCAATCTGGCGAGCCCCCCATAATACTTGCGGTGATTTGTTGCGGATGCCGAGGGCTTGCGCGACAGAGGTGTGAGAACGACGAACATGGATGGAAGCACCTAATAGGTTGAGGGACTTGTTGGGCGGTGAGTAGGAGGAATCGGGAGCAAGGGGAAACGTCTCGTCTCCCACGTTTCCTAAAGCATGCAAATCCACAGCACGTAGAGCTTGGGAGCACGTGTCCTCGCGGAAACGGATGTATCGAGCATGCCTTCCGGACCAACTTTTGGTAGAACTCGTTCGAAGAAACAAATTTCATGCAAACAGGACGACCAACTGCACAGTTTTTGGTGGATTGGTAACCAAATACGCGCGCCCTAGTGTGAAGAGAAATGAAGGTGCGGTGTGTTTGACAGCATGGGGGTGAGATGTTGCAGATCTGCGAGACAGGCCGGTGAAGGAGCTCCCCGGCCGGCCGGCGGGGTCCAGGCACCACACCAGGCAGCCGCTGCATCGGCAGTTTTCCACACATGGTGGATGGACCCCAAGGAAATCCTTGACTCAACGCAGCAGTGGAACACGAGGCCGGACAGGGTGGTGGGACGCGCGCGCGCAGCTTGGCTTGCGATGCACTCAAAGGCACGAGCCAGTCGTACGTTGCGCCCGGCGAAGCAACAGTAGCGCGGCACTCGTTCCCCACTGTAGTACGTTGTGTAGGTAGAGCAAGCCGGAGTCGACCGTCGACGGCGACGTGAGTTTGCTGCTTCCCGGCCGCGCGTCAAACGGCGACCTCGCTTCTGGTTTTCCTGCCGTGTCGTGCGTGTCGTCTTGGTTTGTTCTGTCGAGTGTCGAGTCCCAAGGCTCGGCCGCCGTCGTACCGTACGCCCGGCTCGGACATTCTCGCCAGCCTCGTGTTTATCTTCACTTGCTTGCCACGCAACCGAGCCTGGCCTGCTAGCTCTCTTCCGTAAATTTTATCGAAGGGACAGCCTGAGGCGACGCTTGCTAGCTGCCGCTGCCGGGGCGAAGGAAATCTCGGGCGTCGGGTCAGTCAGGCGCGCGCGCCTTGCAAGAGAGGGAGGGGATGAGAGGACAGACAGACACCAGGCTAATCGCCCAGTGAGCAACAGACAGCAGCATCAACAGCTGCGAGACAGCGAGACCGAGGATCTTTTCGTCATTTCGAGTACACTCTCTGCGGTCTCCTTCGCGAGCTGGGAGCTGCACTGTGGTGGGATTTCGACTGTCACCGAGGGTACTCCTAACCAACAGTCTCCGCTTTGACAAATCTTCACTTCATCTGTCTGGAACGTGCAGGTGGAGCCCAACCGTCAGGCCAGGCGGCGCACGGTTTAGCGTTTGCGGTAGAAGAACGGCGACGTAGCGATCAGCGGGGTTGAGGTGGCGGCGGACGCGAGCGCGCGCATCGGCACGTCCAAGCCGCTAAAACCATCCTTTTAACGCACGCACGTGTCGACCCAGCCAACCAAGTCCCCATCAAACAATCAACACAAACTATCATCAACCTAGCAGTTTGAGCCGGCGCGATCTAAACGAACTGAGTCTGAGTCGACCTTAAAATCTCTCCGCACAGGTGCCACGGATCGCTCACGTGTTCTCAGCACCGCCGCATCTACATTTTTCAGTCCGATTTTCTTGTGTTAAATTTCAAGTACTTGATGAAGGGTAGAATCTAAACATTTTCCAAAACTGCACAAACCCAAATCTGAACAAATTTCAAAAGAAAACAATTTTCAAATTAAACAGAATTCGAATTCTAAAATCCACACAAAATTCTATTTTGAACAAATTTAACAATTTTTGAACATAATTTTTTTCAAAGCTGAATGATTTTAAAATCAGAACAAAATACAAATCCAAAGAAAAGAAAAGCAGAAACAGCGGAGACCCGGAACCGGAAAACCAAATGGCTAGAATTGATGTCGCGCTAAACGGGGTGCGATTTTTCTCTATTCGCAGGCCTAAACAAACAAATCAAAATTAAATGTGTGAGAGCATATCCACCGACGGCCACAATAGTAACCCATAGTCCAATCAGACTCCTCGGCACAACAAAACAAGTCAGCACAACCAGTAGAATAGACGACAACCCCAGAACAGCTCAAACGGCTAGTGGCAAGTTTTGAGTGATGACACTCCAATCCTCATAGGATTTTGCCCCGCGCGGCCCCCTTGCGAGCCAAACACGCCCATTTCGTACCCTCTCCACACCTCCCGATTTGACAAACACCCTGTTGGATCGCCATCGTCACCTGATTGTTGAAGTTATTTGAATTCTTGTACTAATATTTCAACTTGTATGTCTAAGTTTTTGTGCGAAACTATTTATTTGTTTAAATTATTGTTTAGAACTATGTAGAATTTTTTAATTTGGCAAAGGAAAATCTTAATTTTAGGGGTTTGTCATATTGGAATCATCGGTGTGGGACGATCGTCCCTATACCAAGGAACACTTTGCATCGAACCGATGACTAGAACACGTTGGTGAAGAATCTGAAATGAATCAACAAGCTCTCAAGATGTACGAATAGTAGGGCGTGATTGGGAGGTCGAAGCCCATTTTGGGCTCCCGGGGGATAGGCGCTGGGGGGCTAGGATGGGGCCAAAAACCATGTTCTGCATTTCGGTTGATGTGCCGGGTCGCATCACTAGATGCATTTTGGGTATGTTGATTGATAGCATGTGTAGCATGCGGGAGCACAGAAGTAGCCATGCCGATGCAAGGTTGTGTGTTTGGTTCTAAGCAGCCCAGGTTTCTGGTCACCTCTAATCTTCGGTGGTGAGCTTAATATAGCACACCACCATGACATAAAACATAGCATCATCACACACAAATGACGAAATGAATGAACTACGACAATACAAAACCGAGCCCTAGCTACGTACAAATAGCAGTTGTTGAGTTAACCACGCTCATGGACCAGTAGTTTATGAGTTCGCCACTAGTACTAGCAAATAAACCGATCCCTACTTACATACGAATAGCAGTCTAACATTATAGACCGGGGGATAGTTTAACAATGGAGATCAAGGGGAGTGCAAACCTTCTTCTTGTTGTTGTCTTCTTCTTGCTTCATTGTCAACCGTAGACATCATTTCTATGTATCCACATTGACTTAACCTACTCGTTCCTCTTGTTCTTCCAAGCCTAGATGTCGCCATGGTCGACACCATGGCCACCCTCTACATCATCAGGAGTAACATCAACCTCGTCTAGACATAGTCATCCATACCCCAGCCCAAGATCCAGTTGTGAAGGATGTAACAAGCAAGAACAAGCTTTACTTGATTGGGGAAGTGTGGAATGGCTTCTGGTCAAGGATTTTGAACCTATTTTTCAATGCAGCAAAAGCCCTCTTGATGGTAACCTTGAGGCTAGAGTGTCTAAGGTTGAACAACTCTTCTGCATTCCGTGGTATGTTCCTTAGAGGGAACTCATTCAGATGATACCTGGTTTTCCTGAAGGGTGGTAGGATTCCAGGCCGACAATCATAACCTGCATCTCTAAGGTAGAACTTACCATCAGGGAGAGGTATGCCATCTGGTCTGCACAGGGTGTTTGTTACAATGCTTTGCATCATGGGTTGATCCTTCCTAACCAGCTAGCACATAAGTGAAGTTCATATCGAAATCAACAGCAATAAGCACATTCTGGCTAGTGTTGTGCTTCCTGCATCTATATGCTAGTGATTGGGATTTCGGCAGCAGTAACATGAGTACCATCAATTGCTCCAATACTGTCCTCGATGATAACAACAAACAGTCAAACCTTAGCGCATTGTGTTATTCTCAAACAGTTTGCAAAACAATATTTGTTCTCACCTTGAAGTATGGATACCATCTTTTGTTGTTTCCTATCTTGCTTGGTGTTTCACCAGAAGGTGGCTTGACTATCTCTTGCTTGAGCTCCCCAATTGCATAAAGAACTTGGTTGAAATAACCGGATATAGTCTCTAATCTCTATGGATCTCCTGAATGTGTTGTGCATAACTCTGAATTTCTGGTTATGTCCAACAACAAGAAGAAACATAGCAGCTTGCTCTTCCACACAAGAGCGGATGCTATAGTGCAACAAACCTCTCTCTCCAAACTTCTTAACTAGTTCATAGAAGGGGCTCTTCTCATCCTTATTATTTGAAAACCTCTACATCATTCGTGATGTAGATGAAGTTTAGATTGGCAATCATCTCTTGATCTGGAGAAAACATCGGATAATAAACCATTGTATGATACGCAGCTCGCATAACTAATCTGTTGTGGAGGAGGAGGATCCAAGCGTGAATCATAGCTACCAGTGTTGCTTCCTGGTGGATTAGGCTCATCCAGTCGGCCTAAGCTAATCTAACATGAGTGTCTGCTAAATCTACCGTCTAAGCTGACCACCAACTATTGGGAAATAATAAATTGGAGGGCACATTGATTTACGTCCGCCATTGCACATGAGGGAGAGTTGCCGAGGTCGAAAAGAAAGAGATATCGTTCGCCGACCCATGGCCTGAGAAGGAGGAGACCAACTCTTGCGAAAGATAAGGCGGCGGAGAAGAAGAGCTCGCCCACGTATCCTGTGCCGGAGTAAACCAGAGGGTGAGATAGATATGGCAAAACGGCACCGCCGCGGATGTTGAGAGGAGAAAATTGTTTTGCTACAAGGTGACGAGAAAGAGGAGGTGGCGCTAACTATGCCGTGAAACACAGCCGGCGGCCGATACAGACGTACCCACCAAACCTGGCCCAAAGCTGCATTTAGCAGCGTGCCAACCACTATGCAGGCCACATCCACAAATCCAAACACCAGATTTTACATCCAGCGAGCTTGTTTGTAAGGGGATGCAACCTGCCGCGCCCTAGATAACTAGACGCATTGTTCGCTGTCCAAGACGAAGATGATCTGATCTCAGTTGACTCTACTGTTGAACTTACTGTAAAACGTGTGGAGGTTTCTGAAATGAATCAACCTGCTGCATAGATGTCCGAATAGTAGGTAGCTAGACAGAGAGAGATCGCCGCCAAAGATCGTTCGCAGCCAAACAAATCCTAGGCAAATAAAGCTGCGAGTGTATAGTGGTAGAAGAAAGCACAAGTACTGTACTAGCACTGCACGTCCTTGCGATCCAGCCAGAGATGGAGGGGGAGATGCGTTCCGGACCAGACCGCTGTACCTGGCTCCGGACCAGACCGCTGTACCTGGCTCGGCCTTCTTCTTCAAACCAAATCAAAAGATGGTTTGGGGGCAGTGTTGGAAAGACAAGAAAAGAGAATTCCCCATCTCCTTCCCAAAAGGACCACCCATAACTAAAAGAGGCCTTGCTCCTCTTGAACCTCCAAAAGAATAGACACAAAGGAAACACGGCGTCTTTTCATGTATCCTTCCTGCTCTGCCTTCTTGCTCAACACTACATTCCCGGTTCTATGTAAAGCCCTTTCTGCCCCTCTCCCGGCCGTGTGCTCCCTCATTTCGTAAAAATTACTACTCGAGCTGTGTCCATTAGCAAAATTACATTTTGCATTTCAAACTTTTTCGCCGTGGAGGGTCCTGGCGACTGAAAGTGAAAGGTAGATAGTCAAAAAAGCCCGAGGGAAAAGAGGATTTCGCAGGGGAGGCCACGCCCACGCCCACCATGCACTCGCTCGCTCGCCTCTGCGTCTGTCTGCACTCTGCAGCTCTGCAGCAGCGCACGCAGCGGAGCAGTAGGACGCTGCGCTTCCCACGAGAAAAGAGGCGCAAGTTTAACAACCCCTAAGCAAAGCCAGCTTTTTTTCCTCTGAAATAAATAGAATATAATCCCCCGCTCCCTTTTGTCAGGGCGCTGATGGATGGCCCTATTGACCGCGCAAGCCCCGCCGAGCCCAACGGGCCCGCCTGTCCAGTACGATCTGGTTTTTAGCCCAAGCCACGGAAACTAATTTCTTCGCCACCCACTAATCTCGCTACCAGAAAATCTAAGTTGTAATCTGCTACAGTAGGAAACAACATTACAGTAAATCATTAGTCAGAGGAAAAAAAAGAAGTTAATGTTGGGGCGCTGTGCCTGTCCCTCTGCCGCATTTAATTGCGCGACGACCGACGCCTCTTCTCGCCGAGCCTCGTAACGGAAGGAAGGCCAGCAAATCGCGGCGTCCCGTTTCGTTTCGGGAACCGCCGCTCGCTCGCTCCAAACATCGCCGGCCGCCCGCCGGCCGCCAGTGAGTGCTCAGTGGGGACGAGCGGACCGGCGCGTCGTTTCATTGCTACGCTAGCTGCGTTGGTCCAACGTCGTGTACTCTACTGTCGTCTGCCATCCTCCCTCGAAATGAATGAAGAAAACATAAACAGCTCTCAAATCTTTCAGACATCTCGGGCTCTAATCAAGCAACATCAAGGCAAGGCAAATGTTTTTAGGAGGAGACAACTCTGCTGATTTACTCATTACTCGATATCGCTAATTACTGATAACTTACTCGGCCTCACATTCCTTTTCTCATCTCAAGACTCAAGAACTCTCATCATCACTCTAAACCCCCGACGGCGAGGATTCTTCTTCTTCCCCGCCGGGGCAGTACACTAGGCTGGCTGCCGAAACGAACGAACGATAACATGCTGGCTATCTACTTACTGGAAAGCGAGAAAAATGAACGAATGCAAACAAAATTGACCGGACTAACGCGGGCGCCTAATCCGGTGTTTTACAGTTGTTGTGCCGCGACTAGATGCCGGGGATCTGGAACAGGTCGGTGATCTCGTCGAAGAACTCGTCCGCCTGACGCAGCGCCGACGGGGACGGCGGGCAGAGTTGTTGGTGCTGCTGCTGCTGGGAGTCGGATAGTGACGAGGAGCTGTTGTTGTCGCTGGAGAAGGTGAAGGGCTCCTCGGGGAGGTTGGAGAGGAAGTCCAGGGGCTCCGCCGCGAAGTCGGAGAGCAGGTCGAAGTCGGTGTAGAGCTCGCTGTTGAAGTAGGAGCAGCCGAAGAGGCTGCCGCTCGACTCGTCGGTTTCTGGGGTCGGGGAAGACGGCGGCTTCTTGTCGTTGCAGGTGTTGTTGTCGTCCGTGGCGGTTGCCAGGGCGGAGGGAGGGCAGGAGCGGAGGACGGAGGTCGGGGAAGCCGCGGCGACGTGCGACGACTCCTCCTCGCACGAGTCGTAGGAGGTGGCGGAGGAGAAGCCGTTCTTGGACTGCGCGGGCGGCTGCGGGACGACGACGTCCTCCTCGGCGCCCTCGCCGCGGCGGAAGTTGACGGTGGCGTCGGGCCCGCGCAGCTTGATGGCGGCGGAGTCGTAGCACCTGGCGGCCTCCTCGGCGGTGTCGAAGGTGCCGAGCCAGACCCTGACGCGCTTCCAGGGGTCGCGGATCTCCGCCGCGTACTTGCCCCAGGGCCGGCGCCGCACGCCGCGGAACCGCCGCTCGCCGCCGCCCGCCTCCGCCTTGCGCTTCCGCACGGGGGCCGCGGGCTTGGCCGTCGTGGTCCCGAACGAGGACGACGCGGCCGACGCCCGGCTCGCCGGGAACACGGCCTCCTCCTTCACCGGCGCGGGCTGCAGCCGGATCTCCTGCACGTACCGCTTGACGCGGCGCCGCTCCACGCCGCCGTCGTCCTCGTCGCTGGAGGAGTCGGTGGCGTCCACGTCGTCGCAGAACACGCGCACCGTCCGGGGCCCCGAGAACCGCACCTTGCCGGCCGACGACGGCGCGGGCACGGTGCGGGAGGTGACCTCGACGTGCTCCGTCCGCTTCACCGCCACGAAAGTCTCCTCCTCCATGGCATACATCGCGGGATCCTCCTCTAAAACTCCAATCGCATTTGCCTTCCACCCCGCCTAAACCCCTCAAAGATTCCTGCTAAACCCCACAGCGGACGGCGAAAAGACACCGCCGCCGCCGAGTAGAGCGCGAGGAACTCAGGGAAGGAGATGGAAAGGTGGCGACTTTGGGGCTTGGGAGGGGAAGCGATGAGGTGTTTGTTTGTTGTTGAGATTTTTTGGGTGTGGGGGGAAGAAGGGGGACGGCGAGGAAGGAAGAAGAAGAGAGAAGAATGCGTAGGATTTGCTTGGTGTGCTGTGGATGTGTGCGGGGGACGTGCGTCTTGTTGTTTGATGCTTGAGTCCGGCTGGGCGGTCCACTTTTATAGGATTGCGGGAGCCCATTTCGGGAAACACGGAATTATTTTTTATTCGCCACCCTCTTCTTTTTCTTTTTACTATGATTTTCCCGTCCACCCTGCCTTCCATGTCAACTTTTCACCCGGATCATTCATTTTTTTCAAAGAAGGAAACACGATATCAAATCTTTTTCTATATATCGGAAAAATAAATGCGGCGGCCTGGTTACAGCAGTACGTACGGTGCATTTTACTGGCACCCCAAAACATTTCACGCAGGCAGTAATTTCCGGCGGGGCCCGCGTGGGATGGAACTGGCGGTCCAGCGAATCGGTCATGTGTTCCCATCGCACGGCTAGCGGCTCATGTTTACTAGGGGCCCACTTCTCAGGGGCACAAAGGGAAAATGCTAGTCTGTCACGCGGCCACCCGACTGGCGTGCACGCGGCCCCGCGTGTCAGCTGCGCGCTTCTGCCTGGGTCACGTGAGCGGACGAGGGTTAATTCTGGGTGCTGAAATGATTTTTGGGGTGAGGAAAGACCGGGCGAGCAGCACCCCCTCTAAAACCTCATTTAGTTGGAGGGTGACGTCATCTGATTTTGGTTAGAGATATTTGAGCCTTTGTTTGCTGATCGGCGGCTTGGGTGCCAAGGCAAAAGCGTGCCTATCCCGATCCAATATGGCTGACCATGCAACTCATTCCTTCAGCCACAAAATAGGGGTGTCTTCTGCACACGGGAGCAACGGATCGTATCCAACAGTCACGGAGATGAATACTCACGATTTTTTTTTTTTTTTGGAAGAAAAAGTTCACCAGCGAAAGTTACTCTGGACCCAAAAGAAAATTGGCCACACACAAAAATAAATCGTGGCACCTTTAATCATTTGACTTTATTGGGGTAGAAATTTATGTTAGGAGATCTCAGCATATATCCTGGACTAAATCTCAAGGCGTAATTCCACTCCCTTCCAACAGGTATTCATATACTGCCTCCCATCATATACAGCTGCATTTGCTCTTGCATGATCGAGGAGTAATTGGAATGGCTGGAACAAATCTACCATTAATTTCTACAATTATCACTTCTACAAATAAAAAAAAATGAACGGATACAGATGGACCTTGGGTGGTAGAAAATTTTGAATTGGCAAAAACCACGTTGCAAAATGTAGCAAGAGGGCCGTTGGTGGTTGATACAGTGAGCTGTCACTTTTGAATTTTAGATTTCTAAAATAGGCAGTGAATAACCACTCTACGCGCGGAAAATCAATTCTGGTGAAAAGTTTTAGCGCAGGCCTTCTATACCATTATGCCATGCTAAAGTTATGAATGGGTCCTATTTTATTTCCTTATTGGGTATAACATGCGGGCCCTCGTGTCCACCCACGCACACCGCCACGTGCACACGCCACACGCACGCCGCCGCGTAGACACGCGCACTCGAACTCATTCACATCTTTACATGTTCGAAGATAGAGTAGCAGAGGTTAAGTATTGATGAAGCCATCACAAACATGTTTTGATATATCGCTTACAGGTCACATGATAACCTGGACGCACGAGGGCAGCCATGGTTTGCATCCCTAGTAAGTAACGCGTGGCACTGGTAACGTATTCAACATGTCGGTTTCCGAATAAATGTACTTTGTTCGCTACACAAAAATAATACACTTGCGACAAATGTAGTTCTATTTAATTATGGCATCGGTTACGACTCGGAGAGCCTGTGCGCCTCTCTCCCTCCAGTTGTTCGGAGGTAGACCTACCCAGTAGCCTTGTTTTCATTTGATGGCGGAAAATTCCGATGACCTATAAAATTAGAAAGGATTCCTTTTTTCAATATTTTGTATAGCATGTAAAACCTCGGGTGATCACACACGCATGTTGTCCACGTGCACACCCTCACGCATAAAGACATTTACACATTTGAAGATAGACTAGTAGAGCTTACAAATAGACTAGCACATCCTGGAGTACATGGACACTCGAAATCACATACATGTTTACACATTTGAAGATAGACTAGTAGAGCTTACAAATTGATGAATCACCATAAACATGATTTCCTATCGGTGTGTATCGCCAATTAGCCAATGATAACTTGGACGCATTATATCAGTATTGGGTATAACATGCCTCGTGTCCTCCCGCACACACGCCTACGCGTGTATGCCTACACACACCACATAAACACAGACACTCAAATTCATTCACATGTTTACACGTTTGAGGGTTGAGTAGTGGAGCTTAAGTATTGATGAAGACATAAAAAACATGGTTTGCTATATCGCTTACAAGTTACATTATAACCCAGAAGCACGAGGGGCAGCCATGATTTGCATCCCTACTAAGTAACGCATCGCACTACTTGCACTAGTGACACACTAAACATGTCAGTTGCTAAATGAATGTATGTTTCTATCTACACAAAAAATAACACACTTGCGACAAATATAGTTCTAATTAATTATGTCATCGGTTACGACTTTAGAATACATGAGCGGCTCCATCCCGTTATTCAGAGTTAAAACTACGCACTAGCCTTGTTTTCATGTGATGAGACGGTAAATTCTCATGCCCTATCTTGCCCTCCAACATTTTTTCAAATGTTACTTGCCCATACAGGTGGTCCCAGTTATCAATTGCAAATAAAGGTGAAATTGTGAGCTCATTCCTTTCTTACTGTTATTTCTATGCTATAAAATTAGAAATAAGTCCTTTTTAAAATAGGCGGTGAATAACTACTCTACGCGTGCAGAATTAATTCTGGTGAAAAGTTTTAGCTCAGCCCTTCTATACCATTGTGCCATGCTAAAATTATGAATGGGTCCTATTTTATTTCCTTATTGAGTATAACATGCGAGCCCTTGTGTCCACCCACGCACAGCGCCACGTGCACACTCCACGCGCACGCCGCCGTGTAGACACGGGCACTCAAACTCATTCACATCTTTACAGGTTTGAAGATCAAGTGGAGGAGGTTAAGTATTGATGAAGCCATTACAAAACATGTTTTTCTATATCGTTTACAGGTCACATGATAACCCGGACGCACGAGGGAAGCCACGGTTTGCATCCCTAGTAAGTAACGTGTGCCACTCGTAACGTATTCAACATGTCGGTTTCCAAAAAAAAAGTACTTTGTTCACTGAACAAAAATAACACACTTGCGACAAATGTAGTTCTATTTAATTATGACATCGGTTACGACTCGGAGAACGTGTGCGTCTCTCTCCCTCCAGTTGTTCGGAGGTAGACCTACGCAGTAGCCTTGTTTTCATTTGATGGTGAAAAATTCCGATGATCTATCTTGCCATCCAACATTTTCTTAGCGTCGCTCAATGAGGTAGGTGGTCCAATTTGTCGGTTGCAAATAGAGGTGAGAGTGTTAGCTCACTCCTTTCTAACCATTATTACCATGCTATAAAATTAGGCAGTGAATAACCACTCTCCGGGCGGAAAATCAATTCTGGTGAAAAGTTTTAGCGCAGGCCTTCTATACCATTATGCCATGCTAAAATTATGAATGGGTCCTATTTTATTTCCTTATTGGGTATAACATGCGGGCCCTCGTGTCGACCCATGCACACCGCCACGTCCACACGCCACAAGCACGCCGCCGTGTCGACACGCGCCCTCGAACTCATTCACATCTTTACACGTTTGAAGATCAAGTGGTGGAGGTTAAGTATTAATGAAGCCATCACAAAACAAGTTTTGCTATACCGTTTGCAGGTCACGTGATAACCCGAACGAGGCCAGCCACGGTTTGCATCCCTAGTAAGTAACGCGTGGCACTGGTAACGTATTCAACATGTCGGTTTCCAAATAAATGTACTTTGTTCGCTACACAAAAATAATACACTTGCGACAAATGAAGTTCTATTTAATTATGCCATCGGTTACGACTCGGAGAACGTGTGCGCCTCTCTCCCTCCAGTTGTTCGGAGGTAGACCTACGCAATAGCCTCATTTTCATTTGATGCGGAAAATTCCGATGACCTGTGTTGCCATCCAACATTTTCTTAGCGTCACTCGATGAGGTAGGTGGTCCAATTTGTCGGTTGCAAATAGAGGAGAAAGTGTTAGCTCACTCCTTTCTGTTCGGAGTCTCGGATGGGATCCAGGACATCACGAGGAGGTCCGGAATGGTCCGGAGAATAAGATTCATATAAGAGAAGTCATTTTTCGGGAAAAAGTTCGGTGTTTTGACCGGAGCTTCTAGAAGGTTCTAGAGGGCCACCAGTGGGCCCACCACCCCGGTAGAGGCCACGTAGGCGCCACATGGCATGGTGGGGCCTGCCCACTATGACATGCCGGCCTATCCCTTAGAGATAAGATCTATCTCTTAATTTAAATGGTTTAAATCTAGAGATAAGATCTATCTCTAAATAAAAATATTTAAATGAAGAGATAAGGGGAAGGCTTGAGGGGGAAGAAAAGTCTCCCACCCCCTCATGCGCCGGCCAAGGAAGGTGTGGGCCCCAGGGGGAGCCCTAGGTCGACCCCTCCCCCTATATAAAGAGGGAAGGGGGTGGCCGGCCAACACACCTATCCACAACCCTAGCCGCCCCCTCTCTTCCTCCTCCATACGCTGTGCAGGCTTAGGCGAAGCCCTGCAGCAAATCTTCTCCACCACCACCACCACGCCGTCGTGCTGCTGGAATTTCGTGGAGATCTACCACACCTCCGCTGCCCGCTGGAACGAGGAGAGTAAGGGGCTTCATCGACACCGTACGAACGACCGAGTACAGAAGTGATGCCGGATTGCAGCACCGGGGACGATCGTATACATCAACAACGAGATCTGATCCCGTAGGCTTTGGAAATCTTCAAGGGTTAGTCTCATCTCCATCTCGTTGCTTTGATCTTGTAGATTAGATCTTGGGTGTTCCATAGATTAGATCTGTCTTTGTGGTAGGAATTTTTTTTTCTATGCAACGAACCCCATCATTTCTAACCATTATTACCATGCTATAAAACTAGAAATGATTCTTTTTTTTCAATATTTTGTATAGCATGTGAAACCTCGGGTGACCACACACGCATGTTGTCCACGTGCACACCCTCACACATACATGCACACTCGAAATCACTTACATGTTTACACATGTGAAGATAGACTAATAGAGCTTACAAATTGATGAATCGCCATAAACATGATTTGTATCGGTGTGTATCGCCAATTAGCCAATGATAATTTGGACGCATTATATCAGTATTAGGTATAACATGCCTCGTGTCCGCCCGCACACACGGCTACGTGTGTATGCCTACACACACCACGTAAACACGTATAATTAAATTCATTCATATGTTTACACGTTTGAAGGTTGAGTAGTGGAGCTTAAGTATTGATGAAGACATCAGAAACATGGTTTGCTATATCGCACGAGGGGCAGCCATGATTTGCAAGCCTACTAAGTAACGCATCGCACTACTTGCACTAGTGACACATTAAACATGTCAGTTACTAAATGTATGTATTTTTTCTCTCTACACAAAAATAACACACTTGCGACAAATATAGTTCTAATTAATTATGTCATCGGTTACGACTTCAGAATACATGAGCGGCTCCATCCGGTTATTCGGAGTTAAAACTACCACTAGCCTTGTTTTCATGTGATGAGGCTGTAAATTCTCATGCCCTATCTTGTCCTCCAACATTTTTTTAAATGTTAGTGGTCCCAGTTATGAGTTGCAAATAAAGGTGAAATTGTGAGCTAACAGTTATTTCTATGCTATAGAATTAGAAAGGAGTCCTTTCTAATATTGTGTATGACAAGCAATCTCCCGGGTGACCGCACATTCATGCGTCCACGTGCACACCCACACGTATACATGCACAGTTGAACTTTCTCACATGTTTACACATTTGAAGACTGGGTAGTAGAGCTTACGAATTGATGAAGTCACCATAAACATCCTTTGCTATCGGTTTGTATCATCTACCAGTTGAATGATAATTTGGATCGCACGAGGGCCTCCATGGTTTCGATCCTTATTATTTCTAGTGAAGTATGAACTCATACCTTTCACATCATTATTTACATGCTAAAGTTCTAAATGATGAGCCTTTTTTTTATTTAGGTATTGGGTATAACATGCAATCCCTCGTGTCCTCCCATGCACACGCCTATGAGAGCATGCCTACACACACACACACATCGACACACACTACACCCAAATTCATTCACATCGTTACACATTTGAAAATCGAGTAGCAGAGCTTAAATAGTGATGAAGATATCAGTAACATGTTTTGATATATCTCTTACAAGTTACATTATAACATGGGCGCATGGGGGCAACCATGGTTTCCATCCCTAGTAAACAATACACCGGTTGAACTAGTGACACATTCAACATGTCAGTTTCAAAATAAATGTTATTTACTCTCATTTCTACAATTTTTTGTTCACTCTCTACACAAAAATACCACACTTCACCGTAGGGGCTTCCCCCACGGTATTTCGGTCAAAAATAATACCACGATTACGACAAATGTATCTCTACTAAATTATGACATCGGTTTTCATAACGTGATCGTCTCCCACTCGTTGTTCAGAGTTAGAAATACACACTAGCTAGCCTTGTTTTTATGTGACATGGCGACAAATTCTGATGACCTATCATGGCGAAAAATTATGTTGATCAATTTTTTTATTGTAGATAGTGGTGGGAGTAGTATGGACTCAAGCAAGAAAAATTAAGCATCCTTGAGATAAAATATATTTAGAATTTGAAATTTTAGTGTTATTCATAGCGTCTTAGCACCAATGCATGTACGTACATGCTGCCATATGAATTTCTTATGATTTGGTTGGCTTAAATTCTTTTTTTGTGAAAGTATAACCTAAACGAAACAAGGCATAAAAAAGTTCCGATAAATAATAAGCCGCAATGGAAGCAAAGTGGTCTTTGTTTTTCCAAAGGAGCCAAATTTCTACAATAACCAAACACAAATATTAGAAACCGCCTAAAATAAAGGAAAATAGAACCAGTCTCAAGGGAGTCCTCCTTTCTAAGGATGGCAGTTTTATCCATACCTGGCACACCACACAAGGGTATAGAGGGCTTGTCGTTGTGTATTATATCCGGTGAGGGGAGCCTTGTGGAGGGGAGAGAGAGGAGGGTTCATAGGGCGAGGAGTCACCAGGACAGGGTCACACGAGTTACCCAGCTTCAGAGCTCGCAACGGCGGTAGGATCTTACGTGCTGCTATAATTCACTATAAGGCAACAAGTACGCGATTACAATAACTTTTGTCTTGCTCTAAGGGCTCCCAGGATCCAGCTTATAAAGGCTCTAGGGTTACACGGGAAGAGATCTGCCGGATACGGCTAAGCCTAGATTACGTACATAATTCATTGTCTTGCGCGTCACGGATCTGGCCGTCTTTCAGTATGGGCAGAATCTGACAGCTTTGTCTCCAGGCCGAATCATACCTTCGGAATCTCGAGCAAGTGGGCTGCCCGGTGGGCTATATGCCTCACCACCATCTTTGGACCACCCTGGCTTGCCGGAATCAGGACCCAGGAAAATACTAGTCTGTCACGCGGCCACCCGACAGGCGTGCATACGGGCCCCGCGTGTCAGCAGCGCTCTTCTGCTTCTGGTCACGTGACCCGCCGATGTTTAATTGTGCTGAAATGATTTTTGGGTGAGAAAAGACTCCCTCTAAAACCTCGTTTAAGTTGGAGGGTAATTTGGGGATCTCAAAGGGTGACGTCATGCGATTTTGGTTAGAGATATTTTAGCCTTGTTTGCTGATCGGCTGCTTGGGTGCCAAGGCAAAACCGTGCCTATCCCGATGCCACGGCGGCTGACCATGCACTACATTTGCAACAAATGGGAGGTTGTGCCGGGAAAAATAATCCACACAATGAAATTACTCTGGACCGGAGAATTTACCCACGCACGAAAAAAAAACATGGCAGCTTTAATCATTGGACTTTTACCGTGGTAGGAATTTATGTTGGGAGATCTCAGCATATATATCCTGAATAAATGTGGACGCGTAATTCCACTCCCTTCCAACGGAGGATTCATGCACCTCCCATCATATACAGCTGCGTTTGTTCTCGCATCAGTAATTGGAATTGCTGGACTAAATCTTCTATTAAATTCTGTAATTAATTACTTCTATAAATCAAATGGATGGATACAAATGCACCCTGGATACTACATTTTGAATTGCCAATTACGGTGGCAAAAACCCACGTTGCAAAATGTAGGAAGAGGGCCGTTGGTGCTTGGTATAGTGAGCTGGCGCTTTCATATTCTGAAATTCTAAAATAGGTAGTGAATAATTACTGTACGGTTGCAAAATAATCCTGGCGAAATTCCGAGCTCTGCCCTTCTGTACCATTATTTCGTGCTAAAATTACAAATGGGTCCTTTTTATTCAGGGGTGGACCCAAGAATGGCTGAGTGGGGGCAATGGGCCCCCACTCAAATTTCGAAATTTTCATAAAATCTCTGCAAATTTGTAAGAAATTTTCTTGAATCATTCGAGTTTATTAGAAGAGTGCCCTCACTCAATTTTTTTTATAGGTTCGCCCCTGCACGCAAGTACGTAGACACTCACACTCGGACTCATTTACATGTTTACATATTTGAAGATCGAACAGCGGAGCTTCAGTATGATGAAGCCATCACAAACATGCTTTGCTATATCGCTAAAAATTTACATGATAACCTCGATGCACGAGCGCAACCATGCTTTGCATCCCTGGTAAGTGACACGTGAAGCTAGTTGCACAAGCGACGCATTCAACATGTCGGTTCCAAATAAATGTACTTTGTTCGCTATACAAAAATAACATGCTTGCGACAAATATAACTCTAATTAATTGTAGCATCGGTTACGACTTCAGAAAAACATGTGTTGCTCCCTTCCGTTGTTCAGGGTTAGAACTACGCAGTAGCCGTGTTTTATAATGGTAACAAGAGGACCGTTGTTGTTTTGATATAGTGAGCTGGCGCTTTCGAATTCTGAATTCCTACTCAGGCAGTGAATAACTACTCTAGGCGTGCAAAATAATTCTCGGGAAATTCTGACATATGCCCTTCCATATACCTCTATGTCATGGTAAAATGACAAATAACTTTTTTTGTTTTAGTATTAGATATAACATGTAGTCCCTTGTGCCCACTGACGCACACGTCCAAGAGCACACGCTCACGCATGCACATACATAGACACGTGCACTCGAAGTCATTCACATGTTTACACATTTGAGGATCGAACAACAGAGTTTCGGTATTGATAAGCCATCATAAATATGCTTTGCTATATAGCTCACAAGTTACGTGATAACACGGATGCACGAGGGCAACCATGCTTTGCATCCCTGGTAAGTGACGCATGGCGCTAGTTTCACGAGTGATGCATTCAGCGTGCCGGTTTCCAAATAAATGTACTTTGTTCTCTACACAAAAATAACACGCTTGCGACAAATGTAGTTATAATTAATTGTGGCATCGTTTACGACTTCAGAAAACTTGTGTTGTTATATTATATTGTTCAGAGTTCGAACTGCGCATAGCTTTGTTTTCAAAATGGTAGCTAGAGGGCCGCTGTTGCTTTGATATAGTGAGCTGGCGCTTTTGAATTATGAGTTCCTAAAATAGGTAGTGAATAACACTATAATGTGCAAAATAATTGTCATGAAACCGTGAGATATGCCCTTTTGTACCGTTATGTCATGGTAAAATTACAAATAGGCCCAGTATTAGATATAACATGCAATCCCTTGTGCCCACAAATGCACACTAGTGCACGCTCATGCACGCACGTAAATAGACACGCGCACTCGAAGTCATTCACATGTTTGTGCATTTGAAGATTTAACATTAGAGCTTCGGTATTAATGAAGCCATCACAAACATGCTTTGTTATATCGCTAACAAATTACATGATTGTAAGGGTATATTACCCCTATGTGTGGTTTTGGTAATTAAATGACAATCCCTATGGACTAATGTTTTCATTGAGTTTATCTGAAGGAATATTTCATAGGTACTACTTGTATTCCATATGTTGGATTCAAGTATGAATGCCATAAAGATAAAGATATACCTTGTGTATCGGTATCAAGATCATCGATTTGAAGATATATATGTGATATGATCAAGAAGAAGAAATGGAGATGGAGTTCTTATGTGGAACTCAATATTAGTCATGCTCTAGCTTATGTGATAAGCAATGGATGACCAAGATCTTGAGTGCTTGATTCCAAGTGAAGAATTCAAGTTATGGCTCTAAATCGGTGTCATGATAGTCTCATAAGTTGAGCTATGGTTGACTAAGATTTAGAGCATGCAAACAAATGAAGAATTCTTTATACACCTCAAGATAATGTGATAGAGCATGAGAAGATACAAGGTTGACCAATACAAAGAGTGAAGAATAGATTCAAGTTTGGTCAACACATGAAGCATGGACAATGTGCCACGTGAAGTCATGTGGTATGGTAAGCCTTGTCAATTATGCTTTATGAACTAACCCATCATATATGTGCCCTTGTGTTGTCTATGTGGGTTAGGTATCTTTCCATGGGCATGGATCAAAAGTGAGATCTCATATAGCCCATGAGAGGATGACATCAAGTGGTGATCGTCATCAAGGTCGAGTTGGACAAGTTCAAGATGAGCATCTCAAGTGGATCACGTGCTTGAAGCTTGTCGTCCATTTGGTGATAATGGACATGTGAAGATGTGCATCAATGAAGCTATCCCATCATGGTGTATGGGGGAGCAATTGAGAGTCTTCACGAAGCAACGATGATCAAGTGAGGCATTTGGGTGGAGCTTGAAGAGCTATCATCAAGATCAAGCGGGATGCGCAAGGCAAAGGTATGGCCTTGCTAGGTTTTCCTTTTACCGATCTCAAGGTGGTTGTTGGGAAACCGGATTATAGGATAGATAGCCGCACTATCAAGAGGAGCTTTCGGTTGGGTAACTTGATCACGTCGTATTAGGGAGCTCAATTCTTTGCATACTTTGCATATCTCTATTGCTTCTTGGTGTTTCTCTGTGAGAGGTTCTTGAGCTTGTTGCTAGCTTTACAACAAGCCCTAGTTCATCGAAAACGGAATCCGCATGCATCTTCTATTGCGTTTTCGAGTGTGGACGTCTTCACCGTTTCTTGACGGTGGGAGACTCCCTCTCTAAAATCATCTAAAAATATCCTGTGAAGAGTCTCCATATTTGTCGTTATCTTTCCAATAAAATTGGTTTCATGTCAATCAGAGTCCGGACACAAAAGTTATCACAGTTTTTGTATAATATGTTTTCATGTGGCCCGGTTCCTCGCCCGGCGTGACCGGCCTTCCAACCGAATGGCCCGGTTCTGACCGGCCCCTGGACCGGTGCCAACCGGGCACCATCCAGGGAGGTTTTCCCCTTAGCCCGGTGCTGGCCCGGCGTGTGGCGCGGTTTAGGCCGGACTGGTCCGTGTGTGATCCGGGTCTGCACCGGACGGCCCGGCCCCAGGCCCGGTTGACCGGCCTCCTCGACCGTTCGCTGAGTTGTATCTTCCCCAACGGTTAGTTTTCCCTTGGGCTATAAATAGCCCTTCTTCCACCTTGGGCTGGAGAAGTTCTTCCACTCTCTCTCCTCCATTGTTGACTTTGAAGAACTTGCCCTATCTCTTGATTCTCTCCATGATTCTTGCTCATTCTTGAGGGATCTAAGAGAGGAGATCTAGATCTACAATCCCCACCAATCCATCTCTCCTCTAAGTGTGGGGAACTCTTTAGATCTAGATCTTGGAGTCATTTGTTGATTTCCTCTTTGTTCTTCCTCTCTAATCTCATGCTAGCATTTGTTGCTTTGGTGGGATTTGAGTGTGAAGGATTTGAACACCTCTAGTGTTCTTGCTTTGCATCATTGCATAGTGTTGAGCTCTCCACCATGATTAGTTCGAGTGAGAGACCGTGAGCTTGTTACTCTTGGAGGGAGACCTCCTAGTTGGCTTGGCGGTTGGTGCTTCGGTGATCTCTTCAAGGAAGATTGTGAAGAGGCCCGGGCTTCTCCTTCGTGGAGCTTGTGAAGTGGTTGTGGAGCTTGCCATCTCGGAGTGGAGGAAAAGCTAACCATAAGGAAAGGGCCATTATCCTTCGTGGGTGTGGCTCGGAGAATAGGGTGAGCCTTCGTGGCGTTGCGAAATCCTTCGTGGGACCTCCACTCCTCCAAACGTGACGTACCTTCTTGCAAAGGAAGGGAACACGGGAATACATCCTCGTCTCCACGTGCCTCGGTTATTTCTATACCCGAGCTTACTTTCCTTGTGATAGCCATCGTGATTGAAGTACATATATCTTGCTATCACTTGTGCTTCATATATCTTGTGCCTATCTTGCTTAGCTCTAGTTGTTATTGTTGCACTTAGTTGAGCCTAGCATATTTAGGAGTTGTGCTTGTAAAGTAAACGTTAGTTTAGTTCCGCATTCTTACAAGCCAAATCCACAAGAGTTTTTAAACGCCTATTCACCCCCCTCTAGGCGACATCTCGTCCTTTCAATGATAACCTGGATGCACGACCGCAACCATGCTTTGCATCCCTTGTAAGTGACACATGGCACTAGTTGCACGAGTGACACATTCAGCATGTCGGTTTCAAATAAATGTACTTTGTTCTCTATACAAAAATAACACGCTTGCGACAAATGTAGTTTTAATTAATTGTGGCATCGGTTACGACTTCAGAAAATATGTGTTGCTCCCTCCCGTTGTTCAGAGTTAGAACTGCGCAGTAGCCTTGTTTTCAAAATGGTAGCAAGAGGGCCGTTGTTGCTTTGACATAGTGAGTTGGCGCTTTCGATATGAGTTCCTAAAATAGGTAGTGAATAACTACTCTACGCGTGCAAAATAATTGTCGTGAAATCATGGGATATGCCCTTCCGTACCGTATGTCATGGTAAAATTACAAATAGGTCCTTTTTGTTTCAGTATTGGATATAACATGCAGTCCCTTGTGCCCACCGACCATACTAGCGCACGCTCACGCACGCACATGCATAGACACGCGCGCTCGAAGTCATTCACATGTTTACGCGTTTGAATATTTAACACGAGACCTTCGGTATTTATGAAGCCATCACAAACTTCCTTTGATATATCCCTGACAAGTTCCATGATAACCGAGATGCACGAGGGAAACCATGCTTTGCATTCCTCGTATGTGACGTGTGGCACTAGTTGCACTAGTAACGCATTCAACATGTTGGTTTCCAAATAATTGTACTTTGTTCGCTACACAAAAACAACACACTTGCGACAAATATAGTTCTAATTAATTGTGGCATCGGTTACTACTTCAGATAAACGTGTGCGCCTCTAGTTGTTCGGAGTTAGAACTACACACTAGCCTTGTTTTCATGTGATGCATCTATAAATTTCAATGACATATCCTGCCCTCTAACTTTTTTAACGTTACTCGCCGAGGCAGGTGGTCCTAGTTGTCGGTGATACGTCTCAAACGTATCTATAATTTCTTATGTTCCATGCTACTTTTATGACAATACTCACATGTTTTATACATACTTTACATCATTATTATGCATTTTCCGGCACTAACCTATTAACAAGATGCGAAGCGCCAGTTGTTGTTTCTGCTGTTTTGGTTTCAGAAATCCTACAAAGGAAATATTGAATTAGACGAAATCAACGCCAGGTCTTATTTTTCCACGAAGCTTCCAGAAGACTAAAGAGCATACGAGGTGGGGCGACGGCGCCCACACCACGGGGTCGCGCGGCCGGTGGGGCGCGCCGCCTATGGTGTGGGCCCTCGTGAGCCCCCTGCCCTTCCGCCTACTTATACCCTCCGTTGCAAAAACCCTATTACCGAGAGCCACGATACGGAAATACTTCCCGAGGCCGCCGCCAATCCCATCTCGGGGGATTCGAAGATCTTTGTTGATTTTATTACGCACCATACTTAATGCAATTATCATTGTTTGCAACTTAATACGGAAAGGGTGCGGATGCTAACCTGAAGGTGGACTATTTAGGCATAGATGCATGCTAGATGGTCTATGTTCTTTGTCGTAATGCCTTGATTAAATCTCATAGTGATCATCATGATATGTATTGAATCTTTATTTATCAATTGCCCACCTGTAATTTGTTCACCAGCATGTTATTTATCTTATTGGAGAGACACCACTAGTGAACTGTGGACGGTCCATTTTTTTACATCTGAAATACAATCTCAATCTCTGTTCTTTGTTGTTCTTCGCAAACAAACATCATTCTCCCACCATACGTTTAATCCTTTGTTTTCAAGCCGGTGAGATTGACAACCTCACTGTTACGTTGGGGCAAAGTATCTTGATTGTGTTGTGCAGGTTCCACGTTGGCGCCGAATTCACTGGTGTTGCGCCGCACTACACTCCTCCACCAACAACCTTCACGTGGCCCTTGACTCCTACTAGTTCGATAACCTTGGTTTCATACCGAGGGAAGCTTGCTTCTATACGCATCACACCTTCCACTTGGGGTTCCCAACGGACGTGTGCTTCACGCGTTATCAGTCGGTTGCACATAAAGGTGATGTGTGAGCTCGTTCTTTTCTTATCATTATTTCTATGTCATAAAATTAGAAAAGGGGTCATTTTTAAATATTGTGTATAATATACGATTCCTCGGGTGATCACGTGAAAGTGCATGGAGCCCCCATGTGTGATTTTGGTAATTAATGATAATCCCTATGGACTAATGTTTGCATTGAATCATATTTTGTAGGAGTTGTCCATAGGAAGTGCTTGAAGCATATGTTGGCTTCTGATACGTCTCCAACGTATCTATAATTTCTTATGTTCCATGCTACTTTTATGACAATACTCACATGTTTTATACATACTTTACATCATTATTATGCATTTTCCGGCACTAACCTATTAACAAGATGCGACGCGATTCTTGTTTTGTGCTGTTTTTGGTTTCAGAAATCCTACAAAGGAAATATTCTTGGAAATTGGACGAAATCAACGCCCAGGGTCTTATTTTTCCACGAAGCTTCCAGAAGACCAAAAGGGATACGAAGTGGGGCGACGAGGCGCCGCCACCATAGGGCCGCGTGGCCAAAGGGGGCCCGCCGCCTATGGTGTGGCCCTCGTGAGCCCTCTGCCCTTCCGCCTACCAAAGCCTCGTTGCGAAAACCCTGTGAGAGCCACGATACGGAAATACTTCCAAAGACGCCACCGCGCCAATCCCATCTCGGGGATTCGGAGATCGACTCCGGCACCCTGCCGGAGGAAAATCATCACCGGAGGGCTCTACATCCATGCCCGCCTCCGGATTGATGCGTGAGTAGTTCATCCTTGGACTATGGGTCCATAAAGTAGCTAGTTGGTTGTCTTCTCCTCTTGTGCTATCATGTTTAGATCTTGTGAGCTGCCTAACATGATCAAGATCATCTATTTGTAATGCTACATGTTGTGTTTGGCGGGATCCGATGAATATAGAATATTATGTCAAGTTGATTATCAATCTATCATATATGTGTTGTTTATGTTCTTGCATGCTCTCCGTTGCTAGTAGAGGCTTGATACTTGTAACTCAAGAGGAGTATTTATGCTCGATAGTGGGTTCATGCCTCCATTGAATGGGGGTGACAGAAAGTTCTAAGGTTGTGGATGTGCTGTTTCTATTAGGGATAAAACATCAATGCTTTGTCTAAGGATATTTGTGTTGATTACATTACGCACCATACTTAATGCAATTGTCTGTTGTTTGCAACTTAATACTGGAAGGGGTGCGGATGCTAACCGAAGGTGGACTATTTAGGCATAGATGCATGTTGGATGGCGGTCTATGTTCTTTGTCGTAATGCCCTGATTAAATCTCATAGTGATCATCATGATATGTATTGAATCTTTATTTGTCAATTGCCTTTGTAATTTGTTCACCTGACATGTTATTTATCTTATTGGAGAGACACCACTAGTGAACTATGGACCCCGGTCCATTCTTTTACATCTGAATACAATCTACTGCAATCATTGTTCTCTCTTGTTCTTTGCAAACAAACATCATCTTCCACACAATACGTTTAATCCTTTGTTTCAGCAAGCGGTGAGATTGACAACCTCAACTTTTACGTTGGGGCAAAGTATCTTGATTGTGTTGTGGGTTCCACGTTGGCGCCGGTTTCAGTGTTGCGCCGCACTACACTCCTCCACCAACAACCTTCACGTGTACCTTCACGTGTTCCTTGACTCCTACTGGTTCGATAACCTTGGTTTCATACTGAGGGAAACCAAGTTTCCCTCAGTGTAGTGCGGCGCAACACCAGTGAAACCGGCGCCAATGTGGAACCTGCACAACACAATCAAGATACTTTGCCCCAACGTAATAGTGAGGATCTCACCGGCTTGCTGAAAACAAAGGATTAAACGTATAGTGTGGAAGATGATGTTTGTTTGAAGAACAGAGAACAATGATTGCATAGATTATTCAGATGTAAAAGAATGGACCGGGTCCACAGTTCACTAGTGGTGTCTCTCCAATAAGATAAATAACATCTTTGGGTGAACAAATTACAGCGGCAATTGACAAATAAAGATTCAATACATATCATGATGATATGAGATTTAATCAGGGCATTACGACAAAGAACATAGACCGCCATCCAGCATGCATCTGCCAAATGTCCACCGGGTTAGCATCCGCACCTTCAGTGTTAAGTTTAACAGAGACAATTGCATTAAGTATGGTAATGTAATCAACACAAATATCCTTAGACAAAACATTGATGTTTTATCCCTAGTAACAACAGCATCAACTTGAACTTTTGCGTCATGCGAGTTATGAGCATCAACCCCCCTCTTGAGTTACAAGTATCAACTGGCGACCTCTACTAGAATGACTATACAAACAACACATATATGATAGATTGATAATCAAATTGACATAATATTCTATATTCATCGGATCATGTAGCATTACAAATAGATGATCTTGATCATGTTAGGCAACTCACAATCTAAACATGATAACAAGAGGAAAACAACTGGACCCATAGTCCAGGATGATCTCTCACGCATCAATCGGGGCGGGCACATGATGTAGAAGCCCTCGATGATGATTCCTCTCCGGCGGGGTGCTGGAGGATCTCTGTTCCGAGATGGGATTGCGCACGGAAAATTTCCGTATCGCCTCTCCGATCTGTTTTGCGACCCGGCATAAGCGGAGGAGGGTTGGAGGGAGCACGGGGCCCCACACCATGGGCGCGGCCAAAGGGCAGCGCCCCGCCATATAGTCTCGGCCTCGTGGCCCCACCGTATCCCCTCGGTCTTGGAAGCTTCGTGGAAAATAAGACACTGAGCGTCAATTCCTCGAGGGAAAAAAGTGGCAGACCGATCTTGTTAATAGGTTAGTGCCGAAAAATGCATAATAATGATGTAAAGTATGTATAAAACATGTGAGTATTAAAGCATGGAACATAGAAATTATAGATACGTTGAGCATAACATCCCCAAGCTTAGTTCCTACAAGCCCTCGAGTAGGTAAACGATAACAACAAATAATTTCTGAAGTGACATGCTACCAACATAATCTTGATCAACATTATTGTAAAGCATATGAGATGAATGGTGTGATTCAAAGCAATAGATTGCTAACAAAAGATAATGACTAAACAAATGAATCATATAGCAAAACTTTTCATGAATAGTACTTTCAAGACAAGTATCAAAAAGACTTGCATAAGAGCTAACTCATAAAGCAATAGATTCAAAGTAGAAGGCATTGAAGCAACAGAAAGGATGATTAAGTTTCAGCAATTGCTTTCAACTTGTAACATGTATATCTCATGGATAATTGTCAACATAGAGTAATATAACAAGTGCAATAAGTAATCATGTAAGAATCAATGACACAGTTAACACAAGTGTTTGCTTCTAAGATAGAAAGAAGTAAAGCTGACTCAACACAAAGTAAAAGAATGGCCCTTCGAGAGGGAAGCATGGATTACTATTTTTGTGCAGAGCTTTTATTTTGAAAACATAGAAACAATTTTGTCAACGGTAGTAATAATTCATATGTGTTATGCATAATACTTCCTACAAGTTGCAAGCCTCATGCATAGAATACCAATAGTGCCGCACCTTGTCCTAATTAGCTTGGATTTACATGGATTATCATTGCATAACATATGTTTCAACCAAGTGTCACAAAGGGGTACCTCTATGCCGCCTGTACAAAGGTCCAAGGAGATCAATCGCATTTGATTTCGTTTTAATAGATCTCAACTTAGGACATCCATACCGGGACAACATAGACAACAGATAATTGACTCCTCTTTAATGCATAAGCATTCAACAACAAATAATATTCTCATAAGAGATTGAGGATGAATGTCCAAACTGAAAACTTGCACCACGATACATGGCTTTGGTTAGCGGCTCAATGTTCTTCTCTAACATATGCATACTCAAACCATTTGATCATGATAAATCACCCTTACTTCAGACAAGACGAACATGCATAGCATCTCACATGATATCCAACAAAGGTAAAAAGTTGATGGCGTCCCCGAAACATGGTTACCGCTCAACAAGCAACTTATAAGAACTAAGACACATAGCTACATATTCATCACCACAATAGTTTTTAAGCTATTTTCCCATGAGCTATATATTTCAAAGATAAAGGAATGAAATTTTAAAGGTAGCACTCAAGTAATTTACTTTGGAATGGCGAAAAATACCACATAGTAGGTAGATATGGTGGACACAAATGGCATGGGTTTTGGCTCAAGGTGTTTGGATGCACGAGAAGCATTTCCTCTCGGTACAAGGCTTTGGCTAGCAAGGTTGTTTGAAGCAAACACAAGTATGAACAGGTACGACAAAACTTACACAAGAACATATTGCAAGCATTATAAGACTCTGCTTGTCTTCCTTGTTGTTCAAACACTTCACCAGAAAATATCTAGACCTTAGAGAGACCAATCATGCAAACCCAATTTCAACAAGCTCTACGGTAGTTCTCCACTAATAGATTAAAATACATGATGCAAGAGCTTAAACATGATCTATGAGAGCTCAAAACAATTGCCAAGTATCGAGTTATTCCAAACCATATGAAGCATTTTTTGATTCCAACCAAATAGCAATCAAAGAAGCAATTTCCAGCCTTTGCCATGAACATTAAAGCATAACTAAGAACACAAGTGTTCCATATGAAAAAGCGGAGCGTAATATCTCCAATACAAGGATGGCGGGATCCAACTTTATTCAAACCAAAACAAAAACAAAAACAAGCAACGGACGCTCCAAGTAAAGAACATAAGATGTGATGGAATAAAAATATAGTTTCACTAGAAGTGACTGATAAGTTGTCGATGAAGAAGGGGATGCCTTGGGCATCCCCAAGCTTAGATGCTTGAGTCTTCTTAAAATATGCAGGGATGAACCACCGGGGGCATCCCCAAGCTTAGAATTTTCACTCTTCTTGATTATATTGTATCATCCTCTTCTCTTGACCCTTGAAAACTTCCTCCACACCAAACTTAAAGCAAACTCATTAGAGGGTTAGTGCATAATCAAAAATTCATACATTCAGAGGTGACATAATCATTCTTAACACTTATGGACATTGCATAAAGCTACTTAAAGTTAATGGAACAAAGAAATCCATTCAACATATCAAAAGAGGCAATGCGAAATAAAAGGCAGAATCTGTCAAAACAGAACAATCCGTAAAGAAGAATTTTTCAGAGGAGATTAACTTGCTCAAACGGAAAAACTCAAAACTAATGAAAGTTGCGTACGTATATGAGGATCACGCACGTAAATTGGCAGATTTTTTTTGATTTTTCTAAAGAGAGATCTATGCAAATTTGTGACAGACAGCAATTCTGTTTCTGCGCAGTAATCCAAATCTAGCATCAACTTTACCATAGAAACTTTACTTGGCACAAAAACATGATAAGGAGAGGTTGTTACAGTAGTAACAACTTCCAAGACTCAACAATACAGTAGTAAAATAAAACATGGGTTATCTCCCAAGAATTGTTTTTCTTTAATGCCTTTCAACTAGGCGCAGAAAGTGCAAATCAAGTAACATCAAGAGATGAAGCATCAACATCATAATTTGTTCTAATAATAGAATCAAAGGCAACTTCATTCTCTTTCTAGGGAAGTGTTACATACCTTTCTTGAGAGGAAATTGATACTTAATATTTCCTTCTTTCATATCAATAACAGCACCAACAGTTCGAAGAAAGGGTCTTCCCAAGACAATAGGACAAGATGCATTGCATTCAATATCCAAGACAACAAAATCAACGGGGACAAGGTTATTGTTAATCGTAATGCGAACATTATCAATTCTCCCCAAAGGTTTCTTTAGAGAATTATCAGCAAGATTAACATCCAAATAACAATTTTTCAATGGTGGCAAGTCAAGCATATCATAATTTTTCTTAGGCATAACAGAAATACTTGCACCAAGATCACATAAAGCATTACATTCAAAATCATTGAATTTCATCTTAATGATGGGCTCCCAACCATCTTCCAACTTTCTAGGAATAGAAGCTTCAAGTTTTAATTTCTCTTCCCTAGCTTTAATGAGAGCATTTGTAATATGTTTTGTAAAGGCTAAATTTATAGCACTAGCATTAGGACTTCTAGCAAGTTTTTGTAAGAACTTTATAACTTCAGTAATATGACAATCATCAAAATCTAAACCATTATGATCTACAACATTCTGAAAAATTTCAGCACTATTATCACAAACAGTTTCAGCAGTTTCAGGCAATTTTGCACGCTTTGCACTAGGAGTAGAAACATTGCCAACACCAATTATTTTACCATTGATAGTAGGAGGTGTAGCAACATGTGAATAATCAACATTACTAGTGGTGGTAATAGTCCAAACTTTAGCTACATTATTCTCTTTAGCAAGTTTTTCTTTTCTTCTCTATCCCACCTAGCATGCAACTCAGCCAACATTCTTATATTATCACTAATTTGAACTTGGATGGCATTTGTTTTAGCAAACCTAGCATCTTTAACTTCCTCAGGAATAACTTTAAGTTTTAAAAGATCAACATCAAGAGCAAGACTATCAACCTTAGAATCAAGAACATCAATTTTACCAAGCTTTTCTTCAACAGTTTTATTAAAAGTTTGTGTACTAATAAATTCTTTAAGCATGACTTCAAGACCAGAGGGTACACTCTTATTATTGTTGTAAGAATTACCATAAGAATTACCATAACCACTACCATTATTAGAAGGATATGGCATATAGTTGTTGTTACCATAATTATTCCTATAAGCATTGTTGTTGAAATTATTATTCTTAATGAAATTCACATCAACATTTTCTTCTTGAGAAACCAATGAAGCTAAAGGAACATTATTAGGATCAATATGAGATCTACCATTTGCAAGCATAGACATAATAGCATCAATCTTATCACCCAAAGAAGAGGTTTCTTCAACAGAATTTACCTTCTTACCTTGAGGAGTTCTTTCAGTGTGCCATTCAGAGTAATTGATCATCAAGAAGCTTTGTTGCGGCGCCTAAGGTGATGGACATAAAAGTGCCTCCAGCAGCTAAATCCAATAGGTTCCTTGAGGAAAAATTCAATCTGCATAAAAGGTTTGGATGATCATCCAAGTAGTTAGTCCATGGGTAGGGCAATTCTTTACCAAAGATTTCATTCTCTCCCATGCTTGAGCAACATGTTCATTATCAAATTGCTTAAAATTCATAATGCTACTTCTCAAAGATATAATCTTAGCAGGAGGATAATATTTACCAATAAAAGCATCTTTACATTTAGTCCATGAATCAATACTATTTTTAGGCAAAGCAACCAATCTTTAGCTCTTCCTCTTAATGAGAAAGGAAACAATTTCATTTTATAATATCACCATCTATATCCTTATAATTTTGCATTTCACGAAGTTCAACAAAATTATTAAGATGGGCAGCAACATCATCATTACTAACACACAAAATTGCTCTCTCATAACAAGATTCGGTAAAGCATGTTTAATTTCATAGAATTATGTATAGTAGCAGGTGGAGCAATAGGAGTACTTATAAAATCATTATTATTTGTGCTAGTGAAATCACACAACTTAGTATTTTCAGGAGTACCCATTTGAAGTAATAAAAGTAAACTAAGCAAATAGAATAAAGTAAAGACAAGTAACTAATTTTTTTGTGTTTTGATATAGAACAAGTAAACAATACAGAAAGTAAAGCAACTATTTTTTTGTGTTTTTGATATAGAGCAAACAAGACAGTAAATAATACTCCCTCCGTTTCAATCTATAGTGCCTATAGATTTTCTGCACGGTAATTAGCGCAACTCATTTTTAAACACAAAACCCCCTAAGAAGCAGAACCACGATCACGGAAATACTCCCGATCTACCGATCCCTCGATCCCGCTATGAAGTCCTTTGCGGAGTAGGAGAGAAATAAGGAAAGTGAAAACAGAAACAGAGGAGATATTGCAAATAAACACAGATATACTCTTATATTATGAAAAAAATGCAGAAAATCTATAGGCACTATAGATTGAAACGGAGGGAGTATAAAGTAAAGCATGACAAAAACAAAGTAAAGAGGTTGGATGTGGAGACTCCTTGCTTGTCTTGTGGCCAGAAATTTAGCTTGTGAAGCACACGTCGTTGGGAACCCAAGTGGCGTATAGTAGTAGAAGCAAGTATGAACCAAGGTTACGAAAGTAGCGAGTACGTGAAGGTTGTTGATGGAGGAGTGTGCACACAACACTGAGTGAAACCGGCGCCAACGAACGCACAACACAATCTCATACTTTGCCCCAACGTTACATTGTCAGGGTGTTTGTTGTTTGAAACGGTGTGGAAGATGATGTTTGTTTGCATAGAACAGTGAGAACAATGATTGCAGTAGATTGTATTCAGATGTAAAAGAATGGACCGGGGTCCACAGTTCACTAGTGGTGTCTCTCCAATAAGATAAATAACATGGGTGAACAAATTACAGGCGGGCAATTGACAAATAAAGATTCAATAGATATCATGATGATCACTATGAGATTTAATCAGGGCATTACGACAAAGAACATAGACCGCCATCCAACATGCATCTATGCCTAAATAGTCCACCTTTGGTTAGCATCCGCACCCCTTCCAGTATTAAGTTGCAAACAACACAATTGCATTAAGTATGGTGCGTAATGTAATCAACAAAAATATCCTTAGACAAAGCATTGATGTTTTATCCCTAGTAGCAACACACATCCACAACCTTAGAACTTTCGTCACTGTCCAGATTCAATGGAGGCATGAACCCACTATCGAGCATAAATACCCCCTCTTGGAGTTTTACAAGTATCAACTTGGCAGAGCCTCTACTAGCAACGGAGAGCATGCAAGAACATAAACAACACATATATGATAGATTGATAATCAACTTGACATAATATTCTATATTCATCGGATCCCGCCAAACACAACATGTAGCATTACAAATAGATGATCTTGATCATGTTAGGCAGCTCACAAGATCTAAACATGATAGCACAAGAGGAGAAGACAACCAACTAGCTACTGCTATGGACCCATAGTCCAAGGATGAACTACTCACGCATCACCGGAGGCGGGCATGGTGATGTAGAGCCCTACGGTGATGATTCCCCTCTCCGCCAGGTGCCGAGGCGATCTCCTGAATCCCGAGATGGGATTGGCGGCGCGCGTCTCTGGAAGTATTTCCGTATCGTGGCTCTCGGTACAGGGGTTTTCGCGACGAAGGCTATAAGTAGGCGGAAGGGTAGGGTTGGAGGGGGCACAGGGGCCCACACCATAGGCCGACGCGGCCAAGGGCCAGGCCGCGCCGCCCTATGGTCTCGACCCTCGTGGCCCATCGTATCCCTCGGTCTTCGGAAGCTTCGTGGAAAAATAAGACCACAGGCGTTGATTTCGTCCAATTCAGAATATTTCCTTTGTAGGATTAAAACCAAAAAAAAAAAACAAAGAACGGCGCTTCGGCATCTTATTAATAGGTTAGTGCCGGAAAATGCATAATAATGATGTCAAGTATGTATAAAACATGTGAGTATTGTCTTAAAAGTAGCATGGAACATAAGAAATTATAGATACGTTGGAGACGTATCAATTACATCAAACGCCATTGCGTAAATGGGTGGTTATAAAGATGGGATTAATTATTCGGAAAGTGTGAGTTGAGGCATATGGATCAAGAGTGGGATTTTCCCATCCCGATGACGGATAGATATACTCTGGGGCCTCTCGGTGGAATGTCGTCTTATTATCTTGCAAGCATGTGACTGGGTCATAAGAGATGACATACCATGGTACGAGTAAAGAGTACTTGTCGGTAACGAGGTTGAACAAGGTATGGAGATACCGATGATCGAACCTCGGACAAGTAAAGTATCGCGTGACAAAGGGAATTGGTATCGTATGTAAATGGTTCAATCGATCACTAAGTTATCGCTCAATGTGTGGGAGCCATTATGGATCTCCAGATCCCGCTATTGGTTATTGGTCGGAGAGGAGTCTCGACCATGTATGCATAGTTCACGAACCGTAGGGTGACGCGCTTAAGGTTCGATGTCGCATAAGTAGATTCGGAATATGATATGGAGTCCGAAGTTTGTTTGGAGTCTCGGATGGGATCTAGGACATCACGAGGAGATCTGTAACGGTCCGGAGAATAAGATTGATATAAGGGAAGTTGATTTCTAGGTTTTGGAAAAGTTCGGGATTTTTTCGGTGGAAGACCGGGAAGGTTCTAGAAGGTTCCAGAGGGTTCTACCATGGGGCCCACGACCTAGGGGGCCCAACATGGGCCGAGGGGTGCTGCCTTGCCCTAATGGGCCAGGCGCACCAAGCCCCAAGGGCCCACGCCGGCCACCCCTTAGGGTTTACCAAAACCCTAGGGGGATCAACTTGGGGGGCAAGTTTCCCCCCTTTCCCTTCTTTGGCCGCCGGCCATAGGCCTTGGAGGAGGGGCCAAGGCATCCCTGGCCGCACCCCCCTATATATAGAAGGGAGGGGGCAGGAGGCGCAGCCCTCCTTCACCCTTGACCTCTGGCCGCCTCTCTCTCCACCGAAGTGCTCCGGCAGGCGAAGCCGTGCATTTTTCTCCTCCACCACCACCACCACGCCGTCGTGCCTGGGATTCGAGAGATCTACCACACCTCCGCTGCCCGCTGGAATGGGAGAGGACATGCTTCATCGACACCGTGCGCACGATCGAGTACGGAAGTGCTGCCGGATTGCAGCACTGGACGATCGACTACATCAACAACGAGATCTAATCTCGTAGACTTTGGAATCTTTGAGGGTTAGTCTCACACTCATCTTGTTGCTTCGATCTTGGTAGATTAGATCTTGCTTCTTCCTAGATTGGATCTTGGTTTTTTTCATGTTCAGGGTAGAAATTTTTTGTTTTCCATGCAACGAACCCTTCAGTGGTATCAGAGCCATGTCTATGCATAGATCTGTTGCACGAGTAGAACACAATGGTTTTGTGGGCGTTGATGTTTTTTTGTCTTTAGTTATGTGTACTTTGATCTTGCGGGATGGTGGGATGAAGCGGCCCTATCTAACTTTACATGACCGCGTCTCATGAGACTTGCTCCACGCTTGACATGCAACTTGTATTGCATAAGTGGCTTTGCGGGTGTCTGTCTCTCTCACCATAGTTAAGATTCAATTTACTATTTCTATCGACAACACTAGTATCACCGTTGTGGTTCATGTTCGTAGGTAGATTGGATCTTACTTGAAAACCCTAAACCACGTAAAATATGCAAACCAAATTAGAGGCGTCTAACTTGTTTTTGCAGGGTTTGGTGATGTGATATGGCCATGATGTGATGATGATTATATTTGATGTATGAGATGTTTATTATTGTATTATGGCAACCGGCAGGAGCCTAATGGTTGTCTTTAAATTTGTTAGGACATGCGTGTCTATTCATCATGTAATAGCTTTATTTCAAGTAGTTGGTATAGTAGCTATAAGTGATGGACAACCATGAAGCGGCTCCATGGACCTTGGTGCAATGCTGGTGATGATGGAGATCATGTGCTTTGGAGATGGAGATCAAAAGCACAAGAAGAAAGGCCATATCATATCACATATTATGAATTGCATGTGATGTTAATCCTTTATGCATCTTATCTTGCTTAGATCGCGACGGTAGCATTATAAGATGATCCCTCACATTAATATCAACATAATAAAGTGTTCTCCCCTCGTATGCACCGTTGATAAAGTTCATCGTCTCGAAGCATCTCGTGATTATCGGATGTGATAGATTCTATATTCACATACAACGGGTGTAAGCCATGTTGCACACGCGAAAATACTTGGGTTTGCTTGACGAGCCTAGCATGTACCCAGACATGGCCTCGGAACACAGGAAACCGAAAGGTTTAACACGAGTCGTATGGATGATATGATCAACATGTTGATGTTCACCATTGAAGCTACATCATCTCACGTGATGATCGGTTTTGGTATAGTGGATATGGATCGTGTGCCACTAAACAACTATGATGGATGTTGTATTAAGTGGGACTTCATTAGTAATTAGATTAAAACATGAACTAATTATCATGAACATAGTCTGAATAGTATTTTGAATTAAATTTGTAGAATTGGCATCCGTTATCTACCATGTGCTAGTCGATCTTGTAATTGAGATAGAAATAATGTTAAGTCTGACAAGTAACTTTACGGACTGGTACCGTATTGTTAAAGAATCAAGAAATTATTAAGTCCTGTTGCAAACTTTTAGTAAACCTCACATTGCTGATACGAAAGAGCAATGGTTTCAATTAGTACCTAAAATCATCTTGTCTCCGTGAAACTTGAAGTTCAAATCCGTTTGAAAAGTGAGGAGCTGGAATTTTGTTTTCAGAAATAAGCGAGGTATGAGATATATGTGATATCTAAGACCTTATTGCAAGATGATAGAATATAATCTAGTGAGACTACATAAACCCATAAGTTTTATGGGAATGTACGAAGGTTGAAGACGCTAGGTGTCCTAATCCTCCAACTAGTTGGGCACTAACGATATTCGCACATCCATGAAGTGATCGTCCTTAGTATGCACTGTTGCTAAGACTCGTCGTTTCGAAGCATCACATGATGATCGGGTGTTATAGATTCTACGTGTGAATACAACGGGTGCAAGCCAGATTTGCACATACGAGTACTAAGGTACGTTAAGCTTTACGAGCCTAGCATGTACAAACATGGTCTCGGAAAGTCGTCATGATTTGATGGATAAAATTATGAGTGAAATTGTTCATTACATTAAAAAGTTACTAATAGTGAAATCTGGAACACTTGTCATGTGATGATTAACTTCAAAGTAAGAACCTCAAGGTTATTGGTATTTGACCAATGGACCTAGAAGTTATTGAAGGTGAAATGTTTTCTGAGAATGAGGAAAGCTAAAAGAGAAACTACAAAAGATTTTGGCAGAAAGAAAGAAAAGACTAGAAAGTCTAGCTCAGGTGTATATAGATGATATACATGTTATGAATGTATTCCTTGTTTGGTCACACAATGAAATTCTTGGGTATTTGTACCCTATTGGTTGGTATGAAGTGTCATACAAAACAACGCAATACAAGAATACAATGGCCTAAGTGACTGACAAGGAATATGATAGGAATGCACGTAGAACAAAAATAAAGTGTTATTATGTTCGTCGTTGGCATTCTCTAGCCCTTCAGATTTATAATAAAGAACTTTATAATTGTTGATTTGTTCTGGTTAAATGAAAACAATGAGTTTTCCAAATTATGACAACATTCCATGTACGATGGATAAGTTATTATAAATCTTTATGGTGAAGCACACATGCATAGCACTGATGCTAAAATGCCATAAGACAAATGATGTGAATTCCACTCATTAGTGGAACTGCCATTTAGGTCATGTTAGAAAGGAACGCATGAAGGAACTCCATGCAAATGGATTTTTGGAGTCATTTGATTTTTGAATCATTTGACGCTTGCAAAACTCTTCTAAAGATAATGACTGAAATACCGTTCATAGGCCAAAAGCTGAACCAACTAACTTAGTGAAACATACATGATGATGTATGTGTTTCAGCATAGTTGTGTGCGGGAGATTCTTCTACTTCATGAAAACTTCCAACAATGAATTGAGTATATATATGTGGATATATTTATTCGATAAGGAAGAAGTTTGAAACATTTGAATGAATTCAAATAAATTTCAGCATGAAGTGGAAATCATCATAATAGAAAGGTCAAATATCTATGATTGGATCATGGTGGAAATATTTGAATTACGAGTTTTAGCGAACATCTAAGAGAGTTATGAAACTGTTCTACAACTCACATTTCTTGGAGTAATATAGTAATGATGGAGTATCTGAGAGACGTATCCAAACTTTGTTGGGTTAATGATGAGATAAAATAAAATTATGCCATTATATTTTTTTTGGATTATGCTTTAGAGACTACCGCTTTTACACTAAATAGAGCGTCATCATAATCCGTTGAAATGACACCACATGAGTTATGGCATGGGTATAAACCCTAATAGTCCTTTCTTAAATTTTGGTATGTGTAGCATAAGTATATAAGTTTACAACCAAAATCGGATGAATGTCTTTGTTGGTTAAGAAAATTGTGTTTGTCGATGTTTCTTACTTATTTCCAAGAAATTGTTTTCTAACGAAGTATTTGAGTGGGAGGACAATGAAACTTGATAAGGTTTATGAACCTGAGCATGATGATCAGAGTAGCGCAGCATCGGAAATGGTTCCGGAAGCGGCCACGATGATCATAGCTCCCATGTCTACAAAGAGTTATAGTCATGGAGATCGAAGTACCCATTGAGCCTTGTAGGTATGGTTTACTTTGTGATCAAATAAATAATTTGTGGACAAAGGATTGATTTTGAACAATAATGAACCAACTACATACAAAGAAGTTATGATGGGCCCTGACTCCGTTAAAATGGCTAAGTGCCATAAATCCAAGATAGGTGAATACTTTTTTGAAAGTAAAAATATCTATAAAATTGATGGACTTGGATGCAATATCCTTGAAGAAGCTCGACTTGTCAAAAAGTTGTTTTACGATAAAGTTCAAAGAGTTGACTATGATAAGATCAGATCTTCTGTAGCGATGCTTATAGTCTATGTGGATTATTCTAGTAGCCACTGCATATTTCTTTTATGAGATATGATAGTAGGATGGCAGAAATACATTCCTTACCAGAAGTGTGTATGAAGGATGTATACTAGATACAAACCAAAGAGTTTTGCTAGTCCGTGGAATACTAGATAGGTATACAAACTTCATTGGATGAAGTAAGTATCACGGAGTTGGAATCTTCACCTGATGAAATAATCAAAAAGTTTTGATTTCAGAAATGATGAAGATGCTTGCATTTGCAATAAATTAAGTGGGAGCTGAGACATAGTTATAATATTATATGTAGATGACATATCATTGATTATAAATGATGTAATTATATACTTGATGTGATTAAAATGTTTCATTGAGAATTAACTTCAATGAAAGGATATGGATGAAACATATTTAGTGTCAAGATCTATGAAGATAGATTGAAACACATAATAAGTTTAAGTCAAAGTACATAGAATGAATATTGAAGTAGTTCAATATAAAAATATTAAGAAGGTGTTCTTTTCCATGTGAAGGTTTAACAAGACTTGAGTGTATTTGACACTCGATGAGTAAAAACACATGAGTGATTTTAAATCACGAATAATATGTACAAAATTAGATGTACTGTGCTCTAAAGTATTACAAGCATATACCAGAATGATTCATGTAATGATCATTGGACAACAGTAAGAATATCCCTCAGTGCTTTAAAAGAACCAAGGATATATATAGTTTTGTACGGGGTAATGACAAACAAATCGCTGTACGGTGTTGCACCGATATTAGTTTGGTCACATATAAAAACAAAATTACAATCTCAATTAGGCTAAGTGTTATTTAAAAGGTAGCACAATGAGCTAGAAGAAGTCTATGCTAGATTTAGATGAGTTCTAAATATTGTGACGGATTCTACAAACGAAGGCAGAGTATGTCATTGTTTTGACAATGACTGAGGATGTTTAGTCGAGGAGTTGTTTGAGAACTTGGTGTAGTTCCGATAGTGTCAGAACTTTGATGCTATATTGTGTGTGACAATATTAGTGACATATTTCAGACCACGAAATTAAGGTTCTACCAGAAGACTGAACATATATGATTAATGCCGACTCATTTGAGTGATGCGTTGAGACGCAAATGAATTGCAAAATACATACGTTTCTGCGTGTAGATCCGTTGACTGAAACCTCTCCCGTGAGCAAAACATGATAAGCACCAGAAGGCCAAGGTGTTATATCTTTACAAATTTAAACTAGATTATTGACTCTAGTGCAAGTGGAAGACTGTTGGAGATATGCCCAAGAGGCAATAATAAATTAGTTATTGTTATATCTTAGTGTTCATAATAAATGTTTACATCCCATGCTATAATTGTATTAACCGAAACATTGATACATGTGTGTTATGTAAACAACAAGGAGTCCCTAGTAAGCCTCTTGTATAACTAGCTTGTTGATTAATAGATGATCATGGTTTCGTGATCATGAACATTGGATGTTGTTAATAACAAGGTTATGTCATTGGGAGAATGATATAATGGACATACGCCCAAATAAGCGTAGCATGAGATCAAGTCATTAAGTTCAACTTGCTATAAACTTTCAATACATAGTTGCCTAGTCCTTCGACCATGAGATCATGTAAATCACTTAAACCGGAAGGGTAATTTGATTACATCAAACACCATTGCGTAAATGGGTGGTTATAAAGATGGGATTAAGTATTCGAAAAGTGTGAGTTGAGGCATATGGATCAAGAGTGGGATTTGTCCATCCCGATGACGGATAGATATACTCTGGGCCCTCTAGGTGGAATGTCATCTAATTAGCTTGCAAGCATGTGACTGGGTCACAAGAGATGACATACCATGGTACGAGTAAAGAGTACTTGTCGGTAACAAGGTTGAACAAGGTATGGAGATACCGATGATCGAACCTCGGACAAGTAAAGTATCGCGTGACAAAGGGAATCGGTATCGTATGTAAATGGTTCAATCGATCACTAAGTTATCGCTGAATGTGTGGGAGCCATTATGGATCTCCGATCCCGCTATTGGTTATTGGTCGGAGAGGAGTCTCGACCATGTCTACATAGTTCACGAACCGTAGGGTGGTGATGTCTACTGGAGCTTCTATTCTTGTAGACAGTGTTGGGCCTCCAAGAGCAGAGGTTTGTAGAACAGCACAAGTTTCCCTTAAGTGGATTACCCAAGGTTTATCGAACTCGGGGAGGAAGAGGTCAAAGATATCCTCTCAAGCAACCCTGCAACCACAAAGCAAGAAGTCTCTGTGTCCCCAACACACCTAATAGGTGCACTAGTTCGGCGAAGAGATAGTGAAATACAAGTGGTATGAATAAGTATGAGCAGTAGTACGGCGCAGAAAAGTGCTTGTGGCGTGCATTGATGGTAGTAATATTGCGGAAGTAAACATGCAAGAGAACAGTAAACAAGCGGCACTTGCTTTAGGAACAAGGCCTAGGGATCATACTTTCACTAGTGGACACTCTCAACATTGATCGCATAATAAATAACTCTTTCTCATATGTGCTACATACACTCTTGTTTGATAATGAACATCATTCGTTGCGTAGGATTACACGAACCCTCAATGCCGGAGTTAACAAGCTCCACAACATTCGATATTCATGTTTAAGTAACCTTAGAGCATAATAGATCATTGCAAAATAAACCAAGAACTAACATAGCGCACGCACTGTCCACATTACACTATGAAGGAGGAATAGATCACATCAATACTATCATAATGACAATTAACTCCACGATCTAAGAGATCATGATCATAGCCTACGACAAGAACCACACGGTGCACACACTAGCACCTTTACACCATGCAGGAGGAATAGACTACTTTAATAACATCACATGAGTAGCACACAACTAGTAGCGATACAAAGCTCATCATATGGATCTCAATCATGTAAGCAGCTCATGAGATCATTGTATTGAAGTACATGGAAGAGAGATTAACCACATAGCTACCGGTACAGCCCCGAGCCTCGATGGAGAACTACTCCCTCTTCATGGGAGCAGAGCGGTGATGAAGATGGCGGTGGAGATGGCAGCGGTGTCGATGGAGAAGCCTTCCGGGGCACTTCCCCGTCCGGGCGGCCGAACAGAGACTCCTGTCCCCGATCTTGCTTCGCGATGGCGGCGCTGGAAGGTTTTCCGTATCGTGGCTCTCGGTAAGGGTTTTCGATGGGCTTTATAGGCGAAGAGGCGGCGAGAGGGTCGAAGGGGCGACCACACCATAGGGTGGCGGCCCAGCCCCCGGCCGCGCCACCCTATCATCTGGGCCCACAGGGCCCTCCTGCGGCTCTCGGTGTTCTGATGCTTCCGGGCAAAATAGGAACCTGGGCGTTGATTTCGTCCAATTCCGAGAATATTTCGTTACTAGGATTTCGAAACCAAAACAGCAGAAAACAGGCGGCACTTCGACATCTTGTTAATAGGTTAGTTCCGTAAAATGCACGAATATGACATAAAGTGTGCATAAAACATGTAGGTATCATCAATAAAGTAGCATGGAACATAAGAAATTATCGATATACGTGACGCGTTGCTCCCCAAGAGCTCGTCGAGCCAAAAAATAACAAAGATAATTTCAAGTGACATGCCATCATAACCTTGATCATACTATTGTAAAGCACATGAGATGAATGCGAGATTCGAAGCAATGATGAAGATGATGAGTAAACAAATGAATCATATAACAAAGACTTTTCATGAATAATATTTTCAAGACAAGCATCAATAAGTCTTGCATAAGAGTTAACTCATAAGCAATAAATTCTTAGTAGAAAGCTTTGAAACAACACAAAGGAAGATATAAGTTTCAGCGGTTGCTTTCAACTTTAACATATATATCTCATGGATAATTGTCAACACAAAGTAATATAACACGTGCAATAGGTAAACATGTAAGAATCAATGCACACAATCACACAAGTGTTTGCTTCTAAGATAGAAAGAATAGGTAAACTGACTCAACAATAAAGTAAAAGAATGGTCCTTGAAAGAGGAAAGCATCGATTGCTATATTTGTGCTAGAGCTTTGATTTTGAAAACATATAGAGAGCATAAAAGTAGAGTTTTGAGGAGTGTTTGTTGTTGTCAACGAATGGTAGCGGGTACTCTAACCCCCTTGCCAGACAAACCTTCAAAGAGCGGCTCCCATTTTATTTTATTTTTGGGTGGCACTCCTTCCAACCTTTCTTTCACAAACCATGGCTAACCGAATCCTCGGGTGCCTGCCAACAATCTCATACCATGAAGGAGTGCCATTTTATTTTAGTTTTATTATGATGACACTCCTCCCCACCTTTGCTTTCTCAAGCCATGGCTAATCCTTCGGGTGCCGTCCAACAATCACATACCGTGGAGGAGTGTCTATTTTTGTTAATTAATTTGGGACTGGGAATCCCATTGCCACTCTTTCGTAAAATTATTGGATAAGCGGATGAAGCCACTAGTCCATTGGTGAAAGTTGTCCAACAAGATTGAAAGATAAACACCACATACTTCATCATGAGCTATAAAACGTTGACACAAATAAGAGGTAATGACTTTTGAATTTGTTTAAAGGTAGCACTCAAGCAATTTACTTTGGAATGGCGGAGAAATACCATGTAGTAGGTAGGTATGGTGGACACAAATGGCATGAATATTGGCTCAAGTATTTGGATGCATGAGAAGTATTCCCTCTCGATACAAGGTTTAGGCTAGCAAGGTTATTTGAAGAAAACTCAAGTATAAAATGGTGCAGCAAGACTCACATATAAACATATTGTAAGCATTATAAGACTTTACATTGTCTCCTTGTTGTTCAAACACCCCAACCAGAAAATATCTAGACTTAGAGAGACCAATCATGCAAACCAAATTTTAACAAGCTCTATGTAATTATTAATTAATGGGTACAAGGTACATGATGCAAGAGCTTAAACAAGATCTATATGAGCACAACAATTGCCAAGTATCACATTATTCAAGACATTATACCAATTACTACATGTAGCATTTCCCTTTCCAACCATATAACAATTAACGGCAGTTTCAACCTTCGCCATGAAAATTAAAAGCTAAGAACACATGTGTTCATACGAACCAGCGGAGCGTGTCTCTCTCCCAAACAATCATTTATTCAAACAAAAACAAAAACAAAAGCATACAGACGCTCCAAGTAAAGTATATAAGATGTGAGAATAAAAATATAGTTTCAAGAGAAGGAACCCGATACTTTGTCGATGAAGAAGGGGATGCCTTGGGCATCCCCAAGCTTAGATGCTTGAGTCTTCTTGAAATATGCAGGGATGAACCACCGGGGCATCCCCAAGCTTAGACTTTTCGTTCTTCTTGATCGTAGTATATCATCCTCCCTCTTGACCCTTGAAAACTTCCTTCACACCAAACTTCAAGCAAACTTATTAGAGGGTTAGTGCATAATCAAAAATTCACATGTTCAGAGGTGACACAAACATTCTTTTCACTTCTGGACATTGCATAAAGCTACTGGACATTAATGGATCAAAGAAATGAATCCAACATAGCAAAAGAGGCAATGCGAAATAAAAGGCAGAATCTGTCAAAAACAGAACAGTCCGTAAGGACGAATTTAAAGCTGGCACCAGACTTGCTCAAATGGAAAAACTCAAAACTAATGAAAGTTGCGTACATATCTGAGGATCACGTAAATTGGCAGATTTTTCGAATTTTCTACACAGAACTGTGCCCAGATTCGTAACACAGCAATGCTGTTTCTGCGCAGCGATCCCAAATATAACATCAACTTTAACATAGAAACTTTACTTGGCACAAAAACATGATAAGGAGAGGTTGCTACAGTAGTAAACAACTTCCAAGACTCAAATATAAAACAAAGTACTGTAGTAAAAAAAACACATGGGTTATCTCCCAAGAAGTTCTTTCTTTATAGCCATTAAGATGGGCTCAAGTTTTAATGATGCACTCGCAAGAAATAGAAGTTGAAGCAAAAGAGAGCATCAAGAGGCAAATTCAAAACACATTTAAGTCTAACATGCTTCCTATGCATAGGAATCTTGTAAATAAACAAGTTCATGAAGAGCAAAGTAACAAGCATAGGAAGATAAAACAAGTGTAGTTTCAAAAATTTCAGCACATAGAGAGGCATTTTAGTAACATGAAAATTTCTACAACCATATTTTCCTCTCTCATAATAACTTTCAGTAGCAACATGAGCAAACTCAACAATATAACTATCACATAAAGCATTCTTATCATGACTCTCATGCATAAAATAATTACTACTTCCAACATAAGCATAGTCATTCTTATTAATTGTAGTGGGTGTAAATTCAACAAAGTAGCTATCAAATATAGGAGGTATATTGTAATCATAATCAAATTTATCCTCCATAACAGGTGGTAACAAAAGACTACTATCATTATAATCATCATAAATGGGAGGCAAAGTATCATCAAAGTAAATTTTCTCCTCAATGCTTGGGGGACTAAAAATATCATGCTCATCAAAGCCAGCTTCCCCAAGCTTAGAATTTTCCATAGCATTAGCAACAATAGTGTTCAAAGCATTCATATTAATATGTTCCATGGGTTTTTTAATTTTCGCATCAAACCATCCATGTCTTAAATCAGGAAATAGAATAAAAAGGTCATTGTTGTCCATTATGCCTAACTAGTGTAAACAAGAAACCAAATGTCGCAATTGGAGAGTCTAAAGGAAATAGCTTCGAGCACACACACAATGGCGCCAGAAAAGTACCTTACCTGGAACCGGAGTATGAGTGCCTTTACCTTTCCTCCCCGCAACGGCGCCAGAAAAGTGCTTGATGTCTACGGGAGCTTCTATTCTTGTAGACGTGTTGGGCCTCCAAGAGCAGAGGTTTGTAGAACAGCAGCAAGTTTCCCTTAAGTGGATTACCCAAGGTTTATCGAACTCAGGGAGGAAGAGGTCAAAGATATTGTTAAGGTCTAAGACCCCGTGTGTGGCCCGATCTTGCGAATGACCCAAGAATCAAGGGGGAAAGAGAGGGAGATGCGGAAGAACACGAAGAACACGAAGATCACAACGCACACCAACCCGATACAATCGATACTTACCCTCGTGGCTCGATGGACCACGCCAATAGAATCACCACGGGAGAGACTCGAGGTAGAATCCCGGAGCGAGAGATCGGTGTTGAGGATGGAGGTAGGTGAGGGAGAGAGAGTGGGCTACACTAGAATCTCACTCACATAGATCCAATCATACAACATGGGGTGCCTTGATACAAAGGGGATGAAACCCTAGGGAGACAAAGCTCAAAGTCATGTTTAAGCCTAAATCTTGTCTAATCTCAGATCTGAGCCAACTAGCCTATTTATAGGTGGGGGCGAAGGGATAAGTTACACGCTGAAAAGTGTTGTCGTGAAGTTCGCGGTGGCGGAAGTTCCCGCCGACTTGGGCGGAAGTTCGGTCGGCGGAAGTTCGGTCTGGGGCGGAAGTTCCGTCTGGAGGGCGGAAGTTCCTGGTCCGGAGGGAAGTTCCGGCCCGGCCGGGTTCCGGCCAAGTTCCGATCAAGTTGGCCGCTTTCCTTGCAGTAACATCCAGGGGGCGGACGGACTTTCGGATGGGCGGAACTTGGCGGAAGTTCCGGTGGGCGAAGTTCCGGTCCCTCGGGCGAAGTTCCGCCTGATCCATTTCTCTGCGCTGAAGGCATCTTGGCGGTATCTGGGCGGAAGTTCGGTCCTTGGGGGCGGAAGTTCCGGTCCTTGGGGCGGATTCGGCCGCCAGGGGCGAAGTTGGGCCGGGAGCGTCCGGCCTCCTCTTTCTCCTTCTCTTCTTCCCTTCTTCTCCTTCCTTCTTCCATGCACCATGGGGGTTCCTTCTCTCTTGGTCCTTGTCGACGTCGGCACCTATAGACATCATGATGATAGGCATGAGGTAGCGACCATTCAAGGTATTAACGAGGTCGAGTGTCGAGAGGAAGGAGTTCACCTTGACATATATGGCGGGGGTTGGTGTTGTTGGTCCACTTGGGGGACTCCTTGACCATGGTGTAGCGTTGACGATAGGGGGGCTGCATCATCTCCCCCTTGGGGAAGAGTCGTCCTCGACTCTTGCTCCTCGTCACCGATGAGGTAGACGGGAAGGACTTGTATAGGTGCCCTTGTGTCCTTAGGGATGCTCGTCGTAGTGCAGGCGTCTTTGTTGTAGTCCATAACGGGTCTCCCATGTAGTGGTGGAGGGGCCAAGTCTCGGTCGAAGAAGAACAAGGGGAAAACAACTTGCAAAAGGAAAGCTTGTGGATGCCAATTTGGTGACCGGCGAACAAGAGGCTCTCAATCAAATACGAAGCATCAAGTCGTTTCTCCAAAAGGCATTGGGCAAAAATGGTGATCAAAAGAGTGTCGATGTGTCCAAAATGTGGTAGGACAAAAATTTGTGCAAGTGAAAGTTTGCTTTGGAAGGTGTCAAAAATGTTGTGTGTAGCATTGTCCCACACAAATGGAACAATCAAAAGGCAAGTATCGGCGGCAAAATTTGGGGCAAAATTGTTATGTGCAATGGCAAAGCTATGGAGACTTCTAGCTTGGGAAAGTATGGTTGGCGTGAGCCGAGTATGGGTATCCTCAAGTGTCAAAGAATCCATTGCAATTGCCAAAGATGAAATGAGAAATCCAAAGGAGAGCAACTTTTGGTGTGACATGTGGCACAAGGTGCATAATGTGTCTCTCACATGTATGACATGATCCTTGAGATTCTTGGAGTGTATGATGATATCATCAATACATACAACAACCATTGTGCCAACAAGATGTGTCAAGAGATGTTGCATAAGAAGCAAAAGAGGTGACGAGGAATTGGACCAAACCGGAAGCTCGACAAGAAATGTCGGAAACACACGATGGCGAAGGTGTTGGGAAACATACCCTTTGGTGTGAGTCCCGCGGGTTAGGTCCTTGATGGGGTAGCTCTCAATTGCGCGTTTCGTGAGATCATGCTCCGTAGCGGTGGAAGTGGTCGTCCGTGTACCTACACATGGAAGAAACAAGACAAAAAGCGTGTGTGCATGGTAGATGAATACATCATCCATCATGATGTTCCATGTCTTGTGCACATCACCATTAGTGTCAAGCAAGATAGTATGAAATGCATGGCGATGGTGCATATGGCAAGAAGGTGCATTCATGGCATGTGGTAACTCATGATCATCAACAATTGAGAAGGCTATGGGGGCCATCTCGTGAACAATAAAATAAGCATTCTTGCATACCAAGCATAAGAAAGAGCAATTGTTCAAAATCTTGGATGCAAAGACCATGGAATAGTGCAAACATGTGGGGCAAAGCATGCGGAAGTTAATGTCATCATTTTCAACATCATTGCAAGCAAGCGTAGAAAATATGAAACTCTCATAGCATGGCATGTTCATGTTATCACAATCAATCAATTTCACATGATCAACAATGTTATCAAGCAAAGTATCACATGGGAATATGAATGAAGCATGTGACGTAGCAAATGTATCATCAAGATCATGCATGCACTCATAAGTCATCATGTCCACTAGTGGGATCATGGCATCATCAACACCTATGTTGTTACCTTTGTAGGCCGACTCATTTGAAGTAGGTGTTGTGGAAGTAGGAGGATCCATGTGGTCGACATGTCCATCTTGGAGCAAGCATGGTGAGATATCATCATCTTCATGCACCATGTACATCGTCTCCATGAGCGGGAACTCGTCCTCCGTGGAACCTAGTGCAACATAAGAAGACACAAACGAGGGAGAGGTTAATGTGTTAGCAAATGCGATGTCCTCCATGGACCTATCATCTACCTCTCTCAACTCACTTTGTGTATCACTCATGTCCTCCAAATGGAAGCACTCAAACTCACATATGGGGTGGAAGTCACTCAACTCACTATCACTCTCGCTCAAGTGGGCTAAGTGGCTCTCATGCTCACATGGGATTGGTACCAACTCATCAAGTAAGCATGTAGGAGTAGGTTCGACTTGCTCATCTCCATGCGCCTCCTTGGTTGAAGGGAACTTCCCATACTCAACCATCTCAACTCCATGCGCCTCCGTAGGTGAAGGGAGAATCCCATGCTCACCATGCTCAACTCCATCGCCTCCTATGTCGTTCTCAAGTGGTGGCATCTTGGAGACTTGTGCATTTAGCTCATCGAAGTAGAGCTTCTTGGCGCTTGGCGTTGTGCATTGCCATGCCACGTGACCCTTGGCCTTGCACACCTCACATAGGAGATTGGGACATTCCCGTGGAAGGTGGCCTTGTTGCTTGCACTTGTAGCATCGGAGTCCATAGGCATATGACGAGGTAGGGGCCATTGTGGTGGTGGCGCAAGAGGTAGAAGTCGCCTTATGAGGAAGGTCTTCATGTCGAGGCTCTCGTCTTCTTGCCTCATCACCATGTCTTGAGTGGTGTCGTCGAAGATCATGTGTGGAAGGATGTCGATGTAGACCATGAGGTGGTGGTGGTCGACGACGATCATGCGATGGTGTGAGTCGATGACGGTCCTTGCCTTGCCTAGGTGATGGCTCATGTTGGGGCGCTCTTGATGCTTCATATGATGTCCATGATGTCGATGATCTCGTGCATAGGCACTCTCATGATGGCGCCTTGTGGAGCTCGGAGAAGTGTGTCGATGCCGAATATGTTGGGGACGCTCTTGATGATCCACATGATGATGCCATCGTGGAGGTCCTCGATCTTCATATGTAGCTCCATTGGCCAAGTAGGGGTATGTGGGAGCATCGGTATGCATGGTGGGGTCGATGTCGTCCTCGTCGTGGTGCTCCACCATGTCGTCCATTCTTGTTGAGCAAGTGTCGATGTAGGGCTCGTGGATGTCGTCCATGTTGGCGATGCTCGCGGAGCCATAGTCGGTGTAGAGCTCCTCGATGTCGGTCATGTTGGCGATGCTCGGAGCCATAGTCGGTGTAGAGCTCCACATGTTCCTCCACATCCGCGGTGCGTGAAGAGGCATCCTCCTCGAAGTGCTCCGTGTACTCCGTATCTTCGTCTTCGCTATCCATGTTAGCACGACAAGATCTATATGGTGTATGTTAGTGGAAGAACACTACCTCGCAATCTTACCGTGGTATGACAAGATTGGGGTGATCCAACAAACCGAGAGTTAGAACAATTGTATCGGGCACTCACACAAAGACACACGCAAAAGCTAGCAAATATGGTGTTAGGTGAGTATGGTGGAAAACCAAAAGACGAAATCCAAAATCGAGTGTGTTGTTAAGAGTGGGTAAGATTCAAAAGTCACAAGTCAAAGCGGTGATCACAAAAGGCATACACAATGTGGAACACACACGTGGGACAAAATGGGGTTAGCGCGACGGAAAATGAGCACGAACAAAATGGTCCTAACGAAGACTACTAGCTCGGTGTCACGCTAACGCAAGAGAGACCGTGGCTTGGTTGCAAAATTGAGAAGCAACAAGATTTGCGCAAGACGCCTCTTCTCTTTTCTCTCTTTTGCTTAGAAGCTTTGGACTCTTTTGTGTATAGGTGTCACGCACACTCTTTTCTTTTTCTTTTTCACACTCTTTTTTTTTTTGTATGCTTATATTTCTTTTCTCACTATCTATGTAAGTATGTCACACTTCTTTTGCCTATCTTTTCACACGAGCTTGCTTCGTAGCTTTGCTCAACACACGCACACCCTCACGGTCGGGACGCTTGCGCAATGCTTCGCAACACTAGAAAGCCACTCTCGATAGAAAGGTACGCAAAGGAAGCTAAGGCTACAAGTTAGGTGCAAGTTATACCACTTGATGACGGTGGCCGACGAACTTGAACTTGCTATAGTGGAAGGTGTCAAATGAACCGCTTGGATCCTCGGGGTGCCGTAGTTGATGTTGCGGAAGCTTTATGGTAGCTGAAATGGCACACACTACGAAGTCCAAACACAAGGGGTTAGTGCCAAAACGAAACGAAGTTAGCTGGAAAATTTGTGCGCGGAAGTTCCGGTCGAGGGCGGAACTTCCGTCCCGAGGCGGAACTTCCGGTCCTCGGCGGAACTCGGTCCCGGGCGGAACTTCCGGCCTGCGGGGCGAACTTCCGATCGCAATCAGATCTGGGGCTGTTCTTCGATTTGGGCGGAAGTCCCGGCCGAAAATCTTCGAATTCGGAAAATTTGGCACTAGAAGGTGTGGGAAGGTGGGGAATTGCAGATCAACACCAAAGACAAGTTTCTATTGGACCAAAACCACTCAAAACTCAACCAAATCACAGATCCGTCCAAAGGAAATTTGGGGCTATTTTTGGGGAATTTTTTGGAAAATTTTTAGAGACGAAATTGGATGTGTGGGGGTCAAATTCGGAAACCAAAGGCTGCTGATACCATATGTTAAGGTCTAAGACCCCGTGTGTGGCCCGATCTTGCGAATGACCCAAGAATCAAAGGGGAAAGAGAGAGCGGAAGAACACGAAGAACACGAAGAACACAACGCACACCAACCCGATACAATCGATACTTACCTCGTGGCTCGATGGACCACGCCAATAGAATCACCACGGGAGAGACTCGAGGTAGAATCCCGGAGGGAGAGATCGGTGTTGAGGATGGAGGTAGGTGAGGGAGAGAGTGGGCTACACTAGAATCTCACTCACATAGATCCAATCATACAACATGGGGTGCCTTGATACAAAGGGGATGAAACCCTAGGGAGACAAAGCTCAAAGTCATGTTTAAGCCTAAATCTTGTCTAATCTCAGATCTGAGCCAACTAGCCTATTTATAGGTGGGGCGAAGGGGAAGCACGAAAAGTGTTGCTGTGAAGTTCGGTGGCGGAAGTTCGTGCACTCGGCGGAAGTTCCGTCAGGTTCCGGCCGGGGCGGAAGTTCCGGTCTGGAGGGCGGAAGTTCCGGTTCCGGAGGCTGGAAGGTCTCCGGGAAGTTCCCGAAACCAGCATCAAGTTCCGTTTCCTGCTTAAATCCATCGTTTTGCTGGAGACTTAAGAACGGCGAAGTTGGAAGGGCGGTTCGGTTCCGGGAAGTTGCCTGATCCATTTCTCTGGGCGGCATTCGTTCGGCGGAACCGGTCCGGAAGTTCCGGTCCTTGGCGGAAGTTCCGGCCTTAGGCGGATCCCCAGAGGTCCGCCCGGCCTCCTTCTCTTCTTCCCTTCTTCTCCTTCCTTCTTCCATGCACCATGGGGTTCCTTCTCTCTTGGTCCTTGTCGACGTCGGCACCTATAGACATCATGATGATAGGCATGAGGTAGCCGACCATTCAAGGTATTAACAAGGTCGAGTGTCGAGAGGAAGGAGTTCACCTTGACATATATGGCGGGGTTGGTGTTGTTGGTCCACTTGGGGACTCCTTGACCATGGTGTAGCGTTGACGATAGGCGGGCTGCAGATATCCCTCTCAAGCAACCCGCAACCACAAAGCAAGAAGTCTCTTGTGTCCCCAACACACCTAATAGGTGCGAGCGAAGAGATAGTGAAATAGGTGGTATGAATAAGTATGAGTAGTACGGCGCAGAAAAGTGCTTTGGGCGTGCGATTGATGGTAGTAATATTGGAAGTAAACATGCGTAGAACAAACAAGCAGCGACTTCAATATTTAGGAACAAGGCCTAGGGATCATACTTTCACTAGTGGACACTCTCAACATTGATCGCATAATAAATAACTCTTTCTCATATGTGCTACATACACTCTTGTTTGATAATGAACATCATTCGTTGCGTAGGATTACACGAACCCTCAATGCCGGAGTTAACAAGCTCCACAACATTCGATATTCATGTTTAAGTAACCTTAGAGCATAATAGATCATTGCAAAATAAACCAAGAACTAACATAGCGCACACACTGTCCACATTACACTATGAAGGAGGAATAGATCACATCAATACTATCATAATGACAATTAACTCCACGATCTACAAGAGATCATGATCATAGCCTACGACAAGAACCACACGGTGCACACACTAGCACCTTTACACCATGCAGGAGGAATAGACTACTTTAATAACATCACATGAGTAGCACACAACTAGTAGCGATACAAAGCTCATCATATGGATCTCAATCATGTAAAGCAGCTCATGAGATCATTGTATTGAAGTACATGGGAGAGAGATTAACCACATAGCTACCGGACAGCCCCGAGCCTCGATGGAGAACTACTCCCTCTTCATGGGAGCAAGGCGGTGATGAAGATGGCGGTGGAGATGGCAGCGGTGTCGATGGAGAAGCCTTCCGGGGCACTTCCCCGTCCGGCGGCGTGCCGGAACAGAGACTCCTGTCCCCGGATCTTGGCTTCGCGATGGCGGCGGCTGGAAGGTTTTCCGTATCGTGGCTCTCGGTAAGGGTTTCGATGCGGGGGCTTTATATAGGCGAAGAGGCGGCGCGGGAGGGTCAAGGCGACCACACCATAGGGTGGCGGGCCCGCTGGCCCGCGCCACCCTATCATCTGGGGCCCACAGGGCCCCCTCCGGCGCTCGGGTGTTCTGGATGCTTCCGGCAAAATAGGAACTGGGCGTTGATTTCGTCCAATTCCGAGAATATTTCGTTACTAGGATTTCTGAAACCAAAAACAGCAGAAACAGGAACGGCACTTCGGCATCTTGTTAATAGGTTAGTTCCGAAAATGCACGAATATGACATAAAGTGTGCATAAAACATGTAGGTATCATCAATAAAGTAGCATGGAACATAAGAAATTATCGATACGTGGAGACGTATCTGACGCGCTTAAGGTTCGATGTCGCATAAGTAGATTCATATGAGATGGAGTCCGTGTTGGAGTCTCGGATGGGATCCAAGACATCACGAGGAGATCCGGAATGGTCCGGAGAATAATATTCATATAAGGAAGTTGATTTCTAGGTTTCGGAAAAGTTCGGGATTTTTCTGGTGAAAGACCAGGAAGGTTCTAGAAGGTTCCGGAGGGTTCCACCATGGGGCCCACGACCTTGGGGGGGGCAACATGGGCCAAGAGGGTGCTTCCTTGCCCTAATGAGCCAGGCGCACCCAGCCCCAAGGGCCCAGGCCGGCCACCCCTTAGGGTTTACCAAAACCTTAGGGGGGATCAACTTGGGGGGCAAGTTTCCCCCCTTTCCCTTCTTTGGCCGCCAACCATAGGCCTTGGAGGAGGGGCCAAGGCATCCCTGGCCATAACCCCCCTATATAAAGAAAGGAGGGGCAGGGGCGTGATAACCCACAAGTATAGGGGATCGCAACAGTCTTCGAGGGAAGTAAAACCCAAATTTATTGATTCGACACAAGGGGAGACAAAGAATACTTATAAGCCTTAACAACTGAGTTGTCAATTAGTGCACCTGAAAAGCACTAGTAACGGGGTGATGTGAAAACGAGTAATATATGAGCGTAGTAACAAACACAGTAGTAAAGAATACGAGGCAATGGCACCAGAAAATAGTTGATACTACTTCTAATGGCATATAGGACCGAGTGAGTATTTGATGATGAAAGATGGACCGGGTTCCCAGCTATCTACACTAGTGGTAACTCTCCAATAACAAGTGTTGGGTGAACAAATTACAGTCGGGCAATTGACATAATTATTATAGCATTAAGACAGAACATCCAGTTTATTAATCATGTAGGCATGTTTTCCATATATAGTCATACGTGCTCGCAATGAGAAACTTGCATAACATCTTTTGTCGTACCAGCCGGTGGCAGCCGGACCTCAAGGGAATCTTCGTAATTAAGGTACTCCTTTTAATAGAGCAGGAGCAAAGCATTAACACTTGGTGAAAACATGTGATCCTCATATCTAAGCCATCCCTCCAGTTATCCCAGTTGCTCTGGGGCCTCGGGTTCCGGACATAGACATGTGCAAACAACTTGTAGATACAATCTAAGCAATAATTATAGAGCTTAAATCTAAGATCATGCCACTCATGCACTAGTGACAAGCATTAAACACAACAAGATTGCAGCAACAATAACTCCACAAACTTTATAGATAGACTGATCATAATGTAACAATTCATCGGATCCCAACAAACACAACATCGACTGGATCTCAATCATGTAAGGCACTCATGAGATCATTGTAGTGAAATACATGGGAGAGAGAGTACCTACTACTGCTAGAACCCGTAGTCCATGGGGGAACTACTCACGAGCATGATGGAGGCGGTGGCGTCGATGGAGAAGGCTCGGGGTCGATCCGTCCGCATGGTGCCGAAACAGGAACTTCCGACCCCGAAACTAGGTTTCGCAATGGCGGCCCGGGAGTCTTTCTGGAGTATGATATATCTCTTTAGGGTTTTCGCGGAAGGAATATATAGGCGAAAGGGCGGCGCGGTGCCGAGGGCCCACCCCATATGGCGGCGCCCTCCCTCTTGGCCGCACCGGCCTATGGTGGAGGTCGTGGGCCTCCCCCGGCTTGCCCTTCGCCGTGTGTCCCTGAAAAATAGGAGGTTTGGATTTTGTTTCGTCGAATTCCGAGAATATTGTCCGAACAACTTTTCTGGAACCAAAAACAGCAGAAAACAGGATTTGGGACTTTGGCATCTTGTTAATAGGTTAGTCCCGGAAAATACATAAAAACATTATAAAGTGTGAATAAAACATGTAGGTATTGTTATAAAACTAGCATGGAACATAAGAAATTATAGATACGTTGAAGACGTATCAGGGCGCAACCCTCCTTCACCCCTTGACATCTGGCCGCCTCTCTCTCCCACCGATAGTCTACTCCGGCTTAGGCGAAGCCCTGAAGCTTTTCTCCTCCACCACCACCACCACGCCATCGTGTTGCTGGTATTCCGAGGAGATCTACCACACCTCCGCTGCCCGCTGGAACAGGGAGAGGACGGGCTTCATCGACACCATACGCACGACCGAGTACGGAAGTGCTACCGGATAGCAGCACTGGACGATCGACTACATCAACAACGAGATCTAATCACGTAGGCTTTGGAATCTTCGAGGGTTAGTCTCACACTCATCTCGTTGCTTCGATCTTGGTAGATTAGATCTTGCTTCTTCCTAGATTGGATCTTGGTTTTTGTTCATGTTCACGATAGAATTTTTTTGTTTTCCATGCAACGAACCCTTCACATATATGTCGTATGGCTAAGGCTTCTACGGTATCTCATACCTCGGGAGTTAATCGTTCTCATGATGATAAAGATGAAATACATGAAGAAGAAGAGGATTTGATTGATTCTTTACATGATATCGGTGAGGTTGTTTTTCGTGCTCTTCGCAACAATAAAATTGCTAGCTCTTAATTTGTTGAAATCTTAGTTGTTGCTATTGAGAGCCAAAAACTTATTGAGATGCATGAGAACATCATATTAAAAATGGGTGCTCTTGAACGTGATTATGCTGATGATGTGGCATCTCTAAATAATGAACTTGAAGAGGAACAAACCACCAACGAGTCTCTTGAGGAGACCTTTTCTCTAGAATTGTCTAGAATAAAGGAAAACCATGATACAGATTTTGATGTGGCAAATGATCTAAAGATAAAAAATGATAAGCTTGTGTTTGTTAATGCTAAACTCCTTGAGGATTTTGAGCAAATAAAAAATGGCTCTAGGGTCGTTGAAAGTGTGCTCACCAAACTCACCGAGTCACATGAGCAACTTAAAGCTTCTTAACTAAAAGAGCATGCCAACTTGCCTTCTCCTTTACTATTAATGATGATGCTTGTGCTACTAACTCTACTTCTTGTGAAGCATCTACCTTGAAGGAGAATGTTGAGCTAAGGGCTCAACTTGAATTGCTAACTACCAATTATGGGATCCTGGAAGAAAGTCATGGAAAGCTCTCTAGCTCCCATAATGATCTTGTAGTCTCCCATGACATGCTAAAGTTAGCTCATGAGGCTATTATGTCAAAGGTAACACCGTGTGAGCCTCATGTGGATACTTCATGACATGCTAAAGTTAGCTCATGAGGCTATTATGTCAAAGGTAACACCGTGTGAGCCTCATGTGGATACTAGCTCATGAGACTTTTGGTTATCTTGCTTCTATAATATATCCAATGTTCCTCCTTGCGGTAACATGTCATTTATATTCAAAGTTACTCGCCCCTTTGCATGTGTTAGTTTTGTTACTGGCATGTGTTTGTATATGTTGTGCTTCCTACTTTCTTATCTTGATAAATCAAGTCTATGTATGTTAGGTTGCACACCATGTATTTGTGTTTGTGTTGGAGCCTCTTTGCATCTTGTTGTATCTTATATGTCTCTTGTGAGTGATTAATGGACTATCTAATTTTGGGGGAGTGATATGCCTTTGGGAATTTCACAATCCTAACAATATGTGTACATGAGGAATATAATTTAGAATTGATATTGCATGATTATCTAGTTTCTATGTGGTATATCATCCTCATGAGAAATTCAAATTCTAATGTCCATTAACTTTCTCTAGTTGGTTTTTATTTTTCTCTTGTGAAAATAAATTCTTTATCATATTATGAGGGAGTATTATGCTTTGTGCATAATACAAGCCATGAAAATGTGTATATTTGAGGTTGTATCACATATTATTGATATTGTAAATTATTTTGCTTCTATGTGGCATCCAATATATAGGGTAAACTCCATGGAATCATCAATTGGCTAAGATGTGCATGAAATTCAATTTCATATCAATGTGCACATATTTATATGGAGTTTGTCATATATGTTGTAGTGTGTCTAACTGCTTTGGACCCAATGAGTTTTGGGACCATATTGTACTCACCTTTGTGTTAGGTACAATGGAGATGCATTGGATGCTTGTCTCACTCATAGGAATAAGTGGTGACACAATGGTAATTTGAAGCAAGCTAGGATGATCAACGAACTCATATATACCACATCCACACCAATGCTATCTCGGTAACAAGTATCTTCTCATGCATTCTTTTCTAGCACCCAACTTTGTGGTTGCATATTGGCATGAACCCCTTGATTTGCAAATAATTTTCGTTGTGCAAAGGTCTTAATGAAACCTCTTTATTGCAAATTGAGTTATTTGTTTTGGTATCTTTTCTTTGCGATACTTGTTGCCGTTCTCAAAGCATTCCAACTATCTTCTATCCCTTGTTGATATTTGTGATGTATTTGATGAGTTTTTGGTTGAAGTTCATTAATTTACAATAAGATAAAGTTGATCCTTTGGCCATGCTATTAAGCAAATATCTTATTGGTATGTTGCATGAATTCATTTTGGATATCATGTTTTATTTATTTTTTATCTATTTTGTGTGTACATGTTTCTTTGTGGATAAACATCTTAGTGATATTGTATACTTAGAGAAACTCATACACATGAGAGATGGTATATCTCCATTTGATATCTTATTTAGTTGTTGTGTGTTGATTGGTCATGCTAAGCAATACCATTCATTTGATGATGCTATTTGCTCATCCCTGTAATAGTATTATAATATGCGTGGTCATGCCTCTCACATGTCCTTTTGGTTGAGCCTTTTATTATGGTTCTCTTACTTGTTTCTAAACCATTTATTTGCTCCACGTGTTAAGATTAATTTCTTATCTATGGTCTCTTGCAATTGTTTGTGTTTTAATCGTAACGAGGGAGTGAGGATTCCATGTTATGCATATTGTATTCAAATGCAACAATCTAATTTATGCATGTACCTTGGGGAGCTTCATCATTTTATTTAAAGCACTATTTTCGGTGATCATAAGATTTTATTTAACTTGGTATATTTTGTGTTGAATGATATTATGGGAGTGATGATTCCATGTTTTCGCACCTATATTCCAATTTAAATTGCCTATATTTGTGCACAAACCTTGGGGAGCTTCCTCATATTATTCAAAGCACCCTCCTTGATCTTATCATAATATCTATCTTTCATTTGGTTCATTTGATTGCTTGCTTCATTTATTGAAGCTACTTGATTTTGTTATCTTTTTGGAATTTGATCCTAGATATAGTTTTAATCCCTCCGAGTATTCATCATTGGATACGTGTGCATTTGACTCCACTCACAATATGAGAAATGCACACCTTATGGAGGAACTCTCACTATATTGACCTCTCTAGATTTTTTTGCCCATTTAGGCAATTTGTGCCAATGGGGAGAAGTTTGGAGGGTTTAAGTAAATTTTGTGTTATGCGTGTGTTGTGTTCTTAAGCATTTTCCTATCATGCTTTGCATCTTGTTGCTTTGCATGGTTTAATATTTAGAGGAAACTCCACTAGGATTTTATTGCCAATATATGCAATGAAATTCAAGTTCACTCACACATGCATATATTATAGGGGAGTTTTCCCTATGTATTCAACTTGTTTGTTACTTATTTCCTTACATAAACCCTCTCAAAGAGATTGTCATAAATTACCAAAATGGGGGAGATTGAAAGTGCATGGAGCTCCCATGTGTGGTATTGGTAATTAACGACAATCCCTATGGACTAATGTTTGCATTGAGTCATATTTTGTAGGAGTTATCCATAGGCAATGCTTGAAGCATATGTTGGCTTCAAGTTTGCAATAAGAAGAAATTTAAGAAGAATATGTCTTGAAGAAGATTAAGTGATCTCTCATGTGTATCTTCAAGACATCAACATGATGAAGAATGAAGAAATGAATTGCAAGTTCAAGATAAGCATCTATAAGATATCATAGGATTGAAGCTTGCCATTCTTATGGTGATAATGGATATGTGAAGACATGCCCAAAGAAGAGGCTCTCCCATAGGAGTATGGGGGAGCAATTTGCAAGTCTTCAACAAGCAAGTGTAACCAAGAAAGGCGTTCCATCTTGAGGTGGACAAGATCGTCTCAATCAACCTCAAGTGGAATATGCGCAAGTAAAAGGTAGGATCTTGATAGGGTTATGTTTCTTACCAGTCTCGTGGTGTTAGTTGTGAGACTGGGTTATATGATAGATATATAGCCGTACTATCAAGAGGGGCTCTCAAGTGAGTAAATTTATCGTATCGTTCGGAGAGAGCTCAAACCTTTGCATCATTGGCATCATCTGTCTTGGTTCTTATTTGGTTCTTATCTATGAGTGAATTTAGGGCTTGCATTAATCTCCATGACAAGCTCTAGTTCATTTAAAACGGATTTCATATGCATTCTCTATTGTGTTTTCGATATTGGTGGTTTTACCGGTTTGTCTTTTATAGATAGGTAAAACCTTTATTCATTTGTTTCTATCTTACCTTGCTGGACTATGATGTTTCTATGCATATTGTTGTAGATCTCGGTGTTGTGATTTCAACGAGCCCAAGATCATCGAAATCGGAGTCCGGATGTAATAGTTCTTGAAGTTTTCGTACCGGACTATTTGGACATTTTACGGGGGCGTAAGTTCCGATCATCGGGGCCGGTACTACCGGTGGGGCGCTATAGTACCGGTCAAGTTTCGCCCAAGTTCCGGAAATGCTGTTTTTGCACGCAAAAAGTATACTGTGAGCTTCCCGGGGGCGCCCTACTTCACCCGGAAGTTGGCCGGTACTACCAGGGGCGGTAGTACCGCCCCAAATGACCGGAAGTTCCGGTTTTGATGAGTTTTGTGCATAACAGGCAGATTTCTCTTGCCATATTTAAGGGGGTCTTCTTCCCCAAAGTTTCCCATCCGTTAGAGCTCGTTTTTGTCCCCATTGTTGACCTACTTTGAGCTTGCTATCTCCCTCTCCCTCCAATGAATCTTGCATCTATTTGAGAGAAAGATAGAGGTGATCTAGATCTACATCTTCACCAATCAAATCCCTCTATTTGTGAGGGGAACCTACTAGATCTAGATCTTGGAGAAAGTTCTTCCTCTCTTATTTCAATAGCTTTTGTAACTTTGTTGGAATTTGAGAGAGGAGGATTTGAGCATCTTCGTGGTGTTATTGCCATTGCATTTGATGCATCGGTTTGAGTTTTCCACAGTGATTTGTGAAAGTGAAAGTGAGAAGGTTCTTCCTCTTGGGTTCTTGAAACCCTAGACGGCTTAGTGGTCTTTGTGGTGTTCTAGGGGTCTCCAATTAATTTGTCGAGATTGCCTCAAGTTTTTAGCTTTTGTGGCTTAGTTGTGTTCTTGGGGCCTCTAATTAAGTTGTGGAGATTCCTCAAATGCAAGGCCTTTGTGGCGATATATTGGGAGCCTCCAGTTAAGTTGTGGAGATAGCCCCAAGCTTTGTGCGGGTTCCGTGACTACTCTCAAGGTCCCATAGTGGATCGAGGACATCTCTTTTGGTGGGATTCTCGAGGAGAATACGGTGAGCCTTTCGTGGCGTTTGGAGTGCTTTATCCTCCACATCGCTCCAACGGAGAGTAGCACTCGCAAGAGTGTGAACTTCGGGATACATCGTCGTCTCCGCGTCACCTCGGTTATTCCTATACACGAGCCTTTTTTACTTATGCACTTTACTTTGTGATAGCCTTCGTGCTTGAAGTTATATATCTTGCTACCACATAGTTGCTTGTATTGCTTAGCATTACTTGTTGGTGCACATAGGTGAACCCTAGTTATATAGGTTTTTTTCTTGGCAAATTAAACGTTAGTTTTATTTCACATTTGTTAAGCCATAATCGTAAAAGTTTTAAATCGCCTATTCACACCCCCTCTAGGCGGCGTCAGTGTCCTTTCATCACGCACGCATGCGTCCACGTGACACCCACACGTATTCAAGCACAATCGGACTCACTCACATGTTTACACATTTGAAGATCGAGGAGCATAGCTTAAAAACAGGTAGAGTCACTATAAAGATGATTTGCTATTAGTGTGTATCGTCTACCAGTTGAATGATAACTTCGACATACGAGGACAATCATGGTTTGGATCTCTATTAATTTTTGGATCCCTATTAATTCTGGTGGAAGTCCGAGCTCATTTCTTTCGCGCTATTTTTACATGCTAAACTTAGAATTGATTCTTAATGCAGTCTTTCATGTTAACCCACACACGAGTCCACTTGCATACACCCACAGACGCATGCACGTACACATAACACACAGCCGACCTCATTGACATGTTTGCACATTTGAAGATAGCAGAGACTAAGTATTGATGAAGCAATAACAAACATGTTCTCTCTATCATTTGCAAATTACATGATAACCTGGAACGCAGCGAGGGAAACCATGGTTTTGCATCTAACGTGTTGCACTAGTCACACTAGTGACGCATTCAGCATGTGAGTTCTCCAAATAAATGTAATTTGCTCTCTACACAAAAACAACACACTTGCGATAAATGTAGTTCTACTTAATTATTGCATCGGTTACAACTTTTGAAAACATGTGCGGCTCCATCTCGATGTTCTGAGTTAGATCTAGGCACCAGCCATTGTTTTCATGTGATGTGGCGATAAATTTTGATGGACTATCCTGCATTCAACATTTTCTTAACGCTACTGGCCGAGGCAGGTGGTCCCAGTAGTCAGTTGCACATAACGGTGAAAGTGCGAGTTCATTTCTTTGTTAGCATTATATCCATGCTACAAAATTAAAGATGAGTCACTTTTAATATTGTGTATAACATGCAATCCTATTGTACCATTATGTCATGCTAATACAAATGAGTTCTTATTATTTTATTATTGGGTACAACATGCAATCCCTTGTGCCCAGCCATGCACGCGTTCACGTGTGCAAGCCCATATACGCGTTCACGTGTGCAAACCCATACACGCTTGCATGTAGATACATACACTCAAACTATTCACATGTTTACACACTTGAACATCGAGCATCATGGCTTAAGTATTGATGAAGAGATCACAAACATGTTTTCCGTATTGCTTACAAGTTACATGATAACCAGAACGTGCGAGGGGCAACCATGGTTTGCATCCCTAGTAAGTTATGTGTGGCACTTGTTGCACTAGTGATGCATTCAACATGTCCGTTTCCAAATAAATATATTTTGTTCTCTACATAAAAATAACACGCTTGCAACAATTGTAGTTCTAATTAATTGTGGCATCGGTTACGACTCTAGACAACGTGTGTGGCTCCCTCCCGTTGCTCAGACTTAGAACTACATACTAGCCTTGTTTTTATGTGATGTAGCTATAAATTCTGATGACATATCCTGTCCTCCAATATTTTTTTAACGTTGCTCGCCAAGGAAGGTGGTCCCAGTTGTCGGTTGCACATAAAGGTGAAGGTGTGAGCTCGCTCTTTTTTATCATTATTTCCATGCTATAAAATTAGAAAAGGGAGTAATTTTTTCAATATTGTGTATAGTAATCAATCCCTCAAGTGACTATGCACGCATGCGTCCATTGACACCCGCACGTATTCAAGCACAGTCGAAATCGCTCACATGTTTACACATTTGAAGAACGAGGAGCATACTTCCGACTAGATAAAGTCGCCGTAAAGATATTTTGCTATAAGTGTGTATCGCCTACCAGTTCAATGCTAACTTCAATACAAGAGGGAAATCATGTTTTGGATCCCTATTAATTGTTTGAATCCCTATTAATCATGCTGGAAGTCTGATATCGATCATTTCCATCGCGCCATTTTTCTATGCTAAACTTAGAACTGAGTATTTCTTTTATTTCAATATTAGGTATAAAATACAGTCTCTTGTGCTCACCCACGCACGAGTCCACGTGCATACGCCCACACATGCATATATGTATATATACACACACTCGAACTCATTCACATGTTTGCACATTAGATCAAGTAGCAGAGATTAAGTATTGATGAAGCCATCACAAATATGTTTTGTTATATCATTTACAAGTTACATGATAACCTTGAACGCACGAGGGTAAGCATGGTTTGCATCTCTATAAGTCTCTAGTAAGTAATGAGTTGCACTAGTCACACTAGCAACACCTTCATCATGCTAGTTTTCCAAATAAATGTCCTTTGCTTTCTTCAGAAAAATAACACACTTCTGACAAATGTTGTATTACTTAATTATGGCACCGGTTACGACTTCAGAAAACGTGTGCGGCTCCATACCGCTGTTACGAGTTAGAACTAGGAACTAGCATTGTTTTCATGTGATGTGGCAATAAATTTAGATGAACTATCCTTCCATTCATCATTTTCTTAATGTTACTCGCCGAGACAGCCGGTCCTAGTTATCTTGTTGCACATAAAAGTGAAAGTGTGAGATCATTCCTTTCTTAGCATTATATCCACACTATAAAATTACAGAGGAGTCATATTTCAATATTGTGCATAACATGCAATCCTTCATGTGACCACGAACGCATGCGTCCACGTGATACCTGCACGTATATAAGCACTCACTCACTACACATTTAAAGATCGAGGAGCATAGCTTACTAATTGATAAAGTCACCATACACAAGATTTTAGCTAGCCGTGTATAATCACCTACTAGTTGAATGATAACTTGGACGCAGGAAAGCAACCATGGTTTGGATCCCTATTAATTCTGATGAAAGTCCGAGCTCATTCCTTTTGTGCCATTTTTTCCATGCTAAACTTAGGAATGAGTCTTTTTTGTTTCAATATTTGGTATAAAAATGCAGCCCCTCGTGTCCAACGTCAATGCACATGTCCACGTGCATACGCCCACACACGCACGTATGTAGACTCACACACTCGAACTCATTCACATGTTTGCACATTTGAAGATCGAGTAGCGGAGCTTATGTATTGATAAAGCCATCACAAACATGTTTTGCTATATTATTTACAAGTTACATGTTAACCTAGAACACACGAGGCAACCATGGTTTTTATTCCTAGTAAGTAACGTACGTGTTGACTCCGCATGTTAGTTTTCCATATAAATATACTTTGCTCTCTACACAAAAATAAACAGTTGAGACAAATGTAGTTCTACTTAATTATGGCATCAGATACAACTTCAAAAAACGTGTGCATCTCCACCCTATTGTTCTAAGTTAGAACTAGGCACTAACCTAGTTTTTATGTAATGTGGTGAATGCCATCCAACATTTTTCTAACGTTACTCACCAAGGTAGCCGGTTCCAGTTGGGAATTGCAAATAAAGGTGAATGTGTGAGGTTATTCCTTGCTTACCATTATTAATTTCCATGATATACAATTAGAAAGGAGTCCTGTTTCAATATTATGTATAACATGCAGTTCCTTGGATGACCATGCACACTTGTGTCCACGTGCACATCTGCACATATTTATATACACTCAAACTCATTCACATGTTTACACATTTGAAGATCGAGGCAGAGCTTACGAATTGATGAAGTCATGATACGTCCAAAACGTATCTACCTTCCCGAACACTTTTGCTATTGTTTTGCCTCTAATTTGTGTATTTTGGATAAAACTAACACGGACTAACGCTGTTTTCAGCAGAATTGCTCGTGTCTCGTTTTTGTGCAGAAATCCAACTTTGGAAAATCCGGAATTTATGCGAAAGGCCCTATTTCTAATACGAGGGAATGGCAAGCCAGGTGGGGCCCGAGGCCCCCACACACTAGGCCTGCGCGGCCGGGGGGGGGTGCCGCCTTGTTGTGTGGGCGCCTCGCCCCCGACGCTCTCCTCGGACTATATACGCCTTTCGACCTAAAAACGCCGGGGTACGTCGATATTTCCAGAGACCATCCAGACGCCGCCGCCATCGCGAAACTCCGCCTCGGGACCAGAAACTCCGTTCGGCACTCCGCCGGGACGGGGAATTGGAGGGATCTTCACCGCCATCACCACCAACGCCTCTCCATCGACCAGCCATGTTTCCCCATCCATGTGTGAGTAATTCCCCAGCTGTAGGCTGAAGGGGATGGTAGGGATTGGATCAGATTGATCATGTAATAGTCACAAGATTGTTAGGGCATGGTGCCTAGTATCCGTAGATGTTACTTTTATGATATTGTTGCAACTTGTTATGCTTAATGCTTGTCACTAGGGCCCGAGTTCCATGATCTCAGATCTGAACATGTTATTGTTTCATCATGATATGCATTATTTATTGATCTTACCTGCAAGTTGTATACACACGTTGATGTCCGGAACCCGAGGCCCCAAAGTGACAGAAATTGGGATAACCGGAGGGGAAGGCGGTGATGTGAGGATCACATGTGTTCACGGAGTGTTAATGCTTTGCTCCGGTACTCTATTAAAAGGAGTACCTTAATTCCAGTAGTTTCCCTAGAGGCCCGGCTGCCACCGGCTGGTAGGACAAAAGATGTTGTGCAAGTTTCTCATTGCGAGCATGTACGACTATATATGGAACACATGCCTATTGATTGATTAGTACTTGGATACCGCTTTATTATTACTGCAAATGCCCTACCATGATTGTTACATGAATTCTTTCATCCATGCAACGCCCGTTCATCCGTCCCTGTGCCTACAATATTTTAATCCTGCTGTTTACTATAATCACTGCTGTCTTTATTTCACCGCTTGTTATTTCACTATTCCTACTACTATAAACTGTTACTACTGATAAACTCTTGCGAGCAAGTCTATTTCCAGTGCTGAATTGACAACTCCGCTGTTAAGGCTTAGTATTCTTTGTCTCCCTTGTGTCGAATCAATAAATTGGGTAATACTTACCTCGAACGTTGCGATCCCCTATACTTGTGGGTCATCAAGACTATTTTCTGGCGCCGTTGCCGGGGAGCATAGCTTTATTTGCAAGTTCACTTGGATTGATATTGTTCGCTGCAAATTCTCCATCATGGGTAAACCTCGCGATACTAAAGTCGCCATATTACCACTACAAGAAAAGGTACAACTCTGAGTACCTCTGCTGCTCTTGATTCACCATCTGTGATAAGTCAACTTGTTTCACCACCACAAACTTCACGTGTTGGTATTTCGCTGAATCTGAAAATTCCTCTGATAATTTTGATGATGCTTCTACTGTGCTTGATAATATGGTTCATTAGGTCCTTTTCTAGATGCTACAATTGCTAGGTCTAGACAAATTGAAACTACTGAAACTCCTAATGAAAATACTGTTACACCTGTTAATTCACCTGAGATTGATGATCTTGATGAAGATTATGTGGAACTTGATGATGATTTTATTGATAAATGCAATGCTACTACTAGTACCAGTAACCTTAAACAGCTTATTGCACAACATGCTATTAGATATAAACTGTCTCCTGATCCTAAATTTGCCACATCTCCTATAAACATTAAGGATAAAGATTATGATTTTCTCTTGATTTATCTCATATATCTATTGTTGAGAAAACACCCTTTTGTGGTACTGAAAAAGAGAGTGTTGTAGAACATATGAATGAGCTTTCTACTTTAAGTAGCTTGTTTTCTGATGATGTTAAGATGCGTACTTATTTTGTTGCTAAGATTTTCCCATTCTCATTAAAGGATGATGCTAAGATTTGGTATAATAATTTGCCTCCTGATTCTATTAATAGTCCAAGTTGTTTGCTTGATGTTTTCTTTCGGAAATACTTTCCCGCTAGTGCTCAACATATGGCTCTGCAGAGAATTTATAGTTTTGATCAAGAAGATGGAGAGAAATTGCCTGAGGCTTGGGCAAGATTTTGCTTTCTTATTAGAGCTCGGCCTGGACATGATTTGGAAAAGCATGATTTACTTGATATATTTTATAGTGGACTAACCATTGAGTCTAGGGCATACCTGGATAGTTGTGCTGATTGTGTTTTCAGGAAGAGAACTCCGGACGAAGCTGAAGAATTATTGGCAAAGATAAGCAAAAATCATGATGATTGGTCTACACCTGAACCAACTCCGACACCAATATTGAAGAAGAGGGGTATGATTGAATTAAATGATGAAGATATGAGGGAAGCCAAGAAATCTCTTATGGAGAAGGGTATTAAATCTGAAGATGTGAAGAATTTACCTCCTATAGAAGACCTATGTAAGATAATTCCCCCTTCATCCACAATCGAGGTACATTCTCTTCAACGCTTTGATAGAGGAGATATTCCATATTCAAAACCTCCTGATCAATGTTTAGATGAATTTGATAATTATATTGTTAAGCAAAGTAATTTTAATATGAGAATAGAGAATCATCTAATGGAAAATTCTCAAGCTATTGGTAAATTGCATGATATTGTGGAGAGAACCTCCAATGATGTTAAGATGCTTGTTAAACATTTTAATATGATTCAAAATCAAATTGATCAACTTACTAAAGTGCAAAATGACTTGTTAAAAAATAATCATGAAGAGAAACAAGTTTATGAAGTAACAACTAGAGGCGGTGTTTCTACCCAGGATCCTCTATATCCTGAAGGGCACCCCAAAAGAATTGAACAAGATTCTCAACGAACTAAAGAAATTAGTGGTCCTTCTAAGAAAAAGAAGAAGAAACATAAAACTGTTGTAGAATTCTCTGAACCTGTTAATGATCCTAATAGTATTTCTATTTCTGATGAAACTGAAAGTGGTAATGAACATGATGAAGATAATGATAAGAATGATGCTCCTGATAAAGAAGAAATTGAGAAAAGAACCTGAAAAGCATGATAAAAATAAAAAGTACACTAAAGAAGATTTTATTACAAAGAAACATGGTAATGAAAGAGAACCTTGGGTTCAAAAGCCAATGCCTTTTCCTGCTAAGAAACTAAAATCAAAGGAAGAGGAACATTATAATAAATTTTGTGATTGGATGAAACCTTTATTTTTGCAAATCCCTTTGACTGATGCTATTAAATTGCCTCCTTATTCAAAGTATATGAAAGATATTGTCTCTAACAAAAGGAAAATTCCCAATGAGGAGATTTCCACTATGCTCGCTAATTACTCCTTCAATGGTAAGGTTCCAAAGAAGCTGGGAGACCCAGGTATAACTATTCCTTGTTCCATCAAGAATAATTATGTTAGAACTGCTCTATGTGATTTGGGAGAGCAGGAGTTAGTGTGATGCCTTTTTCTCTTTACAAGAGACTTGATTTAGATAAGTTGATACCAACTGATATATCTTTGCAAATGGCTGATAAATCTACTGCTATTCATTTTGGTGTATGTGAAAATGTTCCTGTTCAAGTTACTCAACATTGCTTGATATTAACTGATTTTGTTGTGTTAGAAATGCCTGAAGATGATAATATGTCCATTATTCTTGGAAGACCCTTTCTTAATACTGCAGGGGCTGTTATTGATTGTAATAAAGGCAAGGTTACTTTCAATGTTGATGACAAGGAACATACTGTCTATTTTCCCAAGAGGATTGATAAAGTATATGGAGTTAATACAATTTTTAATGTGAAAACTATCAAGGTGGGATCCATTGATTGTCCTATATATGAGCCTAAAGAAGAATATCAAACTCTTGTGATTGGATCCATATCAATTCAATATAAGGTAACATGATTGATTTGAGGTTTATTTCTTCTTATGTCATATAAAATTTATTTGGTAGCAAGACTTGATCAACCTTGTTAACAAGTATATTTTAATGCATAAGAGAGCTAAACAATATTTCTTTCTTTCTTTCTCCCTCCATTTGTTTTACTTGCTGTAGCACCTTTTGTTTTGCAATATGCTTTAGTTGTTAAGATTTTGGAAATCATTTTCTGCGCAGTAATAATTAATTTAACACCCGAAATATGCATTTTTCGAAGTTCTCAAAAATTTACAAAAATTATACTGGTAGTCTTATTTTTCGAAGGGGCACTGGAGCACTGGGGATGACCAGTGGGGCACCCAGGGTGGCACCCACGCGGCGCGGCCAAAGGGGGCGCGCCACCTGGTGTGTGGGCCCCTCCTTGCCCCACTTCGTCATCTCTTTCACTCATTGCACTCTCTCTCCCGAAAAAACTCGTACTCACTTTCTCTCTCTCGCGTTTCTGCTCAAGAACTCGCGATTTCTCGATCTCTTTGCTCAGCCCAGATTTCTGTCTGAAATTTGGCACATTTGCTCTCCGGTATGTGACTCCTTTGATTATCCAATTAGAATTTTGTTTGGTTGAGTATATCTTGAATATTTTGCTGCTGTAGGTAACATGTTTAGTGAGCTTGCATGCTTGTTCTAAGTGGTAGAAACTAGTTTTGATGCATGTTTAGTACTCTAGCAAGTTCCTATAGTAGTTCCCCTCAACTATATACTTTGAAATCAAATTTTATAATGATTTGTTGAAAAATTTCAGAAAAGGAAAATGAACAACTACAACTTTGGAGAGGTGTTCGAAGGAGAGACGACGAGCACGGGGAGGCCCTCGAGGGCATCCACTCGGATTAGACGGTCCTATAATGAGGACGTGATTGCACCAAGCTTCGATGAGGGCAATGGAGACCCTAATGCTTCATCTTTTCCATGCTATGAATTTTTGAGCAATGCAGGGTTGTTGGATGATTTCTTGACTCTCGTCGGAAAGGCGGGTTTAACCGCCTATATGGAGGATGAGAGGAAGCAATACTACATGCTTACTAAAATCTTTGTGAAGAGCTTCAAGTTCAACAACAAGCACTTCAACCCGACTGTTGCATTTAAGATCTATGGTAATCCTATCACTATGAAGTTGAAGGATTTTTGTGCTGCATTGGATATTGCCCCTGCAGGTACAGCGAAGAAGATTGAGGACAACCCCAGGGTTTTGCTGGAGCTCTATCGGGAAATTACAAATGATGATTGCCGCACCATTCAGCGTGGCAAGATAAGAAACATTCAACTCCCCGCCATTAAGTATTTTGCTTATTACCTTGCTACTAGCATTCTTGGTAGGGAGAACACTAGTAATATTTCTAGTTACCATCTTGCTTTCTTAATTGCTGCACTCACTGGGGAGACACCTTATCATCTTGGTTCTGTGATTGCTCGCCATTTGTCTAACAAGGGGCCTATTTATGGGGGAATAATTGCATCGCGTATTTTGGCACGTCTAGATCTCCCTCTTGACCCCACTGATGTAGAAATACCACCTGTTAAGTTAGATATTGCTGCTATGAAGAGTCACCAATTTGTTACAGTTGACTCTAGTATGGATAATATTGTTTATAGAATGTTATTTGCTGACGGGGACGAGAGGGAAGTCCTCTTTCCCCAAACAGATTTGTTCAGTATTGGCAGGAAACCATGGTCGCGCTCTAAGGAGGAGGTGGATGACCAACTGAAGATACAAGGCTTCCACCAGCAACATGACTCCGAGGACGCTGAGCCCTCCTACGACTACACCGTCACGTACTGTTGCTTCTTCAAGCACATACCTAGAACCGGGTCGTCATACTACGGAGACACCACTTCATGGGGTGGGAATGAACTCCACTTAGGCCAAAAGCCTAAGCTTGGGGGAGGTATACCGGCATCACTCATTCTTTGCATATTATGGTTGCTGGATACTTGTACATACTTGTTTAGTTTCTTAGAGTGGTTTTCTAATGAGAGGGAGATGATATTTGGGGAAGTGCTGTCCAAAAACAGATTCTGGGCTGTTACCAAAAAAATTCGTACGCACAGCCAGAACGTTATTTTGAGTTGCAAATTTTTGAGCATGTGCCCCAGGTTGTTATCTAACTTTCATTAGTTGAACACTTTTTGAGCTGAGCAATGGAACATTTTTGTTAATTTCGATTTCTGTACTGCTGTCAGGTTTTGGCAGATTTCTGCCATCCTGCTTTTCTGTGTTTCTGTTAGTTCGCATTCTCTTGTTTTCGCTTTGTTTCTTTCCTAAAACACAAAAAGACCAAAAATATTTCTTTTGTTTCTCTTCACCATTTGTTTATTTGGTTCTTTGCTCTTATTTCACTTTATTTGCTATCGTTGGTTTGCTATGAGAAAACCCAAAAGATTTTGCTTTGTTTTCTTGTTTCCTTTTGTTCTTGTTTCTAACCCGAAAACACCAAAAATATTTGTTGTTCTTCTTTGGTTTTTAAAGTTCATTAGGGAGTTCAGAGGTCTCCGGTGGTTGGAGCTTGGTTTCATTTCATATTATTATCCAAGCTGCACAAGTGAAGGGCAATAATGACGATCTACGGCAATTTGACTGCGGTGAGGGGCTGGTATGAACTCCATTTGTTTTCATTTTTGTACATATACTCATCCATGTGAGCATGCTTAGTTGGTTCATGTGAGGTATATGTCATTTAATGAAAGTCTAGTAGTTTATGATCTCTCATAATTAGTCCCAATTTATTAATAATGAGTAGCATGTCATGGATATTTGCTTGCATTGTTTTATTCATAGATCGGTATGACATTGTGGTATCCTCCTCTGAATAATTCACTTGAATCGACTTGGCACATGCTCACGCATGCATATGACTAAACAAAAGTCAATTAAGCCTCGATGATTTACTTTGTTTCAGAGTTCTTGTATCACTTTTATGCCTCGTTAATTTTATTTTGTCGCAAGCATGATTATGACAGTTATTGCTCTCTTGATTGTCGCTTCCCAGTCTATTGCTAGCCTCCACTTGTACTGAGCGGGAACGCTGCTCGTGCTTCCAAACACCTGAAAACCAAGTTATTCCAAAGTGTCCACCATAAATACCTATGCATGGCATTTCAAACCATTCCAAGTAAATTCTCATGTGCTACCTTTAAACCTTCAAACTACTTCTCAATTTGTGTTAATGTTTTATAGCTCATGAGGAAATATGTGGTGTTTTATCTTTCAACCTTGTCATTTACTCCGGACAGACTTTCACCAATGGACTAGTGGCACATCCTCTTATCCAATAATTTTGCAAAAAGAGCTGGCAACGGGGTTCCCAGCCCCAATTAATCAACCTTCATTAATAATTCTCTTCACGTGTTTTGCTCTGATTCATCAGTAAGCAACTTAACCTGCAAATAGACACTTCCCCATGGTATGTGAATGTTGGAAGGCACCCGAGGATTCGGTTAGCCATGGCTTGTGAAAGCAAAGGTTGGGGGGAGTGTCATCCATAATGAAACTAAAATACATGTTTAAACAAAAGAGAAGAGGGGTGATCTACCTTGCTGGTAGAGATAAGGTCCTTCATGGGAGCCTCTCTTGAAAGTCTGGTTGGCGAGGTGGTTAGAATAACCAATATCATTCGTTGACAACAACAAACACCTCTCAAATAATTTTACTTCTGTTTTTTTTTGAAAATGAAAAGCTCTAGCGCATGTTAATCCCTGCTTCCCTCTGCGAAGGGTCAATCTTTTACTTTTATGTTGAGTCACCATCCTTTCTTTGAGCACCTTCTTGAGAGCATGATTGTCATTCTTAGTATAATATGCTTGTCCCAAAATATGATCAACTGTGGTATGACTTTGATGCTTTTATCTTTGACAAATTTACTTCTAGTCTTTCTATGAACTTCAGAGGTGCCTGGGCATTTATGTTTTGCTACAAATACAGGCAAGCGAGATACCACTTTATCATATCCTTCTATGAACATTGCAATCCTGCTTATTGAAGTGCTTCATGATGCTTGTTATTAGTTTGTTGGTATCTCTTTTATGATTGACACAATTATTAGATGATCTTATTTGCATGTACCTTATTATGAATTGCTTAAGCACTTGCCATATCATGAGAATATTTACATCATATGAACAAATGTGTTTGTGAAAGTTCTTTTATCGCACTCAGTTGTTAACTGAATTGCTTGAGGACAAGCAATAAGCTAAGCTTGGGGGGAGTTGATACGTCCAAAACGTATCTACTTTCCCGAACACTTTTGCTATTGTTTTGCCTCTAATTTGTGTATTTTGGATACAACTAACACGGACTAACGCTGTTTTCAGCAATTGCTCGTGTCTCGTTTTTGTGCAGAAATCCAACTTTGGGAAAATCCTCGGAATTTATGCAAAAGGCCCTATTTTCCAGAATGACGGAGCGAAGGACAAGCGTGTGGGGCCCGAGGCCCCACACACTAGGCCGCGGCCCAAGGGGGGCGCCGCCTTGTTGTGTGGGCGCCTCGGCGCCCCCGACGCTCTCCTCTGGACTATATACGCCTTTCGACCTAAAAACGCCAGGGGGTATGTCGATATTTCCGAGACCATCCAAGCCGCCGCCATCGCAACTCCGCCTCGTGACCGAAACTCCGTCCGGCACTCCGGACGGGGAATGGAGGGGATCTTCACCGCCATCACCACCAACGCCTCTCCATCGACCAGCCATGTTTCCCACATCCATGTGTGAGTAATTCCCCCGCTGTAGGCTGAAGGGGATGGTAGGGATTGGATGAGATTGATCATGTAATAGTCACAAGATTGTTAGGGCATGGTGCCTAGTATCCGTAGATGTTACTTTTATGATATTGTTGCAACTTGTTATGCTTAATGCTTGTCACTAGGGCCCGAGTGCCATGATCTCAGATCTGAACATGTTATTGTTTCATCATGATATGCATTGTTTATTGATCTTATGCAAGTTGTATACACACATTTTGTCCGGAACCCGAGGCCCCAAAGTGAAATTGGGACAACCGGAGGGGAAGGCGGTGATGTGAGGATCACATGTGTTCACGGAGTGTTAATGCTCCGGTACTCTATTAAAAGGAGTACCTTAATTTCCAGTAGTTTCCCTAGAGGCCCGGCTGCCACCGGCTGGTAGGACAAAAGATGTTGTGCAAGTTTCTCATTGCGAGCACGTACGACTATATATGGAACACATGCCTATTGATTTATTAGTACTTGGATACCGCTTTATTATTACCTGCAAATGCCCTACCATGATTGTTACATGAATTCTTTCATCCATGCAACGCCCGTTCATCCGTCCTGTGCCTACGGTATTTTAATCTGCTGTTTACTATAATCACTACTGTCTTTATTTCACCGCTTGTTATTTCACTATTCCTACTGCTATAAACTGTTGCTAGTGATAAACTCTTGCGAGCAAGTCTATTTCCAGGTGCAGCTGAATTGACAACTCCGCTGTTAAGGCTTACAAGTATTCTTTGTCCCCCCTTGTGTCGAATCAATAAATTGGGTAATACTTCCCTCGAAGACTGTTGCGATCCCCTATACTTGTGGGTCATCAAGTCACTATAAACATGCTTTGCTATTAGTGTGTATCGTCTACTAGATGAATGATAAATTGGACGCACGAGGGCAACCATGGTTTCGATCCATATTAATTATGGTGAAAGTATGAGCTCATTCCTTCGCACACGCTTCGGAGCATCAATGAATGTGTGTACATACTGCCAATTTATTTTGGTTTGCCTTATCGGGTTAACATCATTTTGTTGCAAAAGACTACGGCTAGAAATAAAAGAAATGTAGCATAAAAAATATCCAATAAATAATAAGGCACCGTGGAAACTAAGTGATCTTTGTTTCTCCTCCGAAGGAGCCAAATATCTACATTAATCAAACATAAACATTACAAGAAACCCCCTAAAATAAATGAAAACACAACCCCAGATCCTCCTTCCTAAGGACAACAATTTTATACATACCCATCCCGCGAGACAAGGGTACGAAGGGATAGCTTTTTCCATGGGGTTCATGGGGTGGGTACGTGTAAACTAATGCTTGGGCACTCTCACACGTTTCGCCTGGCTGATATCTATGGATACCCGTCTAGCATGTGGGGCCCACATGCCAGTGAGACATTGACTAATTGTTCCCTTCTCCAAGCAGATTCTAAACCAATCTCTAGCGCATGCCAATGCCTGACTCCCCGCTTACCCTAACCAGCTAACCCCTAGTCTCTGTGTGCATCTAGTCATTTTTTTGATATTGTGAGTTGTTGAAATGTTGTTGTAATGATGTATATATTGTTGTAATGGTGATTTTGCAAGAGCTCCATGGATCGCTAGATTTCGAGGGTATGGACAAGAAAGTTTCCCATAAACACCTTCTCGACTAGAGCAAAAAGCAAGTGGTTGGATATGGGGCATGGATTATATTGTGATTTGCCGAGTCATACCTTCTCCATTGTCATTCTTACTCCGTACTTTCTTTCCAACACATGCGGATGTCGCTCCGATGTTGCCATTGCTGGCGTTTCATGTCATCGCTAGGACAAGTAGGCAGCAGGGAAGTAACCGATCTTTGCCAAGAAGTGTCGGAGATGTCGACCTAGCTAATAAGTCAAAGTTGGGGCGATCGGAGCTAAATGTCAGCACGAGTTGCTGGAATAACTTCCTACATGTCGATGTTACTGTACCATGATCGTTCTAGCAAAGACGCGTCCAAGTCTCGCTTCTTGTACATATAGAAAATTAGGCATATTCGTTCAATCTCGTGTCTGAATACGACGATGCATGCACCACCAAGGCAAAGAACACCTTAATGAGCACCATCGCCGAATGGCTCGAGAGATGGTAAACGAATACAACCCATCCTATTTCGTCATTGGATCCGAGGATGCACACACCATAGAGGCCGGAGAAGAAGCATGCATAACCATTACTGAACGACGCCACCGCTGAAAGGGGTGTAGCCACATACAAGAGGAGACCTGACTATCACCCCAAGTCAGGGCTAGCTATAGCTAACACCGACAGATCGAGGCATAGAGGGGGGTGAATAGGTGCTAACCTTTATTTCTTTTTTCAATTTAGGCTTGACACAAAGGTAAATTCTCTAGATATGCAACTAAGTGAATTTACCTATATGACAAGGTTATAAACTAAGCAAGATATAGCTACGCAATATATAGGAGAGAGAATAGGATAGAGGTAACCGAGAGTGTAGCACGCGATGACACGGAGATGATTCCCGTAGTTCCCTTCCTTTGCAAGAAGGTACGTCTATGTTTGGAGGAGTGTGGTTGCTACGCAAGCCAAACCAACAGCCACGAAGGCTTCACTCAGATCTCCTGTGAGCAACGCCACGAAGGCCTAGCCCACTTCCACTAAGGGATTTCCTCGAGGCGGAAACCGGGCCTTTACAAAGTTCTTGGGGCACACATCCACAACCGAATTGGAGGCTCCCAAATCTGTAACAACACAACAATCAACAACAATACATCAACACAAATCAACTAGGGATCCAAAGAGGAACACTAGCAAGGGGGCCCTCAAACAAATGAGGGGGAAATGTAAATCGCTTCGGTGAGGATGTAGATCGGTGGCTTCTCCTTCGAATCTCCAAAGATCAAGAGCTTTGGTTGGGGGAGGAAGGAGATCTTGCAAATCTTGTGTTCTTGAGGTGGCTCTAATGGTGGTGAAGCTTGGCAGATATTTCTTGCAATGATTGAGCAAAGGAGGAAGGAAGAAGAAGAGGGGTATAAATACCCCTCCCCAAAATCCAGCCGTTGGGGCTTCCGGGCCGGATATTCCGGCCTAAGTAGGGCCGGATAATCCCCCCGGATAATCCGGCTTTAGGTACAAAACCGGGACAATGTCCGACCAAATGTCCGGCCACACACCAGACTTGCTTTTCTTCAGGTCCTTAGCCATTTTTGAGGGGCCCGGATATTTCCGAAATGTCCGGCCCGGATAATCCGGCCCTGGGACAAAACCAGGACAATATCCGGGCAAATGTCCCCCTTACTGAGCTGCCAATCCTCCGGTCCTTAGCCATTTCGAGGGGCCCGGATATTTCCGAAATGTCCGGCCCGGATAATCTGCCCCTGGGACAAAACCGGACAATATCCGGCCAAATATCCGCCTCTATCCGAGGCAAACCGAGCCGTAAATCCTCGGGTCCTTAGCCAAAAACTGGGGCCGGATATTTTGGAAATATCCGGCCCGGATTATCCGGCCTGATGAACTTTTTGCTAATACTTTTTGACAGCACTGACCACATCCAACACACATACAAATGTATTTATATAATCCCTGTACCACTTAACCAAACATTAGTGTATCACGTACATTGACATCAAACACTCAAAACATAATATGAGAGATGTTCTTTCAATCTCCCCCTTTTTGGTGTTTGATGACAATATACGGATTTGCAAGAGAATCACTATAGAGACAAGCATGATGGCAAAACATAGAGGCACTCCCCCTACATGTGTGCATATAAGTAATTTGCATTTGAATACAAATACACAACACATAGGAGCGAGGTGCCTCAACACAAGAGGTATCCATCATGAGATCTAACACGAGACATATACATATATGAAGTTGAGATAGGATGCTAGAAATCATACCCATGTGTAGATATATGATACGGAGATATAGCATCACACATAATATAATAGTCTTGATCTCAACATATAGAAATCCGAAAACCATAACAATGTCTCACACCACATAGCACATAGTTTTAAACGGAACACAACCAAAGCAAATAGTTCAAATAAGAGGGAACACAAGCAATATAGGAATGATAAACGCGTATGCTTGTGCCCAAACCATGCAAACCATGCAAATCCCCGAGAGAGTTCCTAATAGAACACTTCTCCCCCTTTGGCATCGAGACGCCAAAAAGGGGATAAGCGCGATGCTACTCGCCCCTCGGAGATCACTCGGAGCCCTCGTCGTCCTCGGACTGGTACTCATGTTCCTCTTCCTCTTCATCTTCATCAGTGTCAGGGGCATCCGGAGAGCGGCGAGTGAGGTTGGACCTTTGAAGGCAGCTGTCAAGATCACTCCACGGAACCTGAGCAGAATGCCACCCACTGTAACCTGGGTGAATGGAGGCGGGGGTCCTTGCTCACCACTGAGCTTGTGCAGAATAACCGCCTGAGTATGCTTAATCTCAGAACGCTCTCGGCTGGCCGCATAGTCCTCCTTATGGATCTCAATGTTCATGCAAAGGATGTGTCGCTGAAACCAACTAAGCCTGTTCACTTGTTTCTTCATAGCCGGGAGATCAGGACGGCGAGCAGGAGCAAAACCACTAGAACGAGCATCACCCATGAAGGAGTCAGGTGCAGGAGCAGCAGAAGATACTGGCTTGAGCTTGTAAGCCTTCTTGACGGAATGCTTCACCAATGCGTACCCGCTCAAGTCTTCATCCATGGCCACAGAGTTGTTGATGAGGAGCTGTATATATGGTGCATAAGGTATGGTGTTCCGGGATACCATGGCATCATGAATCTCATTGAAGATGAAGTCCATGACATCAATAGTGTAGTCACAATCCCCATTAGTATCACGGGCACACCTAAAGCTGAGGTGCATAAGACTCACAAGAGCCCCCCGGAGAGCATCATTGTTACCACCACTTGGAGAGATGGTGGCCCGAAAGAACCTGAGTAACTGACTATAGATGGGAAGCAGCCCCTTAGTAGAACCAACTTTTCCAGCTGAGGTATAGAGATCAAACAACACATCCTTATCTGGCTTCTGTGGTCCATGAAGACAACGACCTCCTTCTGCAGGAACTCCAAGAATAGCAGCAAATCGGCGCAAGTTTGCGCTACAGTGAGTGGAACCAGTCATCCATTCCATAGTGCGGTCCTCATCTTTCTTGATGGCCAAAGTGGCAAAGAATTGCTTCACCAACTCTGGACTATAGTCACACTTAATCTTCATCAGATCCTGCAAGCCCATCCTACCAGTCACCCAGATGGCATCCGCAAAATGATCATCTTCAGAAAGGTCTTCCACATTGATTGCTTGCATGGGTCGCACTTTCGGCATGGGCTCATAAATATCCTTGTAGATGTACTCCTGCTCCATGCACCAGAATTTCCTGCCCTCTGTCTCTTCATCCCTTGGGAGGTCTTCATACCAGTTCTTCATGCGGATAGCAGAATAAGAGATAGGGTCCATGGTCTTGTAGTTTTCCCTTAGGTCCTTGTTCTTCTGCCTAGATGTTGAGGACTTGCGAGGAGCGCTGTGCGTGAACTCATCACTTGACCGATCACCCCTTGGGCGTCTCCGAACACCCCGAGAAACACGACATGTGAATAGCAAAGAAGGATAGCAAAGAGAAGATAATGCTCATAAGTCATGTATGATACAGTAATGTACTCGAGAAACATACTATAAGTTGGTACAAGTCTAAACAAGATAGATTGAATCAAAACTGCAGTGGCGATGAAGCTCCAGGCCGGATAATCCGGTGTCCCAAGGGGGCGGATAATCCGGCCGGACCGGATAATCCGGTCCTCGCGGGGGCCGGATAATCCGGCCCTGCGAATCTAGCAGATTTTGCAATCAACAACTTGTCTATGAACAGATCGGCCTTATAGCATGCAAGAGGAGTACACTACAAACGATTTGGAACAACTAGACACCAAATCCACCAAGAAAGTAGCACATACAAATCACAACACCTAGGGTTAGGGATTGTGAGTCATACCCGCATCCATTGCGAAAGCCGCTTGGAGGAGAAGGTAGCTAGGAGGGAGGAGCACCCGATCCACCCAAAAACTCCGGGAGGGAGGAGGAGGCTCCGGCGACCTTGAGAGGAGAAAGAGGAGAGAGAGGCGCGTGGGGGTGGTATGAACCGTTTCTCCCCCGCGGCCTCGTCCTCAGCCCTTTCATGATCTGCCCAGGCCGGATAATCCGGCCCTAGTTTAGGGCGGATAATCCGGCCGGGCCGGATTTTCCGGGTTGCCGGGGCCGGATTATCCGGTTTTCTGGAAATTCCAGAACGCCGGAAATCCTTCCTATATTTAGTTGGTTATTTGCATAAACTCATATGTGATGCAATAATGTATCGCGTCACATATAGGAAGCATATTTACCAATAAGATGGGGCAACCTAGATCATCCGATCGAAAATCCTCAAACTCCAAGTTTTTTACCAAAACACGACATATGAGCAAGATGGAAATGTCTTATAGATGAGTGTAGGCTTAGGTTTAGAGGGAACAAACTTTTAATGGTACATGATCACTCAAGTTTGCAAGATATGAGCAAATAAAGCCAAACTAGAGTGATTTCCCATAAGAACATGGAGTTGTCAAATAAAAGGCGATAAGATCCAAATAACTCCAACTCTTCTCAAAGAAGAGTGTGGTGGCCTAGGCCACCATATATGAGTGTTATGGCATGGCACCGCGAAGATATATCTTGGGCCCAAAACCACTACTCATCATTGAAGCTCACATATCATTATATGATATAAAGAGAATGATTTTCTTTAATGTTGGCATTATGGGGGGAGGGATAGCTCAATAGTTTAAACCGCACTCCCCTATCTCCATGCCCACATCTAAACCAAATAAAGTTTTGAGACAAAGGTGTGTTTGCAAGATGGTCAAGCTATACTCCTTGAATCAATGATATTTAGCTCATTCCTCAAATAAGAGAACCTTTCTTCATCAAGAGGCTTCGTGAATATATCGGCAAGTTGATCTTTGGTAGGAACATAGATAAGCTCAATATCACCACGGGCAACATGATCCCTAATGAAATGATTCCGGATCTCAATATGCTTCGTTCTTGAATGTTGCACCGGATTATAGGCAATCTTGATAGCACTTTCATTGTCACATAATAGAGGCACTTTGTCACAAATGACACCGTATTCCTTTAAAGTTTGCCTCATCCATAACAATTGAGTGCATCCACTTGCGGCGGCAACATATTCGGCTTCGGCGGTGGAGAGAGATATACAATTTTGCTTCTTAGAAGACCAACACACCAAGGACCTACCAAGAAATTGGCAAGCCCCGGAAGTTGATTTCCTATCATCCTTGTCCCCCGCCCAATCCGCATCGGTGTATCCATTGAGAATAAAACTTGAGCCTTTGGGGTACCAAATACCATATTTTGGGGTATCAACCAAATATCGAAAGATTCTTTTGAGAGCCATCATGTGACTCTCTTTAGGAGAAGCTTGATACCTTGCACACACACCAACACTCAACACTATGTCCGGTCTAGATGCACAAAGGTAAAGAAAGGATCCAATCATGGAGCGATATACCTTTTGATCCACCTCTTTACCATTGGGATCAAGTGCAAGATGACATTTAGTAACCATAGGAGTGGCTACACCCTTCAACTCGGTCATCTTGAACCTCTTGAGCATGTCTTGGAGATATTTTGCTTAATTGATGAAGGTTCCTTCTCTCAATTGCTTGATCTCAAAACCAAGGAAGAACTTCATCTCTCCCATCATAGACATCTCAAACCTATCGGTCATAAGCTTTGAAAAATCATCATTGAAAGCTTGGTTAGTAGAGCCAAAGATAATATCATCAACATATAATTGGCAAACGAAAAGCTCCCCATTAACCCTCTTAGTAAAAAGAGTGGGATCGATTAGCCCAACATCAAACCCACGGTCTACCAACAATTCTTTAAGGTGCTCGTACCAAGCTCTAGGAGCTTGTTTGAGACCATAAAGTGCTTTATCAAGCTTGTAGACATGGTTAGGAAAGTTGAGATCCTCAAACCCCGGGGGTTGCTTAACATAAACCTCTTCATGCAAAGGACCATTAAGAAATGCACTTTTCACATCCATTTGTTGTAACTTAAAGTTATGATGCGATGCATAAGCAAGAAGGATACGGATGGACTCAAGGCGAGCCACGGGAGCATAGGTCTCTCCAAATTCAATTCCTTCAACTTGAGAGAAACCTTGAGCCACCAATCTTGCCTTGTTCCTCACAACATTTCCAAACTCATCTTGCTTGTTCTTGAATATCCATTTAGTGCCTATAACATTGCGGCACTCCTTTGGCTTCTCTACTAAGGTCCATACTTTGTTGCGCTTGAAGTTGTTGAGTTCTTCGTGCATAGCTTCCAACCAATCCGAATCTTCAAGGGCTTCAAATACTTTCTTGGGTTCCACTAAGGAGATATAAGCATGATGATTGCTAAAGTTAGCCAATTGCCTTCTTGTGGAAACCTTTGCCCTTACATCACCAAGAACCTTGTCATGTGTGTGTTCAAGACGCTCAAGTTGCCTTTCTCTTCTTGCTAGACGACGGGCCTCGATCTCCTCCTTGGTTTTTCTAGGCCTTGGAGGTGTCACTTGATCAACTTGGTCATTTGGGTCCCCGTCTTGACCTTCAATTGGAGCTTCCTCAATTTCTTGAGAATGCTCAACCTCATGTGCTTGATCTTGGACAATATTTGGTGAAGTGCAAACATCAAATGGAAACTCATCGGAGCCATCATGAATCCTTGATTGATCTTGTCCTTGATCTTGTACATGAGAGGGAGGGTTTTCTTCTTGTTCTTGGGTTGGTGCATCATTAGCTTCAAGAGATGGGGTTTGTTGATGTTGAGAAGATGAGGGCTCCACCGTGGTAGAGCATAGTCCTTCCCGAGACGCCACACCGTGTCCCTCAATGGGGCGGAAAAATCCCACACCCATTCTTACTATGGCATCTTGAGGTATTTCATCACCTGCACATACATCAACTTGCCCCACTTGGGAGCCATCATTTTCTTCGAACTTCACACTACAAGATTCGATGATAATCTTGGAAGATATATCAAAGACTCTATAAGTGTGAGATTCGGCACCGTAACCAACAAATATACCCTCCAAAGCTTTAGGAGAAAATTTAGATAAATGAACTCCTTTGATTTTATAGAAACACTTACAACCGAACACCTTGAAGTATGAGATATTAGGCTTGTTACCGGTGAGTATTTCATATGGAGTCTTGTTCAAGCCCTTGCGGAGATAGAGCCGGTTAGAAGAATGACAAGCGGTGGAGATAGCTTCGGCCCAAAAGTTATAGCGGGATTTGTATTCCGCCATCATAGACCTTGCCATATCCAAGAGAGTCCGGTTCTTTCTCTCCGCAACACCATTTTGTTGAGGGGTGTATGCAGCGGAATATTGATGTCTTATCCCCTCTTCACTAAGAAAATCATTGAGTGTGTAGTTCTTGAACTCGGAGCCGTTGTCACTTCTTATTGCCATAATGAGGAGATTGTGTTGGCGTTGCACCTCGGTGGCAAAGTCAATGAAGATTTGTTGAGTCTCATCTTTCGTTTTGAGAAAGAAGACCCAAGTGTATCTTGAATAGTCATCAACAATTACCAAGCAATATTTCTTCCCACCAAAGCTTGCATGAGTAATAGGACCAAAGAGATCCACATGAAGGAGCTCCAAGATCCTCTTGGAAGAGATGATAGTCTTGCTTGGGTGTGGGGAGTCATGCATTTTGCCTTCAACACAAGCCCTACAAACATGATCTTTGGCAAAAGAAACATTTTCCATTAGTCCCACAATATGGTTCCCCTTGTGAAGACTTTGCAAAGTTCTCATGTTGACATGGGCTAAGCGGCGATGCCACAACCAACCCACATCCGCCTTTCCGAATAGGCACATCGCACTTGAAGTGGTGGTCCCCGAAAAGTCCACCACATACAAGTTATGTTCGCGATACCCAACGAAAGCGACTTTTAGAGTCTTGCTCCACAAGAGGACCACAATATCTTTATCAATAAAGACGGCGAAACCCATCTTGCCAAGGGCGGAAACGGAAAGCAAATTGTAACCAAGGGTTTTGACAAGCATGACATCCACAAGTGTTATGTTGTGTGCAACCACAACCTTGCCAAAACCCAATACCTCGGATGTAGAATTATCGCCAAAGGAGACGGTGATATTGTTTATGTTGGGCCTCAACTCCTTGACGAGGTTCTTGCCGCCGGTCATATGACTTGTACATCCACTATCAAGTACCCATTTTGAACCTCCGGGCATAGTCCTACATGAGATCAATTCTTGGATTTAGGTACCCATTTCTCAATGGGTCCTCTTTTGTTAGCAACAAGGGTCTTTGGGACCCAAATAGACCAAGCAACATAACCATCATATGGGCCAACATATTTAGCATAAACATCACCATAATAATCTTTAAATAGAACATAGTGAGGGTTAGCATTTCCCGCATCATCATCATTAATGGTATTGCCCTTAGGGGCTTCACCATTGGTGATAGCTTTCTTCTTCTCTTGTGCGGGCTTGGCCTTTTGCTTGTTTGCCTTCTTTGCCTTGGCATTATAACCTAGGCCCTCCTTCCCATTGTTTGATCTTTGCTTACTCAAAAGATCATCCAAAGAAAGTTTACTTTGGGGAGAGGAGGCCTTAGCAAGTTCATCCTTCAACCTAGCATTTTCCTCAATAATATTTGCATGATCACATGGAGGGGTAGATGCGGTGACCCAGCATACCACTGCATGTTGTAGTATACAAGTCGTTGATATGATCTTCATGAAGGGACTTCTTCACAAATATCACATCCCTCAGAGTGGTACAACAGAAACATTGCAGGTCATAACACTCGATAATATATTACAATCATGGTCTTAACAAGTTGGTATTCTCACAGGTCCGATGAGAACACCCTACAAGATTAAAGTACTATTACAAACCAACATAGATATGAAAAGAGCTCAGCAACTTATTTAAGTATGCCACTACGCTGCTCGGCCCTATGATACTAAGGTATATCACTACTCCTCCACCTCCGTGTCATCGGGTCCGTAGACTATCCCATAGTCTACTCCTTCAACTCCTCCGGTAAGATCAGGTTCCTCGTAGACCAGCTCGTAGCTTCCTTCTGGTGCTCCATGATACGTCTCCAACGTATCGATAATTTCTTATGTTCCATGCTACTTTATTGATGATACCTACATGTTTTATGCACATTATATGTCATATTTATGCATTTTCTGGAACTAACCTATTAACAAGATGCCGAAGAGCCAGTTGCTGTTTCTGTTTTTGGTTTCAGAAATCCTAGTAAGGAAATATTCTCGGAATTGGACGAAACTTTCGCCCAGGGTCCTATTTTTGCACGAAGCTTCCAAGACCGAAGAGATAACGAAGTGGGGCCACGAGGCAGCCAGAGCTAGGGCGGCGCGGCCCAAGCCCCGGCCGCGCCACCGGGGCCCTCGTGTGCCCCCGCGTTGACCTTCCGCCTACTTAAAGTCTCCGTCGCGAAACCCCCGGTCCGAGAGCCACGATACGGAAAACCTTCCGAGACGCCGCCGCGAATCCCATCTCGGGGATTCGGAGATCGCTCCGGCCCTGCCGGAGAGGGGATTCATCTCCCGGAGGACTCTACACCGCCATGGTCGCCTCCGGAGTGATGAGTGAGTAGTTCACCCCTGGACCATGGGTCCATAGCAGTAGCTAGATGTTCGTCTTCTCCTTGTTGTGCTTCATTGTTGGATCTTGTGAGCTGCCTAACATGATCAAGATCATCTATATGTAATTCTATATGTTGTGTTTGTCGGGATCCGATGGATAGAGAGTACTATGATTATGGTGATTATCAATCTATTGTTTATGTGTTGTTTATGATCTTGCATGCTCTCCGTTATTAGTAGAGGCTCTGGCCAAGTTTGTACTCTTAACTCCAAGAGGGAGTATTTATGCTCGATAGTGGGTTCATGCCTCCATTGAATCTGGGACAGTGACAGAAAGTTCTAAGGTTGTGGATGTCTGTTGCCACTAGGGATAAAACATTGATTCTATATCTAAGGATGTAGTTGTTGATTACATTACGCACCATACTTAATGCAATTGTCTGTTGCTTAGCAACTTAATACCGAATGGGGTTCGGATGATAACCTGAAGGTGGACTTTTTAGGCATAGATGCAGTTGGATGGCGGTCTATGTACTTTGTCGTAATGCCCAATTAAATCTCACTATATTTATCATATCATGTATATGCATTGTTATGCCTTTCTCTATTTGTCAATTGCCCGTTGTAATTTGTTCACCCAACATGCTTTTATCTTATGGGAGAGACACCTCTAGTGAACTGTGGACCCCGGTCCTATTCTTTACATAGCATATAATCTACTGCAATTGTGTTTTACTATTTTCTTTGCAAACATCTTCCACTCGATACGTTTAATCCTTTGTTACAGCAAGCCGGTGAGATTGACAACCTCACTGTTTCGTTGGGGCAAAGTACTTTGGTTTTGTTGTGCAGATTCCACGTTGGCGCCGGAATCCCTGATGTTGCGCCGCATCACATTTCGCCACCATCAACCTTCAACGTGCTTCTTGGCTCCTACTGGTTCGATTAAACCTTGGTTTCATACTGAGGGAAACTTGCTTCTATACGCATCATACCTTCCACTTGGGGTTCCCAACGGACGTGTGCATCTACGCGTATCACTCCATCGGCGATGGCCTCCACTTCCGTATCACAGTCTAGCAAGGGTGTCGAAAGAAAGTGAGTACAGGGGTACTCAGCAAGTTCAAAAGAGTAAAAGGTGTTTGATGCACTAGCTACGACCCTCGATCAGAAAATCTTAGGTCAATGCATGTTTCGAAATCATTTCTTCAAAAGGTTTATTTTATTCTGAAAACTATGCCCGTCAGTCTTCACAGTTGGCTAGAACTTCACGGAGTTCCTTTCTGCGCGCAGCTCCCTTCCCGAACAGGAGGACACCACAAATTTGATACCCTCTGCAGAGGTGCGTTACTTTTCCCATAAGAGATCTCACCCTTTTTGCCAACCGCAGGACTTGCCCCCGTTCACACTTCCTTGGTGTGAGGCCAGGTATAAAGATCCAAGCCCACACCGCCTTCTCCGCGACCCTGCAAACCCACCCTTTTGTCCATCCGTACACCCCCGGTAGATATCTCCCGATCATACGGCTTTACCCATGGTGTACGTCGGACAATCCTTCATAGACGGTAGAGCCTCTCATCCAAACGTCCGGATGGGGATTTTAAAGGATTTTCCAACCTACGGCAGTGCCTCCAGCAGCCCGCCAGGCTCTATCAAGTCCGTTGGCGTGCAGGAGGGAAAAGATACAGCTGGCTTCCCCAGAGCCATTATAGATCTTATGGTCAATGCGATATGTACGGCGCTAGAATCACTGGACGGCATTGGTACTTAGTCCTAGATGAATAGTACCCTTGCAATGGAACCTCCACCAATCAACACATACCATGGTTCCATTGCCAGCCACATAGTCATATTCATAATTGGAAAAGTAACATTTCATTTTCAATACAGGAATGATAAGTCATATAGCTTTGCATTAAATTAATAGAAAATACTCAAATTGACATGAGCAAGGGTGAACTTGCCTGTGGACTGCGAGATAGTGCAGTTCAATGCGTTGGATGGAACCTGGACCTCGGGTTCTGTAAAGAAGCATCATTGTCCGGTAAGGACAATGTTATAAAATCCAAATGATGCATGCATGGATGTATTATTTTATGTTGAATCCCTTTACCCCAATGAGTTATTACAATTTAGGGTTGAGTTAAGATTTATGCCTTTGGCAGTAATTTGCAATTGCTTTAATGTATAACCCACTTTAATTCCCATAAAGTAATATAATTCAAAGTAAAACTACTTTATCTTGGTGATTCATTATTCCAAAATAATTTGAAATAATAGAGTTACCTCTATATTTTTGGAAATAAAGAGTAATAGAATATTTTCCTTTGGAAAATACCCTTTTTCAATAGAAATGACTTGGAATAATAGAATTTTATTTTGAAATATTTAAAAATAAGTATTTAAACTTATTTGGGATTTTTCCTTGATTTATTAATACAAGGAAATAATAATTTGAAATTTCAAATGTTTATTTTAAATTCATAAAATTCACAAATTTAAATTTGTTCATTAAATTTTATTTCATATTTTATTCTTGTAAAGAATAATTTTTCATTCACCAATCCAATTTTTAATGGATTTTTTTAGAGTTGTATTTTATTTATTAAAATTTAGTAAAATTCTGGTTATTTTTAAATGTGAAATGCCTAAAATACCCCTCCTGGCCCCTATTGGGCCCAGCCCATTTACCTAAAGCCCAGGGACAGCCCAATAAGGCTTGTCCCCTATGGGTCGGTGGCGCCGAACGACCCACCTCTCTCTCACTCACTCGGCCCTCTCTCTCCTGTTCACCTGTAACCCTAATCTGCTGCGACGCCCGTGGCGATGGCGTCGCCACCATGGCCGCCGCCTCACTCCGGCCAGCTCCGAGCTCCCCCGCCGTAGCCACCTACCAAACCAGAACCGCCGTGCGCAGATCTATCGATCTGTCCGCGTGGTTTTCCCCTTTTCTTCCTCTCCTGGCGAATCGCCTCCGTTCTGGATCTCGTGGAGAATCGCCTCGACGAACTCCGGCGAACTCTCGTCCTCGCTGACGACGTGTGCGCCTCCGAGACTGACCTGGCGCAGGTGCTGCTGCCTTGTGCCGTCGTCTCTGGTGCTCTGCTGCGGTGGTGTGTTCGTGTTCGCCGGCGTAACGTCGACGCCTACCCTGGCTTTGCAGCTGCTAGGGCCGCGCGAGCACTGCCTCGCCATGCCCTAGCCTCAGCTTCCAGGCGCAAGTAAGTACTTCTTCTCCTCCTTCTCTTCTGTGCGCCTCCCTTGCTAATGTTCTTCTTCCTCCTCATGCTCTGTTGCTCTCTGGTGATCCTGTGATCACATAGAGCTATGCCATTGTTTCTTAACCTTCCAGTGCTGCTACCTACTGCAAGCTCATGGCCAATTTACCAGTTTCTGGTACTGGCCAGTGTTGCTTTGCTTGCGATTCATGCTTTACTTGCTTCTCTGCTGCTCCTAGCATGCTCTGTGCTTGCCATGCTCTGCTGTGCTTGCTTATGAACTTGCTATGCCATGCTCTACTTGATTATGGCTTGCTTGTGCTTACTGGCATATCATGCTTGCTTGTCTAGGTGTACTGTGGTGCATCAGTAACACTTGTGAGTGCCAGTGGTGCCTGTGAGGTGCCTTTGTGCTTCCTGTGTAATCTATTGATCCATTGGATCATTCATTGCTTGCTGGCTAGCTTATCTGTGTGGTTTCATTTGATCCAGTTGATCAATGAAATGTCAGTGATGCTTACTGATTAATTCTGTGGCTAAGTGAATCCTTTTCCTTGTTGATGCTGATGCTCAAGCATGCTATTGCCTTTGTGTATATGTGCTGCTGCTCTCTCTAGCTCACTGGACTTGATCCAGTAGCTATGATGCAATAATATGTGCTTGTGTTGCATTACAGTATGCTACTGTCAGTAATTAGCATGGATCTATGATATGATCATGCTTGAATAAATTAATTTATGATGAACTGCTTATGTAGTGATGATTTAAATTATTTGCTTGTGTATGAGTTTGTTGTTCATGATCATTTGACAAGCAAATGAAGTCTGAATTCATTTATGGATAATGATGGCTTTTCTTTGGGTGGTTAAAAGTGTGATGTGACCTCAGTAGCCTAGCTACTGACTGGTTGCTCACCTAAATGGTTGGATCTTGTGGGCTACTCAACTTTGCTTGCATATTTGGGGATCATACTAGCTATGAATGCCAATATGCTTGCCTGTGATGAAATCTAGGGTTTTACTGATGGTTATGTGCCTAGGATTATCTGTGTAGTCTTTACTAGCTGCTATTTATTGCAATACATCTACTGGTGCTATCTGTGCATGAGATCTTGCTTCTGTGCACAAGATCTGTATCTGGATGGTTTCTATCTTAGTGGCTTCCAGACTGACAGTGATCCTTGGTGAAAACCAAGTGATGATTTCCTTTGAGCATCTGCTCAATCCCATGACTATGTCATGCATCATTTATGGATCAGATCCATTGGATCTGTCCAGGAACTTGGTATACCTTGTTCCAGCTCCTAGAAAGAAATGTTTTGGTGATGCAGACTTGTGGTTTGTGTCACAGCTCTTCACCTCCAGATCTTGGATGATCCCCTCAGGTCACCATGATTTCTGGTGGCTGAGTGGTTGTGTGTTTTGGTTTTGTTCTTGAGCGAACTGGATGAACTCTGTTGATCTAGCTTCACCCTTACCTGGTGAATCTTATCTGGTCGACTGTGCACTGGTTCTAGGGTTTGTACTGCTTTTATATGAGCCCTACTTCTTCTCTTGACACACAAGCCTGGCTTGCTTTATGACTAAGCTGGTGCATTGCCTTGCTGTTGCGTGCACAACACACATGAGCAGTGTGCTCATATGCTGAAACTTGAGCCCCTGATGGATGCTCAGTTTGGTCTGCTCCCTCTTATCCTGGTGTTGTCCTTGGTTTTGGACAATCACAAGTGTCAATGACACTTGGTTACTGACCAAACTGAATCTGTCAACACTACTCTGTCCAAACTGAATTTCTAACACTTAACATTCTGGCTAGTATTTGCTTTCTGTTTTGCAGGTTTTGAAGTTGACTATGACCAGAAGATATCTTCAAGGCATTTAGTCTAGGTTTTAATTTAGAACAACCTTGTAATTTCCTTTTTCATTTCTGTTTATTATTCATCAATTCTTGTATCAAGAATATTGTAAAGACAATGTATTCTGTGTGGTTTATCAATAAAGCTCAAGTTTTTGTTTATGAGCTTTGGCTTTATGTAATATTTATATTCTGAATTAATATTGTATTTAATATTCAATGTGAAATTCAAAGTCATTTGATTTCATAAGTTGTGTTTGAATTATAAATTAATATTTATATTGTTTAATGCTTATTGTTAAATGTATTAACACTTGTCAAATGAAATCATTCCCCAAATCAATAAGATACAAAAGAGATCATGTCGAAATTTCCCTAACTCACATTGCCTAACCCTAAGTGCAAAATGAGAGAGAACCTCGATCCCTCTTAGGTTTAGTTGCAATAAGGCGCGAAAATTTCCCCCGTTTTGCGATGCAATGCACATCCCATTTCTAAATCTACCCTTCGTTGTTCCTATATTCTGGGTTATTACAGTAGAGGAGCTAGGCACATCATATGAAGCAAGCCTAGTTTGAAGTTGCTCATTTGACTTGGATAGGAGAGTGTATTCACTCTTCAAAGCTTTGTGAGCTTTGTCTAGTTCATCTAGATCCTTCACAAGTTTCTCATGATCAACACCAAATTGAGCCATTTCCTTTTTAAGCAATTTAGTCTTAGCCCTAGCAAGATCTCTAGCTTTAATGAGCTTGTTAATTTTATCTTGAGGCTCTTCAAGATTTTCTAACCTCTCCTCAAGAGAAGCTATAGTTTCTTGACTTTCCTCAAGAGCATTTTTAAGAGCATGGATTTCAAGAGAGTCTTCTCTCTCTATTTGACCCTTTTTCTCAAGAGTATCATTTTGTTGAGCTAAACGAGCCATGAGATTTGAAACATGCTTTTTGTTGATACTTTGTAGGTTAAACATGAATTCATCAAACTCTAGCATTTCTTGTTTCACTTTTAGACTAGCATCATCAACCCCTAGATCACTTGATATGTTAGGCATGGAGGGGCTAGGAGATGATACCTCGGAGGATTTGGCCATGAGACAACTTTCTTCCTCCACATGAATGATCTCATTGGGGGATTCACTTGGTGATGAAGAGTTAGTGGAGAGGGAGGCAAGAGCGACCAATCCATTAGAGGTTGCATCTTCTTCATCATCAACATCATCATCTCCGGAGGTATATTCTTCTTGAGTTGATAGCACAATAGATGTGTCCAAGGAGGACTTTGCCATGAAGCAATGTGCATTCTTGATATGAGGATTATCATTGGGAGATTCAAAGAGAGATGAAGAGGGAATGTTGGTAGTGACAATGGTGGCCACTTCCTTTGAGCTTTCTCCTTCATCATCACTAGAGCTTTCAACTTCATCGGAAGAATATTCTTCCCTAGTCACTAGCACAACTCTTGGGGGCCTCTTGCCCTTCTTGGTCTTGTTGTTGTAGTATTTCTTGTTGGGGATTTTGAATATTTGCCCTTTGATTCTTTGCTCTTGTCCTTGGGAATGAGCCTTCCATTATGAAGCTCTCTATTCTCATAGGGGCATTCGGCAATGAAGTGGCGCTTGTCATCACAATTGTAGCATGATCTTGTCTTTGGACCAAAGCTAGTGAACCCACTCTTGTGGTTTCTCTTGATGTTGTCTTCCTTGGCCTTGGAGGGATCAATCCAAAAGGACTTTGCATGGAAGGCCATGTGATCATGGTAGTGGCATTCCAAATCTTCCGGATAGGACATACTCCAAGATGCCCTATATTGTTCTTGAGGGTGCACTTCTTCTACGGAGTTGACCGTCAAGGAAAGATTGTTCCCTTTTGCCATACCAATGGCACGATTGCGAGAGTCATGGGAGTTTTGCTCGAGCACCTTGAGGGCTTGCATCTCGTGCACGGCTTGTTGAGATGTGAGAGAGGAATAGCATTCTCTCCCAACAAGAGTCTTGACATCAATGGGTTCAAACGACATCATGCAATCAATGTACTTATCCTTGATCCAAGAGTCATTGATGTGGGTGGCACCCACAATCCGGAAAGCATCGGCAACGGTGATGAGTCTTGCATACATGTCTTCATGATCTTCATCCGGTAGCCTCATGAATCCTTCGGCTTTATTCTTGAGAGAATTGTACTTGTTTCTTCTCGTGCTTTCACTTCCAATGCAACTAGCGGCCAAACCATCCCAAGCTTCCTTGGCGGTGGTGAAGTTCCGAATACGAGACAAATCCTTTGTCCCCACACTAGTTTGGATCATGTGCAAGGCCGTGACATTGAGTTGACTATCAACCGCTTCTCTTCTAGTCAACTTGTTGGGGTTGTAGGGCTTGAAGCCCTCCTCGATGATTCTCCAAAGTTCATTGGAGGCACTACAAACATGAGAACGAAACTCAAATTGCCATGTATCGTAATCTTTCATATTAAACTTAGGTGGGTCTCCCCGAATGTTCAAATGAGGATGGGGAACCGGGATATCGGGAGATAGGAAAGGTGGAGCTACTCGATTGTAGCTCTCACCTCCACTAGTTCCACTAGGAGATGTAATGGGAGATTTGATAGTGTTTAAGTTATCACCTTCCACGGGTTTGGTAGAGGACGGTAATGCCGAAGCACCTCCCTCTTCTAACACACTGTGTCCTTTACCTCTATGGCGGGATCCCTAGGAAGGACCGGAGTCAAAAGCTCGGAAATCATTTTTCTCATGCTTTCCATTTGAGCGTCCATGGAGGTTCTCAACGAATTGATGTCCTCCATGGTGACCAACTTACCGGCCTCTTCCGAAGGCCCATCGTCCGGCATACTCTTAGGCGGTTAAGCCCGAAATAAGAGCCGAGGCTCTGATACCAATTGAAAGGTTCGTATGCCGCACCTAGAGGGGGGGTGAATAGGTGCTAACCAAAATTTTATTTCTTTTTCAATTTAGGCTTGACACAAAGGTAAATTCTCTAGATATGCAACTAAGTGAATTTACCTATATGACAAGGTTATCAACTAAGCAAGATATAGCTACGCAATATATAGGAGAGAGAATAGGATAGAGGTAACCGAGAGTGTAGCACGCGATGACACGGAGATATGATTCCCGTAGTTCCCTTCCTTTGCAAGAAGGTACGTCTATGTTTGGAGGAGTGTGGTTGCTACGCAAGCCAAACCAACAGCCACGAAGGCTTCACTCAGATCTCCTGTGAGCAACGCCCACTTCCACTAAGGGATTTCCTCGAGGCGGAAACCAAGCCTTTACAAAGTTCTTGGGGCACACATCCACAACCGAATTGGAGGCTCCCAAATCTGTAACAACACAACAATCAACAACAATACATCAACACAAATCAACTAGGGATCCAAAGAGGAACACTAGCAAGGGGGCCCTCAAACAAATGAGGGGGAAATGTAAATCGCTTCGGTGAGGATGTAGATCGGTGGCTTCTCCTTCGAATCTCCAAAGATCAAGAGCTTTGGTTGGGGGAGGAAGGAGATCTTGCAAATCTTGTGTTCTTGAGGTGGCTCTAATGGTGGTGAAGCTTGGCAGAGATTTCTTGCAATGATTGAGCAAAGGAGGAAGGAAGAAGAAGAGGGGTATAAATACCCCTCCCCAAAATCCAGCCGTTGGGGCTTCCGGGGGGCCCCCCGGATAATCCGGCTTCAGGTACAAAACCGGGACAATGTCCGGCCACACACCAGACTTGTTTTTCTTCAGGTCCTTAGCCATTTTCGAGGGGGCCGGATATTTCCGAAATGTTTGGCCCGGATAATCGGCCCTGGGACAAAAGGACAATATCGGGCAAATGTCCGGCCCTTGTAGAGCTGCCAATCCTCCAGTCCTTAGCCGCTTTCGAGGGGCCGGATATTTGAAATGTCCGGCCCGGATAATCCGCCCCTGGGACAAAACCAGGACAATATCCGGCCAAATATCCGGCCTCTATCCAGAGGCAAACTGAGCCGCAAATCCTCACGTCCTTAGCCAAAAAACTGGGGGCCAAATATTTTGGAAATATCCGGCCCGGATTATCCGGCCTGATGAACTTTTTGCTGATACTTTTTGACAGACGACCACATCCAACACACATACAAATGTATTTATATAATCCCTGTACCACTTAACCAAACATTAGTGTATCACGTACATTAACATCAAACACTCAAAACATAATATGAGAGATGTTCTTTCAGACAGATCGAGGCATCATCGCCAGATAGGGATAACCTTGCTGATGTTAACCAACAAGGGGGTAAAGAACCGTCTTTTCAAATCATGACGGGTCGACCAAGCATTTCCTTTTGGTGCAAATTTTATTGTGAGACGCGGTAACCAACAAGGGGTAAAAAAACCTTCTTTTGAAATCAAGCATTTTTTTACACATGGCAGAAGAGAAATATCGGCTGTTTGTGAAACGACTTTCTGAGCACATAGAATATTGAGGTTTACGCGTGAAATATTTTATCGGAATTTTTTGATATTTTTAACTAGGTTTAAAAGTCGTTAAAAAAATCAGGAGCATATGCCACAAGGTGCCAACACGCCTTTCTCGAGAGCAACGGTCAATTTTCTAGTTTTGTCGAAGAAAAATCGGATTCAGATGATAAAACTTGTTGGACCGATTTAACTCACGTGAGAATACTAGTGTTCCAGTGCAACGGAACATTAACGACATGGTTTGTGAACCGACTGTCGGATGGCAACTTTCTCGTAATCACATGGCCACATGGCGAGCTGCCATTGATCCACTCCCAAAATCGCCATGCGGGGTTTTTGTCCATACTCTTTGAGATTTCTTACAAACAATGATTTTGCTAACGAGCTATTTCGTGCCCCTGGTAACCATCTGATCTTTCATCGACAGTGATGATAACCTAGTTACCTCGTTTTCATATCTCTCCGTGTTGTTCAGTGGAAATTCCTTCGGTCAAATATGAATTACTATAGTATTATAAAAAACAGAGGTAATAAAAAAAATGAAGGAGTCGACCTCAGAATGGATGGCCTATACTTACCTAGAGCCAAAATCCTGTCAGTGTGATGCTAGACATAGCTACTCTCTGAATTCGAAAGTCGTCTCCGCTTCGGCCCCGTGACCGTGAGCTTAGGGCATCTCCAGCGGTGGGACGCAAATGGTCGTTTTCGTCCGCCGTGATCGGAAATGCGTCTGCCACCCTCTCCAGCAGGGCGACGCAAAGTGACGTCCGCGGAGACGCATACTGGCCCAATATCTCGATGCAATGAGATGCGCGGACGCCGAAAGTGTCCGCTCGTGTCCGGCGGACGTTTCGTCCCGCCGCGCCGACTGCGTCGATGCGTCTTCTCAACGCGATCGGCGCCGCCGCGTCGGCAGTCTTCGCCACGTTAATGGCGATGCCTTCGAGCGGCCGCAGCCCACCTCCGCCAACCACGTTAATGGCGTCGCCACGCGTCCCGCGGCCACCGCATGCCTCCGGCCTATATAAAGGGGGCGCCTTCTTCTTCCTCATCCACTCCTCCATAGAAACCCTAGCCGCCACAAAGCTCCAGCGTTCCGCCGGTGTTCCTGCGACGCAGCCAGGCCCTCGAGGAAGACCATGGCGGGTCCCGGTGGCCGGTCGAGGCCGCGGCCCTGGGCGGCCCCGGGGACGGGGCAGGGGCCGCCGTGGTGGAGCATCTACGGCCCCACGCTCGCCGTCGCTCGCGCCTCTTCGTCTTCCTCCGACGTGGAGGACGCTGCTTCGAGTTCCTCCTCCGCATCGACGACGGCCCGCTCGGCATCAAGCGTCTGGACAAGTTCGCCGAGTTCGTCGACGGCGTCGAGCCGCACATTTGCAGCTACGGGAGGTCACCTGCAACTTCGCGGACCGTGGAGGTCCTCGACGGGCGGGCAAGATGTACTTGCACACCGGGTGGGGCAAGTTCGCCCGTGACCTGGCGCTCGAGCCCGGCTGCTCACCTTCCTCTACGAAGGAGACGGTGAGATGGTCGTCAAGGTCTTCGACGACACGGCCTGCCGCAGGCACTACCACACCGGCGAATCGCGTCGGACTCCGATAGTTAGAACGTGGAGTGTTCTTTCTTTGCGCGAATCTGGCTACGGCCGACGGCCAGAGTGGAAGGTTTTCGTCTGTCGCCTCATCGGTAGAACCAACAAGGGCACCGTCAATCCTCCCGCCGGATTTTCCAGTTTGGGTGACTGGGTGTGCCTCGAATGTTCTTTCTTGGCATCGAACATACGGAAATCAACACAACTGGTTTCTATTTTTAAAATATTTATATTTGTGTCCACCATGGTACAAACTATGTATTAGTTTGTGTAAACCATGTTCCAAACTATGTATTAGTTTGTGTAAAATAATCTTCCAATTTGTAATATTTGAAAGTATGTTGAAATGAAAAAGAGAAAAAAAATATGCGTCGGGCCGCTGGAGCCAACCCCAGATGCAAACGGACACGCGGACGAAAACGGTCATTTCAGCGTCCGCTGCGCGACGCAAACAGACGCGCGCGGACACTAAAATGCGTCGCGCCGCTGGAGATGCCCTTAGCGGGCGGCAGCATGAAGGCCGACACGGCGAGGGGGCGCGCAGCTTTGCGAAGCGTGCCGGTCAGATTCGAGTTTGTAGCAGGTCGTGGTAAGCAAGTGAGCAAACCATGTGGATCGACACCATTATTTCACCGATACCCATGTAATTAACTCGCGAAAATGGCCTCGTTCGGCGGGGCGGGGCGCGGTAAATATCTCCCGTGTGTCCGCACTAACCATCCTTCCTGCCCCACTCGTCAGCCACACACACACGCGCCTCTGCTTCAGTCAGCCAGTCAGTCAAGCCACCCAGGCAGGATTATTAAGGAGAAAAAAACTTAGCCTCACACTTGCTGCAGGGTAACTGTAAAATACTGGGCAAGTGCTGCTCCATTGCATCATCGCCATCTTTTTCTTGCTCCACAGGCCACAGCTGTGGGTGACTCAGAAGATGATGGCCAGGCCACGTGAGTGGGTGGTTATTTTTTTGCTGCCACTGGTTTTTTTACAGCGGCTAGTATAGTACCCCCATGTTACCCCTGCTGTAACCCTGCAGGCTACCGTCGTACGGCGGCTATAAACATTTTCTCACCTCGGTGGGGTAAATTCCACCTTCTCCTCCTGCCCATCCCATCTGCCTCGGCCTCTCCTCTCGTGTATCGTCCCATCATGTGACTGTGACGCTGACGTGTACGAAACACCCGTATCTCAAGCTTCCTCATCTGCCTCTTGGGTTTAACACTGCTCTCGTTAAGGTTTTCCTCCCTCAAATAACGAGCTGGTTCTTCGGCTTGTCGGCGTTGCATTGGTGCTACAATACACCGGGGGTGATGATTTGGCTGTCTTTTGCTAGGAGGCTCCCACTGAAATTTCTCAACTGCAGTACACCAAAAACTGTTTTAGAGAAGAAGAAACTTAAACTATTTGAATTTAAATATTACCTCTGTCTATAAACAGGCGTTAGATTTGTCTAAATTTGGATGTATCTAGTATAAATATCACCCGTCAAATGTTTTGCCCTCACTCGTATTCTTGTTTTGTTTCATGCTCTAGCTACGTTTTGCTTAAATTATCCGACGTGGTTTCCTCGTAGCACCTAGAGACTAGAGTTTAGGTTTTTGTCCATTCATTTTATATAACAAATTTTCCATGTTGAAATAAGACTTGTATTGATAACCAGGGAAGGGAGGATTGGTCTCTAAACTAATTGAAAATTATCAGGTCTTTGATTTGCCGGTGCTTTCCGAGTACCTCGTCTTGAGCTCGACAATAAAACCCCTATGTCTGATCTCACTTGGTCGTACCCCATAGTGCAGTCGAAGGCTTTAATCGAATTTGCTCTTCAGAGTGAAAACCCTTGATCTGCCATTCAAGGGTTAGGTTTGCTAACTTTTGAGTTGCTCTCTTCATGGAGAAGGGATGTCAACAAACTAGTATAAATAATTAAATATTAAAGCCTTCGAGAATGTCTAGCAAGAAAGGTGACTGTCTTGTGTCCCCAACTTTGCCATGACCGTTGTCACTTGTCAAGCAACGCAATGTATATATATGAACACAATAAAAGATAAATAAAGTAAAAAAAATTGTGCTAGGAAAGCTGTTGTTGTGGACTAAATGCAAAGTAGAGTAAAGATTATTAATACATGCAAGATAAATGCTTCGTATTTCTGGAATAAAATGGCACATAAAACAAAAGTGCAAGTAAATTAGAATGTGTTTCTTATACTTTAAAATGGTCTGAGATTCATGTATATATTTGATTACTCTCTCATAAACATGATGGCCCGACCGTACGAATATAGATTTTCTAGACAAGATAATATCAACTCATCTTCTATGTAGTATTTGATTCATATTCACATGCTCGTCGAGTTAGAACATATGGATTATGTAACACATCCCTCCAGTACTTCCCTAGTAAGAGAAAACTCCTCATTCAAAGAATTAAGTGGTTGCATGCTTGTGACGCCACAAAGCATTGCTTTAGGTAGTTTGACATGATGTTGGATCTCTTATGCACTGCCACAACTCATAGTCTAGGGTGGGCTACTCTCTTCTCATTAAGGTGGCAGCGGACACAATATGGAAGGAGTCGATGGAGCAACCACGGGAGGCTCTAGCAGTATATCCTCCTATAATCGTGGATGAAGGCGAAATATTTGTCTTTGTATTCCTGTTTCTGGGATGGTGCCCGCCTCCTTGCGAAGTCGGAAAAACCATGACTTATACAGTTGGTTAGTAAAAATAAAAGGTCTATGTGCGTTGGAATCAGGTTGATTTGATGATCGAGGCGCATGTGCCCCCCCTATGGCGCGGCTAGAGGGGGTGGTTGCGTCATGGGCCCCACCGGCGCCCCCTCAACCTTCCTGTGAGCTCCTTGGTCACAAGTTCTTGTATTTTTAGGAGAAAAAATGACGTGGTAAAAATACTAGGTCCGTTTGAGTTCGGAAAAATACGCAAAATCAAGAAAATATTACGCTCGAGAGTTATATATCCTAAATAAATAAATTTCATGGGAAATCCCATTAAACATTAAAATACACCATGGAAACTCTAATTACATATCAAATATTTAATATATGATATAATAAACTACAAAGTTCATGGGTACGGTCTGACGTACCAACATCTCTAACGAGTTTTGGTCCCAACAAGGCCACCTCTTTTCTTTCGGCAATGCAATCAGTTTAAGCTCGACCTTCTCTTTATATCTATTATAGAGGAATCAAAATAAATCAAATTACGTTTTTATTTTATAATATTAAATCCCACAACTCGCTGTTAGATTCAGAATTGCGAATGGACTAACCAGTCAAATTTTTTGGAGGCGGTTTGCAGGGGTGAGAATCCTGATGTTGTGACCTGGATGTTGGAGGCTTCGGGGGGCCTCTGGCAGTGAAACCTATATTGTTTGTACTCCATAGAAATTCCTGATAAGAGTACTACATTTTGGCATCTGAAGCTATTAACTGTGATACATATCTTGAATTAAATCAATGCTATTGTCTCATTGTTCCATGATGAATAGTTGAGTTCATAGCAAATGTTATAATTGTATTTTACACGGGGATGTCATTTTGCATCTGACAATTGACACACCACTTGTGTTATACCTTTTCAGATGGACAAAAGAAGAGGAGAAGGGAGAGTAAACATGATGAATAGGATGCCTGACATCTAATGGTATTCACTTGTTCTACACTGCCATTATTTTCTGTTCTCAATATGCTTAAAGTGTTCCCAGGCATAAATTTCTTTTGAATATGCTTGTGAAAGAAGTGTTCACTGTTGTGTTTGTACATGCTTGCAAAAGAAGTTGATAAGAAAGATAAGTCTAAAGTACGATTTGGTGTTTCCGCAATATGTGGATTTATTTAGAAACTAGTAATAACATTATTTTTAACAAGATGAAAGGTAATTTTTTCAGGTTATCTTTTTTTCCTACTGATCCAACCCGCAAAAAGATAAAGCTATGGTCATTCTTCCGATCGTTGGATCAGCGGTAGTCTATGGCTTATAGATGTAACCGGTTGATGGTTTCTCAAAACACTATAGCTAGGCTGGCTGGGCACATATTAGGTGAATTCAGAATGTATATGATATGCTTCTCTTGCTGCTTTTATTTTGTTGGCTGATATATGTGTGGACCCACCCTCTTTTTGATCGTTAAGTTGTAAAATATGGATATTTGAACTTTGTAATAAAAAATAGGCTGCGTGCATTGATAGGCCAGCCGGATGATTATCCATATTTCTGAAAAAAAAAGCCTTTTGTTGAAAAGTATGGTAATTCTGCAGTAACGAGTTGTCAAACGTGGTAATAGCTGCAAATTGTATATGACTTGTTTAGAACATTTAGCAAAGCGGTGCTGAGGAGTGAGGACGTAGACGTCGTACTCGGGCCGTCAAAACATTTCAATATTCTAAACTGGGCATGTATCATATATAGATACAAATACAGCGAATGATGTACACATGTACACGTAAGGCGACCCTTGTCTTATGCCACTGGGTCCCGGGCCCGCCCACTAGGGTCCAATGATAAGCCGACCTGACTTGAATATCCGCTGGAGATCACGGTCTTCCCATCGGACGGCTGCGATCGCCCGGTTCACTTGTCGGCTTTGAGTGGACGGTAGGAGTTATCTCCACTGGGACCAAGCTTGCCTGGCAGCATAGCACCAAAACCCAGAAATTGGGATTGACCCACAGGCCATGTCCCTTGGGATCCTGCCTCTGTACCTGTTCTCCCAGGCGACGACACTATGTATGCCGTTGATCGACGCCGTCAAAACCAAATCGGACGGCGGAGCACTAGTTCCTACGCTAGACTTGGCGCTAAACACTTGATCAGCTCAAGCTTGGTTAGCTGTTTGGTCTCACTGGTAGTGAGTCAATGGCAAGAGCAATAAACTAGAGTGACCAACCGGTGGCGACACCGTATACCGACAGAGCGACCGGGTGGAAACGAACAAGCAGAACGGCCGGGGCAGCCCAGTCGGCGTCGGGGAGCATTGTGTTCATCGCGCGGCGGTGGCCGAGGGAGACCCGTCGGCGTCAGTGGAAAGAGTCGGAGTCCTGACGATGACGACCGATTGAACTAGGAGCAGCTATAGCTCAAGTACAACGCTACATACAGGTCGGGCCGGCGCAAGCTACAAGCACGCATATCAGTGAGCTCTCGATTATACCTATATACAAACTGTTACGACGGCAGCCAGCGTCGCGGTCGCGGTCGCCGCTCCACGCTGGCCCCCGAATCCGTCCGACGAATACGATACGGCAGCGGCCGCAAGCAGACGCCCGCATAGATACATACCCGTCTCGGTGGCTAGCTAGCACCCAAAATACGATCGAATTAGAGAACAGAAAAGTCTGTTTATTTATGTTTACCTCTGCCCGTGTGGGGGGTCCGGGGCTCAGGGTGGGGAGCTGGGCTGAGGGGCTCGACAAAGCGGGGTGGCGCCACCGGCCGAACAGCAGCAGCCCGGAGAACACGGCGCTCGCTCGCCCGTCCCGTCCCGGCTCTGCCGCCGTTGTTCCAGTTTTCTATTTCGCCCAGCGCCTCTACACACACACACATGGAAATTATATTGCAAGTTGCCCACTCCACACAACACACACACCCATGGGCGAGTTTGTACCTCGCATGAAGTTCAGCTAGCCTTAAGGAGCAGTTTTTTTTTTTGGCTTGATTGGATGCATGTTTGGGCTTGGTATGGTGGCCTTTCCGAATCAGACTTTTCCATGACATCCCCGTAGAGCTTGCGAGGGAGTTGGCGCGAACTCGCGCGATACGGCAAAATTGCAATGGGACAACCGTCCGTGAAATTCCGTCCCTGTATTTAGCTGCGGCACTGTCACCGCAAAATTCAAATCCACCATTTTTCACTCTTGGAGCCCTTCCATCGTTCGAAATACATGAATATGGTGGGAACTTCCTCACCGACTAGGTCCTCCAGCTTGGTGGCGGCGACGACAACGACTTCCACCTGTCGTCTTCTCCCTATGCCCTGACCTCTATCCTAGATCATCTTCTGCTGATTGTAAGATTTGAAAAATCTAGTTCTAGCTTAGATCTAAGCATGTGGTAGATGAGGGTAGATCGGTACGCAGAGGGCAATTTCAACATAAAAGGAAGAAGTTGGCTCTGGATCTGATGGAGCATGTTGGTATTGATTGAGTGATTACCATGATTCTTGGTTGTGATTACCATACTTGGCATTCGATTTCTTCGACTCTAGGTCATGTCTTCTTCTACATTGATTACGGGTTCGGTGGTCCTGCCGGATTATTCCTAGAGCATGGTTGACGGTGGTCCTGTCGGATTCTCCCTCTTCCCCGACCTCGGTGCAAAATGATGTTCCTAAGCAACTTCTGACCCTTGATGTTGTAGTTTAGATCCGTAGGATTGTGATAGATGTGTGTAGTTCATTGGTAGAGATTGTTTGTAAGTGTACCCTGCTTGGCATTGTGGTTGATTACGTATTGTAGGAGATCATGCCCATTAGCTCCCATGATTTGTATGCTCACTAGGTCAAGAACATTGACATCTCCTAGATGCAACCTCCCAATATTGTGCATGATCCAGTTATGTGTGCACACAAACCTTCAATGGTTTGGGATGTTTCTCTGTGAGAGTTCATCCTGAACCGGATGGTTGAGCACGTGAAGAACGTGAAAAGTAGTAGACACGACTTCAGAGAGAGCCACATGAAGAAGGTTGTGAGTGATGTTTTGGGCTTCACTAGGAGCCTATTTTTGCGAATGGGTTCACTGGGATCTCAGTGACCACTTTTCAGTTGTACAACCACACTAGAAAATGGAGGTGGACCGAGATATGCAGGCTAAAAGAGGAATGCAAGATGAAATGGAGCAATGAAAGCACATGCTTCCTGGTTGATGATGAGGAACAACTAAGGCAACAACTCCTAGGATGATAGCATGACACCTTTTTATTGTTTGACTTCTTCATAACCTACATGTTGATCTTTACTAACATGTTGCCGTCTCAATCTTGGTGCTGCCCGAAGCATATTAACTTGGTGAACATGCCTATAGTGAACTATGCTGAAATGAAGACGGTCTTCACGCCCAGACTTGTTAGTCAGAGGAAACTCTTGGATCCAGGCTTATTAATCAAGGCAATCAACAACCTCACTGACAACAAAGATGAATGTGGCAAATATGCTAAGCAACCACCAGGTGAGAGGAGGTGCTGGCTTAGGATTTGGCTACACAATTAGTTTGATTAATGATGTTTCTTTGATGCTCATCTTGTGTTGACGGTGCTCATGATCTAGTGATGAGATCATGTATGTTTTTGGGAGGTGCTCTGATATCTTTCATTAGCTAGGACTTTTTATTGAAATTGATATATGGTCTCTAATATTATGGGAGATGTCATATACAAACCTTCGGATGATGAACTTATGACGCATCATGGAACTATTGTTCTTTACTCGTGGTGCATCAACAATTAGGGTATGTGTTATGTAGGGTGATGTTGCCTATTACAACCCCCTTTTGATGTTGGTAATTGTTACTCCCTCCAATTAATTCATATTACCTGCCATTAATATAGATGTATCTAGAACTAAAATATATTTAGGGTACATCCATACTAGAGTCAACTAGTAATATGGATCGGAGGGAGTATTATTTAGTTATGACTTCTAGATAACATCACCACTCGAACGTAATCGAATGTAAGAGGTTACCATATCAAACTTCTAAACATGAGTGATTTGCATCAACAGAGCAAACAAAAGTTGTGTGCTGCCTATGAAACAAATAGAGGATAATTGCCCATCCGGTAGTGAATAGACGTTCATAAATTATCCAACAAAATGAAGAACATGATCTCGAACTCGTTTTGGACGGGCCTTGTCCAGGACCTACCGCCCAAAGCGTCAAAACAGTTGCATGCTACCAAAACGCCCCATGTACTCGTAGCTAGGTCGACTCTACAGTATCGGCTAAGCAGCCTAAGCTAGCAATTAGCAGCGCTACTATATATACAGCGTGCACGCTCCAGGTAGCGAGCGTGACTGTGTAATTGGCGGGGATCTCGGCACCCGTGCGCTCCCTTGATTAAGTTAAGCTGATCGGCCGAGCGCGGGAACAACCAGCCAACTGAGCTCGGCATTAACGACAAGGTCAATGGATCACCGCCCCCTAGATGTTCCTGCGCTCGCCGTTTAGCCTCTTCCGTTTTGTTCCCTTCCTTTTGTTTAACTCGAGCTCGGCAGCCAGTCGGTGGCTAGGATCTTTTCACTCTCCATAGCGGCAGCTAAAGATGCATTGCATCCCGGGCACCCGGCCCCGTGTGTTTATCTTGTCACTACACTCGATCGCTCTATCACTTCCATGGTAAAATTTAATTAAATATTTACAATAAATATTGATATATACAACATAAAATCTATGGCAATCGATCGCGGTAGCTCAGTGTTGCAGCGGTCTCATCTTCATTGATCATATATCGGATCATGAGATTTTAGTGACTTGAGCGTTGGTCCTTACTTTTTTAGGGTGAAAATCCATGATCTATTCTTCATGTGTCAATCTATTATGTACTAAAAATAAAATGCAGAGATCTAAAATAGAGACACGAGGTTAATCCACATTATTAAAATTATCTAATTCGTCTGATTTTGGTGGAACCTAATTATAACGGTTGATATTAACGGACTTTCGTTCACATAAATAGGTACAAAATGATTGTTTGTCACGGTCTAACCTGCCATGTGCATCACGTTGCCGAGACTGCTAATAGATTGAATAGACCGTGTACATATATAGTCATGGGGCACGTAACAAGGAAATATGGCAATCACGTACCTTTATTGCAAATAAAAGAAAAATCTGCAAGTAGAGAGGAATTTGCAAAGCGTAACGTGGAAAGACCCACGACCTGATCGAATTTGACTCGGTTACCAGAAAAATGATACTCGGTCGGCTAGCCAATTAATCGGGTTACCACATAAAAAATTATACGCATGCATGTACATCATCAGTTCTAAGTCGTTAGAGCGCCTAGCCATACCAAAGTCATGTACATATTGATGGGGATTGCATTTTTTTTTTTTGATAAAGGGAATATATTAATATCAAAACGATACCAATTACAAACAACAACGCACCGCCTTAATGGCACACGGATGCACACAAAAAAAGGAAAAGAAAACTAAGAAACAAAAGTCCCGCTACAGATTCGGGCCTAACAACAATACATCCACCGCCAAGACAACACCAAATACGACTCTCCAAAAACGCCTCCAAGAAGGGAACGCTAACACCATCGTCGCCCGATCAACGATCTTAGGTTTTCACCCTGAAGATCCCCGCTCTCAAAACAATGCCTCCAACAAGGTCATTGCCGCACAACCAATTAAGGCCAGACCTTGGGTTTTCACCCGAAAGGTAGGACTCAACCACCCGTATTGTCGCCCCCACTTTCATACCGCTGCCGTGAAGCCCGGAACACCAAGCAAGTCCCTCAGCGGAGACTTGAACCTCCCTTAGCTAGTCCTCCCCTCCGGCCTTCATGAACTTCTCTTCTTCCGACTTTCATCATGGATCCATAGTCACTTGATGTCAACACAAAAAGCTTCGCGCCGCTCCCTCCAAACCAATCGGTCGGAATAAAAGCATGGGTGCGCACGACCAATACCACCGATCCAAAGAACCTGCAAAGAGCATCACATCGCCGGCGAGCCTTCCGAACTCAACACTCCGGCTAGATCACGAGTCCAGGCCTCCGGTAGGTCTTCCTCTTCACGCAGAGAGACCCTAGGACCATCGCCTTTATTCAGGTCGGACCCCACGTCGGCGACCATCCCGGCTGGCCACTCCAACCACCTCCGTCGCCGGCTTCCAAGCATCTCCATCTCGCCGCCGGAACGCGGTGATAGATCGAAAGATCCACCACCACTAACCGCAGGACGACCCTCTCCGGCGAAGAAGAGCGCCACCTCCACCATCGTACCCAAGGCTGCTGCCCCGGGCGACCTCGTGTCGCGGGTGAAGCCCGAGATCACCTCCACTCACCGGCGAGGAAAATGGCACAGCCATGAGCCTGGCCGCCGCCCACCACAAGCCCCTGCCGGAGTGCTGTGGAGAGCACGCGAGGAGGGAGGCCGCCGCGCTGGCCGCCGCCGCCCATCCCCCGCGCTGGCCGATCCAGGGGAGAGCCGACGGGAGAAGGGGGCGCAGCGCAGGCTGCCGCCGCCCAACCCATCCACGTGCCCGCCATGCGTCGAGGAGGGAGATCCGGCCGCCGTCCACCAGGCGTCGACGAGGAGGGGCCCCCGCCGCCGCCACGCGCCGTGGGTCTTTGCCCCGGCGGCGCTACCGGCGGCGGCGGCGGCGGTTAAGGCTGGGGAGGCTGGGTGCGGGAGGGGTTACGGGAGGCTGGATGCGTACAGCTGAAGGAAATTTAGCATCACAGCATGATACGTGCGCGTACAGGGTGCGTACGGAATGATGGGGATTGCATAGAATGTTTATACGTCTGCATGCAACTAATCTGGGTGTTAATTAATTATATCATAGGATTTAATTTTGAGGGTAATTTGTTTCATGGTGCCATTGTGTGCTCTACCTCAAACTTTTAAACTTTATAAAGTATTGCAGTTTTGTCTACACATAGATGTATCTAGAGTTTTAAATGTATTTTAGTTACAGATTCATCCGTATATAGAAAAAGTTTTAAAATGGAGGGAGAATCTACATAAAAAAAGTTACTCTCATCAATCACAACCTCAGTGTTACTAGCTGTTTTATGTAAAATGAGCGATAGATTGTAAATCATCTTACTATTAATATAGCATAACCAGATTTTCCTTTTTTACACACAACTAGTATTCAAAGTACCGACAAAGATATTGTAGTTCATATTTTGCCTATTTTCAAAGCTTGTGCTTCCATAGATTCCCAAAGCGGCTGAAATGTTTTCTTGAGTGAAATATAAGGACGGCTGAGATTAAACGATACCTATTCGGAATTAGGGGTAGGATAACTGAGATTAAACGATATCACGATACCATTTTTTTGGGGTTTACACTGTTTTGAGGCTTGGGGTTCTAGAGAAGCACAAGCCATTTTCAAAACAACAAAATTTATTATACAACAAACGTAGTAGCGTTGTCACAAAGATACTTGAGAATATATTTCCTGTACAAGCTATACCAAATACTTTTGTGACAAAAAGTTACCAACGATAATACGCGGGAATCAAAAACTTATTACCATATCATGACACTGACTAGCTACAAGAGATGTCAGATGCACACGGAGGTGAGGGGGTGTGTAATTTTTTTTTTTGCAAATTGAGGGGGTGTGTAATTAAAAGGAAGATCAATTTTATTTCTGCAAATCGAGAGAAATATATTACTGTGGAAGTATTGTTAGCAATAAAAACATGGTTGTAGTCAGGTAAAGAAGTCAATCAGGTTTAATCTTCGACATCAACAATGAAGATCTATAGCTTTTAATCAATTGTCATTTGAAGACATAATTTTTAGTTCAGGTGAATTTTACTTCATAGACTTTTTGCTTGTAAGATTACGAATCTTACGAATATCTCTTGCATATCATGAATTAAAAGTAAAAACTGCTTTCTGTTTAACCTTTTGGAAATATACTATCTAGATCGTCGGTTCGTATGTCTTTCCTAGAATGAATGAAACACATAATTGTGTTAACTTAATAGAATGTCCCTTTTGCAATATAGCAATGAAATATACAATTGACTGAGATGACATAACTATATCGTGTTTTTGGAGTAGCCATGTAACACAACCTAGCAAATACATGCGACTGAGATTGTACGAAACTAGGTTAAAGAGCGGAGGATAACTTACAGAACAACTGAAAATATATAAAATTAGTACTACGACCATTCTGGATAAACAATTATTTAGAAACTTCAGTCAAACTACTCTAACTTTGTCCATATGATATATAAATAAGCCATTGGAAGGGTTAAAAAGAAAATAATAACACCATTTTTCCTAACCACATTTTTTAAACATAATCATCTACTACCTCCGTTTCAAAATAACTGCCTCACTTTTATCTAGATACGGATGTATCTAGACGCATTTTAGTTTTAGACAGATCCATATTTAGAAAAAGTTGAGACACCTATTTTAGCACGAAGGGAGTACAAAATAATTATCAAGATTTTCATTTTTGGAGACCATCAACGTGTCTAAAACATCATGCATTTCAAAAGTTAGTAAGTAATTGAAAGGAACAAATAACTAAAAAAATAACTAAGAGATAAAGTTCTCAATGTTTTGTTTGTCCTACCCGTTAAACGACATTCTTACTTATTCATCTCATCTAATATTTTTATTTTGCTATTCCATTTGAAGAATCAATTGGACGTCATCTAGACATTGCTCTTTTAGCTAGACCTCTATAATTACTTGGACCACAACACATAAACTTTCATAGTTGTATATCTAATAGCAAAAAAATACCACTGTATGTACCATATGATTATAAGAAAGATACACTATCTAACGAGGTGAATTGAAATTTACGCAATAATCTAATATCATATACTAGCAACACATATGATTATTAGATGGTCCTTTCAAAAGGGTGCAATAATCACCTGCATAAGTACAGTTGCCTGAAGATGTTACCTAGAAAACATGTATATTAGTTAACACAATATCTAGGTGGTTACATAGCTATTTTATAAACTTCGCATAATATGAATAAACATGAAATCATAGATTTAATTCACGGACATAGAAAAGTAAATACGGTGTTTCCCTCGCATTTGCAAGGGCCACCCTTCTAGTTCGAGTAACAACAGTTCACATAAATCTTCTTGCAGATTTTTTCTTCTAAGAGACGACTTCCGATCTTCAATGGTTGACCTCGATGTTATAACCACATCAAGCAAAACGAAGAACGATCAAAGTAAGCCACACAAAAGACACACCACTTTAACGTGAAAAAACATCTTCAACAAAGAGAGGAAAAAAACCAAAGACGTCAGCCGGCGAAACTTCACTATATGAAGAGAGTTTACAAACGATGTGGATTATTTTATGAAGCGATCAACCTCAGCCGGCGGTTTACAAGAGACCCAAGCCTCCTGGCGACGGCTCCGGTCCGCTTGTCAAAAGTTAGCCATCTTATAGCTTGTTTGATTCACAGGAGTTTTAGAACGCAGGAATAGAAAAACCACATGATTGGAATGGCATGTCCTCTTTAAAATCTTATAGGATTATGAATCCACTAGTGTTTGGTTGCACAAGAAAACCAAAAAAACTTGTAAAAAGCGGTTGGAGTGAAGGAAAAGTTTTCTCCAAAACTTAGTGCAAATGAATCTTTTGTGGGAATTCCAAAGGATTGTAATCCTATGAATCACACAACATATGTAGAAAAAATACTATGGATCCGAATCCTACAAAAACCCTACACAATTCTTTCGAATCAAGCAAGTGCTTCTGAATTTAGATCACAACATAACACTGGGTCTCAATTATGAAAACTTATTATCTACTTCTCAAAGGCGTTGCTTGATAGATGCATATGGATTTTCAGGTGACTACAAACTGTCCTTTCAAAGCTGGTTATGCCATTTCTAGTGATGTTTGTTGTCTTTTTTCCCTTCTTCTAATTACTTTCCCTCTCTAGCCTTTTCATACAAACAGCTTGTACTTTTTTTTGGTTGTATGAATCTTCTACATGTTCATGCAGGGAGATGATAGCTTCCTTAGAAAGAACAAGTGAAATAGAAACCCAATAAAACATGGAATGGTCCATTTAAGACACACATTTTAACAGTAGTCTAGGTACCCACAAGCACACATGGTTGTTTTACAATCTCAATAAACGTTCTCTTGGTTTCGCGAGGCCTCTTTAACGTTAATCATTTGGATCAATGTCAGTACCGCCTAGAGCCCTGCACAGTCTGAATGTCTGATTTTGTGGTAGCGAGCAAGTAGATGCGAGTAACCATTAGCTTTACTACAAGCTTCTTGGGATGTACTACGACCAAATGTTTTCTAGTCATGGGAATGCACAAACCAATTAAGGCGCACATGAAGGAGAGAGTAGTACAGTAGTTAGCTTGAATTTGGCCTCCATGAGTTCCCAGACGAGCTAGCTTGATTCCGATTAAAAGAACCATGAACGGAATAAAACACGATTGACTCAGTTCGTCGAGACACGAGCTTTCTAACTAAACAATCCATATATGTATATGTGTTTTGCAGTTGATTGTTCTCCCGGATCCCATGACAAGCTGGAGAAAAGCAAAACTGAATGAAATCATATGCTCCGGTCATTCTTTTCAAAATGTTATTTGAACATCGATGCAGCCGGCCTCCACTAAAGATAGAACGTTGTCCATTATTATACATTTGCCTCATCATTGTACCAAACGTTATTTCTACTTCCTCTGATCCGTAATAATTATTGTGATTTAAAACTAAAATTAGGACACTTATTATGGATTTAATGGAGTACAACATATGCTATGTTTATATAACAAATTTAGCACATATACGTAACTTCCTCACATGAGAAAACGGAGTATTTTTTTTTGTAGATGTTGGATAGAATAGTCTGGAAGAGTATATACAAGTGTGGGACATATATATACTTAATTAGCATCATGTTCATGAGGATAACAAGAGATCGCGATGTAATGAGTGAAGTTTGCACGGCGACATGATGATCATAGGAGCAAACTCTCGTACTTTCCATCAAATGCAGAGTTTGCCGAGTAAACAGCGTAGAACCATCTCTCAAAAAAATAAAACAGTATAGAGCCAACAGCTACAGAGACCGATCTTAGAATACCATATCTTCATTATGGGAATGAACTCGTCGTCGTACGGTCGAAGACCAGATCTATTAATATGTTCTGCCCGACAAAGCAATTGGCGCCCCGGGAGAGCCGTACTGTTTGCTTTCGGATAATCGTATCATTTCGCGTGCGTGCGGTGTCGTCTCTTTCGATTTTCAAACGGTTTAAACCTAGCTCCTGTTTTCTGTTTGAAGCATCTCTCCAATGCTGGCGTCGGCATTAAAACGGTACGCACAGCCTTGCTTTTCTTGCATAGTTTGTAGTATCAAAGCTAACAAATCACAAGTCACTCAAAATGACAACATGGATCAATCATCTAAACAAAAAAAATACAAAAGGCCTCTATGCATCTTCAAGTCATTTAGAATTAAACCGACACATACAACATTTATACCAGGAAGACATATCTTAGAAGGAGTGGTGGTCCTTCATGAGACGATACATGAATTACATAGGAAAAAGCTTGATGGGGTTCTTTTCAAAATTGATTTCGAGAAGGCATATGATAAGGTAAAATACCTTTTTTGCAATAAGTTCTTCGTATGAAAGGTTTTGATCCTATTTGGTGTGAGAGGATTAGACACTATGTGCAAGGGGGGAGTGTAGGTATTCAAGTTAATGATGATATTTTATATTATTTTCAAACTAGGAAAGGTTTGCGCCAAGGTGATCCTTTGTTCCCGATTTTATTTAATATTATTGCCGATATGTTGGCTATTCTTATTTCTCGGGCTAAGGAAGATGGGAAAGGTGGAAGCTTATTACCACACCTGATTGATGGGGGGATTTCTATATTACAATATGCGGATGATACGATTTTATTTATGGAACATGATATAGCTAAAGCCATTAATATGAAGCTTATTATTTCTATCTTTGAACAGCTATCAGGCCTTAAAATAAATTTTCTTAAGAGTGAAATTTTTTGCTTTGGTAAGGCTAAGGATATGGAGCATCAATATAGAAATATTTTTGGGTGCGAAGCTGGATCCTTAACTTTCAGATATTTGGGTATTCCTATACATCACAGGGCACTCCGAAATGCTGAGTGGAACCCTGTAGAGAACCGTTTTGCATCTAAGTTAAGTTGTTGGCGTGGGAAAATGCTTTCCTACGGTGATAGACTAGTTCTCATTAATTCGGTTCTAACAAGTCTACCTATGTTTATGTTATCCTTCCTGGAAATTTCAGTTGGGGTGAGGAAAAGGTTAGATTACTATAGATCAAATTTGTTCTGGCAATCAGATGAGAATAAAAAGAAATATCGACTTTCTAGGTGGAATATTTTGTGTAGACCTAAAGATCAAGGGGGGTTAGGGATCGAAGTACTTGAGTTAAAGAACAAATGCTTACTCAGTAAGTGGATGTTTACATTGCTCTCGGAAGAGGGTATGTGGCAGCAACTGTTGTATAATAAGGATCTCAAGAATAAAACTCTTTCACAGGTTGAAGCAAAGCTTAATGATTCACAATTTTTGAAAGGACTTATGCATGTAAAGAAATAATTTTTTAACCGGGGTTTTTTTAAGGTGGGTAATGGAATGACTGTTAGGTTCTGGGAAGATGTATGGATGGGGGATGCCCCATTGTGTCAACAGTACCCAACATTATATAACATTGTTCAACATTAAAATATCCTTGTTTCAACAGTTTTGGCTCATACACCATTGAATATCACTTTTAGAAGATGTTTAAATAATAACAAATGGTTACAATGGCTGAATCTATGTCAACGGCTAATGACAATTTCTTTAAATAATGAACCTGATGTGTTTTGTTGGAAACTCACTGATTCCGATATGTTTTCAGTTAAGTCTATGTATCTAGATATGATGAACGGACATGCTATTTACCTTCGTAAATATTTGTGGAAATTAAAGATCCCCTTGAAAATTAAAATCTTTATGTGGTTCCTTAGTAACAAAGTGCTCCTTACTAAGGATAACCTTGCTAAAAGAAAGTGGAATGGGCGTAATGTTGTTTTTGTGATTCCACTGAAACTGTTAACCATTTGTTTATTACTTGCCCATTTGCAAAACTTATTTGGCGTATGGTTTATTTTACTTACAATATTCCTTCACTAGCTAATGTTACTAATATGTTTAGTAAATGGCTTAACGGGGTACGTAAGGAGGATAAACATAAAATTCGTGTGGGTGTATCTGCTTTATCCTGGTCCATTTGGAGGACGAGGAATGATATCATCTTTAATAAACAAAATGGGACTAATTTTTTGCAGGTTATCCGACGCGCTGCTCATTAGATTCAACAATGGGTTTTGCTTCTCCCTATGGAACAACGGGAGGATATGGTTACTGGATGCAACCGGATGCTAGTGGTTGCTCATGATTTCTTTTTCGGGCTACTGGATGGCGACACATTAATAGATTAGCAAATGGATAGGTTGTCTTTATGTTGCATCTTTCTGTGGTTGATTCATGTATCGACCTTAGCCTTCCCATGAGTGTAATCCGGAATTTATTGTAAACTATTTTCGTACGTTTGGTTTAATAAAATTAGCCGTGTGCATCTATTGATGCAGAGGCTGGGCGATGCTCCCATATCTAAAAAAAAGTCATTTAGAATGATGCCAAAAAAAGTCCATACAATTGTCATTAATCGATTGTGTCTAGTATTCGTAGGTTCTCGCTACTTCACATGAAAGAGGTAGGACCACATGTATATCAAGAATGAGGCCCCGTGGACAACCAACAAGAAATTTGAAATTGCAACCCTTCTAAAAACTACATCATTTCGATTAGTCCAAACTACCCAAACTCCTACACGAATTCGAGCTTTCATTTTTCGTCAATCACATTTAGCTAGTTCACAAACATATTAGTTACATTAGCAGGCGGAATGTTTTATTTAAAATGTACAACTCCCCAAACTAGACGAGAAAGTAGATAATAAATAAAAAGATGATCAAGTGTTTCATGTGAATCACAAAGACACACTTTGTACATCCGTTTCGGCGCCATTTAGCAAGGTTGTTTTTGGTAAGCAAATCCTAAAATCCTTATCTTCATTGGTACCTTAATTTCCCACAAGTATTTTTTAAGAAACTTTGTGTGTCCACTCATATAATTAGCATACATAGACTAAAAAAACCCCGTTTGAGTCAAGTGCCATTTGAAATTGTCTCGTTCATTAGTTAAAGCTACCCCCATTAATCTACAAACACTACTACTCCCTCCGATTCATATTAATTGACTTCAATATGGATGTATCTAGAACTAAAATGTCTCTAGATACATCCATATTAGAGTCAATTAATATGAACCGGAGGGAAAAACCTTATTGTCGGTGAACAAAAAATAGCTACTGCCGGCTCACCAGCGCTCGCCGGTGGGAATAGGCCAGTGGTAATGGCTTACCACCGGCGCACCAGCTGGTGCACCAACGGTAACACGAGTTATCCCCGGCGCACCTGCCTAGTGCGCCGGAAGTAAGTTATTCTAGGAAACAAAAAAAGCCTTGCGGAGACGCTTTTACAAGCAGCTCCCTACATTTAAAACAGGAAAGCAATCGAGTCCTAGTTGTTTTTTTGCACAGATCTGAATCTTGAGGCCAAGGAGGAGCTCGAGGCGGCGTGTCGGCAGAGCTCGATGCCGAGGAGGAGCTTGAGGCGGCGTGGACGTCGGAGCTCGAGGCCGAGGAGTTGCTCAAGGCGGCGTGGTCGTCGAAGCTCGAGGCCGAGGAGGAGCTCGAGGCCAAGGGGGAGGAGGAAGCGGCGGCGGTGGCTCTTGGTCAGTGGAGCTCGAGGCCAAAGACGAGGAGTTGTGGTCGGCGGAGCTCGAGGCCAAGGACGAGGCGTTGTGTTCAGCGGAGCTCGAAACGCATCATCATGGCAGGAAAAGGAGAAGAGGAAGAGGAGAGAGGGAAGCGGAAGATGAAGTGTAAGAGAGGAAGAGGAGGAGAGGAGAAGAGGGGAAATTAGGAAGGAAAATAGGAGGATGTGCTGGTTTTAACTTATATACGTAAGTTTACCGCCGGCGCACCACTATGCCTGTGCGCCGAGGGTTAATTTTTTATTTTTTCATGAAAATCTAAAATCTGAAAAAAGTACACTTTCTGTATTTAATTTTTCGAATCCAAATTTTGTCTAAACGACAGTAGGAATCGGATAGGAAATTTTGATATAAATTTTGTTTTCATCGGAGGTCGTATGCAACCACAAATCGCGTTTTACCGAAACATGCCGCCATTTTGCATAATATATCGAAATTTATGTTTTTAAATTTTTGTTGAAACTAGATGACATACCACATGGGCATTTCGACTGATTTTTTTTGATTTTTTTTTTGAAAACTGAAAAATGGCAGCTCCTACCTACGGTGCATCACCATATTGGTGCGCCGGTGGTAATCAAATTACCCCCGGTGCACCAATATGGTGGTGCCCCAGCGGTAAAAGGAGGTGCCATGTTTCCCTGCCCCGAACCTGACCGACCATTATCCCCGGAGCACCAATATGGTTGTGCGCCGACAGTAAGAGGAGCATCACCAGCGCCCCTATATAGTGGTGCGCTGGTGGTAAATAGCACCGGCGTACTTAAAAGGGAGTGCGCCGGCGGTAACCTTTGCAGCTATAGGCCTTTTCTAGTAGTGAAACAAAAGCTATCCAAACTAGTCATTTTCCCATGTTACAACTCGAGTAAATCCTATATTTAAAGGAGTGTAAGATTGTACATCAACGACTAAAACATTCTTATGCAGAGCAATATTGTACAAGGTTGGCTACTGGACAAATAAGCGGTATCACCAAGTCATGCGTGCTAAAAAAAAGAGTAGTCATCCCATCCCCCACCACGAAAGATCCTCGATCAAATAAGTCACATTAAACCCCATCAGCCCCTTCCAAAAACAGAAGAATCTATGAATTTTGCCTAGACTTGCGCGAGTGTTTTGCCACATAAGTACTTGTTATGCAGAATTTATTGCCACATTTTTTAACAATTTGCTAAGTAAGCATATATTCTTTAACTTTGTCAAGTACCTCAAGGCATATCCCCTTGGTCTTTAGATCGGCATACAATGATCTATTTAGTTAGTCGACATTTCACCTTGATTTGATCACTTTGCTAGAAGAAACATGATCCTGAATACAAACAATAGGTACATATGTAGGCTAGTTAGAATGGATTTACTGACACAAGAAGATCTCCAAATGAGAGCATGAGGCAAGTTTTCATTCAAAATGATCTTTCACTGACTTCCATTCTTTATTAAGCAACTTCTTGTAATGCATAGATATGGTTATATATTCAAAAGGCAGACTTGCAGCTTCACATCCAAAAATGTTTCTATAGTCATCTTCTACCTCCTTAACCTTACTAACACAAAAAATGTCACGCTTAAGGAAGTTTATTTTCAACCCATATAATTGTTCGAAGAAACATAAAATCAGTTCCATATTAACTGCTTTTGCCAAATCGTGTTTCAGTAATAGAGTTGTGTCATCTCTGCATATTGCAAGATAGAGATCCCCCAATCCACGTGGTGGGGCACTAAACCTCCAATTTGTTCATCCTCTTTTTCTCTAGCAATGAGTATAGCTAACATCTCCGCAATAATATTGAACAATATAGTAGACAAAAGGGTCCCCTTGACGTAACTCTTTCAACGTCTGAAAATAGAGTTTAATATCATCATTAACTCTAATACCTACACTCCCGCCCTGAATAAACCTTGCAACCCATTCGCAGCACTAAAGCGTGAATCCTTTCAGGCAAAAAGCTTGCTGAAGAAACGACTATTTAATTTTATCATATGCCTTTTCAAAGTCTATTTGAAAAAAAAAACCCATCCATTTCCTTGCTATAAATTTCATGAATGGTCTCATGGAGAACAACAACCCCTTCTAAGAGGTTTCTCCCCGCTATGGAAGCTGATTGAGTAGGTCACACCACCTTATGTGCAATAAGTGTTGCACGGTTAGTTCCCACTTTAGTGAACATTTTGAAGATAACGTTTATCAGACAAAATTGGCCTATATTTCTCGATTCCACTTGCGTACTCCTTCTTAGGTAGGAGAGTAATGACTTCAAAATTTAGTTTAAAAGTGGCAGATCTCTATTATGTAATTGGGTTATTCACTGGATCCGTACGTGGTCTTATCTCCAGTCCGAGGAGCAGCGGGGTGTCATGGAGTATGGGTGCAACCGACTGGAGACGGTAGCACGGGATTTCTTCAGCCGGTGTGGGTGGCGGCTTGATCATAGGATCACTTTGTGATGCCGCTTTGTCTTTTGCTTTATTTTTCTTGCGTTGGTTGATTTTCAGATCAACTTGACATGAGACTTGAGTTGTAATAAGGTTAAAACTAGACTTGAATAAGGTAATAAAGCAGCCGTATGCATCTTTTTGATGCAGAGGCTGTGGCACATCCCCCATTTCGAAAAAAAATGAAATTGGGTGAACCTTTCCATCAAATTTGTTATTGACATTCCAGAACTTTTGGTAAAACTTCGAGGAAACCCATTTGATCCTAGAGCTTTATTATGTTCCATTTGGATATGGTTTCAAACACCTCCTCTTTTGTAAAGTTAGATGTGAGAAAACCATTTTATCGTCAGATAATTGAGGTATATCATGTGTGACTTCCTGTCTCAAGGTGTGTGGTCTGATCATGTATGAGTCAAAGCACGCACCGATACAAAAGCAAATTTGTGTTCCCATTCTACATTTGCTAAAACACAATATAGCTTCTCGTAGGGAGAAACTTCTCTTATACGTGCTAGCCCAAGTAGACTGAAGACTATAAAGAGTAATCTTTCTCAAGTCAAGACTCTCAATGATCACATAAAAAAAAAAGGGCCATCGTGCGTTAAGATTTTCATTATTCTTTTTTCTCTTATCGTCTAATGATATTGAATTTCAGCTTCAGAAATTCTAACTAGCATGGCTAGGAAATGTGGTTTGAGCGCATCTTGTGTCGGTCCATAAATGCCTACCAAAAATCCACTAAAACCCATCATTCTTGGTCTTAATAAAAGCTTAACACAGAAATTCTTCATTTTCATTCTTTGAATTGAGATTTTTTCCATATTAATATCTTTTGAAATACCTCCATAACATCCATGAGGCGGTAGACAATACGACATATAATCTAACCCCTAGAAAGATGTTTGTGAAAGAGAGGTGAAAAATAAGATGTACCTGTCACCGGAATGACAATGACATCTAACTTATTCTCCATAACCGCCTTATGTATTGTACAGTATTTTGCAGGGTCCCATAATCTATCACTATTCCACCATATTCCTCATCTTTTTCGTTAGCTGAATTTTTAAATTCTCGCACTGTGACGAACACAAGTCTGTAACAGGAACACAGTTCTCATGATTATCTGCTCCTCTTTCTCCGTTATCGTGCATGGCCTATTAATTTGGAGCGTCCGTACTACTCGTGGACCCATTGGCTAGATGAAGTCATGTAAGTGTAAAAATCCGCGTTTACATGTATGTTGCCAAGTATGTAGCATAAATCCACCAGTTCGATACTCGAATTTACTGAATAGTAAATTAGTAATAGTTTACGTTTGCTGGAGAAGAAGACCCCATATTTTCGTAAGTTTCTGCGAAAGAAATCATTAAACTTGAATTCAGGTTGAGGTGGGCAAAAACGGTTTCAAGGGTTAGCTGATTTAGGCTTAGTTCATATCTTTTTAATAAACTGCAGGTGTAGATTAGATGTGTCAAAGAAAATAAACTGCTCGGCAGTTTTGCACACCACTACCCGTAGGTACGAGGCTGTATATATATATATATATATATATATATACTGGAACACTTTTTTTTTTGAACTTTTATATATACTGGAACACTTATGAGAACCAATTAAAGTTCGTTCTCATGGTGACCGGTTGGTTCTGCCGCATACGTACGAGTCGATTTCACTTGTACGTACGTATTGGGCTGAACTCTAATTTGAATCATGTACAGAGTAGTACATACAGATTAGAGCTGTCTATCAATTTTGGATGCACAGTACAGTACGGTACCAGGGCTGCCGACTGCCGTAAGTGAAAGTAATCCATGCATACATACGCGAAAGTAATCCATGCATTCAGATATACGAAGATTACGTACTGTATGAATATATATTCTTCGTCGGCATTAATAGCTGTCTGGGTATTTTTGTAACGCATGCAGGTACGTAGCTACCTCCACGCACCACTTCCGTATTGTTTACAGTACTTGTGAGATTTCTGTCAGGGTTGCAAAATTTGACCGCATTCATGACCGCGATACGCGCACGGCCGTGCATCCGTGCGTGAACAGAGCGGAAATCGGCAGTATCATCCGTATCCACCAAAACTGTAGAAAAACGGACGAGAGGAGAGTACTCAACTGTTTTGGTTGTTGTATCTTGTGTTTTGACATACTCAACAATTGTGTTCTAGGAATAATAGGTACGCGGAAATGCACTTTTGAATATGGAAGCATATATGTTCCTGCTATCTAGAAAAATATATTTTAAAATATCAAGAAAAGTATGAATAAAAATCTGGTGAGGGTGCGTTGACATTATATGTGCACACGCCAAATTTCGCGAAAAACTGAAATTTAAAAGATAAAAGAATGTACCGTGGAAAGCTCTTTTTATGCACCATTTTTCGTCTTTTTTCCACACTACACAAATAATGTTGGTTTTCAGTGAAACGACTTTATGGGCATATAACATGTCAACATATATACATCAAATTTTTGTTCGTTTTTTTTTACATTTTATACTATGTTTATAAGTCATTTAAAAAACCGGAGCATATGCTCCCAGGTGCGAAATCACCTCATCCGTACTATAAGGGCAACTTTAGCGGTCCGATATAGATAAATAGACCCTGGCAATCGTTTTGGTCTTACGGATTGGACGACAGGATGAAACCAGCACAACGGCCTGACGCAAACGGGCCACATCATTCACTCTGCTCCATTTCAAGCCTAAATTTAGGCTGCAAATGTGTCGCTACGGCCTGCATATAGCTGTGCGAACCGCCCAAGTGTCCTTCCCATTCTGCCATGGGCCCACCGATCATCAACACAGGAAACATAATTAGTAGTTTCGTTAATATTTGGCTGATCCATCTTTACAGAGTGTTAATCTTAACTAAACTACCATGGTCGTATATACTTGCCGCCGCGCGCCCTGCATGGCCGGGGCTACTCACAATCGCACGGCCTACAGGCAGCTAGTGTGGCTGGAGGGGTCGGCAACATCGAGTACCTGACAGGAGCCCCAAACCTCGCGGTCCCTCTCGTCGCAGCGTGGCTTGGCCCTGGAGATGGACATGATATCCTTCCTATCGCGATCTGGCCCTTCTCCATGGTGGCGTCCTAGCGGGCTCTCTTCGCTAGAAGCTCCGCTTCCATGTCGGTGTCGAAACTAGTCTGGTCCCTCGCCACCACCTCCACAATCACCGCGTCGGTCTCCTCCACACTACTTGGAAAACCCTCATTTGTGGCGCATGTTTTTTGACTTTCTGTGGCGTATATTTCGTGCGCCACAGAAGTCACGTGACAAATATTTATTTTTGTGGCGCATATCTATATGCGCCACAGAATTTCTTAAAACTTCTTTGGCGCACCAGGTAGACATGTGCCACAGAAAACTTCTGTGACGCACCTAGCAATGGTGCGCCATAGAATTGTTTTTTGAATTTTTTAAAAATGGCGGCGTCTAGATCTGGGGCCGACGAAATTTCGCCCTTTTTTTTGAAATTTTCCGGAGGTCGCTGGAGATCGCCGAAGGTGGGTGGTTGGGTGGCTGGGGTGGGTGGAGGAGGAGGAGGGAGGAGGCAGAGGATGCCGGCCGAAGGTGGTGGTGGTGGTGGTCGCCGGAGGAGGAGGAGGAGGTGGTGGTGGGTGGATGGAGGAGGAGGACGAGGAGGTGGTGGTGGTGTTCGCTGGAGGAGGAGGAGGTGGTGGTGGTGGTGGTCGCTGGAGGAGGAGGAGGAGGTGGTGGTCGCCGGAGGAGGAGGAGGTTGACAGGTGGTGGATGAGGAGGAGGAGGAGGGAGAAGAAGGGAGGAGAAGGAGAAGAAGGGAGAAGAAGGGAGGAGGAGGAGAAGTGGAGGAGAGGATGATGATGATGAGGAGGAGGAGAAGAAAGGCACCGCCGAAATTCAAATTTTGGGCTAAGAATTCTGTGGCGCATGTGCATATGGTGCGCCACATAATACTTTTTTGATTTTTTTTTTGATTTTTAGAGGAAAAAATCTTGACTTTGCCGTAACTTTTTACTCTTCTCGGATGTAGAATTTTCTTCCGGTCATTTTGATATATTGTGGCTTTCTTTTTCGAGTTCATATGCAACCAGAAATCCTGTTTTACCGACACACAACGCAGTTTTACAAAAAAAAATCGAAATTCATGTTTGTTAATTCTTAGTGATACTAAATGACATAATACATTGGCACCTGGAAAGATTTTATTTTTTTAATTTTCTATCTTTTTTGTATTTTATAAAGCTAAAAAAGGCGATCGGGAGGGGGTTGTGGAGTTGCGTGGAGAGAAAAAACTCTACAAATTCTGTGGCGCATATGCGTACATGCGCCACAGAAATGTGGCCTGCTCTGGCCCCCACACGGAATTTTGTGGCGCATATTCCAACGTGCGCCAAAGAAGTCCACTTTTCTGTGCCGCATGTGCCACAGAATTGCCTTCACTCATGTGCAGTACCGAACCCTACCTCGGCCCCACAAAGTTTCTGTGGTGCATCTAGCTACATGCGCCAGTGAAAGCAAGAATTCTGTGGAGATGGGTTTTGGAGATGGGCTAATTGCCATTGCTAGAAGCCGGTGTACGTAACGAAAGCACGAAGCACAATCACCTCATATCGCTGGATCTCAGCAGTACAAAAGGAATTGGGGTTCATTCAACCGAATCTGCTGGATCGCTGCATCTCACTCACATTGAAGGAGCGTATCCGAGTAGCAGGATCTTGAGCAGGAACAAACACCCAGTACACTTGAAGGCGGCCATCAATCGTGACATGCGGGCGCTGTCCGTGGTCCACACTCCACAGGGCACCACACCGGTTGACTGCCGTGAGGGAGGCTGGCGACGGGACCCACGTGCGCGCGCGGGTGAGTTGAGTAGAGTATGCCCGCCCGACACACACCCTCTGCTCCACTACCGCTACACTACCACTACTTGAAAAACTAGTGAATCGGCCGTGTGAGTGAGTCACCGTGCGCATCTACACGAAGCAGAATCAACGGCGCAACGTCAACAACTTGCGAGTTTGAAAATAAACGGCGCGAATCGTGTCCTCCAGCCCTTCGTCCAGGCGTCCGGCCGGCGCCGCACCACTCCTCACGTTCGCGGGGTTTTTCGAATTGGCGCGCGCGGATGCATGTGTGTACTGTGTATGTGGCGCCCCGTTCTTCTCCCGGCCAACCACGAGTCCACGAGCACGGTGCTGCACGATCCATCTACTGTACTGTGAAGTGGAAGCGGCTCCGTGGGCGCCTGGGCGCGCGGTGTGTCTCTCGGCTTGCGCTTTGGGCCGCAGAATCGCGGGTAAGAATTTTCCAGACACAGCGTTGGTTATGCTTACTGTTGAGTTTTAGTCTTTGCCAAACACGAGCATGCCCTCTGAACCCTGCCCATATTTTGCGCTCCCTGTGTCGTCCCAACCCTAGCCGCCAAAAACCTTCGATCTGGTGCCTCCCCTGCCGCCGTCCCACCAGTGCCAAAGGTGCCCGGGGGCTGTTTCACGGCGGGGAATTGCTGGTCGCGGATGGGGATGGCGTTGACAAATATCTAATGGCAGATGGGGACGGCGCCGGCAACCATCTGTGCGCGAGTCTAGGGCGGCAAACCCTTGGGCATGGTGCCCACATGGTGCAGCGGTCTCACGGTGTTCTGGGGGTGCCCTTGTCGTGGTGGCGGCGGCTACCCTTAGGCTAACCATGGGGCGACATAGCGGTTGTAGGTCTAGGCTCTCGCCTAGATCCACCATTATGTGGCTGCCGGTCGCCCAGAGGTGCGTGGAGAGGCGGTGCGGTGTATGCTCCCTCCCTCGTTGTGGTGTCGTGTTGGACATCCTACTCGGAACGGAGACCATCGGGCTGGCACAAGTGTGTGGTTCCCATGTTGGCTTGCCTCTTCTTCCGTCGGAAGGGGTTAGCCGACAGGTGTCGCGCGAGGGCCGCTTGCTCGGCCTAAATAAAGGTCGCAGTCCTAGGGTTCCTCTCAAACCAAGTCAAAGACTTGCTTGATGCCTTTCTTCATTGATCTGACCGAAGTGTCGAGTTTCGGAAGGCCCCGCCGGCAAAATCCACTAGGCGATTCATGCATGGAGATTGCCAGATCGGATGGGATTCGGTAGTGCACAACCATGTTTTTTCGGACCGTTTGGTTTTAGAGGGAGCGAGGCGAAGATTTCTAGTCAGTTGCATCGTGTGACACGTCTTTAGTTCCATGGTGAAGTCAATTGCGGAGAATGGCATTGAAGCCGAGATGTGAGGGCTAGTAATGGTGGTTAGAGTCCTGGTGGTGAGGCGGACTTGGCATCATGATTCGTGACCTGGATCAGCGACATCGGCAAGTGGGGGCAACATTACAGGAGAAGTTCATAGTCGAAACTTCAGGGTGAAAGCCCAAGGTCTAGTCTTAATTGGTTATGCGCGGTAATTTCCTTGTTGAAGGAATTCTTTTTGAGAGAGCGCACTTTTTCTAGGGTGAAAACATATGATCTATGATCAAGGCGACGATGACGCTTATGCACGTTTTCCTTCTTGGAGGCATCACTTTTGGAGAAGATGGATTTCTGGTGTTGTCTTGGTAGTGTTAGGTATGGTGCTACAAGGAATATATCACTATAGTAGGACTTTTTTGTAATTTTTTATGGATGTGTTCATCCGTATTACAATTAGGGCACTGCGTTATTGCAGAGGCTGGATGTAACTGATATCTTTGCGATATTAATATATTCTCTTTGTTGAAAAAATGAGCATGCCCTCTACTCCTTCTACACGGTTTGCATGCAATACTCTTGATTACGATAAAAGAAAATTCGATAAAGGGAATATATTAATATCAAAAGATACAAATTACATCCGGCTTCTGCAATAACACAATACAAAAATGATAAATCAGATGCACACAGCCAAAAAAACTAAGAAATAAAAAGTCTCGCTACGGCATTCCAGCCCTAGCAGCAAGAATACATCCACCACCAGGACAACACCTGAACTCTATGCTCTCCAAAAGCGACGTCTCCATGAAGGGAACGGTGCACAAGCACCGTCGTTGCCCGATCAAAAGATCTTAAGTTTTCGCCCTTAAGATAGTCCCCGCTTTCAAAACAATGCCTTCAACAAGGTCATTGTGAGGCACAACTAATTAAGTCTAGACCTAGGATTTTCACCTAAAAGGTAAGACAATGAACTTCACATGTGTTGCCTCCTCCAGTTAAATAGTACTGCTGCGAAATCCATAATATCTAGCAAGTCCCTCAACATCACAAAGACTTGAACCTCCATCGCTAGTCCTTGAAACCGGACTTCATGATATTCTCTGCCTCTGATTTCACCATGGACTAGAATGTCATCTGATGGCAACACATAACATAGGTTCGCGCCGCTCCCTCCAGAACCAAACGGTCAAAATAAAATCATGGGTGTGCACAACTGAGTACCACCAGATCTAGCAAATTCCAGGCATAAGGTGCACTCTTACATTCTCCGGAGGAGCCTTCCGGAACTCATCACTCCGGCTAGATGAAGAAGGACTAGCCTCGGAAAGGTCACCATATTTGCAAAAGAAGAACCCTAGGACAACCACCTTTATTAGGCAGATCGGCCGACCCCACACCGCCGCCCGCCGGTCGACCACATCCAGCAAACCCCAGATCTAGGGCTTCCACCAAAATCTGGCACAAGGCGGGAGCTTCACAAAAATGATGCCTTCAACAAGGTAAACGCCCCCCGAAGATGCCGCCATCGTCGTCTCCTACTGCATCGGAACCCGGCTCTCGCCGGCCTACCGCCTCGCCTCCAACCGCGCACTACAGCCCCTGGGACCGAGCTGCAGGAAATGGAAGCCGCATCCACACCAACCTCCATTGATCTGCCTAGATATGAGTTGACATGCAGTCCTCCGCGCCGCTGCAGACAATGTCTTCCGTAGACCGCGTGCCCTCAATTGCGTACGCCTTGTTCCTGGTAATCCACCAATGTCTTATTAAGGTTATACCATGTACCTTCCGCTCTCCAGTTTCTCGAATGATTCTCTCAAGTGTTTTGAAGTCATAGCTTGATTATGAGATATTCCACCTCCATCTGTCTTCACACATTTGCATCGTGGGAACAAATGCGCACCATCCTCATCTAACCGATGATAGACCAGACATATGGTATCTATACCCACTCCCCTCATTTTATCTTGATTGTCAAGGGCAACCGGTTCTGCGCTAGGCGCAAAAAAATTAATTGATTTAATACACGTGTAAATCAAGTGTCCATATCATACCTAGGCATATGTCGGGCCGGGCCTCGGGCCGGCCCGACGTAAGCCCGACGCAAAAAAATCCGGCCCAAGCCCGGCCCGGCCCGACCAAATACCCACCAAGCCCGTTGGGTCGTCGGGCCGCGGGCCAGGCCGTAGTGTTAAAGTGTGTTTTCGGGCTATCCAGGCCCCGCCCGGCCCGGCAGTTGGGCCAACATTTCTCGGCCCAAGCCCGAGTTTTTCAGGCCGGGCTTCGGGTTGGGCCTCGGGCCGGGCTGCCCATGGCCAAGTCTAGTCCACATTGAATTCCAGCGAAAACCACCCTCACTCGCTGTCGTTGATCAGTGTCCCCACCTTAGCCAATGTATCTTCCATTCCTCTTCTTGTTGATCCAACTAGAATTTGCTCAACATGGAACTCACTTCATCACATAATTCTTTTTCATATCAAATCATGTTTTATCCAAGTTTTTTTTTTTTGAAATGGGGGATATATCACCCCAGCTTCTAGCTTTTTTTATTAGATTATTCACAAAACCTTACAAGAACAATATAAAAGATCAACCTCGAAGCCACCTCACTAAACCTACAGTGAGGGGGTGACAATACACCAACTCACATCATCCAAAAAACATATAAAACATATGAAGTGCCCCTTTCGGCTGGGAATGGAGAAGTCCAATTTTCCCTCTTAACCACTTGATTTGACTTAATTTTTTCCTTAATTTTTATTGACATAGTTAACATGCGAATGAAGATGTACAAATTTGTGGAAAATAGAAGTATATCTAGGAGATCAAAACTGAAAGCTGCCATGTCTACTCTTAAGTCTTAAGAACTAGAGTAAGGAAAATTTTGGGCCCTTTAACAAAGATATTAGAACTCTAACAAGTTTGAGAGGTTGATGATCCAAGCAACAACAATAGAAATTAAATCCACAAATCCTAAGTTCGATGAACTCCTTTATAGAGAGGTGCTATTGGGGAACCAAAGGTCAATAATAAGTTGCTTGATAGAGGGGGATAAAAACACATATCTTTCCATAGGAAATCCTCAAAAGGAGCAACAAAGGTTAGAATTAGAAAATTTTAAAATAAAAATCGTTCTATTTGTGGAGACATTGTTGAAATGAAGGACATCTCTTTAATTTTTTTTTGATAAGTTACATAGTAAAATATGCTTCTGTGGACCCTAATGAAATTCTTAACTTGATCCAACCTATTTGTTAGGTGACATGAATCTAGTCCCCCTAAAACAAATATAGATGTTGAATTGGAAATGTTTTGTTCCAAATACAACCCCTAAAAACTCTAGGAATAGATGACCTGCTAGTTAGGTTCTTCCAAGGTAACTGGGTTACAGTAAGAAAGGGGTTCATTGGTGCGGCAAAGCATTTTGTTATATTCTTGAGGAAACAGAAAGTACCAAAAAGTTAAAATTGGTAGCTAATAACATTAACTCAATTGGGGTGCAAAGTATAAACTATACATTATTTGCCCATGTTGATTTATAAGACCTCAGAACAATCTCTTCTATGAATTTTTCTTCACAAGGTGGTAGCTATATGTATTGTGTAAACATCTTGGAGTTAATCACTTAATTCTGAAACTGAAAGTGCTTTCTTATCGGGCATATTAATTTCTTCCGATGGTATTATTGCTTTCGAGCGCATAGTTGTTAGAATCATGATTTTACTATGCGATTCTATGACTTTACGATCCAAATTAAGAGGAATGATTCAACGATTCTGCTAAGTAGAATCTAATATTTTATGATTCTAGACGTTAAGATCCTACAGTTTGCGATCCTACCATAACGGTTCTGATCTGATACAAAATTTCGATTCTGATAACATTGTCGATCACAATCATATCAAAAAATGCAAGAAACTTGAGTATAACTTTTGTGAATACAATCTGGATCTCTCAAAGGCTTATGAGAAAGTTAACTCGGGATATCTCATAATTATTGTACTAAACTTTGTTGTTTGATATTGTCTAGGTCAACCAGGTTATGGTAAAGAAATCCTTTTAAAGTCAGTTGCACAAGGACAATATACTTCGAGTTAATCAAGAACTGCCATTTTGGCGTGAATTCCATGGGAAATTGTCTTGCTTTTGGGAAAAGTTGACATCAGAGATATGAAAGGGAAACTCGCTGGAAGAGACTAATCAGGGTCCAAGTAGGTCCCACTTGAACAATACTCTCAGAGGTTATGTAGTGAGGACATCCACTGTTGTGTCATGTTTATCATGAACAATTTGGAAATTTCCTAATACCCATCTCAGAGAGGCACATTTTCATCCACTTGTCCTCCAAGAATTTCCTAAGACCTTCGTTAGAGCAAACAAGAAGTCTGGATGCCTTTCCTTCATTGAATTTATGATACAACCATTTATACAAAAGGTTCATTTTTTTGGGTCCTTGAATATTCAAAACCCTCATTTTTTAGGTCTCAGTGGCACATTGAATTTTGCCATACGGTTATTGTACTTTTTCATAGTTACATGTGGGAAATATCTAAAGGAAAGTATCCAGACCACTACATGCACTTATTTGAATAAAGTAGTTCATGTACAACATCTGTTGGTAAATAGAGAGTTATGAAAGACAACTCTTCTGAAGTCATATGCCTTTCTTTCCAACTACCAAACAACATTTCTAGCCTCTCTTCCGCATATTTATGGTCAGTACTCTGCATCTTCAGATAGCGAATCGGAATTTGATGTAATGGTGGGGAAACTTATCCATGTAACAACCAAATAACTCGACATATTGAGCTTGGGGGTCTTGGCCATCTATGAACCATAATAGCTAAGTTTGGAGTAGATGGTTCGTACTTTTAGATGCTTCTATTTTGGATGTTTGCACATGTTTTTTTTCTTTCATTCAATTACATTGGTTGTACTGCATTGCATTTCTCTGTATCGGTGTCTTTTGTAATGTATCGTATATATTTGTGCGACATATTTTATACAAGATTTTTTTTCCTACATCACATCTTTATACTGCATTACGGCATTTATATTGAATTGCACATTCGAAAGTGTTTTCCTATTAAGAAATTGATAAACATTTACTGAAAACTCAAGCCCTAGAATAGTATATCGCTTCTTGCATAAATGGAAACTTAAGACCCGACACATCGCAGCAGCAGCGCAAATCACACACAAATGTACTTCTAAGTTATGTTACACAGCCAAGTTGCTTTTGCAAGATGCTCGACAAAACACATAATTTCAAGAGCGAAGATTAGGAGCAGGCTGTATTGCATCCCACATGCAGAAACAACCAATCAAACCTTTGACAAATGCGAATAAGAATGCTGCAATAAGCTCATAACAGTTGATTGCCTCTAAATCATGTGGAAAAGGCAAGGGCAAGTTCCACGTTACATGCAAACAACAGCCCAATCACTAACTCCTTTTTCCCTAGTCAGCTTAACTAAGATCCATTATCTTGCCACATTGTTAGCTTTATTTCGGCTGCTGTCCGTACCAGGCAGTACGCGGAAAATAGTGAGAAAACGAGACAAGGTACAGCTACCCCATGGGATGGATCCATGCACATGCTTACGGGACAATGTCCAGTGGGATCCTCAGTGGGGCAACGGGGCTCTTTTGGGTCGTATCCTTGTCCTCATTAAAATCCAAAACCATCTAATAAAGTGGTCTTTCCGCCGGTACATAACACTGGATTGAGGAGCTCCTTGAGCTGCTCTTATGCGATTTCTGAAGCAAAAAAAAAACAAGAGAAAACTCTATGAATCTATCAGAATTTTCACATGAAATGCAAGAAGTGTATGTTTTGGCAAATGGAACATGTGATAAATTATAAAGCATCTACTTGCAATTTTCACAAAAAATACGCTTAACCTTCTGATTCAATCATGTAGCAAGGGGTAATTTGCCACCCTGGGTAGACCGTCGTATATAGCCGAACCCAAAACAGCTTTTGAATTTAGTAATGCTCCAGGGGGCACCTGGTTTCCCGGGTCGGGCCGGTTGCGCACTCGTGTGCACGAACTCCTCCCCGACGACACCACAGCCTTTTCCCCTCACCTAAAACCCTTTTCAATTCCGCTCAAGAAGGAATCCGGGGCGTCTTGCCAAAATCCAATCAAGGCCACTGCTTGTGTGGGCTTATGGGCAAGTCGAGCTTGGTAACCATTTCTTTAATCCAAGAGTACTGAACTGTCCTAGTCACCATGTCAAACATGATTTTTTAATCTCTACGTCCCCCTTTCTGCTTTTTAAGTAGGGAGTTTGTAGTATGTTAATTAGGACTTGCCAGAGGAGAGTCCCAGCCTTTTTTTTTCTCTGTTTCTTTATGCTGGTTTAACCCTCTTCTGCAGATTCTTGATCAGCCTTTGGAGATTTTCTGATGGAAATTCAAAGTGCTGAACTTCAGCAAGACAGAAGTTTACCTGGATTTGGAGTTATTGCAATGGCCGTAACATTCCCTAGGTTACTTCTTTGTTTAGCGCTCGACAATGTTTTGGTGCAGTATTATTAAGCCTGACAGTGCATAGAGATTAATCCCCGCATATTCAGGTACTAGCCAACTCCTGTCTGATCTCGTTGAATACTGCCGCGCAAGCTAGGCCATTAAACGCTCGACTCACGTTCCCATGCAAGTGTTGAAGGCGGCCGCATTTTGGACCTCGAATTCTAGCCTCGGAAGGCAGAGTGAAATTGACCTCTAATTTAGCGCGGTGTTCAACTGAACGTTACTGTTATAAAAGTAAGCCGGCTACGGAGGGAGACCTATCACTATCAAATGTAGCCGTAGCGGCGAGCTACTCCCGCCCCACTACTCTCCTCTTCAACACACGAGTAGCACGGGACACGAACGCAACTGCCAATCTCACACTGCTCCACGCTAGCTGCTACTGTCACTGAGTGCACTGTATGTACTGTCACTGAGTATATCTACTAATATCCTACTACTTGTAGCATCTTCAGATTACATGTTCAACTCCACAATTGCTAATTTCAGTCAACAATGACGGCATGTTTGGAACGTAGAAAATTCAAGGGAAAATTGTACAATTCTGGTGGGTTTTGCGGAAATTCGCACTTTGCAAACATAGCTATAAATGTAACAGTTGCTAACGACACACTGATCGCTCTGGAAATTCAGAGAAAAAATGATTGTCACGTATATGTGGCTTGTGATAGCACAGAAAACTTGCAAATACTTTTCGCACACCGAACTAGTCGTTAGCCAGGTTGATCAGCACCATACCACGATGCAGGCCACGACTCGGCCTCAACCTGAGTTGTTAACACCAGTCACTCCTTTTCAATTCTCTTCAACAGTAGTCAGTAGTCACCGGTAATTTATAGCTGAACATGGCATGGGCGCATGGCACAGTTTACTACTCGCATTTCCAGATAGCTACCTTATTAAGTACACTTCTAAGAGAAAGAGAGGATGGTTTGTCTACTGCTACTGAGATGGATCCAAGTCCAAAATTGTGTGTTAAGATGCATATCTACAGTGGTCCATCAGCCGACTAGGATACTTCATCAGGGCTGTTTGAAAGAAGTGGTGCGATTGTGCTGCACGAATACACCTGAAAAAATCGAGTATTGTACTAGTAGCCGAGATCATTTAGGTCAAACTCTAGATTAGCTTGGCTCTAAGACTGTCCTCAGAGCCAATATTATGTGCTTCTTAGAGCCAAGATTCTGTGCAATTATACTAGAGCGTCAGACACGAGGAAGCACTCGTGGCAGCCGAAGTAATGTCTAGCGCAATAATGACTGAAGAACACCGCCCAAGTTTTCCAAGAGCAAAACATGTAAGCACCGGGGTCAACCAATTGACCGAGATTATCATATAGGCAGCTCCTGCATCACTTGCAGGCCTGTAGCTGAATATCTGCTTAAGAAGTTAAAGGGTATCTTGGCTGTTGCATTTTGCATAGCGTCACCTTCAAACGCTTGTGTAGTTTGTTAAGGAATCTCCATGTTGATATTCTCTTTTTTTTGTCAGGAATCTCCCCGGTGTTGATCTGCATAGTATCACTATTCCGATAGACATTTTCAGGCATATGTTCAAGTAAATCTTTATCGGGGTTTTCTACAAGGCATGTTGGGATATTGCCAAGCTGGAAACAATTCAAGTCATCCACCAATTCTTCAACCTTCACATGGCAAACCTTCATCGGTTAAACTCCGTCAACATAGCTTATATCCCAAAGAAAGATGGGGCCTAAGACATCTCGGACATTAGATCTATAAGTCTAATTTACTCCATTGCCAAATTCAATGCAAAGATGATAGCCGCCAGCCTAGCCCCGTTTATGAATTCCCTAATCTTCAAAGTTCAAAGTGCTTTATCAAGAAAAGATGAGTTCATCAAAACTTCACGTATCTTCGAAACCTCGCTATGAAGTTTCAACACTCAAAAATGCCTTGCCTCCTATTCAAACTTGACAAAGTGATTATTTCCAATATCCTGAAGACCAAATAGCTTGAAAGTTGGTCGCCGGAAGTTGGATGAATGTTACTATGGCCAGCCGAAGAATGCTGGTACACTCAATCCTCACATCCCAATCTATATACCATATCACCTCTCTTGAGCTCCCCAAAGACGTCCTCGAAAAGATCATGACTCTTCTTCACGCATGCTTGTGGGCCAGGTGTGACAAGGTCTCATCGGAGGAAAATGCAAAGTTATTTTGGATTTGGCGTGCCTACCAACCAAGATTAGTGACCTAGGTATTTTGAACCTCAAGAAATTTGCAACCCCTCTCTAGTTCCGTTGGCTACGGCTGAAATGGACCAACGAATCAATGGCTTGGATTCGTATTAGAAACCCTTGCAACGAGAATGATCTTATATATCTTAGATGTGCCAATATCGTTACTATTAGGGACATGGGGAAAGAAAACAATTGGCCTCCCCATGGATTTCCGGTATTCGACCTAAATACACTGCTCCAAAGATTATCGCTCTCGTAAAAAAGAAAAGAAAATGCCGGCCAAAAAATTTTATAGGATAATTTTGGATCACACATATTGACTTGAGGCGAAGTGTTGACATTGAGCACATCCAACAATTCGTCTTGCTTTGGGTGTTTCTCTCTGACGTAAAACTATCCGTTGGAGTCCAGGATACAATCTTTGGGAAGTTCACAAGTGATGGATCCTACACCGCCGCCTCTGCCTACAAAATGCAATTTGAAGGACTCATTCTTTCTCCTAGGGAAGTCACTATTTGGAAAATTTTGTTGGAGATATGCCCAAGAGGCAATAATAAAGTGGTTATTATAATATCTTTGTGTTTATGATAAATGTTTATATACCATGCTATAATTGTATTAACCGAAACATTGATACATGTGTGTTATGTAAACAACAAGGAGTCCCTAGTAAGCCTCTTGTATAACTAGCTTGTTGATTAATAGATGATCATGGTTTCGTGATCATGAACATTGGATGTTATTAATAACAAGGTTATGTCATTAGTTGAATGATATAATGGACACACACCCAAATGAGCATAGCATAAGATCAAGTCATTAAGTTCATTTGCTATAAGCTTTCAATACATAGTTGTCTTAATCCTTCGACCATGAGATCATGTAAATCACTTACACCGAAAGGGTACTTTGATTACATCAAACGTCATTGCGTAAATGGGTGACAATAAAGGTGGGATTAAGTATTTGGAAAGTGTGAGTTGAGGCATATGGATCAACAGTGGGATTTGTCCATCCCGATGACGGATAGATATACTCTGGGCCCTCTCGGTGGAATGTCATCTGATTAGCTTGCAAGCATATGAATAGTTCATAAGAGATCACATACCACGGTACGAGTAAAGAGTACTTGTCGGTAACGAGGTTGAACAAGGTATGGAGATACCGAAAATCAAACCTCGGACAAGTAAAATATCGCGAGACAAAGGGAATTGGCATCGTATGTAAATGGTTCAATCGATCACTAAGTCATCGTTGAATATGTGGGAGCCATTATGGATCTCCAGATCCCGCTATTGGTTATTGCTCGGAGAGGAGTCTCGACCATGTCTGCATAGTTCGCGAACCGTAGGGTGACGCGCTAAGGTTCGATGTCGCATAAGTAGATTTGAATATGGTATGGAGACGAAGTTTGTTCGGAGTCTCGGATGTGATCCAGGATGTCACGAGGAGGTCCGGAAGAGTCCGGAGAATAAGATTCATATAAGGGAAGTTGATTTCGGGTTTTCGGAAATGTTCGGGATTGTTCCGGTGTTGACTGGAAGGTTCTAGAAGGTTCCGGAAGGTTCCACCATGGGGCCCACGACCCGGGAGGCCCACCGTGGGCCGAGGGGATGCTCCCTGGCCTAATGGGCCAGGGGCACTTGGCCCCCAAGGCCCAGGCCGGCCATACCCCCTAGGGTTTCGGGGATCAACTTGGGGAGGGGAAAGGCCTCTCCCCCTTGGCCGCCCCCCCAACCCTAGATGGGAAGGGGGCCACCTTGGCCGGCCCCCTATATAAAGAGGGGAGGGTGGCCGGCCACACCATCCCCCCATTGCCTCCTCCGGCCGCCTCTCCCTCCACCATACGCTGTCCGGCTTAGGCGAAGCCCTGCAGTTTTCTTCCTCCACCACCACCACCACGCCGTCGTGCTGCTGGACGTTGGAGGAGATCTACCACACCTCCTGCCCGCTGGAACGGGAGAGGAAGGAGCTTCATCGACACCGTACGTGCGACCGAGTACGGAAGTGCTGCCGGATTGCAGCACCGGGGACGATCGTCTACACCAACAACGAGATTAATCTCGTAGGCTTTGGAATCTTCGAGGGTTAGTCTCATCTCCACCTCGTTGCTTAGATCTAGTAGATTGGATCTTGGGTGTTCCATAGATTAGATCTGTTGGTTTTATTCGCTTTGCGGTAGGAAAATTTTTGTTTTCTATGCAACGAACCCCATCAGTGGTATCAGAGCCACGTCTATGCATAGATCTGTTGCACGAGTAGAACACAATGGTTTGTGGGCGGTGATGCTTTTGTTGCTTTAGTTTGTGTACTTTGCTTCTTGCGGGATGGTGGGATGAAGCGGCCCGGGCTAACTTTACATGACCGCGTCTCATGAGACTTGCTCCACGCTTGACATGCAACTTGTATTGCATAAGTGGCTTTGCGGGTGTCTCTCTCCCACCATAGTGAAGATTGTAATTTGCACTTCTATTGTCAACACTAGTATCACCGTTGTGGTTCATGTTCGTAGGTAGATTGGATCTTACTCGAAAACCCTAAACCACGTAAAGATGCAAACCAAATTAGAGGCGTCTAACTTGTTTTTGCAGGGTTTGGTGATGTGATATGGCCATAATGTGATGATGATTATATTCGATGTATGAGATGTTCATTGATGTATTATGGCAACCGGCAGGAGCCTAATGGTTGTCTTTAATTTTTGTTAAAGACCTGCGTGTCTATTCATCATGTAATAGCTTTATTCCAAGTAGTTGTTATAGTAGCTATAAGTGATGGACAACCATGAAGCGGCGCCACTGACCTTGACGCCATGCTGGTGATGATGGAGATCATGTCCGTGCTTTGGAGATGGAGATCAAAAGCACAAGAAGAAAGGCCATATCATATCACACATTATGAATTGCATGTGATGTTAATCCTTTTATGCATCTTATTTTGCTTACATCGCGACGGTAGCATTATAAGATGATCCCTCTCACTAAATATCAAGATAATAAAGTGTTCATCCTTAGTATGCACCGTTGCTAAGACTTGTCGTTTCGAAGCATCTCGTGATGATCGGGTGTGATAGACTCTACATGTGCATACAACGGGTGCAAGCCAGATTTGCACACGCGGATACTAAGGTTGCCTTGACGAGCCTAGCATGTACAGACATGGTCTCGGAACACGGGATACCGAAAGGTAGAGCATGAGTCATATGAATGATATGATGAACACTTTGAGTGTTCGCCTTTGAAACTACATCTTTTCTCGTGAAGATCGGACTTGGTGTAGTGGATTTGGTTCGTGTAATCACTAAGACAATGCGAGGGATGTTGTTTTGAGTGGGAGTTCACCTAGTTAATTTAAGAATTAAAACTGAACTCATTTTATCATAAACTTAGTCTAAACTCTTTGCAAATATGTTGTAGATCATGGCGCCCCCCCCATCAATTTTAAAGTTCCTAGAGAAAGAAAAGCTTAAGGGCAATGGTAGCAACTTCACTGACTGGTCCCGTCATGTGAGGATTTTCCTCACTGGCGTGAGCATGCAATTTGTGCTCGAAGCACCGCTAGGTCCCCCACCACCTCCCAGTGTCCGAGGACATAAAGAATGTTTATGAGACTCGGGTAACTCGGTACTCCGAAATTCAGTGTGCCATCTTGTGCAGTTTAGAGGCAGAGCTCCAAAAGCGTTTTGAGCACCACGACCCATGTGAGATGATGCGTGAGCTCAAACTTATCTTTGAGACTCTGCAGCCGTGGAGAGCTATGAGGCCTCGAAACAGTTCTTTAACTGCATGATGGAAGAGGGCAGCTCCGTTAGTGAGCACATGTTCGCCATGTCCGGACATGCGAAGAAGCTCAATGACTTGGGGATTGTGATCCCTAACAAGCTGGGTATTCATCGTGTCCTCCAATCACCACCAAGTTACAAGAACTTCGTGATGAACTACAACATGCAGAACATGAACAAAGAGTTACCTGAACTCTTCTCCATGCTGAAGTCTGCTGAAGTAGAAATAAAGAAGGAGAACCAAGTGTTGATGGTCAACAAGACCACCAGTTTCAAGAAGCAGGGCAAGCCTAACAAGGGCAACTTCAAGAAGGGCGGCAAGAAAGTTGCAGCGCCTCCTGAGAAGCCTAAGGCTGGTCCCAAACCTGAGACTGTGTGCTACTACTGCCAGGGGAAGGGGCACTGGAAGCGGAACTGCACCAAATACTTGGCCGATCTGAAGAGCGGCCATGCCAAGAAGAAAGGTATATTTGATATACATGTTATAGATGTCTATCTTACTGGTTCTCGTAGTAGTGCCTGGGTATTTGATACTGGTTCGGTTGCTCACATTTGTAACTCGAAACAGGAACTGCGGAATAAACGAAGCCTGGCAAGGGACGAGGTGACGATGCGCGTTGGAAATGGATCCAAGGTCGATGTGATCGCCGTCGGCACGCTCCCCCTACATCTACCTTCGGGATTAGTTTTAAACCTTAATAATTGTTATTTGGTACCTGCGTTGAGCATGAACATTATATCTGGATCTTGTTTGATGCAAGACGGTTATTCGTTTAAGTCTGAGAATAATGGTTGTTCGATTTATATGAGTAATGTCTTTTATGGCCATGCACCTGAGATGAATGGTTTATTCTTGTTAAATCTCGATAGTAGTGATACACATGTTCATAACATTGATGCTAAGCGAATTAAATTGAATGATAATTCTACTTATATGTGGCACTGTCGTCTTGGTCATATTGGAGTGAAGCGCATGAAGAAACTCCATTCCGATGGACTTCTTGAGTCACTTGACTTTGAGTCACTTGACAGATGCGAAGCATGTCTAATGGGAAAAATGACTAAGACTCCATTTTCTGGCACAATGGAGCGAGCTACAGACTTATTGGAAATCATACATACCGATGTGTGTGGACCAATGAGTGTAGCATCGCGGTGGTTATCGTTATGTTCTAACCTTCACGGATGATCTGAGTAGATATGGGTATATTTACTTTATGAAACACAAGTCCGAGACTTTTGAGAAGTTCAAGGAATTCCAAAGTGAAGTAGAAAATCAACGTAACAAGAAGATTAAGTTTCTGCGTTCTGATCGCGGAGGCGAATATCTGAGTTATGAGTTTGGCATGCATTTAAAGAAATGCGGAATACTTTCACAGTTGACACCGCCGGGAACACCACAGCGTAATGGTGTGTCCGAACGTCGTAATCGAACTCTCTTAGATATGGTTCGTTCTATGATGTCTCTTACCGATTTGCCATTATCGTTTTGGGGCTATGCTTTAGAGACAAGCCGCATTCACTTTAAATAGGGCACCATCTAAATCCGTTGAAACGACACCGTATGAATTATGGTTTGGAAAGAAACCTAAGCTGTCGTTCCTTAAAGTTTGGGGTTGCGATGCTTATGTAAAGAAGTTACAACCTGACAAGCTAGAACCCAAAGCGGAGAAATGCGTCTTCATAGGATACCCTAAAGAAACAATTGGGTATACTTTCTATCACAGATCCGAAGGCAAAATCTTTGTTGCCAAGAACGGATCCTTTCTTGAGAAGGAGTTTCTCACTAAAGAAGTGACTGGAAGAAAAGTAGAACTCGACGAGGTTGATGAACCTTCTCTCATAGATCAGAGTAGCGCAGTGCCGGAAGAAGTTCCTGTGCAGCCTACACCGATAGGAGAGGAAGCAAATGATGATGATCATGAAACTTCGAACGAGGAAGCTACTGAACCTCGCAGATCGACGAGGGAACGTACCACTCTGATTGGTATGATCCTGTCTAAATGTCATGATTGTGGACAACAATGATGAGGACCCTGCGACGTATGAAGAAGCGATGATGAGCCCGATTCCAACAAATGGCAAGAAGCCATGAAATCCGAAATGGGATCCATGTATGATAACAAAGTATGGACTTTGGTAGACTTACCTGATAGCCGCAAGGCTGTCGAGAATAAATGGATCTTCAAGAGAAAAACAGATGCTGATGGTAATATTACTGTCTATAAAGCTCGACTTGTCGCAAAGGGTTTCCGACAAATTCAAGGAGTTGACTACGATGAGACTTTCTCACCTGTAGCGAAGCTAAAGTCTGTGAGGATTTTGTTAGCAATAGCTGCATTTTTCGATTATGAGATTTGGCAGATGGATGTCAAAACGGCGTTCCTTAATGGTGACATTGAGGAAGAGTTGTATATGGTACAACCCAAAGGTTTTGTCGATCCTAAAAATGCTGACAAGGTATGCAAACTTCAGCGTTCCATTTATGGACTGAAGCAAGCATCCCGGAGTTGGAACCTACGCTTTGATAGAGTGATCAAAGATTTTGGTTTTATACGGACTCATGGTGAGGCCTATATTTACAAGAAAGTGAGTGGGAGCTCTGTAGCGTTCCTGATATTATATGTAGATGACATATTATTGATTGGGAATGATATAGAACTTTTAAGCAGCATTAAAGGTTATTTGAATAAGTCTTTTTCAATGAAAGACCTTGGTGAAGCAGCATACATTTTAGGCATCAAGATTTATAGAGATAGATCAAGACGCCTAATAGGCCTTTCACAAAGTACATACCTGGACAAGATTCTAAAGAAGTTTAGAATGGATGAAAGCAAGAAAGGGTTCTTGCCTATGTTGCCAGGTAAGGTCTTGAGTAAGACTCAAGGTCCGGCTACGGCAGATGAAAGAGAGAGGATGAGCAAAATCCCCTATGCTTCGGCAGTAGGCTCTATCATGTACGCCATGCTGTGTACTAGACCGGATATCGCACATGCTGTTAGTTTGACCAGCAGATATCAAAGTGATCCAGGGATGGAACACTGGACAGCGGTCAAGAATATCCTGAAGTACTTGAAAAGGACTAAGGATATGTTTCTTTGTTATGGCGGTGACCAAGAGCTCGTTGTAACCAGTTACACCGATGCAAGTTGGAACACCGACCCTGATGACTCTAAGTCTCAGTCTGGGTACGTGTTTATATTGAATGGTGCGGCAGTAAGCTGGAGCAGTTCCAAGCAATGCACGGTGGCGAAATCTTCAACAGAATCTGAATATATAGCGGCTTCAGAGGCTTCATCGGAAGCGGTATGGATGAAGAGGTTCATTGTTGAGCTTGGTGTGGTTCCTAGTGCATTGGACCCGCTAGTCATTTACTGTGACAACACGGGTGCCATCGCCAATGCAAAGGAACCAAGGTCACACAAGAAGCTGAAGCATATCAAGCTGCGTTTTCATTCGATTCGTGAGTACATCGAAGATGGTGAAGTAGAGATTTGCAAAGTACACACGGATCTGAATGTTGCAGATCCGTTGACTAAAGCTCTCCCAAGGGCAAAGCATGACCAACACCAGAATGCCATGGGTGTTAGGTACCTTACAATGTAATCTAGATTATTGACTCTAGTGCAAGTGGGAGACTGTTGGAGATATGCCCAAGAGGCAATAATAAAGTGGTTATTATAATATCTTTGTGTTTATGATAAATGTTTATATACCATGCTATAATTGTATTAACCGAAACATTGATACATGTGTGTTATGTAAACAACAAGGAGTCCCTAGTAAGCCTCTTGTATAACTAGCTTGTTGATTAATAGATGATCATGGTTTCGTGATCATGAACATTGGATGTTATTAATAACAAGGTTATGTCATTAGTTGAATGATATAATGGACACACACCCAAATGAGCATAGCATAAGATCAAGTCATTAAGTTCATTTGCTATAAGCTTTCAATACATAGTTGTCTTAATCCTTCGACCATGAGATCATGTAAATCACTTACACCGAAAGGGTACTTTGATTACATCAAACGTCATTGCGTAAATGGGTGACAATAAAGGTGGGATTAAGTATTTGGAAAGTGTGAGTTGAGGCATATGAATCAACAGTGGGATTTGTCCATCCTGATGACGGATAGATATACTCTGGGCCCTCTCGGTGGAATGTCATCTGATTAGCTTGCAAGCATATGAATAGTTCATAAGAGATCACATACCACGGTACGAGTAAAGAGTACTTGTCGGTAACGAGGTTGAACAAGGTATGGAGATACCGATGATCAAACCTCGGACAAGTAAAATATCGCGAGACAAAGGGAATTGGCATCGTATGTAAATGGTTCAATCGATCACTAAGTCATCGTTGAATATGTGGGAGCCATTATGGATCTCCAGATCCCGCTATTGGTTATTGCTCGGAGAGGAGTCTCGACCATGTCTGCATAGTTCGCGAACCGTAGGGTGACGCGCTTAAGGTTCGATGTCGCATAAGTAGATTTGAATATGGTATGGAGACGAAGTTTGTTCGGAGTCTCGGATGTGATCCAGGATGTCACGAGGAGGTCCGGAAGAGTCCGGAGAATAAGATTCATATAAGGGAAGTTGATTTCTGGGTTTTCGGAAATGTTCGGGATTGTTCCGGTGTTGATGGAAGGTTCTAGAAGGTTCCGGAAGGTTCCACCATGGGGCCCACGACCCGGGAGGCCCACCGTGGGCCGAGGGGATGCTCCCTGGCCTAATGGGCCAGGGGCACTTGGCCCCCAAGGCCCAGGCCGGCCATACCCCCTAGGGTTTCCTGGGGGGATCAACTTGGGGGAGGGGAAACCCCCTTGGCCGCCGCCCCCCAACCCTAGATGGGAAGGGGGCCACCTTGGCCGGCCAGCCCCCTATATAAAGAGGGGGTGGCCGGCCACACCATCCCCCCATTGCCTCCTCCTCTGGCCGCCTCTCCCTCCACCATACGCTGTCCGGCTTAGGCGAAGCCCTGCAGTTTTCTTCCTCCACCACCACCACCACGCCGTCGTGCTGCTGGACGTTGGAGGAGATCTACCACACCTCCGCTGCCCGCTGGAACGGGAGAGGAAGGAGCTTCATCGACACCGTACGTGCGACCGAGTACGGAAGTGCTGCCGGATTGCAGCACCGGGGACGATCGTCTACACCAACAACGAGATTAATCTCGTAGGCTTTGGAATCTTCGAGGGTTAGTCTCATCTCCACCTCGTTGCTTAGATCTAGTAGATTGGATCTTGGGTGTTCCATAGATTAGATCTGTTGGTTTTATTCGCTTTGCGGTAGGAAAATTTTTGTTTTCTATGCAACGAACCCCATCAAATTTTGGGCACCTCCTAAATACAAGTTCTTTACTTGGTTGGTCTTGCAAAATATAGTTTGAACGGCGGATCAGTTGGAGCTGCGGGAGTTGGCCCGATTGTGGAAATTGTCCTCTATGTATCCAAGTTCAAGAATCCTCATCGCGTCTCCTTTTCAAATGTCGAGTATCTCTTCGCATTTGGAATTCAATCCTACCTTTGGGCCGGTCAACATGATATCGATACCTCTTCGTTGGGCGATTGAAACCACCACTGAAGATTGGTGGATGATGATGGCGTGTCGAGGCAAACCCTAAAAAAGCTACGGCCTCCTTGCTAATGCTTGTCTCTTGGGAAGTGTGTGAAGAGAGAAATGCAAGGATTTTCCGACACCATGCTGTTAGGTTGATCTCCACCACGTACGAGCCCAACGGCTCGACGTGCCCTTTGACTGCACCCTGATCGGGGGCGCCCAACCGTTCATTGGTTAGTGGGTCCCTATCGCCCGTGCTATATAAAGTGGTGGGGGCCTGTGGCACGCATCACGAGGTTGCTCTGAGCTGCCACTCGCCCCACCGACATACCCACCGATTAGGGTTTCGCACAGTGCCGACGGGAAGTGCCGCCATCGCCGCCACGACCTCACCCACGCCACCAACGTCGCCACCATGTCGACGTCCGAAGGTTCATCCTCCAAGGGAGAAGGTAACCCTCTGCCCCTCTTGTTCTCTCTCTCTCTCTTCAACGCACAGTACCAGTACATTTGTTTATAGAGATAGTCCTACTCGATTAGATCTACTCTAGTTGATCCGCGAGAAATAACATTGGTATGAGAGCATCTAGTGCTAGATCTCAATCGGTAGGAAGGAAAGAAAAACAAATAAAAACCCTAGATCGCATCCTTGTGCACCGAACCCTAACCTAACAGTAATAAAGATGGAAAAGAAACCCTTACTAGCCAGGTGAAAGAGCATGGAGCCCCCATGTGTGGTTTTGGTAATTAATTACAATCCGTATGGACTAATGTTTGCATTGTAGGAGTTGTCCATAGGCAATACTTGAACCATAAGTTGGCTTCAAGGTTGCAATAAGAAGAAATGAAGTGCAAGTTCAAGATAAGCCAACTCAAAGAGATCATATGCTTGAATCTTGTCATTCATATTATGTTCATGGATATGTGAAGATGCACCGAAGAAGAAGCTCTCCCATAGTGGATTATGGGGAAACAATCCACAAGACTTCATCCAGCAAGCACAATCAAGAAAGGCGTTCCATCTTGTTGCGGTCAAGATCGTCATCATCGAGCTCAAGTGGAATGCGCAAGGTTAAGGTTTGCTCTTGATAAGGTTTCTTTCTTACCGGTCTCATGGTTTAGTTGGGAGACCGGTTTACATGCTAGGTGTCGTACTATCAAGGGGCTCTCAGTGAGTAACTCGATCGTATCATTCGGAGTGCGGTCAAACCTTTGCATCCTTGCATCATCTTTCTTGGTTGGTATTTGGATCTTATCCATGTGGTGTTTTAGAGATTGTGATTATTTCCATGACAAGCTCTAGTTCATCGAAAACGGATTTCGCATAGATCACTTGTTGCATTTTCGAGTTTGGTGATTTTCTCGGTTTCTCGTATTGAGGTGTTGCACCTCTAAAATGAATAGAAAATCACCCCCACTAGTTTCCATATTTTCAATGAAATTGGTTTTGTTGCATTTGGATTTTCCTATCTCTAGATGTTGCATTTCTAGTTTTTTTCCTTTTAGTTTAAAAGAAATGAAATAGAAAAAAGAAGGATGGGGCGCCGCGGCCGGTACTTCCGGCAGAGCTACCGGCTCAGGTGATGGAAAAGGGAGGATGCTCCCAGTAACCCTCCTGGGGGCAGCGCCCCGTGGCCAGTACCGACGGCGGTACCGTGGCCGGTGGTACCGCCCCGACGGCGACTGGTAGTGTCGGCCTCGTGCCTCCCCGCGCAGCGCAGCACGGCTCACCCCATGGCCGACACGTCAACACGCGGCCGGTAGTACCGGGCTGATCTGGTCGGTACTACCGGCCCAGCCTGGCCACGCCCAATGGGCAGAAATCCCTTCCCCTTTTAAGCCTTTCTTTTTTCTCTCTCTCTCTTGAGTGTTACTTCTTCTTCCTCCTCTCTCTCTCTCCCTCTCTCAAGCTTTCCTCTCCATTGTTTGACTCTTTGTGAGCTTGAGATCTTTCTCTCCATCCAATGATTCTTGCATCTATTTGAGAGAAATATTGAGGAGATCTAGGTCCACACTTTGACCAAACCAAATCATCTCTTTGTGAGTGAATCTTTGGGATCTAGATCTTGGAAATTTTGTGTTCCTTTGTTCTTCCTCTCTTATTCCCCCAATAGCTTTAGTAGCTTTGTTGGAATTTGAGAGTGAAGGATTTGGGCATCTTTGTGGTGTACTTGCCATTGCATTTGGTGCATCGATTTGACTTCTCCACGGTGATACGTGGAGGTGAAAGTTCGTGAGATATTCACTTTGGGAGCTTGTTCCCGGAGCTTGTTCCTCTTGGGTCTTTGGACCCTAGACGGCTTAGTGGTCTTTGTGATGTTCTTGGGGACTCCAACTAAGTTGTAGAGATTCTTCAAGGGCAAGGCCTTTGTGGCGATTTATTGGGAGCCTCCAATTAAGTTGTGGAGATAGCCCCAAGCTTTGTGCGGGTTCGGTGACCACCCTAAGGTTCCATAGTGGATCGAGGACATCCCTTTTGGTGGGAATTCTCGAGGAGAATATGGTGGCCCTCGTGCGTTTGGAGTGACTTGTCCTTCGCACCGCTCCAACGAAGAGTAGCACTCGCAAGAGTATGAACTTCACGATACATCATTGTCTCCGCGTCACTTCGGTTATTCCTATACCCGAGCTCTTTACTTATGCACTTTACATTGTGATAGCCTTCGTGCTTGAAGTTATATATCTTGCTATCACATAGTTACTTGTATTGCTTAGCATAAGTTCTTGGTGCACATAGGTGAACCCTAGTTATATAGGTTTTGTGCTTGAAAAATTAAACACTAGTTTTATTTCGCACTTGTTAAGACATATTCGTAAAAAAAATTAAACCGCCTATTCACTCCCCCTCTAGGCGGCATCCATGTACTTTCACCAGGGCCTTGGGCTCGCTGGCGAGGAGGAACAGCGGGCAGTGGGGCACAACGCCACCATGCGCCAAAAGAACACCGGCCGCAGCGCAGCAGCAACGCTTGAGGTCGCCGGAAAAGGGCGCCGCCACCTGAGCTACTTGTCGGTGGTGCGCCCACGCTCGGGTGCACACGTCGGCAAGAGGGCCAGGGCGCCACCATTCTTCCTCCGGCCGCTGGTTGTTGCCGTCCGCAGCTAGAGAGCGCGACGTTTTCGTGCCGACGTGGTTGTGCTGGAGAAAGAAGAGGGAAAGGGGAGGCGATGCGCGCCCGCTTGTCGCCGTCATGCTGCGTGGCTGCGCGCGCGGGAGGAGCTGCCGGCGGCGGTGCCACCACAAAGAGACATAGAGGGAATCCAGGGGAAATGGAATAGGTTTAGGGTTCCAGGGGCGGTGGTTTCGGCCACCTCTTATATGGCCCGAGAAGGATGCTCGAACGTCGATGAGATCCGACCGTCGTAGTTAGCCGATGCGCAGGGAAGGCCGCGGCAGGCCATGGGTTGCCAAACAGGTCGTGGGCCGTGGGCCAGCATGCCAAAAATTAACGCGCCCGAGCGGCGCACAAAGAATTTTGGTCAGTGGGCTGTGGGCCACGGGAGCAATTTTGGGTTGCGCAGTGTTTAACAGTTTTCTATTTTTTAATTTACATAGGAATTTTTAGTCAATTTTGGGCTGTTTTTTTGCCTAATTTTGTCCAAGTTTTTTCTGAATAAATAGAACCAACGTGATATTTGTTCAGGATTAAAAGGTGAAAGTTTATGCCTCTGAAAAGTTTGAAAGTTAAAGTTTGAATTCAAAATTTCCGCTGCAAATAGTTAAAGATGCATTTTAAATTTGAAAAATGCAAAAGTTATGATTAAAATTTAAAAAGTTGATTGAAGGTGATTGTTGAAACAATTATGATCCTGTCATTTTATGACTAACATTATTAATGGCATGATCATGTTTTTTTGTAATAATATGTGCAAAAGTGACAATTAAATTTTCAAAGAGATGATTAAAGTAATTATTGTGACAATTATGGTTATGTTATTTTTGGACCAACGTTATTAATGACATGATCATGTTTTGTTGCAATAAGTTGTGCATTTATCTCTATTTTCTGCCCAACGGTGATATAGATTTAATTGCACAAACAGTTGTATGTTCTAATTTTGACCAACGTTGGATTATTGCATGCAATTGTTGTTATGATCTCATTTCATTGTGGTTTAAAGGAGGGTACTACTTGATGAGCTGCATCAAGGATGTTCCAACCCTCAGAGGTGACAACTACACTGAATGGAGAAAGAAGGTCGATTTGGCCTTTGTGCTGAGGTGGACTGGGTGGACACTCCACAGCCGGTCAGACCAAAAGATCCAGTCATAGATGACAAGGATGATGATGTTGCATGGCAGAAAAAGAAAAGGGACCATGCTCCAGTGGAGATGTGATATACCCTAAAGAACCAAAAGTGGCTAAGTGCCAATAAAAGGTGCATGTCATTTATAAATAATACAATTGAGAACGCCATTGTGGGCTCAATTGCAGAATGTGATTCCGTAGTTGAGTATCTTGAAAGATAAAGAGCCAGTTCACTGGTTATTCAAAGATATGTGCTACCTAGCTGCTAAATCAACTGGTGACAGAAAAGTACACATGGATAGGAAGAACATGGCAAGTGTGCCATATGGTGTAATAATGCTTATGTGGGTGTTGTCTGTGTGTAATGCGAGTGAAAAAGTGTTGTCCGCGTCAGACAAAGAACAAAAGAAAAGAACTGATGAATCATCGAAATTATGGCATTGTCGCTTAGGCCATATTTCGAGGGGGAGAATAGAAAGACTTGTTAAAAATGATATTCTTTCTCCATTAGAATTCTCAGACATAGAACAATGCACCGATTGTATTAAAGGAAAATTTATAAAGAAAATTAAAAAGGGTGCAAATCGAAGCACCACAACACTAGAAATAATTCACACCGATATATGTGGACCATTTCCTGTGAAAAGTGTGGATGGCTATGATTCGTTCATAACATTCACGGATGATTACTCCCGATATGGTTATATTTATCCAATAAAAGAAAGAACAGAAGCGTTGGATAAATTCAAAATATTCAAAGCTGAAGTTGAAAATCAGCATGATAAAAGAATAAAGATAGTCAGGTCTGATCGTGGAGGGGAGTACTACGGTCGACATACTCCATATGGCCAAGTCCCTGGACCTTTTGCAAGGTTTCTACAGGAGACTGGAATAGTCGCCCAGTACTCGATGCCGGGCGAACCTCAGCAGAATGGGGTAGCTGAAAGGCGCAACCGTACCCTTATGGATATGGTGCGCAGTATGATGAGCTATTCCACCCTACCATTGGGATTGTGGATTGAGGCGTTAAAAACCGCTATTCACATTCTAAACAGAGTACCAAGCAAATCGGTGCCCAAAACGCCGTATGAGCTATGGACAGGGAGAGTGTTCTATACCACCTGAGTGTGGGGTGATACGTCCATTTTGCATCACTATTTTATATCATAATTTGCTGTTATTCATTGATATATTTCATATTTAGAGATGATACTTATGTTATTTCATCTATTTTGCTTGTTTCGTGATCATTGGAGAATTATTCACCGGAGTCAGGATTCTGCTGGAAAAAGCACCGTCAGGACACCATATTTCTGAAGATCAACAATTGACGGAATTTATACGGAAAATCCTATTTTTCCAGAAGACGAAGGGAGCCAAAAGGAGGAGCCGGGAGGAGCCACCATGGGCCCCCCCATAGGCCGGCGCGGGCCCAGGCCTGGCCGCGCCGCCTTGTGGGGAGGGGGCCCACAGCCCCCTCGGCCGCCTCTCCTTCGCGTACTTCTTCGCCCGAAAACCTAAGACCCGGGAGTTACGAGAATTGAGAGCCGTCTTCGGGGCGGAAAACACCAGAGAAAAGAGCTCCGGCGGGCAGGAATGGGAAATTCCTCCCGGAGGAGGAAATCGACGCCATCGCCATCGTCATCGAGCTGGACATCATCTCCATCATCATCGTCATCATCATACACCGCCATCACCACCGCTGCATCTCGTCACCGCTGTAACGATTTGGGTTGGATCTTGATTGTTTGATAGGGGAAACTCTCCCGGTGTTGATTACTACTTGTTATTGATGCTATTGAGTGAAACCTTTGAACCAAGGTTTATGTTCAGATTGTTATTCATCATCATATCACCTCTGATCATGTTCCATATGATGTCTCGTGAGTAGTTCGTTTAGTTCTTGAGGACATGGGTGAAGTCTAAATGTTAGTAGTGAATTATTGTTGAGTAGTATTCAATGTTATGATATTTAAGTTGTGGTGTTACTCTTCTAGTGGTGTCATGTGAACGTCGACTACATGATACTTCACCTTTATGGGCCTAGGGGAGTGCATCTTGTATTCGTTTGCTAATTGTGGGGTTGCCGGAGTGACAGAAACCTAAACCCCCGTTAGTATATCGGTGCAGGAGGGATAGCAGGATCTCAGAGTTTAAGGTTGTGGTTAGATTTATCTTAATTACTTTCTTGTATTTGCGGATGCTTGCAAGGGGTATAATCACAAGTATGTATTAGTCCTAGGAAGGGCGGTGCATTAGCATAGGTTCACCCACACAACACTTATCAAAACAATGAAGATTAATCAGCCGTATGAAGCGAAAGCACTAGACTAAAATCCCGTGTGTCCTCAAGAACGTTTGGTCATTATAAGTAAACAAACCGGCTTGTCCTTTGTGCTAAAAAGGATTGGGCCACTCGCTGCAATTATTTCTCTCGCATTTTATTTACTTGTACTTTATTTATCTGCAATATCAAAACCCCCTGAATACTTGTCTGTGAGCATTTACAGTGAATCCTTCATCGAAACTGCTTGTCAACACCTTCTGCTCCTCGTTGGGTTCGACACTCTTATTTATCGAAAGTACTACGATACACCCCTATACTTGTGGGTCATCAAGACTATTTTCTGGCGCCGTTGCCGGGGAGTGAAGCGCTATTGGTAAGTGGAATTGGTAAGGAAACTTTTACTGTACGTGCTGATTTTGTTTCTGCTTGCTACTATAAGTCATTATGGAGAGATCCTCCCTTGAATTTCTATTTGGAAAATCTACTACTACTGCAACGGTAGTGGATGAGGCGCCAGGTGAGGAAGTAATACCATATAAAATACCTATGAAAATTATTGAACGTGTTGTGGATAACCGCTATGAAGGGGATGGAACTGTGCATCCTGGAGATCATTTACTGTTTTTACATGAATTATGCGGGTTATTCAAATGTGCAGGTATTTCAATGGATGAAGTTAGGAAGAAATTATTTGTTATGTCGCTATCTGGTAAAGCGGCGCATTGGTATAAACTGCTGAAGGATGGGCGTTCTCTTGATTGGAAGGATATTGTGCCTCTATTTTACTCTAAATTCTATCCTCCAAGTGAAATTCACAAAGACCGCAACCGTATATATAATTTTTGGCCTCATGATGGAGAGAGTATTGCCCAAGCGTGGGGGAGATTGAAGTCTTTAATGCTCAAATGCCCCATTCATGAGCTTCCTGGTAATATTATTATTGATAATTTCTATGCAAGACTGTCTTTTCAAGATAAAACCTTGCTGGATACTTCTTGTTCTGGATCATTCACGCGCAATAAAGAAGAGTTTAAATGGGACCTTCTTGATCGAATCCAAGAAAATACTGAAGGATGGGAGAACGACAAAGGTAGAGTGTCAGGTATAAATTATAATTATGAATGCATTGAAACTTTTATGGATACCGATGAATATCGTAATATGAGTGCTACATATGGTCTTGACTCTCAAGTTGTTGCAAATATTTATAAAGCCTTTGCCTCTCATTTTGAATTGCCTAGGAAGAATTTTGATAAGTATCATGAACCATATAAAGATAAAGTTGATTCACCTAAAGGTAAATGTATTGAAATTAAAACTGTTGATCATGTTCTTCCTGAAGCTTATATTGAAAAAACTCCTTTCCCTGCTAAAATGAAGGAGTATTCTGTTATAACTAGTGTAGTTAATAAAAGTGCAAAGAAACCCATAGAACCTGAAGAACAAATAAAAGTTGAACCTGCTGTTGCAATAGTTAAAGATCTTGTTACTGAAAATGTGGAAGATGGTCATATTATTTTTTGTGAAGATGCTTCTAATATTGTTTCGCATCCTAATAAGTCTAGGAAAGCCAGTGTTCCTGTGCTCTCTGTTCGAATTGGTGATCATTGCTATTATGGTTTATGCGATATTGGTGCAAGTATTAGTGCCATTCCTTATGAGCTCTTGATACGTCTCCGTCGTATCGATAATTTCTTATGTTCCATGCCACTTTATTGATGATATCTACATGTTTTATACACATTATATGTCATTATTATGCCGGAACTAACCTATTGACGAGATGCCGAAAGGCCAGTTGCTTTTTCGCTGTTTTTGGTTTCAGAAATCCTAGTAACGAAATATTCTCGGAATCGGACGAAATCACCGCCCAGGTTCCTATTTTCCCGGAAGCTTCCAGAGCAAAGGAGGATGAGAGGGGGCAGGGGGGCCCCACACCACACCCCGGCGGGCCAGGGGGGGCGCGCCCCCTATGGTGTGGGCAGCCCGTGGCCCCTCCGACTCCCTCTCTTCGCCTATTTAAGCCTCCCCGACCTAAAAACCCCGACGGAGAGCCACGATACGGAGAAAACCTTCCAGAGCCGCCGCCATCGCGAAATCAAGATTCGGGGACAGAAGTCTCTGTTCCGGCACCGCCGGGACGGGGAATTGCCCCCGGAGTCATCTCCACCGCCGTCTCCACCGCCATCTTCACCGCCATCGCTGTTCCCATGATGAGGAGGGAGTAGTTCTCCCGGGCTGAGGGCTCTACCGTAGCTATGTGGTTAATCTCTCTCTGTACTCCAATACAATGATCTCATGAGCTGCTTTACATGATTGAGATCCATATGATGAGCTTTGTATCGCTACTAGTTTATGTGCTACTCATGTGATGTTATTAAAGTAGTCTATTCCTCCTGCATGGTGTAAAGGTGCTAGTGTGTGCACCGTGTGGTTCTTGTCGTAGGCTATGATCATGATCTCTTGTAGATCGTGGAGTTAATTGTCATTATGATAGTATTGATGTGATCTATTCCTCCTTCATAGTGTAATGTGGACAGTGCGTGCTCTATGTTAGTTCTTGGTTTATTTTGCAATGATCTATTATGCTCTAAGGTTACTTAAACATGAATATCGAATGTTGTGGAGCTTGTTAACTCCGGCATTGAGGGTTCGTGTAATCCTACGCAACGAATGATGTTCATTATCAAACAAGAGTGTATGTAGCACATATGAGAAGAAGTATTTATTATGCGATCAATGTTGAGAGTGTCCACTAGTGAAAGTATGATCCCTAGGCCTTGTTTCCAATACTGAAAACACCGTTTATTTACTGTTCTGTTGCATGTTTACTCGCTGCCATATTTTATTCAGATTGCTATTACCACTCATATACATCCATATTACTTGTATTTCACTATCTCTTCGCCGAACTAGTGCACCTATACACCTGACAAGTGTATTTGGTGTGTTGGGGACACAAGAGACTTTTGCTTTGTGATTACAGGGTTGCTTGAGAGGGATATCTTTGACCTCTTCCTCCCGAGTTCGATAAACCTTGGGTAATCCACTTAAGGGAAACTTGCTGTTCTACAAACCTCTGCTCTTGGAGGCCCAACACTGTCTACAAGAATAGAAGCACCGTAGACATCAAGCACTTTTCTGGCGCCGTTGCCGGGGAGGAAAGGTAAAAGGCACTCATACTTCGGTTCCAGGTAACAGTACTTTTCTGGCGCCATTGTGTGTGTGCTCGAAGCTATTTCCTTTAGACTCTGCAATTACATCTTTTTGTTTCTTGTTTTTATTTTCACTAGTTAGGCATAATGGACAACAAAGAGCTTCTTATTCTATTTCCTGATTTAAGACATGGATGGTTTGATACAAAAATTAAAAAACCTATGGAACCTTATTTACATGATAGTAGCAATGTTATTAGTATGAATGCAATTACTGCTAATGCTATGAAGAAGTCTAAGCTTGGGGAAGCTAGTTTACATAAAAATAATCTTTTTAGCTCCTCCGCTTTGGAAGAAATATTTTGCTCTGATAATGCTTTATCTCCCATATGCGATAACTCTAATGATGCTTCTGATATTTTAAATCCACCTACTGAAAGTATTCCATATAAAATACCTATGAAAATTATTGAACGTGTTATGGATAACCGCTATGAAGGGGATGGAACTGTCCATCCTGGAGATCATTTACTGTTTTTGCATGAATTATGCGGGTTATTCAAGTGTGCAGGTATTTCAATGGATGAAGTTAGGAAGAAATTATTTGTTATGTCGCTATCTGGTAAAGCGGCGCATTGGTATAAACTGCTGAAGGACGGGCGCTCTCTTGATTGGAAGGATATTATGCCTCTATTTTGTTCCAAGTTCTATCCTCCAAGTGAAATTCACAAAGATCGAAACCATATATATAATTTTTGGCCTCATGATGGAGAGAGTATTGCCCAAGCATGGGAGAGATTGAAGACTTTAATGCTCAAATGCCCCAATCATGAGCTTCCAGGTAATATCATCATTGATAATTTCTATGCAAGACTTTCTTTTCAAGATAAGACCTTGCTGGATACTACTTGTTCTGGATCATTCACGAGCAATAAAGAAGAGTTTAAAAGGGACCTTCTTGATCGGATTAAGGAGAACGCTGAAGATTGGGAGAACGACAAAGGTAAAGAGTCAGGTATAAACTATGATTATGAATGCATTGAAACTTTTATGAATACTGATAAATTTCGAAATATGAGTGCTACTTATGGTCTTGACTCTCAAGTTGCTGCAAATCTTTATAAAGCCTTTGCTTCTCATTTAGAATTGCCTAAAAAGAATTTTGATAAGTATCATGAACCTTTTAAAGAGGCTTGCATGAAGAATGACATTGTTGTTAATAATTGCAATAAGCATGCTCAAACTCCTAAGAATGCTATTTCCTATAAGCATGTTAATTTTTGTGGAATACATAGACCTTGTGGAATTAATCAAATAGAAGATGAATATTGTATCCATCACAGAAATGAAAAAACTAGAAAGTGGTCTAGAGCTCTAGATGATCTTGGAGAAAAAGTGTGTGCCCTCTATCCTTTTATTTGTGAACTTTGCCATAGAGTTGGTCATTTTAATTTTCAATGTTCCTCCAATGATAATTCAAACCCCATGAGTGCTGCAAATTTGTATTGTGATGATGAAATTATTCCTAATCAGCATGATGAACTTACCTTATTTTTGAAGTGTGAAGAGTTATCAAGAAAAATTTCTTTGTTAAATATTAACGATCTTGATATTGATGATGTCCTGCATGGGTGTTTTTCTTATTGCATTAATAATTGCCATACAAATACTTACATACAGAATATTTTAGAAGATGACACCTTGCCAAAATATGATAGGACCGCTGTGTGTTTTCAATTAATTAATGAAAAGGAGGGATCCTCCCAAGTTTCTTCTATTGTTTCTAAAAGTAAATCAGGTTATGCGGACAAGCCACCCTTCAAGCCTCTTCCTCCTAAAGAAGGGAATGAGGAGAAGGAAGAGAAGAAGAAGAAGAAGAAGGGAACGAAGAAGAAGAAGAAGAAGGAGAATAAAAAGAAAGAGGTAACGGCGTATCCCCGCGTGAACGAGATAACGCTAGGTAACCGTAAGTATGTTGCTCCTAATGATTATTGTGATAATGAATCTGAATACGATGATCTTCCTATGCCCTTTACATACATTAGCGATCATGATTTGAATGAGCACACTACCTTTGATATTGGAAATCTCTTTGGTACTGATTATGAAAGTAATGATGATAGCATTATTCATGTCCCCTTAAACGATGATATTGAAAGCCCTAAGCTTGGGGATGTTGTGCTTGAAGATCCTATATTTGAGACTTCTACTTTTAGTGAAAATGATGATATTACATATTCTGGTTTAGATAATTGCTATAGAGATGTATATGACACATGTTACAATTATCCTTATGAAACTTGTCATAGTTATGATGGGCTTGCCAAAAACCATTCCCTTAGTATGCAACTTGTTTACCATGTTCAAATTCTTGATAATAATCTTGCTCCAATTACTATTAATGAGAATAACTCTTCTTATGCCAAAATTAATGATACTTCTATGCATATGAACCATGATAAGAATGTTTTAAGTGACGGGTATATTGTGGATTTCATCAATGATGCTACTGAAAGTTATTATGAGAGAGGGAAATATGGTTACATGCATCTTAATAATATTAAGTTTCCCCTCTTTATGTTGAGAATCTTTAAGTTACTCGTGTTTTATCCTCTTATGCTTGTCACTTTGCTCTTCATGAATTCATTTGTGTATAAGATTCTTCTGCATAGGAAGCATGTTAGGCTTAAATGTGTTTTGAATTGCCTCTTGAAGCTCTCTTTTGCTTCAAATACTATTTCTTGCGGGTGCATCACCAAAATTGCTGAGCCCATCTTAATGGCTATAAAGAAAGAACTTCTTGGGAGATAACCCATGTGTTATTTTGCTACAGTACTTTGTTTTATATTTGTGTCTTGGAAGTTTTTACTACTGTAGCAACCTCTCCTTATCATGTTTTTGTGCCAAGTAAAGTTTCTATGTCAAAGTTGATGTTATATTTGGGATCGCTGCGCAGAAACAGCATTGCTGTCTGTCACGAATCTGGGCACAGTTCTCTGTAGAAAATTCTAAAAAATCTGCCAATTTACGAGCGTGATCCTCAGATATGTACGCAACTTTCATTAGTTTTGAGTTTTTCCATTTGAGCAAGTCTGGTGCCATCTTTAAATTCGTCTTTACGGACTGTTCTGTTTTTGACAGATTCTGCCTTTTATTTCGCATTGCCTCTTTTGCTATGTTGGATTTATTTTTTTGATCCATTAATGTCCAGTAGCTTTATGCAATGTCCAGAAGTGAAAAGAATGTTTGTGTCACCTCTGAACATGTGAATTTTTGATTATGCACTAACCCTCTAATGAGTTTGCTTGAAGTTTGGTGTGAAGGAAGTTTTCAAGGGTCAAGAGAGGAGGATGATATACTACGATCAAGAAGAATGAAAAGTCTAAGCTTGGGGATGCCCCGGTCCCTGCATATTTCAAGAAGACTCAAGCATCTAAGCTTGGGGATGCCCAAGGCATCCCCTTCTTCATCGACAAAGTATCAGGTTCCTTCTCTTGAAACTATATTTTTATTCGTCACATCTTATATACTTTACTTGGAGCGTCTGTATGTTTTTGTTTTTGTTTTTGTTTGAATACATGATTGTTTGGGAGAGAGACACGCTCCGTTGGTTCGTATGAACACATGTGTTCTTAGCTTTTAATTTTCATGGCGAAGGTTGAAACTGCTTCGTTAATTGTTATATGGTTGGAAACGGGAAATGCTACATGTAGTAATTGGTATAATGTCTTGAATAATGTGAAACTTGGCAATTGTTGTGCTCATATAGATCTTGTTTAAGCTCTTGCATCATGTACCTTGTACCCATTAATGAATAATTACATAGAGCTTGTTAAAATTTGGTTTGCATGATTGGTCTCTCTAAGTCTAGATATTTTCTGGTTGAGGTGTTTGAACAACAAGGAGACGATGTAAAGTCTTATAATGCTTACAATATGTTTATATGTGAGTCTTGCTGCACCATTTTATACTTGAGTTTGCTTCAAATAACCTTGCTAGCCTAAACCTTGTATCGAGAGGGAATACTTCTCATGCATCCAAATACTTGAGCCAATATTCATGCCATTTGTGTCCACCATACCTACCTACTACATGGTATTTCTCCGCCATTCCAAAGTAAATTGCTTGAGTGCTACCTTTAAACCATTCAAAATTTATCACCTCTGATTTGTGTCAATGTTTTATAGCTCATGAGGAAGTATGTGGTGTTTATCTTTCAATCTTGTTGGGCAACTTTCACCAATGGACTAGTGGCTTCATCCGCTTATCCAATAATTTTGCAAAAAGAGCTGGCAATGGGATTCCCAGTCCCAAATTAATTAACAAAAATAGACACTCCTCCATGGTATGTGATTGTTGGACGGCACCCGAAGGATTCGGTTAGCCATGGCTTGAGAAAGCAAAGGTGGGGAGGAGTGTCATCATAATAAAACTAAAATTAAAAGGCACTCCTTCGTGGTATGAGATTGTTGGCAGGCACCCGAGGATTCGGTTAGCCATGGTTTGTGAAAGAAAGGTTGGAAGGAGTGCCACCCAAAAATAAAATAAAATGGGAGCCGCTCTTTGAAGGTTTGTCTGGCAAGGGGGTTAGAGTACCCGCTACCATTCGTTGACAACAACAAACACCTCTCAAAACTTTACTTTTATGCTCTCTATATGTTTTCAAAATCAAAGCTCTAGCACAAATATAGCAATCGATGCTTTCCTCTTTGAAGGGCCATTCTTTTACTTTATTGTTGAGTCAGTTTACCTATTCTTTCTATCTTAGAAGCAAACACTTGTGTAAATTGTGTGCATTGATTCTTACATGTTTACCTATTGCACTTGTTATATTACTTTGTGTTGACAATTATCCATGAGATATACATGTTAAAGTTGAAAGCAACCGCTGAAACTTATATCTTCCTTTGTGTTGTTTCAAAGCTTTCTACTAAGAATTTATTGCTTATGAGTTAACTCTTATGCAAGACTTATTGATGCTTGTCTTGAAAGTATTATTCATGAAAAGTCTTTGTTATATGATTCATTTGTTTACTCATTATCTTCATCATTGCTTCGAATCTCTGCATTCATCTCATGTGCTTTACAATAGTATGATCAAGGTTATGATGGCATGTCACTTCAGAAATTATCTTTGTTATCGTTTTACCTGCTCGGGACGAGCAGAACTAAGCTTGGGGATGCTGATACGTCTCCGTCGTATCGATAATTTCTTATGTTCCATGCCACTTTATTGATGATATCTACATGTTTTATACACATTATATGTCATTATTATGCGTTTTCGGAACTAACCTATTGACGAGATGCCGAAGGCTGTTTTCTGCTGTTTTTGGTTTCAGAAATCCTAGTAACGAAATATTCTCGGAATCGGACGAAATCACCGCCAGGTTCCTATTTTTCCCGAAGCTTCCAGAGCACCGGAGGAGGATGAGAGGGAGCCAGGGGGCCCCACACCACACCCCGGCGCCAGGGGGCCCCCCTAGGGTGTGGGCAGCCCGTGGCCCCTCCGACTCCCTCTCTTCGCCTATTAAGCCTCCCTGACCTAAAAACCCCGACGGAGAGCCACGATACGGAGAAAACCTTCCAGAGCCGCCGCCATCGGGAAATTAAGATTCGGGGGACAGAAGTCTCTGGCCCTGCCGGACGGGGAATTGCCCCCGAGTCATCTCCACCGCCGTCTCCACCGCCATCTTCACCGCCATCGCTTCATGATGAGGAGGGAGTAGTTCTCCCCTGGGGCTGAGGGCTCTACCGTAGCTATGTGGTTAATCTCTCTCTCGTACTCCAATACAATGATCTCATGAGCTGCTTTACATGATTGAGATCCATATGATGAGCTTTGTATCGCTACTAGTTTATGTGCTACTCATGTGATGTTATTAAAGTAGTCTATTCCTCCTGCATGGTGTAAAGGTGCTAGTGTGTGCACCGTGTGGTTCTTGTCGTAGGCTATGATCATGATCTCTTGTAGATCGTGGAGTTAATTGTCATTATGATAGTATTGATGTGATCTATTCCTCCTTCATAGTGTAATGTGGACAGTGCGTGCTCTATGTTAGTTCTTGGTTTATTTTGCAATGATCTATTATGCTCTAAGGTTACTTAAACATGAATATCGAATGTTGTGGAGCTTGTTAACTCCGGCATTGAGGGTTCGTGTAATCCTACGCAACGAATGATGTTCATTATCAAACAAGAGTGTATGTAGCACATATGAGAAGAAGTATTTATTATGCGATCAATGTTGAGAGTGTCCACTAGTGAAAGTATGATCCCTAGGCCTTGTTTCCAATACTGAAAACACCGTTTATTTACTGTTCTGTTGCATGTTTACTCGCTGCCATATTTTATTCAGATTGCTATTACCACTCATATACATCCATATTACTTGTATTTCACTATCTCTTCGCCGAACTAGTGCACCTATACACCTGACAAGTGTATTTGGTGTGTTGGGGACACAAGAGACTTCTTGCTTTGTGATTGCAGGGTTGCTTGAGAGGGATATCTTTGACCTCTTCCTCCCTGAGTTCGATAAACCTTGGGTAATCCACTTAAGGGAAACTTGGCTGTTCTACAAACCTCTGCTCTTGGAGGCCCAACATTGGTACAAGAATAGTGCCATTCCTTATGAGCTCTACACGGAAATTATGCATGAAATTGGTTCTTGTGAACTTGAAGATATTGATGTGGTTATTCGGCTAGCTAATAGAGAAACTATCTCTCCCATTGGTATTGTTCGAGATGTTGAAGTTCTATGTGGTAAGATTAAATATCCTGCTGACTTTTTGGTACTTGGTTCTGCTGCTAGTAAGTTTTGTCCTATTATTTTTGGTAGACCTTTTCTAAATACATGTGGAGCTATTATAGATTGCAAGAAAGAGAAAATTGTTACTAAATTTGCTGGTGAATCTTATGAGTTTAACTTCTCTAAATTTGCCAAAACTCCTTATAAAGCTGATTTGCCTAATGAAGATTTTAGAGTTGAACAGTGTGCATCTATTGCTCTTGCTCCTAGTAATCCTTTGCAGCAACATTTGGAGAATAGTGAGAGTGAAGTTTTTAGGGAAGAAAGGGATGAGCTTGATGAAATTTTCCTTCGTCAACCTATTCTTAAACATGACTTACCGGTTGAAGATTTAGGTGTAACACCACCACCAAAGGAAGATCCTGTATTTGATTTGAAACCATTACCTGATAATCTTAAGTATGCTTATATTGATGAGAAGAAAACATATCCTGTTATTATTAGTGCTAAGCTTTCAGATATCGAGGAAGAAAGGTTATTGGAAATATTGAAGAAGCACCGAGGAGCTATTGGCTATACTCTTGATGATTTGAAGGGGATTTCTCCCGCTATTTGCCAACATGCTATTAATATAGAAGATGGTGCAAAACCTGTTGTTGAACATCAGCGTCGTCTAATTCCCAAGATGAAGGATGTGGTAAGAAATGAGGTATTAAAACTCCTTGAAGCAGGTATTATATATCCTATTGCTGATAGTAGATGGGTTAGTCCTGTGCATTGTGTTCCTAAGAAAGGAGGTATAACTGTTGTGCCTAATGATAATGATGAGCTTATTCCTCAAAGAGTAGTTGTAGGGTATAGAATGTGCATTGATTTTAGAAAAGTTAATAAAGTTACTAAGAAAGATCATTACCCTTTACCTTTTATTGATCAAATGTTAGAGAGGTTGTCTAAAAATACACATTTCTGTTTTCTTGATGGATATTCTGGGTTTTCACAAATTGTTGTTAGAGCTAAAGATCAAGAGAAAACCACTTTCACTTGTCCCTATGGAACTTATGCTTATAGGCGTATGCCTTTTGGTTTATGTAATGCTCCTGCTACTTTTCAAAGATGCATGTCTGCTATTTTTCATGGCTTTTGTGAAAAGATTGTTGAGGTATTCATGGATGATTTTTCTGTCTATGGGAATTCATTTGATAATTGCTTGCGAAACCTTGATAAAGTTTTGCAGAGATGTGAAGAAACTAACCTTGTTCTTAATTGGGAGAAATGTCACTTTATGGTTAATGAAGGAATTGTATTGGGACATAAAATTTCTGAAAGAGGTATTGAAGTTGATAGAGCTAAAGTTGAAGCAATTGAGAAGATGCCCTATCCTAGGGATGTTAAAGGTATTCGTAGTATTCTTGGTCATGCTGGTTTTTATAGGAGGTTTATTAAAGATTTCTCTAAAATTTCAAAGCCTCTTACTAATCTTCTTCAAAAAGATGTACCTTTCGTTTTTGATGATGATTGTAAGGAAGCTTTTGAAACTCTAAAGAAAGCCTTAACAACTGCTCCTATAGTTGAACCTCCTGATTGGAACTTACCTTTTGAAATTATGTGTGATGCTAGTGATTTTGCTGTAGGTGCTGTCCTTGGACAGCGAGTAGATAAAAAATTGAATGTTATTCATTATGCTAGTAAAACTCTAGATGCTGCTCAAAGAAATTATGCTACAACTGAGAAAGAGTTATTAGCCGTAGTTTTTGCATGTGACAAGTTTAGACCCTATATTGTTGATTCAAAAGTCACAATTCATACTGATCATGCTGCAATTAGGTACCTTATGGAAAAGAAAGATGCTAAGCCAAGGCTTATTAGATGGGTGCTTCTTTTGCAAGAATTTGATTTACATATTATAGATAGGAAAGGTGCTGATAATCCTGTTGCTGATAATTTGTCTAGATTGGAAAATATTACTTATGATCCTGTTCCTGTTAATGATAGTTTTCCAAATGAACAATTGGATGTAATAAAGGTGAGCTCGCGAGAGAGCCCTTGGTATGCTGATTATGCTAACTTTATTGTTTCGAAGTATTTGCCTCCAACCTTTTCAGCTCAGCAAAGGAGGAAATTCTTTTATGATTTGAGGCATTATTTTTGGGATGACCCACACTTATATAAAGAAGGAGTGGATGGTATTATGCGAAGATGTGTTCCAGAATATGAACAACAAGAGATATTGAGTAAATGCCATGGTAGTGTTTATGGAGGACATCACGCTGGAGATAGAACCGCACAAAAGGTTCTACAATCAGGTTTTTATTGGCCAACACTTTTCAAAGATGCAAGGAAGTTTATCTTATCTTGTGATGAATGTCAAAGAGTTGGTAATATCTCTAGACGCAATGAAATGCCTATGAATTATACTCTTGTTATTGAACCATTTGATTGTTGGGGATTTGACTTCATGGGTCCTTTCCCTTCTTCAGAAGGTAACACTCATATACTTGTCGCTGTTGATTATGTTACTAAATGGGTAGAAGCTATACCTACAAAAAGTGCTGATGGTGAGACCTCTATAAAAATGCTTGTAGATATTATATTTCCTAGATTTGGAGTACCTAGATATATTATGACTGATGGAGGTTCTCATTTTATTCATGGTGGTTTTAGAAAAACTCTTGCCAAATATGGTATTAATCATAGAATTGCTTCAGCTTATCATCCTCAAACTAGTGGGCAAGTAGAATTATCAAATAGAGAAATTAAAGCTATCTTGGGAAAGACTGTTAATAAATCTAGAAAGAATTGGGCTAGTAAGTTAAAGGAAGCACTGTGGGCTTATAGAACTGCTTATAAAAATCCTATGGGAATGTCTCCTTATAAAATGGTTTATGGAAAAGCTTGTCATTTACCTTTAGAACTAGAGCACAAAGCTTATTGGGCTGTAAGAGAACTTAATAAAGATTTTAAACTTGCCGGTAAGAAGAGGTTGCTACAATTGAGTTCTTTAGATGAATGGAGAAATGAAGCTTATGAAAATGCTAAACTTTTTAAGGAGAAAGTTAAGAAGTGGCATGATAGAAGAATTATTAAAAGAGAATTTAATGTTGGAGATAAAGTCCTATTGTATCGGTCTCGTCTCAGATTTTTTGCAGGGAAATTACTCTCAAAATGGGAAGGACCATATGTTATTGAGGAAGTATACCGTTCAGGAGCAATAAAAATTAGCTCTTTGGAAGGTAACGCCACACAAGTAGTGAATGGACAAAGACTCAAGCATTATATTTCTGGAGATTCTTATAATGAAGATATTGATATTATCCAAGTGATAACTCCGGAAGCTTTCATCAAAGATCAAATTGACAGTTCTGCAGAGTCCGACTTTGAATAGGTAACAGTTTTAGTAATAAAAAGTCCGCGTTTAGCTTTCCGAACAATATTTCTGCTGTTTTTGGAAAATATGAAAAATTACGGGATCGAAACGGAGTGGAAGAGACGCGCGAGGGCCCGTCACCATAGGCCGGCGCGGGCCCCACCCTGGCCGCGCCGCCCTATGGTGACAGCCCCTCGGCGTCCCGTTTCCACTCGTTTTCGGCCTGGAACCTTCCTTTTGTTGTAAAAATATTTGCTATATAATCCCCCGGATCTCCAGAGGTCCGTATATCGTTTTCTCGTCGTGTTTTGTTTCGAGCTGTTTTCTGCCAGGATCTGTTTTGATTTAGAAGCACCATGGTCTCCAACAACAAAGACAAGGGACCTTTGGAGGAAGATATTCAAGACCCTGAATTGAAGGAAGAAGTCGAGAGCGAGGATGAGGAAGAAGTGGAGGAGGTTCCGCGAGTACACCAGCGTGCCACCATTGCAAGCATTGGCGTGATATCAAATCCATCCAACACCAAGAGAAGTGCACGAATCGCTACCGGAGGAGCAGTTCCACGTCGCTTCTTAGCTCCAAGGACATCTTCTCCAGGCAATTACCACCCTTTCCGCAATCTAATCTACAATCGTCAAACTGAAAGGACCCCCAAGGTAGTGTTGCCAAGTGGTTGGGATATAGATCGTTCTAACATTGCAGGAGAGATGAAATCTGAAGCTGAAGGATGGGGAAACAACTCTAGGAGTTGGGACTCGCCACCTGACATGATTATGAGCCGCGTTGAGCACAACTCGGAGCTGATTCGCAACCTCACCTATGAGATTGAGGATTTAAAGGAACTTGTTAAGAAGCTTGTCGAGAAGAATCCATCACCATCACCACCAAAGGAGTAATTCATCATCGGTATTGGCATCCCCTTGGTTTGTTCCAAGCTTGGGGGAGTGCCGCGGTATCACATCATCACTACCTTTATCTTTTACTATCAAGTAGTGTCATATCATGAGTAGGGAAGTTATCATATGGAGTAGTTTGCAATATGGAAGTATCTCTCTTAGTTGGTTATCTATGTATCCGTTGGTGTGAGGTATCGTTATGGAATATTAATGAGAAGTCTTGTCATTTACTTTTTGCACACCTTATTTTAGTTTGCAATCTCTATTATATGATCACTCTTGACATTAGTATTGATATCACTTTGGGAGCATCAAGTAAATCTATTTGGTTTTGGCAAACTTAGCATTGGTCAATAGCAACAACATCTTGATGTTTAAATAGAAGAGAGAAATACATGTAGATATATTACTCTATTATCTTTATGCTAATGAGTTTAGTATTCTGAAGTTAAAATTGCTTGTGCTTATGAGAAAGATGCATGATTGTTTCTATCACATGTATATTTGTTTGTTTCCTTCAACCTTTATGCTTGCTATCAAACCTTGCTAGCCAAAGACCTGTATTGAGAGGGAATGCTTCTCATACATCCATAACCTTAGACCAAACCCATGCCATTTGTGTCCACCATATCTACCTACTATGTGGTATTTTGCGCCACTCCAAGTAAATACTTCATGTGCTACCTTTAAATAATTCAAACTATATTATCTTTATTTGTGTCAATGTTTTATAGCTCATGAGGAAGTATGTGGTGTTTTATCTTTCAATCTTGTTGGGCAACTTTCACCAATGGACTAGTGGCACATCCGCTTATCCAATAATTTTGCAATAAGAGCTGGCAACGGGGTTCCCAGCCCCAATTAATAACTTTCATTAATAATTCTCTTCACATGTTTTGCCCTGATTTATCAGTAAGCAACTTAATTTTGCAATAGACACTCCTCCATGGTATGTGAATGTTGGAAGGCACCCGAGGATTCGGTTAGCCATGGATTGAGAAAGCCAAGGTTGGGGGAGTGTCATCCATAATAAAACTAAAATACATGTGTAAACAAAAGAGAAGGGGGATGATCTACCTTGCTGGTAGAGATGCCGTCCCTCATGGGAGCCGCTCTTGGAAGGTTCGTTTGGCAAGGGGGTTAGAGTGCCCGCTACCATTCGTTGACAACAACAAACACCACCCAAAATCTTACTTTTATGCTCTTTATATGATTTCAAAACTTGAAAAGCTCTAGCACATGATTTAATCCCTGCTTCCCTCTGCGAAGGGCCTATCTTTTACTTTTATGTTGAGTCAGTAAACCTATTTCCCTCTATCTCAAGCAAGCAATTGAGTTGTTGTGAACCAACCATTTATGCTATGATTCAGTTAATCATGTCTTCTATACTTTCTTGTTTAGTACAAATTTTATCTGAATGAATATGACTTTGAAAGTTATCAATGATTATGAGGAGATTGTTATGATTGAGAATGAAAGCCCTGCTATATAAATTCTAATATGAAAGCCTTGCTTATAAAATAAGAGCAATCCGTTAGTAGTTCTCTGACCAAGAACAAAGTTTGCCATAACCATTTATGATTTCCTATGCACCTTTACTTGTGATTTCTCTTTACTTATTTCAAGTTGAGTTATATGAAGAGAATGTGTATTAGAATATCTTGTGTGAATCAATATGATGCTTCTTGTCCGTATTTTATTTATCGACTCTTCACTCCATAAACATGTGGTCTTGTTTATTGAGCTCAGTTTCGCTTGGGGACAAGCGAGGTCTAAGCTTGGGGGAGTTGATACGTCCATTTTGCATCACTATTTTATATCATAATTTGCTGTTATTCATTGATATATTTCATATTTAGAGATGATACTTATGTTATTTCATCTATTTTGCATGTTTCGTGATCATTGGAGAATTATTCACCGGAGTCAGGATTCTGCTGGAAAAAGCACCGTCAGGACACCATATTTCTGAAGATCAACAATTGACGGAATTTATACGGAAAATCCTATTTTTCCAGAAGACGAAGGGAGCCAAAAGGAGGAGCCGGGAGGAGCCACCATGCCCCCCCATAGGCCGGCGCGGGCCCAGGCTGGCCGCGCCGCCTTATGGGGAGGGGGCCCACAGCCCCCTCTGGCCGCCTCTCCTTCGCGTTCTTCTTCGCCCGAAAACCTAAGACCTGGGGAGTTACGGAGAATTGACAGAGCCGCCTCTGCGGGGCGGAAAACACCAGAGAGAAAAGAGCTCTCCGGCGGGCAGGAATCCGCCGGGGAAATTCCCTCCCGGAGGGGGAAATCGACGCCATCGCCATCGTCATCGAGCTGGACATCATCTCCATCATCATCGTCATCATCTTCACCATCTACACCGCCATCACCACCGCTGCATCTCGTCACCGCTGTAACGATTTGGGTTGGATCTTGATTGTTTGATAGGGGAAACTCTCCCGGTGTTGATTACTACTTGTTATTGATGCTATTGAGTGAAACCTTTGAACCAAGGTTTATGTTCAGATTGTTATTCATCATCATATCACCTCTGATCATGTTCCATATGATGTCTCGTGAGTAGTTCGTTTAGTTCTTGAGGACATGGGTGAAGTCTAAATGTTAGTAGTGAATTATTGTTGAGTAGTATTCAATGTTATGATATTTAAGTTGTGGTGTTACTCTTCTAGTGGTGTCATGTGAACGTCGACTACATGATACTTCACCTTTATGGGCCTAGGGGAGTGCATCTTGTATTCGTTTGCTAATTGTGGGGTTGCCGGAGTGACAGAAACCTAAACCCCCGTTAGTATATCGCAGGAGGGATAGCAGGATCTCAGAGTTTAAGGCTGTGGTTAGATTTATCTTAATTACTTTCTTGTATTTGCGGATGCTTGCAAGGGGTATAATCACAAGTATGTATTAGTCCTAGGAAGGGGTGCATTAGCATAGGTTCACCGATGACCCACAAGTATAGGGGATCGCAACAGTCTTCGAGGGAAGTAAAACCCAAATTTATTGATTCGACACAAGGGGAGGTAAAGAATACTTATAAGCCTTAACAACTGAGTTGTCAATTCAGCTGCACCTGGAAAAGCACTAGTAACAGGGGTGATGTGAAAGTAGCAGTAATATGAGAGCAGTAGTAACAGTAACACAGCAGCAGTAGTAGTAATATGAGAGCAATGGCACCAGAAAATAGTTGATACTACTTCCAATGACATGTAGAACGAGTATATGATGATGCGAGATGGACCGGGGTTCCCAGCTATCTACACTAGTGGTAACTCTCCAATAACAAGTGTTGGGTGAACAAATTACAGTTGGGCAATTGATAGGATTGATAAGGCATTAAGAAAGAACATCAATTCATTAATCATGTAGGCATGTTTTCCAATAATAGTCGTACGTGCTCGCAATGAGAAACTTGCACAACATCTATTGTCCTACCAGCCGGTGGCAGCCGGGCCTCAAGGGAATCTACTGGATATTAAGGTACTCCTTTTAATAGAGCACCGGAGCAAAGCATTAACACTCCGTGAAAACATGTGTCCCTCACATCACCGCCATCCCCTCCGGTTGTCCCGATTTCTGTCACTTCGGGGCCTTTGGTTCCGGACAGTGACATGTGCATACAACTTGTAGATACAATCTAAGCAATAATTATAGAGCTCAAATCTAAGATCATGCCACTCGGGCCCTAGTGACAAGCATTAAACATAACAAGATTGCAGCAACAATAACTTCACAAACTTTATAGATAGACTAATCATAATGTAACAATCCATCGGATCCCAACAAACACAACACCGATTACATCAGATGAATCTCAATCATGTAAGGCAGCTCATGAGATCATTGTATTGAAGTACATGGGGAGAGAATACCAACTAGCTACAGCTAGAACCCGTAGTCCATGGGGGAACTACTCACGGAGCATGATGGAGGCGATGGCGTTGATGGAGATGGCTTCCGGGCACTTCCCCATCCCGAGGTGCCGGACAGAGACTTCCCCCCGAATTGAGTTTCGCGATGGTGGCGGCGCCCGGAGTCTTTTCGGAGTTTCGTCAAGTGGTACGGTGTTTTTAGGTCGAAAGGGATTTTATAGGCGAAGAGACGGAGTCGAGGGCGCCAGGGCTCCCCCTAGGCCGGCGCGCCAGGGTGGAGCCCGCGTGGTCCGGGGCCCCGGGCCTCCTCTCTCCTCCCTTCGGTGTTCTGGTCCGCCTCGGTGAATTAATATATTTGGTCTTTGTTTCATCGAATTCCGAGAATATTGCCCGAACAGCCTTTCTGGAACCAAAACAGCAAAACAGAACTGCACTGTGGCATCTCGTTAATAGGTTAGTTCCGGAAAATGCATGAAATCATCATAAAGTGCAAGCAAAACATGTAAGTATTGTCATAAAACAAGCATGGAACGACAGAAATTATGGATACGTCGGGGACGTATCAGCATCCCCAAGCTTAGTTCTGCTCGTCCCGAGCAGGTAAACGATAAAAATAATAATTTCTGTAGTGACATGCTACTTACATAACCTTGATCATACTATTACAAAGCATATGAAATGAATGAAGTGACTCAAGGCAATGATCTATAGTTGCTAACAAATAGATAACATATAGCAAAACTTTTCATGAAGAGTACTTTCAAGACAAGTATCAAAAGTTTTGCACAAGAGTTAACTCATAAAGCAATAAGTTCAAAGTAAAGGCATCGAAGCAACACAAGGGAAGATATAAGTTTCAGCGGTTGCTTTCAACTTGTAACATGCATATCTCATGGATAATTGTCAACACAAAGTAATATGATGAATGCAAATAAGCAAGTATGTAAGAATCAATGCACAGTTGACACAAGTGTTTGCTTCTAAGATGGAAGGAAGTAGGTAAACTGACTCAACATAAAGTAAAAGAATGGCCCTTCAAAGAGGAAAGCATCGATTGCTATATTTGTGCTAGAGCTTTGGTTTTGAAAACATAAAGAGAGCATAAAAGTAAAGTTTTGAGAGGTGTTTGTTGTTGTCAACGAATGGTAGTGGGCACTCTAACCCCCTTGCTAGACAAACCTTCAAGAGCGGCTCCCATGAATTATTTTTATTTTTGGGTGGCACTCCTTCCAACCTTTCTTTCACAAACCATGGCTAACCGAATCCTCGGGTGCCTGCCAACAATCTCATACCATGAAGGAGTGCCCTTTTATTTTAGTTTTATTATGATGACACTCCTCCCCACCTTTGCTTACACAAGCCATGGCTAACCGAATCCTTCGGGTGCCATCCAACAATCACATACCATGGAGGAGTGTCTATTTTTGTTAATTAATTTGGGACTGGGAATCCCATTGCCAGCTCTTTTTGCAAAATTATTGGATAAGCGGATGAAGCCACTAGTCCATTGGTGAAAGTTGCCCAACAAGATTGAAAGATAAACACCACATACTTCCTCATGAGCTATAAAACATTGACACAAATTGAGAAGCATTTTGAATTGTTTAAAGGTAGCACTCAAGCAATTTACTTTGGAATGGCAGGAAATACCACATAGTAGGTAGGTATGGTGGACACACATGGCATAGGTTTTGGCTCAAGGTTTTGGATGCACGAGAAGTATTCCCTCTCGATACAAGGCTTAGGCTAGCAAGGTTGTTTGAAGCAAACACAAGTATGAACCGGTACAGCAAAACTTACATAAGAACATATCGCAAGCATTATAATACTCTACACTGTCTTCCTTGTTGCTCAAACACTTTTACCAGAAAATATCTAGACCTTAAGAGAGATCAATTATGCAAACCAATTTTAACAAGCTCTACGGTAGTTCTCCACTAATAGGTTTAAACTACATGAAAAAACTTAATCATGATCTACTTGAGAGCTCAAAACAATTGCCAAGTGTCAGATTATCCAAGACATGATGAGGCATTTTCTGTTTTCAACCAAATATAAATAAGTGCAATAGCTTCCAACTTTTATCATTGAACATTAAAAGTAAAACGAAGAACACGAGTGTTCATATGAAAAAGCGGAGCGTGTATCTCTCCCACACAAGGATTGCTAGGATCCGAATTTATTCAAACAAAACAAAAATAAAAGCACACAGACGCTCCAAGTAAAGCACATAAGATGTGACCGAATAAAAATATAGTTTCAATAGAAGAAACCTGATAAGTTGATGAAGAAGGGGATGCCTTGGGCATCCCCAAGCTTAGACGCTTGAGTCTTCTTGAAATATGCAGGGATGAACCACGGGGGCATCCCCAAGCTTAGACTTTTCACTCTTCTTGATCATATATCATCCTCCTCTCTTGACCCTTGAAAACTTCCTTCACACCAAACTTCTCATAAACTTCATTAGAGGGGTTAGTACTCAAAAAATTTGAATCCACCTTGGTCCTGTAGTGGCACATTGCAAGAACTCAATAAAACATTAGCTACAGCTCTCCACGTCTAGAAAGCCTCACATAAAGTCCACAAGAGACAATGCAAAAAACAGAGACAGAATCTGCCAAAACAGAACAGCCAGTAAACACGAATTTTAAAATGGTACTTCCGTTGCTCAAATCAGAAAACTCAAAACTAATGAAAGTTGCGTACATATCTGAGGATCACGCACGTAAATTGGCAGATTTTTCTGAGTTTCCTACAGAGAAATATGCCCAGATTGACAGATAGAAATCTGTTTCTGCGCAGAAATCCAAATCTAGTATCAACCTTCTATTAGAGACTTTACTTGGCACAACAAAACACAAAACTAAGATAAGGAGAGGTTGCTACAGTAGTAAACAACTTCCACGACACAAATATAAAACAAATTACTGTAGCAAAATAACACATGTGTTATCTCCCAAGAAGTTCTTTCTTTATAGCCATCAAGACACTACAAGAAAAGTTCTGATAGACAACGTCCCAAAATCGTCAACTAAGGGGCATTTTTCGTCGCCTATGGGCCTAACCCGACGATATGGGTTCTGTTGTCGAAACTGCGTCAGGCAAAGTCCAACGACGATTTTTCGGTCCGTCGCGCTTGGGCGCCCTTCCGCCACGGAAAATCGGACCGTTGCCCAAGTGTTTCCGGGAGCCCGTTGATCTGACGTCATGCAACCGACACGTGCGACGCCGTTAACGGCAGTTAACGGCGTTAACCGGCTGAAACCCCGTGGTAGATGGTAGGCCCACACGAGGCCTGCCACGTCTTAAGCGGGCCGGGCCAGATGACATAGTTTGACCGGTCAACTATATAGCCGGGGGTCCATTAACGGTGTGCCTAACCTCTAATGTTGATGGTCAAAACTTAAATGGGCCGGCCCATTTAACATGTGGGGTCCACCTTACAACCGGGCCGCCCAAGAAGCAAGTGGCCAAAACACAGTGGGTCCCACTTTCATGTTAAAAGGCCGCCCATTTAGTGTGGGGTCCACCATATAGCAATTGGGCCGCCCAAGCTAGTGGGCCGGGCAAAACACAGTGGGTCCCACTATCGTTAAAGGGCCGCCCATTTAGTATGTGGGGTCCACCATATAGCAAGTGGCCGGCCCAACAAGATAGTGGTGGGCAAAAACACAGTGGGTCCCACCTTCCTGTTAAAGGGCCGCCCATTTAGTATGTGGGGTCCACCATATAGCAAGTGGGCTGGCCCACCAAGATAGTGGGTCAAAAACAGGTGGGTCCCACATTCTGTTAATGGGCCGGGCCATTTGGTATGTGGGGTCCACCATATAGAAGTGGGCCGGCCCAACAAGATAGGGGCGGCCAAAAACACAGGTGGGTCCCACCTTCCTATTAAAGGGCCGGCCCATTTACCATGTGGGACCACCATATAGCAAGTGGGCTGGCCCAACAAGATAGTGGGGCCAAAGCACGTGGGCCCCACGCCTCGTTAAAGGGCCGCCCAAATAGTATGTGGGATCCACCATATTGCAAGTGGGCCGCCCAACAAGATATTGGGCCGGCCAAACACAGTGGGTCCCACTTTCCTCTTGAAGGGCCGGCCCGTTTAGTATGTGGGGTCCACCACAAAAGCAAATGGGCTGGCCCAACTAATTAGTGGGCCGGCCCAGAGTGGGTGGGGTCCACCTTAAAGCAAGTGGGCCAGCCCAATTAGAGTGTGGGGTCCACAAACTCAAATGGGCTGGCCCAAGAAGTAAGTGGGCCAGCCCGTTTAGTTGTTGTTTATATGCCGGCATAATATGCGCTTTAGGATTTTGCGGGCAGGCACATATGTGATTTCGCTTAATTGGGCCGTTTAAGGGATGGGAATTCGTGATTTAGATACTGAGAATATTTACGCAGCATTGATTTCTGTCGGATAGCCTCACTTACCACAAGCACCAAAGAAAAAATGCGCGAAAGAACTATAAAAACTAACTAAATATTACATCAGCTGCAAGGCATTGAAAAAAATATTACAGAACCCAGAGAAATTGAATGGTAATTAAACCTAGCAATACAATGAAGCGATCCGGCAATCTTTTAAGTTGTCCATGCAGCACCTATATCTGAAACAAAGACATTACAAGTTAAGACACAACAATGGAAAGGCAAAGACACTACAATATTGTTTGCCAAAGAATTTGGAACTCATCATTTCGTCGTTATAACAAGATCATTGTAATGCGCACAATAAGCAAACAAAGAGTGCATGCCGCATACCAACAGCCAATATAACAGAGCATGTTAGAATGAAACAGCAGACTTACTACTGTCGAGTCCCATGCAAACCAACATGTTCAGGGAGTACAAAATTGGCATGAACAACATAGTAGCAGGCTATAAATTTTGTAACAACGACTGAGCAAGATGAAGTTATGATGGCTACATCTACAGAGCAGGGAATGTAAACCAAAAATAGAAGTTACGATGGCAAAAGCTAAAGAGGAGGGAATGTGAACCAACATGTGCCAAGTGCAATTACTTCATTTTGGCCGTGAACTAAATAATACTCCTGAACTTATAGTGAAGGGGATGCAAATCAAGATGTTTCGGGATATAAACTTGTAATGAGCAACACATAGAGGATAGTTAATGCTGGAGCTTAGGATGGACCAGATACAGAATATAGTGGGATCACCTGTGAACTTGTATAAGAGGGAATGCAAACCAATATGTTCAGCTTTCCATATGTGAGCGTCATGCCAAGTCAGAGAAACAAGTCAATAATGCAGCTTTTGAAGAACAAGATGGCACGCAAAATTATTATCTAGTAGTATGACAAGTTTATTTGTACTACAGGCTAGATAGCAGAGTGATAGCATGCCAAACTAAGTCCTTACTTTGTTAGCTTACAATGAACTAGATACAAAACAATGGCATCACCTGTAGTACAGGGAATGCAAGCCAACATGTTCATGGAGTAAAAAATTGGCACAAACAACATAGTAGCAGGCCATAATTTTTGTAACAACGACTGAGCAAGATAAAGTTATGATGGCTAGATCTACAGAGCAGGGAATGTAAACCAAATATAGAAGTTACGATGCCAAAAGCTATAGAGCAGGGAATGCGAACCAACATGTGCAATTACTTAAAATTGGCCATGAACTAAATAATAGCAGGATGTTACTATAATACCTATAATTTTTGTAACAACGACTGAGCAAGATAGAAGTTATGATGGCTACATCTACAGAGCAGGGAATGCAAACCAAAATGTTCAATCGCTTAAAGTTAGCAATGAAGTAGAAAATAGCAACGTGTTACGGTCATAGCTAGGAATGAACTAAAAGAGCTTCAGACAAACAAGAATCTGAACCCAGAACATGGCGCTAAAACAAGGGACTTACATTAGGAGAAGCACTCTGTGGGAGTCACAGCAGATCTTCCTGGGGTTGATAGATCCGGTGATGAAGTACGCTACATGTGCTACTTGGGGTTGGAGAGACGGCCATTACACTTCATGGTTACTCATCTCATCTGCAAAAACGTAACGGCGCGTCGTTAGCACAAACAGGTTCCCCCAAGATTAAACAAGAACTTGCAGGCAAGCAATAGAAAAGCGACAGTAGAAGAGTTTAGATCATGCACGGCGCCGGTGAAGCAGATCCGGTTCATGCACAGCGGTGTCGGTGAGCAAGATCCGATGCGGTGGACGACGGATCCGGCGAAGCGGCTCCGGTGGGGTGGACGATGCCGCAGCTGAAGCGACTGCGGTAGACTGCTGGATGAGCATATGGTTTCGAGGTTCGGCGGGGATGATCCGGTCCGGTTGATGACGGCGTCGATGAAGCGGCTCCGGCAGGCAGCCGGATGACGAGGATCGCGAGGGCTCGGGTAGGCCAGGGAAGTCCGGCGGGGATGTTCCGGTGCGGTGGTCGTGGAGGTGGTAGAGAGAGGGACTTGAGAAGTTCCGGTGGGTGGTCTCAGATGAGAGACTGAGGGAAATGAATTTTTTTGGGAGGGTATCCGGGGCTAGGGAGGTGGTGATCCAAAAAATGACGGCCAGACCCCCCCACCAACCGACTTTGCTGTCATCTCCACAGGGGTAGAATCGGAATTTGGAAGCGTGTGAAATTTTTGTATTTTGTGGGCGGGAAGTTTTGCCGCTATGAGATTTTGAATTTCGCTAAGGTCCAAGTATAATGATAAAAAATTGTGAGACCGTACTAGTACCTCTGTTCAAGGCCGACTGTAAAATCAAATCATCATCAAGTTGAACATCGGTTACTACCATGATCATCATCGGACACAGATCTGGTGACATGCACCTGAAATTGGTGCATTCGTTGCAAAGTATAATGCTAAAAAATTTAGTGACCGTACTAGTACTTCTGTTCAAGCCCGAGTGCAACATCAAATCATCATCACGTTGAAAATTTGTTACCATGATCATGATCTATCTCTAAATTTGGCGCATCCGCTAAATCTGGCAAAGTATAATGATAAAGAAATTGTGAGACAGTAGTAGTACTTCTGTTCATGGTCGAGTGCAACATCAAATCATCATCACGTTTAAAATTTGTTACCATGATCATGATCTACCTCTGAAAATGGGCGCATCCTCTAAAACTTGCAAAGTATAATGATACAAAATTGTGAGACCGTACTAGGACTTATGTTCAAGGTCGAGTGCAACATCAAATCATCATTACATTGAAAAGTGTGTTACCATGATCATGATCTATCTCTGAATTTGGCGCATCCGCTAAATCTCGCAAAGTATAATGATAAAAAATTGTGAGAATGTACTAGTACTTATGTTCAAGGCCGAGTGCAGGATCAAATCATCATCACGTTGAAATTCGTTACAACGATCATGACATATCTCTAAAATTGGCGCATCCGCTAAATCTCGCAAAGTATAATGATAAAAAAATTGTGAGACTGTACTAGTACTTGTGTTCAAGGCCGAGTGCAGGATCAAATCATCATCACGGTGAAATTTGTTACAACGATCATGACATATCTCTTAAATTGGCGCATCCGCTAAATCTTGCATGTGGCGCATCTCAGTGCGGAGCAACAGGCCGGTGCTATCAAGGTTGAGGCGTCAGTAGCGTCATCGGGCTCTCCTTTTGATAGATCTTCTACATGGCGCGGCGCACCGCCCGTCGAGAAGCAGTCACATGTGATACCGAGGTGGAGACGTCGCCGGCATCCTCGAGGCGCGGCCGCCCTTCTATGAGCCAGCGTCGACTCAAGGTATGAATCCATGCGTTGTCGCGCCCCTTCTTCCGATGAAGTGGGGTGCCTTAGATTTATTGTTCTTCTCTTACGATTATTTCGAGCCGAACATGTGTGCTCTTTCTCTGAATATATTGCTTGAAAAGCTAACCAAGTTAATTAAATTCACTTCGTTCTTAATCTTGCGTGCTAATTCTGTTATTTTTGCTGACAGTGGTGCGCGCAAGGAGATTTATTTGTGGGTGTGCTGAGCTGTTAGGCCTAAGTCGAAATCCTCAGCTTAACGAGGCCTCAGCTTAACACATAAAAAAGGTGTTCAATCTCGCCCACAATGTCCTTTTCTTTCCTCTTCCTTTATTGGAACTTGTTTTGCAGACAAGGAAAGTGGCACGTGTAATGTGAGTAAAACCCTCTTAGCCAAAATCAGCTACAAGCAAGATTTTCTGTATTGTAGATGCCCCAATTGACTCTAATCCCCAATGTAGTCTTTTTTTATGTCAGTATAGACTTCTTTACATGGCATGCATTTGCCTAATGAGCAGCATTGTATTGCCATTCTAGCCAACCTGATCGATATGTCAAGCTTCATGCACGAGATGCCATGTTTAATTTACTCCCTCACTCCGATCCATATTTCTTGGTGTAAAATGAATGTGAATCGAAGGGAGTACTTTTCTTAGATACTAGTAGTACTATACCATTTCAAAAAAAAATACTAGTACTACTACATCACAAATGCATCAAAAGAGTACTACCATCACAAGACCACCACGGTTGTACTAGTAGAGTTTAATACTGAACTTCCAAAGGGAATAAGATTACACATATGAACTTTAAACAGGACCAGGAGCATGAGGGCCAGCAGCAGGGGCGTTGACTGGGAACAAGCCAGGCAAGACGTAATTCTGGAGGAAGAGGCCATATGCTGCGTGCTTGGCCTTGGTTGCAGGGCGGTGCTTCCCCGATGTACTTAGGCCTACACCCGTCGCATGCTGGATCAGGCTGCGGATGTCCTTCTGGAGGATTTTGCCACAGAATGGGCAAAATAGCTCCCCGCGCTTGCGGAAACGAATTTCACCACCCTTCAGCCGCTTCAGAACGTAGCGGCTCTTCTGGTCCCTGCGCTCCTTGTTGTCGTCCATGTCATCAGAATATTCCTGTGAATTATAAAGTACATAATAATCAGGTGCTTAATGACAGATCGAATAAATACTGCACTATCATAAGCAAACCTTAGAAACCCTAAAATTAAATGTGTAGAACAAGTAAATGGCAGAAGAAATCATACTAAATCACGAGAAAACCCTATGAACAGCAATGAACATAAGCCACAACAATTGCAAGTCCACTAAGTATGAACACATAAATTAATTATATGACAAATCAAGCCAACTACATGGCAGATTAGTCGAAATTAAACTAGAATCTGACCGTACGAACCGTAGAATCAAGTACGTCTACAAGAACAAGGTAGGAGATCAAATCAATCAAGAACCAGGTTCGTGCAAACCACGTGAACAGTAATATGACACAAAAAGGATCGGGACAGTTTCGGTAAAAGAGCAGTACCTCCTCGTCGTCACCCTCGACATCCTCCTGGAACTGAACGTTTGGGCCGAAATCGTCGAAGGGGTCGAGGTCCGCGTCCAGCACCGGGTCTAGGAAGACCTCGCCGTGGTGGCCTGCAACGCCTTGCAGATCTTCGGCGGGAGCAACGGCGTTGCTATCCACCTTCTCCTCGACGGCCAGGACGCCCGTTTCGACCGAGGTCGAAGAATCAGACAAGCAGAGGAGACGAGCGGCCTGGGTACCCGGTGAAGCCTCACCCGCCGCGACGGCCACTACCGCAGAGGCATCCTCTGCGCGAGCGGCCGCCGATTGCTCCGCCTCGTACGCAAGACCTGTCTTCATGCTGCTGCGGTTGGAAACGAGGAAGTCGATGCCTCGGAGGTGCGGTGAGTTGATGGGAGGGGAGAGGACGAGCTCGCGAGAGACGATGAGGCCGATTATTTTATAGCCTCTGACTCTCTGTATCAGAATGGCATTAGTTGTGGACGCGAGAGACGATGAGGCCGATTAGTTGTGGACGCGTGAAGTCGTGCATGTACTCGATTCTCACGTATACCAATACTTCCAAACGTCATAAGTAATTCACAATCATTCAGAATAATATGAGACCTTAACATTTTATTGTTTGTGTCAGATATTGTCCATGAAAAATAACATCCTTCAAAAAATAAATCCCCTATGCCAATCCGGTCATGCCCGTCTACTCCAACTAGCTTCCTCGAGTAATTTGTCACCTTACATTCTTAAAATGAACCAAAATTTGGCACAGGGGCATCACATGGAAAATGATGTTACCATTCTCTCTTCCCATTTTTGTTTGAATTTTTCAAAATTGTCATGCCCTAACGGAAAAAAATGTATGTTCCTTCTATGAAGCATGTATCAGAATGGCATTACCAAAACCTGGGGGTGGCGGGGCACATGGTGGTGTGATGATACATCACATTTGGACCACACAACACAATTTGGACCAACCAAAAAAATTCAACCACCCTACACAAACCCTGGTCAAAACTAGTTTGACCAATATTACAAAAGTTGTACATAATTCAGAAACCGTCAGAAATATACGAAGCATTCAGGAGTCAATACTGAAGACAAAGCAATTATGCCAAAAGACGAAGGCAGAGGAGGAACAGGTCTTGCTATATTGCACAACAAAGCCAAATTCAACTTTTCATCGATTCCAAAATTCTGGCTGCAATTAGCACACCCTGGTCTCCTGATGTCGCAATAGTTGGCTGCTGGGAGCGGAGACACTCGACTTCCTTCTTCAACTTATCGCACTCTGTGCGAACTTTCAAGTACTTCGTCTCGAAATATTGCGCATGTTCAGCATGCAACTCCACTTCCTGTTGAAAACTTTCACAGTCACAGTTGCAATCACACTGACCAGCCTTGTCAGTGACCACACTCATCGGTGGCTGGGCGCGTAGTTCCTCGACTTCCTTCTTCAACTTCTTACACTCCGCGAGAACGTCTGAGTACCGTTTATCAAAAGAAGATTGCACGGAACGGGCATTCTCCTTCGATATGGCACGATTTAAAATGCACCTGCCCACGAGGTGGCGGATTTTCTTATGAAGGATGGTGTTGTGGCCCTTGATCTGGTCCAGTTTCGCGGAGAATCGTGTTATCACATCCTGCATTGCAAATTCAACAGCAATGAAGTATGCAGAGTGCAGATGAGGGGGGAGAAATAAACAAATGGAGTGCCAACCTCTTCAATATGCCTGAGAGCTGCAAAGTCCTTGTCCATAGGAACCTCTTCAACGATGGAACCGCCATCCCTGGAAGAAAGACATTTAAGTAGTTGGATCTGGCAGCCAGCAAGGAGGCGATGAAACTGCGGCACGGCAATGGAAACATACACGGCCGAAGATGCACACACGCGCACTGGCTGCTCCTCTCCCGGAGACTGGGCATTCGTCTCTGATTCTGCATTCATGATACCAAACCTATGCAAGAGTTTGAGGTTTCTGTTCTGAAGGGTGGTGTTGTGGCCCTTTAATCTCATAATCCCTTCCTGCATGGAAAAATTCACCAGGAACGAATCAGGGATCCTTTTTCATTCACAGGATATGAAAATCATAAGATTAGGAAAAGCATAGGATTTTGTATACATTAGAGAGGGTGTATGCGCTATTTTATGGGCTATTTGGAATGTACAAAATGAAGTCGTGTTTAATAAACCCAAATCTCATCCCTTCTTGCAGGTTATCCCTATGATTATTCACTAGATCCGTATGTTTCTTATCTCCAGCCCGAGGATCAGCAGGATATCATGGAGTCTGGGTGCAACTGACTAGAGACAGCCGCACGGGATTTTTACAGCCAGGGTGGCTGGCAGTTTCCTCATAGAATTACTTACTGATGTGTTTTTGCCTTTTTGGCACCCGCTGTTTTCTATGTTTCGTTGGTGGATCTTTGTGTCGACTCTAGCTGATCCGTGAGAAGTTGTCATAATTTGTGTATGCTTCCAATCAGGAAAAACGAGATGACCGTTGGGAGCTCCTGCGACGCGCTCGCGCACCGCGACCGAGCTCCGCCGCCGCGCTTCTCCGGCAGGCCTGAGCCTCCCAATCCTGCTCCAGCTCCCCCTCGCCACCTTCCACCACCTCCACCCAGCCTTCCTCCAAACTTCACGCCGGCGTTTCTCGGCGGAGCGCTCTCTTCGGCTTCAACCAACGCGGGGCAAGGATCTGGGGCGACGGCGTGCCCTCCAACTCCTGCTGCCCTGGCCGACGGCGTGAAGACCTTCCCCCGACTCAGTAGCGTGGTCGTCAGGCGCCCCTCCCTCGACGAGCCTTCCCCGGAGGAGTGCGCCTCCATCTGCGCGACGTTGTCCGCTTGGCGGCGCGCGGGCTGCCCGGCTACGCCTATCCCTTCGTCTTCGGCACCGGCAGGGATCCTCCGCACCACTTCCTCGCGCGGCGCCTCTGCTCCGCATGGATCGAAGAAATCCGTCCGTTTCATCCTGCCTCCGACAAGCCCGAAGAACGCCAAGGCCCACTCCTGCATGCGCCGCCAGGCCGTTCCTTCGTCTCCAGTTTTTTCGGCACGCATGGGCCCGGTTCACGAACCGTCGGAAGATGGCTGGACCGTGGTGATGTCGCGCCGCGCGAGGCGCGAGGCTCGAAGCGTCGAAGATCCTCTCGGTGGCCGCGTCCGCCGACGCTCCGGCTCCAACACCGCGCGCAGCACTTCGTCTTCCCTTCCTACAAGAGGATGGGCGCGACCCGCTTCCGCTGTAACTCCCCTGAGCACGTCGTCGCCTCTTGTCCTCTCCCTCGCAGACGTAGACGCCCGCCTACAGCCTCGCCACCAAGTTCTTCGCGGGGACTGCGTGCTTCTGCCTCAGCCCCGGCGACCATGTCCTTCCTCGGCCACCCCACCACGCGCGATGAGGAGGATTCGTGCTTCATCGCCACGACCTATGATCTTGACCGTGAGCGCCTGGACTGGGAGAACACCGCTATCGTCGCCTGGGTGATTGCAGCTCCATCGGGGATGGACCGCACCGACGTTGAAGACGTCTTCCGCCGCAAGTACCGCCTCCGGGAGTCGGAGCTCATGGTGAGCACCCACTTCCCGGAACAGTTCCTCGTCAAGTTCTCCTCCGCCGAGCTACGCAACGAGGTGATGCGCACGGAAAGATGCAACTTCAAGCTTGACGGCCTCGACGTCCACTTCAGGCCATGGCGTGCCGTCTCCCACGCTTACAACGCCGACCTGCACTTTCGCGCTCACGTGGTCGTCGACGGGCTCCCCCTTCGCTTGGCGGCCGGAGGTGGTTGACCAACTGGTTGGCCGGAAGTGCGCTGTGCAGCGCATCGACGACGGCTTCACCACCATGGAGGATACTTCCTCCTTTGGCCTTTGGGTGTGGACTGCCTCGCCACATCGTATCCCCAAGGTTTTATGGTGCACCTTCGTGAACAAGGGTGCCGGTGGCCTCTCTTCTAGGGTGCGCATCGACGAGGATCGGCCCGATCAATGGAAGAGGGGCGTCTCCTTCCGTATTTTGCTGCACATCGACCGTGTGGAGGATTTCACGGGTGCACCGGAGTTGGACGGCGGCGAACCCATCACCGACTTCAGGCCGGCGTCGCACTCCCTTCCCCGGTGCCATCTTGGCACCGTCGACGGCATGCCGGTGAATGCTGGCTCGGGCTCCATCATGCCGGCTCCCATTCCGGCTCTGGGTGAGCTAGGCCCAGCCTTCGCTCGACGCAGCGATGAGGATGATCGACGCGAGCAGGAACACGTCTCTCGTAGAAATGAATGAGGCAACCGGGCTCGCTCCCGCTCACGTGTGGGGGAGCGTCCTATTGCCCGACGATCTCCATCAAGAGGCCCGGACCGCCACCGCTCTCGCTCCACCACGAAGGAGGAACAACGTCGACGCTCACGGCATAGCTCCCGCTGCGACGACCGTGACTTCCGCAAACGCCAACGCCGAGATGACGATGACGATGATGAGGACGGGCGACGCGGTCCCCGTCGCGAGCTGCAAAGACGCGCCTCCGCTCACTCCCTGCGGAGCAAGATCTCTGCGCTGGCGGAAGATCGCCGCGGCAACCGGGGCTCCGGCCGCTCCTCGGGTCGCTCTTCCAGTCGCTACGAGGAACGAAGCCGAAGGGCTTTCAAGCGGTGGTTACCGGTTGAAGCTCGCGTGTTCGCTGATGCTCGCCTAACAAGATGGCCAGCCCGGTTGCAGCCCACGTTTCTCCTGACAAGCTTCAGCAGCACAAGAGCTGTGTCTCGAATCCGATCACCGCGGAGAGTTGCAGAGATTGGACCATGGCAATCAAGGAGGTTCCTTCGACCTCGCGACTTCTCACGTCTGGCCTCGCCTCCTCCCAATATGGCTGAAGATGCTAAGCTGCCTAGTTCTTGGGAAGAGGAAGACGAGCCGGCCACCGAAACGGTGGCGTTTCGCCTCTGTCTTGTGCTGCTCCGCCCCCCGGACGCGTCTATGGAGGTTCCTGAAACGTGGGAGTCTCAAACTGAAGATGGGCTGGTTGTGGGGTCTCAAACGATGAAGGATCGGTGTGCACCTGACCGCTAACGTGGACGTCATCCCGCTGCTGTCCAATGTGCCGGTGGCTCAAGAGAGCAACGCTACGCCTGTGCAGAGTTGTTCATCCGCCCCAGGCGCCCTTCTGCCGTGTCCCGCTCCGGTGATGCCGCAGCGCCACCAAGATGAGAAGCAACCGGTCTCGAAGCCGACGCAGTGCTCGCCTCGTCAACAAACCCAAATTGCATGCTATGGACAAAGCCATACAGGTTCTCAACTCAAAGATGGGTGTGGCCGGGAGGGTGTGCCTTTGTTGCAGCCAGAAGGCGTACGTGGAAAATACAAAACCCAGCTCCCGAACTCTACGATCGACGCGCTTGCCAAGCTCTTCAAACTCAACATCCGCAGCATAACTGAAGCAGATGAAGCCCTCATCGCCATGGGTGGCCCAGGAGGCAGCGAGGCTGCTGTTCAGGACTTGGACTTTTAGTCCCTTGTTGGTTTCGTTTTGCTCCTGCTCGTCTTCAAGTTTGTCGATCGTGATCCTTGTGTGTGGACGATTTGTTTCGCTTTGTCGTCCTTGCTTTCTTCATCATGATAGGACCTAACCTTTCCATTGCGGACTGGAATACTCGTGGTTTGAATGATCAAGGCAGAAGACACCGTCCACGCTTTCCTTACGGATACCTTGTGTCATATTGCCTGCATCCAAGAAACCAAACTGAATCACATTGACCAACAGACCGCCTCCTATATTGGGGGCTTCAGACTTCGATCCTTCGCACATCGATCGGCCTTCGGTACCCGAGGCGGCATCCTCTTGCTCTGGAACGATGACCATGTGGAGATTTCTAATGTTCATCTCGGCACTCATCTCATCTCGGCTAATGTCACTATTCGAGCCTGCGGTACTTCTTTCAAGCTAACCACTGTTTATGGACCAAGTGATAATGCGAGAAGGAAGAGTTTCTTGCAAGTGATCTGAGAGACCGTCTGACGACTCTAAATGGCTCATTATCGGCGATTTCAACCTCATATACCAAGCGGAGGACAAGAACAATGATAACCTTAATCTCCGGCTGATGGGTCTTTTAGAAGGGCCCTTACTACATGTCAACTTAAGGAGTTGAAGCTTCAGAACAGAAGGTTCACTTGGAGCAATGAAAGGAGAACCCAACCTTGGTGCGTTTAGACCGAGCTTTCGCAACGCCGATGGGACTTGGCCTTCGAGAATCATGTGCTTCATGCTTTGTCGTCATCTCTCGGACCATTGCCCGCTACTCCTCTCCAACCAAAGTGGACCACGAAGGCCGCCTTCTTTCCGTTTTGAGTCTTTCTGGACCAAAATGCCGGGATTCAAAGAGACCGTTCAACTCGCATGGTCGGCACCTTCTTCTCACACGCAGCCGGTACACAAAATTAATCACAAGCTCAAAACTACTGCGTCTCGGCTGAAATCTTGGAGCAAAGGTCTCTTCTCCGATTGCAAACTCCAACTCCTCATGGCTTTGGACGTCATCTTGCAATTGGATGTTGCCCAGAATCCCGAACCCTCTCTCCGGAAGAGCGAGGTCTCCGCACTGACCTCAAAAAAGGGTTAAAGGTCTTGCAGCTTTAGAGCGGTCTCGCAAACGGCAAGCATCCGAATCCGATACCTTCGTGAGGGTGACGCAAGCACAAAGTTTTTCCACCTTCGCGTCAATGCTAGGAAGCGCAAGAATCACATTCTTAGGCTCAAGCTCAATGATGGTTGGGCTACGACTCATGAGGAAAAAGACAAATTGATCTTTGATCACTTCTCTAGCACCCTGGGCCGACCCCCTCCACGACAGCTAGATTTCAACTGGGATGCTTTAAATCCCACGGTACACCCCCTTGAAGACTTGGGCCTTCCTTTCTCGGAACTTGAGATAAAAGAGGCCATCGACGACATGCCAACTGATAAGGCGCCGGGACCTGATGGTTTCTCTATAGCCTTCTTCCGCTCCTGCTGGGATATTATAAAGGACGACCTTATGGGCACCATAAATGCCTTTTCTGAGCTATCAACACGGAACTTTCACATTATCAACACCGCAAATATGGTGCTTCTACCGAAGAAGGATGGCGCCGAGTCCATTTCTGATTTTCGGCCTATTAGCCTTATCCATGTGATCCCAAAGATTATCGCTAAGGCTATGGTGCGTCGTCTCAGCCCGAAGATGAATGAGATCATTTCCCGCAGCCAAAGTGCCTTCATCAAGAATAGAACTATCCATGACAACTTCATGTACGTCAGAAACACGGCCCGCAAGCTTCACCGCAGCAAAACGCCATCCCTTCTCATCAAGCTGGACATCGCCAAGGCTTTTGACTGTTCGTTGGGACTATATGCTTGACCTCCTGCAGCGCCTTGGGTTTCCCCAAAGATGGCGTGCTCTCTTGACGACTTTGTTCTCTACGGCCTCGTCCAGTGCTTCTCAATGGGATTCCAGGAAAGAACATCTCTCATGGTCGCGGCCTTAGGCAAGGAGACCCCCTCTCGCCTCTCTTGTTTGATATCGCCATCGACCCGCTCCAGAAAATCTTGGAAGAGGCTACGAACTCGGGCTTCTTCACGCTATGCCGGGCGGTTTAGAGGGTCCTCGGGTCTCTCTTTATGCGGATGACGCGGCCATCTTCTTGACTCCTACAGAACATGATATATCGGGGCTGGCCAATATCCTTCACCAGTTTGGAGAGGTCACGGGCTTGGTGACCAACGTGATGAAAAGTTCCATCGCCCCTATCCAATGTGCAAATGTGGATCTACCGGAAATCTTGGCGAACTTCCCTGCGGCACTGGCCTCTTTCCCCATAAAGTACTTGGGGTTACCTCTTTCCCTTGGGCGGCTCAAGAGGGCTGATCTTCAGCCATACATTGACAAAGCGGTGGCGCGTCGAACCCTTGGAAAGGCAGATTTCTTAACCGTGCTGGATGCACCGCTCTTGTTAAATCGGTGCTTTCTTCTATGCCTATTTTTCTGCTAACGGCTCTAAAGGCAGACAGGGGCATTCTAAAGGCTTTCGCGAAAATTAGCCGTGGCATGCTATGGGCTTGCAAGGAGGCGGTCAGTGGGGGGAAATGCAAGGTCAACTGGCAAAAAGTTTGTCGCCCTAAGGAGCTTGGTGGCCTTGGAATCCTAGACTTGGAAAAATTCTCTCGAGCCCTAAGGCTTCGATGGCTTTGGTATGAATGGACGGCGCCGGATAAACCTTGGGTGGGCTCGGAAACTCCTAATGACGCCTCGATTTGGACCTCTTCAACGCCGCAACTAGGGTCATCATTGGCAATGGAGGAAAAGCCTCCTTTTGGTCTTCCTCCTGGCTCAACGGCACCCCACCCAAGGACATTGCCCCCCTGATTTTCTCGGCGTCCAAAAGGAAGAACCGAACCGTGCGGGATGCCCTTCATAACCAGAGTTGGGTGGCTGACATTGCGGTTGACGCCTTCACCATAGACCATATGGAGCAGATGTCCGCCTCGGGAGCTTGTCTCGAATATCAACCTTACTCTTGGCACTGAGGATTCCATTATCTGGACGCTGACTCCCAATGGTTGCTACTCGGCCGATCTGCCTACAAGGCCCAGTTCATGGCGGCTTTACCTTGCCCCTTCGGCAACATCGTCTGGAAGACTTGGGCTCCCCCGAAGTGTCGTTTCTTCGCCGGCTTGCTGTCCAAAATCGCCTTTGGACCGCTGATCGTCTTGCCAAAAGAGGGTGGCCACACCCTCCTACTTGCCAGCTTTGTAGATGCTCCCCGGAAACGGCCCGACACCTCCTTTTTGAGTGTCGCTTCTCCAAGAGAATTTGGATGGCAGCAGCCTCGTGGCTATCTTGCCGGACCTTATCCGCTGTCTCGGCAGGGAGGCCTAAGGTGCTGGAATACGGCAAGCTATCGCCAACCCCCACCTCTTCTACTAAAGGCCTGACAGCTTATTCTAATTGCCTGGGAGATTTGGAAGGAGCGAAATGAGCGTGTGTTCAACAATAAATCCTCCCTACCCTGAGATTATGCTCAAAATAAGGGAGGAGGGCAAAGACTGGATTCTTGCGGTGCTAAGGGCCTAGAGCTCGTGGGCTGACCTTTTGTAGTGGTTTCTCTTTCGGGAGGGGGTGTTTTGCCCCCTCTTCCCTCCCCTTTTTTTGTTTTATGGCTCTTGCCATCCCCTTGTTTGCTTCTCCTATATTAATATAAGGCAAAAGCTTTTTTGCCCGTTTCAAAAAAAAAAAAAAAATTGTGTATGAACTGAAGAAAGCAATAAAGCAGCCATATACATCATTTTGATGCAGAGGCTGTGATATGTCCCCCATTTCGAAAAAAGGAACAAACATAGGATATATTTCTATAAATCAAACAACTAATGTAGGAAAAAAACCCATAGGATCTAAATGCTACACAATTCTTATAGAAGTCCTACGAATTAAAGAAGCCCTCATGCAGTACGGAGATGAAGAGGAAGAAAAAAAAGCAATGGATATATATTATATAGTGCATACATTATTAATGCTCTTGAGAGCTAACAAGTGCTCATCAAACAACGGGTCCTCGATAGCTAAGTACGAAGTGGATCCTGCGGTAGAAAGCACGAGCCTGGAACCGTCGGCCCTGGAAGATGATAGCCGGTTTAGTTGGCACCGCCTGCCAGCAAGGACTCAACGAAAATCCGGCATGGCGATGGAAACATACCCAGGAGCTTCGTACCCACCAGGTTGGCGAGAAACGAGCGATTTCTCAACTTGGGTAGGAATGGCGCTGAAACCAGCCGCCATGGAAGAAAGACGGTTAAATTGTTTGATCCGCTAGCCAGCCAGAAGGCAGAGAAACTTCGGCATGGCGATGGAAACATACCGGGGAGCTTCGTACCCACCATCTTGGCGAAACACGGTCGATTTCTCGGCATCGGTAGGAAGGGCGACACTTGAACGGGCGGCCCTGGAAGAAAGACGGTCAAATAGCTGGTTCTCCCGGGTAAAAAAATAGTTGGATCTGTTTGCCTTGCTGTAATCTGCGTTCATGGGGGCAAAGAAAGCACATGGCGATAAAAACCTACCAGGACTCTTGCTGGATTACTCTGCCCTGACCCAACAAGCCCGAAGCAGACTGAGCTTGCGATGGAAGCGCAGACTGAGCTTGCGATGGAAGCGCAGACATGCCTGTCCGCCGGCGCCGCTGGTACACTTTCAAAGTCGGAGTTTGCAGGACTTTCAGCGGGATGGATTTCACCGCGGATTTAGTCTCAGACAACAACGCCTCCTTCCTCTTCTTACACTTCTTCATGTTCTTCTTAGACAACTTGTTGAACGATGGATGAATCGCTGGAGGAAGAAGGAAGGGACAAGCAGGTGGGGATAGAAGGGGTCGGTGTAGAGCTCTCCGGGGAGGGTTCCCCGGGGAGGAGGATGAAAACTGGAACGAACAGGACAGGGATGGGACTGGGCAATCTTGTCCGTCCATCCAAAATCAAAGGGCGGGAGCACATAAGACTTTGGGCCATTGACAGGCTGGTCCTGCCACAGGCGGACCCCAAGTTTCAGCGATTCAATGTCAGTGAAAAGATGGGCAATGTAAAAGAATCTTGTTCGGGGTCGGCCGCGGAAGCCAAATCTCTGTGTCCCAAAGTCTACTAGTAGTCTACTCCTATATAGGTATAGCTGCATAGCCATCATACCATTGCATTGATCGAGCTGTACGCCTTTACCACTCTGATTCAGGTCCAAAATATTAGTGTTCTCTTGTCAAATCAAAGGCCATGTCAGTTTGACGAAATGGACGTTCTTTAACTCACAAACTACTCCAAGGACATCATTTACGGACTACTGAAGCCATGTACATATTTTCTGGATCGATTTAGTAATTTGCTACAACTGTAATATTATTTCCAATTTTCAGCAATTTATTTGAATTTTAGGATTTTACTTATAAATTTCGCTAATTGACATGTGTAGGAAAGATAGAAAACAACTAGTGTATGCATGACCAATTAATCTGACTAAATAAATCTTATAGTGGCCACTTTGCATCACTCAAACTGAGAGGGCATGTTAGATTCATATGATAGAATAATGGAGAATCGCTATGACATATGCCTCCTTGAATCCTACGGGAAAGAAATCTACATGAATTGGTAGAGCTAGGTGTGTGATGGTATCATCGGAAAGACAAAGGAAATTTCTATAGAGATTGAGAGTGCATAGCATAGTTGTCACAGATGCATATGAATTTTTCCAAGAGGTCTAACCTCTTATTAGAAATCCTATAGGGTTGTACTAGTATAAGAAAACAATACATAGAAATTTTGGAGGATTCAATTCTTCAAATCAAACAAGCTATATAGGGGGAAAATCATATCCTTTGATTCGTACAATTTGTATAGGAGTTATGTAGGATTTGACTATAGGAGTTATGTAGGATTTGACTATAGGATTTGAATATTTGTACGGTTGTGTAATATTTTTACCCAGATCAATTCACATACCACCGGTTATGTATTTTTTTGGGCTATAAAAATAGGAGGTGTGGTATATTTGATGTGTGTAGAGATAATCTCACCATCTTATAGCCACCCCTAACATTTCGAGCAAACAAAAAAAATCTATACCACTACCCACCTCTCGTCCTACACTCAATTCCTACACAACCAAACAACAAAAATTGGCTATCCTAGCCAGGTGGTTGGGGATACTCTCATCCCATAAACCTATCCCCTAAACCAAACAACCCCTAATATGGAGGGAAGGAAAACCTAGTATCTGATACTGTACAAAAACACATAAAGCAATCTGGAACCGTCCACATAGAATCAACGGGCCAGAGCAGATGCCTTCTTTGGGAAGGGTCTTGCGCGGAAGCCAAGGAATCCTCTGCGTCGACAATCTGGTGTAGCAGTAAAATAGACCATCATAGCGGAACATTGATGGAGTCACTACAATGCGTCCGAATCCGGGTATAGTCTTGTCATATCAATGGCCATGTCAGTTTCTCCAGATATAATCTATCCGTTAGCTAGTACTACTACTCTAGAGGCTGACGCCACATGCAGAAGTTGTACAGTACTACGACTACTATCGAGTATCGACTAGTCCGATCACGTCCAGGTCGCAACTACTCAAAAATGGCCGTAAAGAAAATGCAGAAGTAGGATGGGGCCACGACAAAAGACATACATCTATTTATGGACAGAGGTAGTATCATATCAGCATGCATTAGCATCTCATTTGCAACTAGTTGCACTCGCATCCTATTATCGGATATCACACTTCTGCACTTTTAAAAAATATGAAGAAAAACAAAACTGGGACACATATTATGTTGTGTATTGCTCCACAGGTCACAGATGAGTATGTAAAAAAAATTCTAGCTTGCACAAAAAAGACAAATGATATGTGAATAGTTAAGGAATATTATTCACTTTGGTCTTTTCTTTTTTCCACAGCTCACATATGGTCACCTTTTGAAACAAATGTTTAGATGTGCGAAAGATACAACATAACCCGTGACTATGATTTGAATTTACATTTTTTTACAAACTCGAAATGTGACATCCGACAATAAGATGAGGGATCAACTAGTTGCGAAATGTTTGCACTCCTGACCATGCATCTGAATCTATCTACTAGACTACTACAACAACATACAAAATGCACCAGTTTTGAACTAGAGATGTAACAGCAGTACTAACCGTTGGTTTCCAAAATCTAACGCTTGTGATTAGAGGGATTCGCGTCAAGAGATACCACAACAGCATACACTTCTTTCTAGAACCATCATGTAGCCATTATGTAGAAGAAGAAAAAAGCAGGGTCACACCAATATCACACGTCCCACTCGATAGTAAGAAAGGTTCCAAGTTATTGTTCCCATTTCTCAACTGGTCATACCTATTTCGATGGTGTAACCTACGTAGTATAAGTTATATATTAGTTGTATGGAAAGTTTGAGCAACATTTAGAACATAATTTTGTACTCCTAATTGGTCCAACATGCATGCTAAGATTGGGGTCTTCACCTTGAAACGGCGAGCGCCGAAAAGCGGGTCAAAATCGCCCAGATCCTCGAAGATATCTACAGGCGCAGCCGCTGTATGAGAGACGGAGTGGGAAACGAGTGGGGCGATGTATGAGAGACGGAGTGGGGGTGTAGTATGTACTATAGTAAGACGGCGAGACGGCGAGGTCAGAGTGATTAAGACTAGTCACAATGGGAAGTACGTAGTACGTAGTATCATACACTACTAGTTTGTGATACTACCTCCACAATGCATAGTATCATAATATGGTTCATACTTATGTCATATTTAAAGTTTTGTAGAATCTCAATGCAAATGTGTGTACATGATGTATTTGTCATGAAGTTTTCTAAGTTTTCTAGGTTTATGTGTTATAATACTACTCTCATCTCTCACCTCATAATTGATGTGACACATTAGATTTTTGCCAACATGGCATGTATGATACTACTTACGAGCCTTAAAAGCACTTTTTTGTGATGTTGATCAAATTGTACTCTAAAATTGTCACTGGACAACAGGTCGGCCTATTGCAAACTTGTTTGAATGAGCTAAAATAGTTAGAAATCTAGAAAATTTGTCACTTCAATGAATTTTCATCCTATAACGTTTACTTAATTTGAAAAACGAATGGGGACGTTTGCCATAATGGGACAATCATTTCTACAAAAAAGAATAAGATGGAAAGTCTCGCAATGTTATTTATCATGACAACATTGACAATGTCACAACCGTGGGGTGATTAGGGAATCCACTCCGCTAGAAAAAACAAACTTATATAAGGCATGTGTGGCAATGCAGTTTGTCTACCTTATACACATATCTAGATGTGTAGCTATATATGGATTTTATTTTCCAACTTTAGATGATCAGTTTATAGTTCACCATTTAATTAGAATTCATAATTTTTGGGAATAAAATACTTGGAGGTACCCTGCAAGTGTGGTACCACAAACAAAGCCCAAACATGGGTCCCAATAGTACAACATAGCGCGCATAGGAAGTTTGAGCAAATTTGAAACCAACCAAATGAGGTAGAAACAAATCAAAAAAAAGTTGTGAAACATGTGCATGGAGCCATCACATGACATGTACTTACTACTAACAAGTAAAAAATATAAAACCCTATCATACATAGAGGTTTGGGGTGAAGAGTTATTATTCACACACATATAGAATAAATATGGACTGCTTTTGGCTTTCTACCCATTAATTTGAGCAAGCTTCATGCAGTGTCCACTTCAAACTTGACAACATTGGAACCATAGCTGCTTGAGTTCGCCTCGCTAGCCTCTTCCCATATGTAAGCTTAATTAATTGGTTACACTACGAAAACCACAATCAACTTCTGAATAATGCATGCATTGCCCCCCTTTTGCACATATGCAACTTTGCAAAGTAGGGATTTTTGGTTTACCACACATTAGTGTGTTGTTTTCTTTTTATTAGGACCCATGTTTGGTAGCCACATTTTTCCAAAGCCAAAGTGTGGTTAGCCAAAAAAAAAGCTAGTATGGCTAGCCACCAAATTGTGGCTTAAAATATTAAAGCCAAACTTTGTCAAAACTTTGTAAAAAAAAGTTGAGTCTATGACAAATGGACCATATATACATGCAATGAAGTGTGATAAGCCAAATTGTGGCAAAAACCAAACACATGCCAAATAAACTATATGCATGGCTGCCAAATTTTGGCTTCTTGACAAATTGTGGCTAGGAACCAAACATGCCCTTGCTGGCCAAAGGGGTCCGAATATGTGTTTTGTTTATTCGCTATCATGTGCAGTACGTGTGTGCACAATACCACAAATCAAAATTTCACGGGTAGGCCAAACATGCATGCATGGTAGGCGAATCGCCATTTCGAAGGCTAATTTGTCAAACTAGCTTACCATGAAACCATCATGTGTACTCCAATTAATTAAGTTCGGATATGAATGGTGGTCATCAACCAAACTAAAAAGAATTCAAAATTTGGGATGATATAGGGATGTGCCCTATTGTTGTGGAATCAGAAAACATTAGCCAACGAAAATGTGGGTTGCATCCAAGTATAGTAGCTCACAAAGTCGATTGCCAAGAAGTTTTTGCCTAAATTTGAAATAAAGCCAAAATGAGGTTCAAACTTATTGAAATCAGCAAGCAAGGCAATCACGAAGTCACCAATTACTACTTTTATCTAGGAAAAATAACAAACATGATGGCATGCAAATATTCTTGAGAAGCAGAATCATTCTGTAAATATATATTTTTGGAACCATGCATGTTGGACATTGATTCGCTTCTTGCCACATGGGTGAGCTAGCTTGGTTACCGCAAGAACCATGCATGGCGAACTTTCGAATCATGACCCCTTTTTTAAGAGATCAATGAAAAACTTCTTATTTTCGACTATACTTTGCCAAATACAGTTTTTTTGGTTTTCCACATAAAGTCTTTTCATTTTTATTGGCCGAATTAAGGGGGGCAAAATTAAAAGGATGTATTTGTGAAGTGGCTACCGCGTGTATTGCGCACACTACCACCTATACAATTTTCACAAGAGGGTGACATGGTTGGATGGCCATGCATTTCCATGGTTTGTTGGATTATCTCATCATGTAGTATATAATAAATTAATTTTGTAAATATTTTTCAATTCAAGTATTAACGATGGTTATATTACAACTCAAATAAATTGGGAAAATACTGGGATTCGCCTCCCTAGAATCAATCTTGCCCGTCCATTTCCTATCAACTGACTATAGGGAGTACTAGATTTAAATGGCGGTTGGAGTTAATTCCTCAACCTCATCGCAGTATTATTCCCATCTGTCCCCACTAAACAACCCCTGGCGGTTCGTTCTCCCCTGCATTTCGGCAAGTTCCAAAAAACCCCATTGTTTGCAGTTGCTCTCCCTCCCTCCCCCTCAATCCCTCCGATCAGTTCGACGTGCTTCAGCGCTGCCATGGCCGACGGCGGCCTGTTTACGCTAAAGAGGAGCGTCGTTCCCCATGGGACGACCAAGGTGAACGTGGTCTACACGAATGACCCTTCCGTTCTCGAGCACACCCTCAAGATGTACGAACAAAAGCTACTAGAGGACAGGTCCAGGTTCGTCGGCCTCGACCTAGAATACACTGCGGACCAAGTAAGTACCGCCGTCGTTCAGTTGGCCATGGACGACCACGTCCTGGTGTACCATTTCTGCAGGTATGTTCTTCACATGCCTTCCTTTATCCTTTTGTTTTTTAATATAGAAACTCTTCCTTTATCTTGGATCTGCTTTTTTATTTCGACATACTTGTATAATTTTTTTGGATTGACCACGATATCTAGTTTCATGATTTTGGTACTCAAAATTTGCACAAATTTCATGTACTCATACTCACCGATAATCGGCATGGATGTCAAGATATTAACATATAGTAACTGAATCTTAACTTGACACTTAAATAATTAGATCATATAGTCGCAACAATAATTCATGTTATTTTGATGTGTATCACTGATGCAAAATCATTGTTTCACTGCAACAAGTATACAGTTTACTGGAAGAAAAATATGTGTACTATTTCAGCATATACGATCTTACAAGATTGATTTGTGTTAACATGCAGGAGTCCTGATAATCTGGCACTGCAAGAATTCCTTCAACATAAAGGAATTTGTTTCACAACTGTTGACATCAGGGGTGACTCTAGCAGGTTTGCTAGAGATGGCATTAAAATTCCTAAACATAATTGGATTGACATTCAGGATATGATCAATTTCAATGGTCCTGGCAATAGGACTGGCATGGGTGATTTGGCAGCCGCCATCATTGACCCATCTTACAAAGACATGAAGACCAAGTTCCCTACTAGCAGCCACGATCAATGGGAGTGCATGCCATTGCCTGAAGTAAACTTGAGGTATGCTGCGATTGATGGGTATGTCAGTTTTGAGTTGTACAGGCGACTCAAAAAAATCAATGATGGGCAGCGTCAAGCACAACCAATTCCAAGGGAAGTGGTTTGCCCGGATTGCAAGGAAGCGGCTAGGTTGGCCGCTCTTCCCCCTGCCTGGCGCGACGAGAAGAAGCAGTGTGTCGGGACAACCTACTGGGAATTTGTATCTTATTGCTTTAGGCACAACATACCATTTGATCCGAAGAATATGCCACCATGGATAAAGGACCCGTGCGAGCCTACTTCGGGGTCTCCGTGGGATGGCGGTTCACATGGTGAGCAAGCTAGGGCAACGGCTGGATGTGGTGAGCTAGCAAGGGCAGGGCCTGTATCTGGTTGGGAAGCTCCAACAAGGATTCCCGACACACGAAGTGCGAACGAGTGCAGAACTTGGACTGCCAACCCATGGGAGGCAGGTACAAGCGGCACCGGCAAGCGCATCAAGAGGGATGATGATAATTGGTGAACTAGGCTGGCGTTATATGTTTCCAAGATTGTACATAAGTTTAGAATTATGAACTGGTAGTATTGTTTAGGTGATGTAATTACTTTTGCAACAATGTGTATGAGGTTTCAGAATCACGCATCCTTATTTAAACATGTTTAAAACATGAAAATGAAAAGGTAAGCCTGCATCCTTCTTAGTCACTCCAAAATGAAGCTTTTGGGAAGGTATTTGAAATTTCCATGTTTGAAACCCAAAACGACTTCTCTTCGTGATTGACTTCATAAGACAAAGTTCAGGCTTAGGGGTAGATACATGATTTTTCTGGTTTGAATATGACTAGACCTTGTTTATCAACTTGAGTGCTTACTATATGACATAAGAAGGCTATGTGCTTTGGTTTTTCATTTTTTTTTGAATCTTGGTCAATTCCTAGGTACGGTTTGACCAAGATTTGAACAAGTTTAAAATATGAAAATAAAATGTAAGCCCGGTCTGGATCCTTCTTAGTCACTCTGAAATGAAGCTTTTGGGAGGTTTTTGAAATTTCCATGTGTTTGAAACCCAAAACCACTTCTCTTCATGCTTGACTTCGTAAGATAGATTTTAGGGTTAGGGGTAGATACGTACATGATTTTTCTAAGTATTTTTATGCCCATTTGAATCTTGGTCAAATCATAGGTTTGACCAAGATTTAAACATGTTTAAAATATGAAAATGAAAAGGTAAGCCTGCATCCTTCTTAGTCACTCCAAAATGAAGTTTTTGGGAAGGTTTTTGAAATTTCCATGTTTGAAACCCAAAAACGACTTCTCTTCGTGCTTGACTTCATAAGACAAAGTTTAGGGTTAGGGGTAGATACATGATTTTTCTGGTTTGAATATGTCTAGACCTTGTTTATCAACTTGAGTGCTTATTATATGACATAAGAAGGCTATGTGCTTTGGTTTTTCATTTTTTTATACCCATTTGAATCTTGGTCAAATCCTAGGTTTGACCAAGATTTGAACAAGTTTAAAACATAAAAATAAAAGGTAAGCTCGACCTGGATCCTTCTTAGTCACTCTAAATTGAAGCTTTTGGGGGTTCTTGAAATTTCCATGTTTGAAACCCAAAACCACGTCTCTTCATGCTTGACTTCATAAGACAGAGTTTAGGGTTAGGGTAGATACATGATTTGTCTGGTTTGAATATGTCTTGACCTTGTTTATCAACTTGAATGCTTAATATATGACATAAGAATACTATGTGCTTTGGTTTTCATTTTTTGATTTTTTCTGAATTTTTATGCCCATTTGATCTTGGTCAAATCCTAGGTTTAACCAAGGTTTAAACAAGTTTAAAACATGAAAATGAAAAGGTAAGCCTGCATCCTTCTTAGTCACTCCAAAATGAGGCTTTTGGGAAGGTTTTTGAAATTTCCATGTTTGAAACCCAAAACGACTTCTCTTCGTGCTTGACTTCATAAGACAAAGTTTAGGGTTAGGGGTAGATACAAGATTTTTCTGGTTTGAATATCTCTAGACCTTGTTTACCAACTTGAGTGCTTACTATATATGACATAAGAAGGCTATGTGCTTTGGTTTTTCAGTTTTTTTGAATTTTTATACCCATTTGAATCTTGGTCAAATCCTAGGTACGGTTTGACCAAGATTTGAACATGTTTAAAACATGAAAATAAAAGGTAAGCATGGATCCTTCTTAGTAACTCTAAAATGAAGCTTTTGGGAGGTTTTTGAAATTTCCATGTTTGAAACCCAAAACCACTTCTCTTCATGCTTGATCGACTTCATAAGACAGAATTTAGGGTTAGTGGGTAGATACATGATTTGTCTGGTTTGAATATGTTTAGACCTTGTTTATCAACTTGAATGCTTACTATATGACATAAGAATACTATGTGCTTTAGTTTTCATTTTTTTGATTTTTTCTGATTTTTTTGCACATTTGATCTTGGTCAAATCCTAGGTTTAACCAAGATTTAAACATGTTTAAGACATGAAAATGAAAAGGTAAGCCTGCATCCTTCTTAGTCACTCCAAAATGAAGCTTTTGGGAAGGTTTTTGAAATTTCCATGTTTGAAACCCAAAACCAGTTCTCTTCATGCTTTACTTCATAAGACAGAGTTTAGGGTTAGGGGTAGATATACGTGATTTGTCTAGTTTGAATATGTCTAGACCTTGTTTTATCAACTTGAATTCTTACTATATGACATAAAAAAACTATGTGGTTTGGTTTGATAGTTCATTGTTCATAATTCATAGTTGATCATACATACGGATCATACATACAGAATTGCGCGATCCTTATCGCGACTTCTAACCTATCTAGTCGTCGAGGAAGATGATGGTCGCGTTCTCCTCCGCATCCCGCGCCTCCTTCTCCTTCACGGCGGCGATGGCCGCCGCCTTGTCTTCTTCCTCCGCCCTCTTCTTGTCGGCATCGTCCTTGAGGGACGCGGCCAGCGCCTTCAAGAAGAGGGGGTCTTCCCCTTCCTCCGCCTCCTCCGCCTCCTCGCCGGCTGGCGGCGCGAATCCGCCGCTGGTGCTCGCCTCCCACGCCGCCTTCGACCGGCGGTTCCTCTCCCGGTCGGCGCGCCATTTGTTGAAGACGGGGCCGCTCATCGGTTTGAGCGGCGGATCCGCCTTGTACCAGAGCCCGCCCGGGGCGAACTCGCGGAGCGACGACGGCATGTACAGGGAGCCTCTGTACCTGCACGCCGCGCGCCGACTCCCGGCGGCGGACTGCTTGCACTGGAGCCGCCACGCCTCCTCGAGCGTGTCCGGCGCGCGGGATCGCTTCGATCCGCTCGCGGGCGACGCGGAACTGGTACGGCGTGAATACATGGCGAGCGGCGAAGAATCACCACCCTGCAATCAAGGCCAAGCACGCAGCATATGGCCTCTTCCTTACGTCTTTTGCCTGGTTTGTTGCCGGTCAACGCCCCTGCTGCTGGCCCTGATGCTCCTGGTCCTGTTTAAAGTTCAGCATTAAACTCTACTATACAACTGTCGTGGTCTTGTGATGTACAGTAGTACTCTTTTGATGCATTTGTGATGTAGTAGTACTGTACTTTTTTTTGAACTGATATAGTACTATCTAAGAAAAGTACTCCCTCCGATTCACATTCTTTTTAGCACCAAGAAATATGGATCGGATCACCGGAGCGAGGGAGTAAATTACCCTTTTGTTGTGGCTTATTTTGGCTTTTGGCTTTGGCAAAAGCCAAAAAAAGCACCTAAATAGGTGCTTTTTGGGCTTTTGGATTTTGGAAGCCAAAAGAATAGAATCTTTGTTCTTGGCTTCCAAAATCCAAAAGCCCAAAAAAGCACCTATTTACGTGCTTTTTTTGGCTTTTGCCAAAGCCAAAAGCCAAAAAAAGCCACAACAAAAGGGCCATAAACATGGCATCTCGTGCATGAAGCTTGACAGATTGATCGGGTTGGCTAGAACGGCTAAACAATGCTGCTCATTAGGCAAATGCATGCCATGTACGATAGTATACATCCAGTAAAGAAGTCTATACTGACATAAAAAAGACTACATTGGGGATGAGAGTCAATTGGGGCATCTACAATACAGAAAATCTTGCTCGTAGTTGATTTTGGCTAAGAGGGTTTTGTGCCCATATTTGTATCTTGGTCAAATCCTAGGTTTGACAATGATTTAAACAAGTTTAAAATATGAAAATGAAAAGGTAAGCATGGATACTTCTTAGTCACTCTAAAATGAAGCTTTTGGGAGGTTTTTGATATTTCCATGTTTGAAACCAAGAACCACTTCTCTTCATGCTTGGCTTCATAAGATAAAGTTTAGGGGTTAGGGGGTAGATACATGATTTGTTTGGTTTGAATATGTCTAGACCTTGTTTATCAGCTTGAATGCTTACTATATGACATAAGAAGACTATGTACTTTGGTTTTTCATTTTTTTTTTTTAATTTTATGCCCATTTGAATCTTGGTCAAATACACTAGCTATGACCAAGATGTAAACAAGTTTAAAACATGAAAATGAAAAGGTAAGCATGGATCCTTCTTAGTCACTCTAAAATGAAGCTTTTGGGGGGTTCTTGAAATTTCCAAGTTTGAAACCCAAAACCACTTCTCTTCATGCTTGACTTCATAAGACAGAGTTTAGGGTTAGGGGGTAGATACATGATTTGTCTAGTTTGTTGTTTAGACCTTGTTTATCAACTTGAATGCTTACTATATGACATAATAATACTATGTGCTTTGGTTTTCATTTTTTTGATTTTTTCTGAATTTTATGCCCATTTGATCTTGGTCAAATCCTAGGCTTAACCAATATTTAAACAAGTTTAAAACATGAAAATGAAAAGGTAAGCCTGTATCCTTCTTAGTCACTCCAAAATGAAGCTTTTGGGAAGGTTTTTGAAATTTCCATGTTTGAAATCCAAAACGACTTCTCTTCGTGCTTGACTTCATAAGACAAAGTTTAGGGCTAGGGGTAGAAACATGATTTTTCTGGTTTGAATATGTCTAGACCTTGTTTACCAACTTGAGTGCTTACTATATGACATAAGAAGGCTATATGCTTTGGTTTTTCATTTTTTTTGAAATTTTATGCCCATTTGAATCTTGATCAAATCCTAGGTACGGTTTGACCAAGATTTGAACAATTTTAAAACATGAAAATAAAAGGTAAGCCCGACCTGGATCCTTTAGTCACTCTAAAATGAAGCTTTTGGGGGTTCTTGAAATTTCCAAGTTTGAAACCCAAAACCACTTCTCTTCATGCTTGACTACATAAGACAGAGTTTAGGGTTAGGGGTAGATACATGATTTTTCTTGTTTGAATATATCTAGACCTTGTTTATATCAACTTTAATGCTAACTATATGACATAAGAAAACTATGTGCTTTGGTTTTTAATTTTTCTGATTTTTTTATTTTGATGCACATTTGAATCTTTGTCAAATCCTAGGTTTGACCAAGATTTAAACAAGTATAAAACATGAAAATGAAAAGGGGAAGCCTGTATCCTTCTTAGTCACTCTAAAATGAAGTTTTTGGGATGTTCTTGAAATTTTCATGTTTGAAACCCAAAACCACTTCTCTTCATGCTTGACTTCATAAGATAGAGTTTAGGGGCTAGGGGATAGATACATGATTTGCCTAGGTTTGAATATGCATGTCCAAACCTTGTTTATCAACTTGAATGCTTACTATATGACATAAGAAGACTATATGCTTTTGTTTTTCATTTTTCTGATTTTTTTAAAATTTTATGCCCATTTGAATCTTTTGGTCAAATCCTTGGTTTAATTTGACACGGATTTAAACAAGTTTAAAATATGAAAATGAAAAGGTGGTAAGCAGGCATGGATCCTTCTTATATATATTAGTCACTCTAAAATGAAGCTTTTGGGAGGTTTTTGAAATTTCCATGTTTGAAACCCAAAACCACTTCTCTTCATGTTGTTGACTTCATAAGATAGAGTTTAGGGGTTAGGGGTATAGATACATGATTTGTCTTGTTTGAATATGTGTCTAGACCTTGTTTATCAACTTTAATGCTGCTTACTATATGACATAAGAACACTATGTGCTTTAATTTGGTTTTTAATTTTTTTAAATTTTGATGCACATTTTGAATCTTGGTCAAATCCTAGGTTTGACCGAGATTTGAACAAGTTTAAAACAAGAAAATAAAAGGTAAGCCCGCCAGACTGGATCCTTTCTTAGTCACTCTATAATGAAGCTTTTAGGGGGGTTGTTGAAAATGTAAGCATGTATCCTTCTTAGTACGTCACACCACAATGAAGCTTTTGGGAGGGTTTTTGAAATGTCCATGTTTGAAACCCAAAACGACTTCTCTTCGTGCTTGACTTCATAATTAAGACAAAGTTTAGGGTTAGGGGTAGATACATGATTTTTCTGGTTTGAATATGTCTAGACTTTGTTTATCAACTAGCTTGAGTGCTTACTATATGGCATATATAAGAAGCTAGGCTATGTGCTTTGGTTTTTTTTTTTTGAATTTTTATGCCCATTTGAATCTTGGTCAAATCCTAGGTACGTACGGTTTGACCAAGATTTGAACATGTTTAAAACATGAAAATAAAAGGTAAGCATGGATCCTTCTTAGTCACTCTAAAATGAAGCTTTTGGGAGGTTTTTGAAATTTCCATGTTTGAAACCCAAAACCACTTCTCTTCATGCTTGGCTTCGTAAGATAGAGTTTAGGGTTTGGGGTAGATACGTACATGATTTTTCTAAGTATTTTTACGCCCATTTGAATCTTCGTCAAATCCTAAGTTTGACCAAGATTTGAACAAGTTTAAAAACATGAAAATGAAAAGGGTAAGCCTGGATCCTTGTTTAGGGTTAGGGGGTAGATACATGATTTTTGTGGTTTGAATATGGCAGACCTTGTTTATCACCTTGATATATGACATAGGAAGACGGTGTGCTTTTGTTTTTCTTTTTTTTGAATTTTTATGCCCATTTGAATCTTGGTCAAGTCATAGGTTTGACCAAGATTTAAACATGTTTAAAACATGAAAATGAAAAAGTAAGCCTGGATCCTTCTTAGTCACTCCAAAATGTACCAATTGATAAATGAGTTAACTTGGCTTCATGGAAAAAATAATGTCATGTAAATGATTTAACTTGGCTTTCGTACCCTTGAATCCATAGGAAACTTTGTATAAATGTAGTAGTATAATAATCAACCGAGTTTTTACATCAACAGGTCTGTCACTTACGTGTGGTGCCCATGCGTGAGGTCCCACACTTCAGTGAGCACAAGTCACGTGCAATAGGTACGCAAACTCCCAGCATTTTCTTTGTCAAGAGAAGACGCATCAGGATGCGTATTGGAAGTATGTGGGTCCTTCTGGATCCTTCGGTTGTCCCTCTCACAAAAAAAACAAATCTCTCTCATTCTCGGCCTCGCTCGACTCGCTCGCTCGCTCTCCTGCTCACTGACAAACCCTGCACAAAAGTCAACATCATCACCCGAAAAAGGGGAGACACCATAATTCTCTCCCTTCTTCTCTCCTTCCGAGTGATCCCTTCTTCCTCCGAGTTTCACTCGACGGGCAAACACACATGTGCTGCATAGTAATAATAAAAAAGTAGAAAAATCGACCTACGAATCTATGATTAAATAGGTTAAACTAGGGTTTTGCCCACTACTACAGATCAAGTTCAAAAATATCCAACTACTAGTTCGATTTTGGGCTACTAATATAAAATTAAAATAAGTTGAACTAGTATTCCTCTAAAAAATCATTTTGGTATGCATTGTTTGATACTTTTCATAGCTATAGTGCATCACAAATTTATGATTTCATGCTTTGCTTTGCCAATTTCGATTTTTTCTAACCACCTTCTCTTTGATTTCAAATTTAGGTCAAACTATCGATGCCTACTATGTGTTCTACTTGAATTGGATTCAGCGTGCGCACATGTTTTGCCATTGTTCTGGGCTTCCACACATCTTTGGGGCATCCAAGTATTTAAGTTACCTTGTTTTTTTGAATTGTAATTCATACCCTTCCTCCCAATTTTTATGCCCATTTGAATCTTGGTCAAATCCTAAGTTTGACCAAGATTTGAACAAGTTTAAAACATGAAAATGAAAAGGTAAGCCTGAATCCTAGCTTCTTAGTCACTCTAGAATGAGAAGATTTTGGGAGTTTTTTGAAATTTTCATGTTTGAAACCCAAAACCACTTCTCTTCATGCTTGACTTCATAATACAGAGTTTAGGGTTAGGGGGTAGATACATGATTTGTCTAGTTTGTTGTTTAGACCTTGTTTATCAACTTGAATGCTTACTATATGACATAATAATACTATGTGCTTTGGTTTTCATTTTTTTTGATTTTTTCTGAATTTTTATGCCCATTTGATCTTGGTCAAATCCTAGGCTTAACCAATATTTAAACAAGTTTAAAACATGAAAATGAAAAGGTAAGCCTGTATCCTTCTTAGTCACTCCAAAATGAAGCTTTTGGGAAGGTTTTTGAAATTTCCATGTTTGAAATCCAAAACGACTTCTCTTCGTGCTTGACTTCATAAGACAAAGTTTAGGGCTAGGGGTAGAAACATGATTTTTCTGGTTTGAATATGTCTAGACCTTGTTTACCAACTTGAGTGCTTACTATATGACATAAGAAGGCTATATGCTTTGGTTTTTCATTTTTTTTGAAATTTTATGCCCATTTGAATCTTGATCAAATCCTAGGTACGGTTTGACCAAGATTTGAACAATTTTAAAACATGAAAATAAAAGGTAAGCCCGACCTGGATCCTTTAGTCACTCTAAAATGAAGCTTTTGGGGGTTCTTGAAATTTCCAAGTTTGAAACCCAAAACCACTTCTCTTCATGCTTGACTACATAAGACAGAGTTTAGGGTTAGGGGTAGATACATGATTTTTCTTGTTTGAATATATCTAGACCTTGTTTATATCAACTTTAATGCTAACTATATGACATAAGAAAACTATGTGCTTTGGTTTTTAATTTTTCTGATTTTTTTATTTTGATGCACATTTGAATCTTTGTCAAATCCTAGGTTTGACCAAGATTTAAACAAGTATAAAACATGAAAATGAAAAGGGGAAGCCTGTATCCTTCTTAGTCACTCTAAAATGAAGTTTTTGGGATGTTCTTGAAATTTTCATGTTTGAAACCCAAAACCACTTCTCTTCATGCTTGACTTCATAAGATAGAGTTTAGGGGCTAGGGGATAGATACATGATTTGCCTAGGTTTGAATATGCATGTCCAAACCTTGTTTATCAACTTGAATGCTTACTATATGACATAAGAAGACTATATGCTTTTGTTTTTCATTTTTCTGATTTTTTTTAAATTTTATGCCCATTTGAATCTTTTGGTCAAATCCTTGGTTTAATTTGACACGGATTTAAACAAGTTTAAAATATGAAAATGAAAAGGTGGTAAGCAGGCATGGATCCTTCTTATATATATTAGTCACTCTAAAATGAAGCTTTTGGGAGGTTTTTGAAATTTCCATGTTTGAAACCCAAAACCACTTCTCTTCATGTTGTTGACTTCATAAGATAGAGTTTAGGGGTTAGGGGTATAGATACATGATTTGTCTTGTTTGAATATGTGTCTAGACCTTGTTTATCAACTTTAATGCTGCTTACTATATGACATAAGAACACTATGTGCTTTAATTTGGTTTTTAAATTTTGATGCACATTTTGAATCTTGGTCAAATCCTAGGTTTGACCGAGATTTGAACAAGTTTAAAACAAGAAAATAAAAGGTAAGCCCGCCAGACTGGATCCTTTCTTAGTCACTCTATAATGAAGCTTTTAGGGGGGTTGTTGAAAATGTAAGCATGTATCCTTCTTAGTACGTCACACCACAATGAAGCTTTTGGGAGGGTTTTTGAAATGTCCATGTTTGAAACCCAAAACGACTTCTCTTCGTGCTTGACTTCATAATTAAGACAAAGTTTAGGGTTAGGGGTAGATACATGATTTTTCTGGTTTGAATATGTCTAGACTTTGTTTATCAACTAGCTTGAGTGCTTACTATATGGCATATATAATAAGCTAGGCTATGTGCTTTGGTTTTTCTTTTTTTTTGAATTTTTATGCCCATTTGAATCTTGGTCAAATCCTAGGTACGTATGGTTTAGATTTGAACAGTTTAAAACATGAAAATAAAAGGTAAGCATGGATCCTTCTTAGTCACTCTAAAATGAAGCTTTTGGGAGGTTTTTGAAATTTCCATGTTTGAAACCCAAAACCACTTATCTTCATGCTTGGCTTCGTAAGATAGAGTTTAGGGTTTGGGGTAGATACGTACATGATTTTTCTAAGTATTTTTACGCCCATTTGAATCTTCGTCAAATCCTAAGTTTGACCAAGATTTGAACAAGTTTAAAAACATGAAAATGAAAAGGGTAAGCCTGGATCCTTGTTTAGGGTTAGGGGGTAGATACATGATTTTTGTGGTTTGAATATGGCAGACCTTGTTTATCACCTTGATATATGACATAGGAAGACGGTGTGCTTTTGTTTTTCTTTTTTTTGAATTTTTATGCCCATTTGAATCTTGGTCAAGTCATAGGTTTGACCAAGATTTAAACATGTTTAAAACATGAAAATGAAAAAGTAAGCCTGGATCCTTCTTAGTCACTCCAAAATGTACCAATTGATAAATGAGTTAACTTGGCTTCATGGAAAAAATAATGTCATGTAAATGATTTAACTTGGCTTTCGTACCCTTGAATCCATAGGAAACTTTGTATAAATGTAGTAGTATAATAATCAACCGAGTTTTTACATCAACAGGTCTGTCACTTACGTGTGGTGCCCATGCGTGAGGTCCCACACTTCAGTGAGCACAAGTCACGTGCAATAGGTACGCAAACTCCCAGCCATTTTCTTTGTCAAGAGAAGACGCATCAGGATGCGTATTGGAAGTATGTGGGTCCTTCTGGATCCTTCGGTTGTCCCTCTCACAAAAAAACAAATCTCTCTCATTCTCGGCCTCGCTCGACTCGCTCGCTCCTGCTCACTGACAAACCCTGCACAAAAGTCAACATCATCACCCGAAAAAGGGGAGACACCATAATTCTCTCCCTTCTTCTCTCCTTCCGAGTGATCCCTTCTTCCTCCGAGTTTCACTCGACGGGCAAACACACATGTGCTGCATAGTAATAATAAAAAAGTAGAAAAATCGACCTACGAATCTATGATTAAATAGGTTAAACTAGGGTTTTGCCCACTACTACAGATCAAGTTCAAAAATATCCAACTACTAGTTCGATTTTGGGCTACTAATATAAAATTAAAATAAGTTGAACTAGTATTCCTCTAAAAAATCATTTTGGTATGCATTGTTTGATACTTTTCATAGCTATAGTGCATCACAAATTTATGATTTCATGCTTTGCTTTGCCAATTTCGATTTTTTCTAACCACCTTCTCTTTGATTTCAAATTTAGGTCAAACTATCGATGCCTACTATGTGTTCTACTTGAATTGGATTCAGCGTGCGCACATGTTTTGCCATTGTTCTGGGCTTCCACACATCTTTGGGGCATCCAAGTATTTAAGTTACCTTGTTTTTTTGAATTGTAATTCATACCCTTCCTCCCAATTTTTATGCCCATTTGAATCTTGGTCAAATCCTAAGTTTGACCAAGATTTGAACAAGTTTAAAACATGAAAATGAAAAGGTAAGCCTGAATCCTAGCTTCTTAGTCACTCTAGAATGAGAAGATTTTGGGAGTTTTTTGAAATTTTCATGTTTGAAACCCAAAACCACTTCTCTTCATGCTTGACTTCATAATACAGAGTTTAGGGTTAGGGGGTAGATACATGATTTGTCTAGTTTGTTGTTTAGACCTTGTTTATCAACTTGAATGCTTACTATATGACATAATAATACTATGTGCTTTGGTTTTCATTTTTTTGATTTTTTCTGAATTTTTATGCCCATTTGATCTTGGTCAAATCCTAGGCTTAACCAATATTTAAACAAGTTTAAAACATGAAAATGAAAAGGTAAGCCTGTATCCTTCTTAGTCACTCCAAAATGAAGCTTTTGGGAAGGTTTTTGAAATTTCCATGTTTGAAATCCAAAACGACTTCTCTTCGTGCTTGACTTCATAAGACAAAGTTTAGGGCTAGGGGTAGAAACATGATTTTTCTGGTTTGAATATGTCTAGACCTTGTTTACCAACTTGAGTGCTTACTATATGACATAAGAAGGCTATATGCTTTGGTTTTTCATTTTTTTGAAATTTTATGCCCATTTGAATCTTGATCAAATCCTAGGTACGGTTTGACCAAGATTTGAACAATTTTAAAACATGAAAATAAAAGGTAAGCCCGACCTGGATCCTTTAGTCACTCTAAAATGAAGCTTTTGGGGGTTCTTGAAATTTCCAAGTTTGAAACCCAAAACCACTTCTCTTCATGCTTGACTACATAAGACAGAGTTTAGGGTTAGGGGTAGATACATGATTTTTCTTGTTTGAATATATCTAGACCTTGTTTATATCAACTTTAATGCTAACTATATGACATAAGAAAACTATGTGCTTTGGTTTTTAATTTTTCTGATTTTTTTATTTTGATGCACATTTGAATCTTTGTCAAATCCTAGGTTTGACCAAGATTTAAACAAGTATAAAACATGAAAATGAAAAGGGGAAGCCTGTATCCTTCTTAGTCACTCTAAAATGAAGTTTTTGGGATGTTCTTGAAATTTTCATGTTTGAAACCCAAAACCACTTCTCTTCATGCTTGACTTCATAAGATAGAGTTTAGGGGCTAGGGGATAGATACATGATTTGCCTAGGTTTGAATATGCATGTCCAAACCTTGTTTATCAACTTGAATGCTTACTATATGACATAAGAAGACTATATGCTTTTGTTTTTCATTTTTCTGATTTTTTTAAAATTTTATGCCCATTTGAATCTTTTGGTCAAATCCTTGGTTTAATTTGACACGGATTTAAACAAGTTTAAAATATGAAAATGAAAAGGTGGTAAGCAGGCATGGATCCTTCTTATATATATTAGTCACTCTAAAATGAAGCTTTTGGGAGGTTTTTGAAATTTCCATGTTTGAAACCCAAAACCACTTCTCTTCATGTTGTTGACTTCATAAGATAGAGTTTAGGGGTTAGGGGTATAGATACATGATTTGTCTTGTTTGAATATGTGTCTAGACCTTGTTTATCAACTTTAATGCTGCTTACTATATGACATAAGAACACTATGTGCTTTAATTTGGTTTTTAATTTTTTTAAATTTTGATGCACATTTTGAATCTTGGTCAAATCCTAGGTTTGACCGAGATTTGAACAAGTTTAAAACAAGAAAATAAAAGGTAAGCCCGCCAGACTGGATCCTTTCTTAGTCACTCTATAATGAAGCTTTTAGGGGGGTTGTTGAAAATGTAAGCATGTATCCTTCTTAGTACGTCACACCACAATGAAGCTTTTGGGAGGGTTTTTGAAATGTCCATGTTTGAAACCCAAAACGACTTCTCTTCGTGCTTGACTTCATAATTAAGACAAAGTTTAGGGTTAGGGGTAGATACATGATTTTTCTGGTTTGAATATGTCTAGACTTTGTTTATCAACTAGCTTGAGTGCTTACTATATGGCATATATAAGAAGCTAGGCTATGTGCTTTGGTTTTTCTTTTTTTTGAATTTTTATGCCCATTTGAATCTTGGTCAAATCCTAGGTACGGTTTGACCAAGATTTGAACATGTTTAAAACATGAAAATAAAAGGTAAGCATGGATCCTTCTTAGTCACTCTAAAATGAAGCTTTTGGGAGGTTTTTGAAATTTCCATGTTTGAAACCCAAAACCACTTCTCTTCATGCTTGGCTTCGTAAGATAGAGTTTAGGGTTTGGGGTAGATACGTACATGATTTTTCTAAGTATTTTTACGCCCATTTGAATCTTCGTCAAATCCTAAGTTTGACCAAGATTTGAACAAGTTTAAAAACATGAAAATGAAAAGGGTAAGCCTGGATCCTTGTTTAGGGTTAGGGGGTAGATACATGATTTTTGTGGTTTGAATATGGCAGACCTTGTTTATCACCTTGATATATGACATAGGAAGACGGTGTGCTTTTGTTTTTTTTTTTTTTGAATTTTTATGCCCATTTGAATCTTGGTCAAGTCATAGGTTTGACCAAGATTTAAACATGTTTAAAACATGAAAATGAAAAAGTAAGCCTGGATCCTTCTTAGTCACTCCAAAATGTACCAATTGATAAATGAGTTAACTTGGCTTCATGGAAAAAATAATGTCATGTAAATGATTTAACTTGGCTTTCGTACCCTTGAATCCATAGGAAACTTTGTATAAATGTAGTAGTATAATAATCAACCGAGTTTTTACATCAACAGGTCTGTCACTTACGTGTGGTGCCCATGCGTGAGGTCCCACACTTCAGTGAGCACAAGTCACGTGCAATAGGTACGCAAACTCCCAGCCATTTTCTTTGTCAAGAGAAGACGCATCAGGATGCGTATTGGAAGTATGTGGGTCCTTCTGGATCCTTTGGTTGTCCCTCTCACAAAAAAAACAAATCTCTCTCATTCTCGGCCTCGCTCGACTCGCTCGCTCGCTCCTCTCACTGACAAACCCTGCACAAAAGTCAACATCATCACCCGAAAAAGGGGAGACACCATAATTCTCTCCCTTCTTCTCTCCTTCCGAGTGATCCCTCTTCCTCCGAGTTTCACTCGATGGGCAAACACACATGTGCTGCATAGTAATAATAAAAAAGTAGAAAAATCGACCTACGAATCTATGATTAAATAGGTTAAACTAGGGTTTTGCCCACTACTACAGATCAAGTTCAAAAATATCCAACTACTAGTTCGATTTTGGGCTACTAATATAAAATTAAAATAAGTTGAACTAGTATTCCTCTAAAAAATCATTTTGGTATGCATTGTTTGATACTTTTCATAGCTATAGTGCATCACAAATTTATGATTTCATGCTTTGCTTTGCCAATTTCGATTTTTTCTAACCACCTTCTCTTTGATTTCAAATTTAGGTCAAACTATCGATGCCTACTATGTGTTCTACTTGAATTGGATGCAGCGTGCGCACATGTTTTGCCATTGTTCTGGGCTTCCACACATCTTTGGGGCATCCAAGTATTTAAGTTACCTTGTTTTTTTGAATTGTAATTCATACCCTTCCTCCCAATTTTTATGCACATTTGAATCTTGGTCAAATCCTAAGTTTGACCAAGATTTGAACAAGTTTAAAACATGAAAATGAAAAGGTAAGCCTGAATCCTTCTTAGTCACTCAAAAATGAGAAGCTTTTGGGAGTTTTTTGAAATTTCCATGTTTGAAACCCAAAACCACTTCTCTTCATGCTTGACTTCATAAGACAGAGTTTAGGGTTAGGGGGTAGATACATGATTTGTCTAGTTTGTTGTTTAGACCTTGTTTATCAACTTGAATGCTTACTATATGACATAATAATACTATGTGCTTTGGTTTTCATTTTTTTGATTTTTTCTGAATTTTTATGCCCATTTGATCTTGGTCAAATCCTAGGCTTAACCAATATTTAAACAAGTTTAAAACATGAAAATGAAAAGGTAAGCCTGTATCCTTCTTAGTCACTCCAAAATGAAGCTTTTGGGAAGGTTTTTGAAATTTCCATGTTTGAAATCCAAAACGACTTCTCTTCGTGCTTGACTTCATAAGACAAAGTTTAGGGCTAGGGGTAGAAACATGATTTTTCTGGTTTGAATATGTCTAGACCTTGTTTACCAACTTGAGTGCTTACTATATGACATAAGAAGGCTATATGCTTTGGTTTTTCATTTTTTTTGAAATTTTATGCCCATTTGAATCTTGATCAAATCCTAGGTACAGTTTGACCAAGATTTGAACAATTTTAAAACATGAAAATAAAAGGTAAGCCCGACCTGGATCCTTTAGTCACTCTAAAATGAAGCTTTTGGGGGTTCTTGAAATTTCCAAGTTTGAAACCCAAAACCACTTCTCTTCATGCTTGACTACATAAGACAGAGTTTAGGGTTAGGGGTAGATACATGATTTTTCTTGTTTGAATATATCTAGACCTTGTTTATATCAACTTTAATGCTAACTATATGACATAAGAAAACTATGTGCTTTGGTTTTTAATTTTTCTGATTTTTTTATTTTGATAGATGCACATTTGAATCTTTGTCAAATCCTAGGTTTGACCAAGATTTAAACAAGTATAAAACATGAAAATGAAAAGGGGAAGCCTGTATCCTTTCTTAGTCACTCTAAAATGAAGTTTTTGGGATGTTCTTGAAATTTTCATGTTTGAAACCCAAAACCACTTCTCTTCATGCTTGACTTCATAAGATAGAGTTTAGGGGCTAGGGGATAGATACATGATTTGCCTAGGTTTGAATATGCATGTCCAAACCTTGTTTATCAACTTGAATGCTTACTATATGACATAAGAAGACTATATGCTTTTGTTTTTCATTTTTCTGATTTTTTTTAAAATTTTATGCCCATTTGAATCTTTTGGTCAAATCCTTGGTTTAATTTGACACGGATTTAAACAAGTTTAAAATATGAAAATGAAAAGGTGGTAAGCAGGCATGGATCCTTCTTATATATATTAGTCACTCTAAAATGAAGCTTTTGGGAGGTTTTTGAAATTTCCATGTTTGAAACCCAAAACCACTTCTCTTCATGTTGTTGACTTCATAAGATAGAGTTTAGGGGTTAGGGGTATAGATACATGATTTGTCTTGTTTGAATATGTGTCTAGACCTTGTTTATCAACTTTAATGCTTACTATATGACATAAGAACACTATGTGCTTTAATTTGGTTTTTAATTTTTTTAAATTTTGATGCACATTTTGAATCTTGGTCAAATCCTAGGTTTGACCGAGATTTGAACAAGTTTAAAACAAGAAAATAAAAGGTAAGCCCGCCAGACTGGATCCTTTCTTAGTCACTCTATAATGAAGCTTTTAGGGGGGTTGTTGAAAATGTAAGCATGTATCCTTCTTAGTACGTCACACCACAATGAAGCTTTTGGGAGGGTTTTTGAAATGTCCATGTTTGAAACCCAAAACGACTTCTCTTCGTGCTTGACTTCATAATTAAGACAAAGTTTAGGGTTAGGGGTAGAGATACATGCATGATTTTTCTGGTTTGAATATGTCTAGACTTTGTTTATCAACTTGAGTGCTTACTATATCAAGTTGTGTCTGAGTCGAGTCAATGTTGAGTCGTTGAGTCACCTAGTATTATTATTATGGTGGTGTATTTGTGTTCATGTACTTGTTTCAGACAGGTATTGCTGTTTTGGTGAAGGAGACATGCATCACCCATTTTTTGTGGGGTTAATTGGTTCTAGGATTAATTGGTTCTATGCCACTCCTCAGTTCACAAGTTGTGTTTATGCCATTCCAAAAACTGAAGTTGTGTTTATGCCACTCTCAATTCTCAATACCCCCTTCTATGCCATTTTCAACAATACAACATGAAAACGGTTCAATAAATAGTCGTATTTCAGTTTATACTTTCGTATTGACCAAAATAAACCTGTGCTCAGGTTTGGAGCGACTTTTGGGTGTTTCGGGCACACAAGAAATCCAAAATTTTCAAATTCTGGCAAAAATTAGAACTTCTCAGGAAAATCTATTTTTTTATAGGAAATCAAAAACACTGAAACGAGTATACTATTTTAATTTGAGCCATTTATGTGCAGATTTGCATAAAAAGGCTGACATTTTCTGTTCTGTCTAGAAATTGGTAAAATTTTGTCCAAAAAATCAAACTTCTTCGAAAAATCTGATAATTTTACAGAATGTCAAGAACACTAATATGAGTCATCCAAGTATTTAAGTTACCTTGTTTTTTTTTGAATTGTAATTCATACCCTTCCTCCCAATTTTTATGCCCATTTGAATCTTGGTCAAATCCTAAGTTTGACCAAGATTTGAACAAGTTTAAAACATGAAAATGAAAAGGTGAGCCTGAATCCTTCTTAGTCACTCTAAAATGAGAAGCTTTTGGGAGTTTTTTGAAATTTCCATGTTTGAAACCCAAAACCACTTCTCTTCATGCTTGACTTCATAAGACAAAGTTTAGGGTTAGGGGGTAGATACATGATTTGTCTGGTTTGTTGTTTAGACCTTGTTTATCAACTTGAATGCTTACTATATGACATAATAATACTATGTGCTTTGATTTTCATCTTTTTGATTTTTTCTGAATTTTTATGCCCATTTGATCTTGGTCAAATCCTAGGTTTAACCAATATTTAAACAAGTTTATAACATGAAAATGAAAAGGTAAGCCTGCATCCTTCTTAGCGCATCCACAATGTTGCTATTGCCAAATCTGATACGATGGTGAATTTGGCTTTGGTGTGAAATATAGCAATAGCTCCACAATGTAGTGGTTCCAAATATTTATAACGTGGGTCCCGCCATCAAGCTAAAACAACACATAAAGCCAATATGGAACTACTCTCACAATGTAGGGAACTAGTTCCAAATGCCAAAAGTGTTTTGGGTGATTTGTCATTCAAAAATTTGGTATCATTCGGATCGGAGGAAGTATAGTTGGAGATGAATGGCCCACCAAGTCTCTGCCTTGAAGTTTGCTCTTTGACCAGTATTACTACTCGCGAGGTGCCGAGGAGACGGGGAGGCCAAATTTAAGGACTAACCTTTGCTCTTGCCGTCTTCCTCAGTTCACCACTTTGTTTACCTCTTGGAATACTACTTCGCCACCATGACCGGGAGCAAGTCTCGCCACAGAAGGGCTCGTGCGGCTGCGGCGAAGCTGAGGGAATCCCAGCAATGGCGTCCCTGTGCTGCTGTCGAGGTGCCTTCTGCGCAAGAGTCTTCAAGGGCGTCGCAGCCCGCGACTGCTACCTTCAGGCGATCCTCCGTTCTTGCGCATCTTTCTATGTCTTTCACAACTTATCATCCCCTCCTTTTCTTACCTTCTCTCAATCGTATATTCAGGTCGGGCGGCCTTAGTTTTCCCGCAGCCCTCCTGCCTGCGGAAACATCTTCCACGGAGCCAAGTTCTCAAAGCAGCGAGGTATAGACATTCGTGCAAATTGGGATTCCCATTTTCTCTTTCTTGGTACTTCTCTGGGTACACTTCTGATTTTGTGCTCCATCCCCATCTGATAGAAGCCCCGCTACGAGATCGGGCCCATTTTAGAAATGGTTATGGGCGATTTCTGCGTCGAGACGGCGGACAGAAGCGCCCTCGCCGATGAGTGCATGAGACTTTATTCTGAGCTCGCCACTGAGAAGATCCGGATTCGCATTCTCGACGATATCGCCATGAAATCGTTCACTGCGAGTAATGAGATCCAGCGGCGGAGCCTCGGCCAGGCGGAGACCATGGACAAACTCGCCGGACTGATCCTGAACCTCACGGTTAGGACGGACAAACTAGAGGCCGAGCTGTCACAGGAGAAGGCTCTCAACTCCGAGCTGAAGCGTCAAGCAGGCTCAAGGTAGATCTTGACCAGGTCACTGTGTACCACTAGCTGCAATCCTTGATGACTGTTGTGTCACCTGGCTTCCGAGTTTCTGAAGGTTAATTTTCGAAATTTTGTTCGTAAAATTGGCCTGTGGAAATGTAAACAAACTAGTACTCTTACTTTATTATATTAGTACTTGTGTCAATGTAGTAGTTGTGTCTGAGTCGAGTCAATGTTGAGTCGTTGAGTCACCTAGTATCTATAATATCTAAATAGGAGCAACCCACTAAGTTGAATTCTCTCAACATGCAAGCATGCCACCTCATCGGTCCCACAATATCACACAACTCATGTCCATGTCATTCCATGCATACAGCAATCAGATGATATCACTTATTATGTTTTCTTTGATTTTCCAAAGTCTGTGCCGCAGCATTCGGCAGCCATATCGTCTTCTCAGTAGCACTTTACTTTTTGTCTCCCGACTCTCCGCATTGGAAATTGGAAACGAGCCGTCCACAGAATTAATCAGTAAGGTAGGCTACCAGCGGAATTAATCACTGAGGTAGGCCATCAGGCGGCCACATCTCACTCTGCACCTACTTTTTTTTGGCGAAAATTCCACCGATCTATTAATAATCATCAATAGCAGTACAAACTGACCCAAAAGTAATAAAAATTACAAGAAGATCTTTCGACCACCCACTCTGCACCTACTTCCATGCATAAATACTCGGCTTCCCTTTGCAAAGATTCATCCTTCATCTGTGTGGTGCAACCTCAATCAGCCCCCGCTGATATCACGTCCTCCTCCCATAGTCCCATTCAACACTACTCCACTCGCGGTTATGCGCCCCTGTCAGTGCGATCAAGGTAACTACTCCCACGTGTGTAGTTCCCATCTGGCCAATCGTCTATCACCGTGTTGTGTTTCTGTTTTGGCTTTCTTTGGTGGAGCAAGTGCACGGCAGCACCCTGTGCCTTCCCGTCTTCAGTTGGGCCTGGCAAGATCACGGCTTGCCATTGTAGTAGCAACGTCGCTAATTTGTTTCAAAGTAAGAAAGCAAGATTTGCTAAACTAGCTAGCTCCAAGCAGAGCCACGCCTGCCAAGTCCATTGAGTTTTTGTCAATTCTATTTCGTACATTGTATATTGTGTTGTCGTTTTTACTGTGGAGAGCGACCAAAAGGTGCAGGTGCGCGCAGCATTTGGTCAACTGGTTATATGCAGCCATGAGGCTGGTATGAAAATCTCAGTTTTTTCCTGAGATATGTAATACAAGTACATACTTTTTATCTATACTTTAACATGAAAATTTTATCTGTTATTCTAAGTTTCAGAAGTACCTTTTCAACCCATAAAAGAATTATATACACCTATTTTGCACATCTTTTTTTCCTCAAAAGGACCTGTTTTGCACAGCTGATGCATATAAACATGGGCATCTGCCATAATTTTTATTTATTTATTGTGCACAATATTTACATTATATGTGTAAATCGTCTGATCATTTAATAAATTAATCATGTTGTTTCAAAGTATATTGAATGAAACATTTATGCATCACTTAATGTGTTGGGATATTGTCATTGCAAAAATATAATGAGCCTTCTATCAAACTTAGAACATTTTTAACCATCAAGTTCAATTTAATTCCCGCAGCAACGTCACGGCTAATCATCTAGTTATTATTATGGTGGTGTACTTCTGTTCATGTACTTGTTTCAGACAGGTATTGCTGTTTTGGTGAAGGAGACATGCATCACCCATTTTTTGTGGGGTTAATTGGTTCTAGGATTAATTGGTTCTATGCCACTCCTCAGTTCACAAGTTGTGTTTATGCCATTCCAAAAACTGAAGTTGTGTTTATGCCACTCTCAATTCTCAATACCCCCTTCTATGCCATTTTCAACAATACAACATGAAAAAGGTTCAATAAATAGTCGTATTTCAGTTTATACTTTCGTATTGAACAAAATAATCCTGTGTTCAGATTTGGAGCGACTTTTGGGTGTTTTGGGCACACAAGAAATCCAAAATTTTCAAATTCTGGCAAAAATTAGAACTTCTCAGGAAAATCTATTTTTTTATAGGAAATCAAAAACACTGAAACGAGTATACTGTTTTAATTTGAGCCATTTATGTGCAGATTTGCATAAAAAGACTGACATTTTCCCTAAACTTTGTATATTATGAAGTCAAGCATGAAGAGAAGTGGTTTTGGGTTTCAAACATCCTTTTCATTTTCTTGTCTTAAACTTGTTTAAATCTTGGTCAAACCTAAGATTTGACCAAAAGATTCAAACATGCATAAATTCAAAAAAATCAGAAAAATGAAAAAACAAAAGCATATAGTCTTCTTATGTCATATAGTAAGCATTCAAGTTGATAAACAAGGTCTAGACATATTCAAACCAGAAAAATCATGTATATATCTACCCCTAACCCTAAACTCTGTCTTATGAAGAGAAGTGGTTTTGGGTTTCAAACATGGAAATTTGAAGAACCTCCCAAAAGCTTCATTTTAGATTGTGACTAAGAAGGATCCAGGCTTACCTTTTCACTTTCATGTTCTAAACTTGTTTAAATCCTAGTCAAACCTAGGATTTCACAAAGATTCAAATATATGGGTATAAAATACAAAAAAATAGAAAAATGAAAAACGAAAGCACATAGTCTTCTTATGTCATATAGTAAGCATTAAAGTTGATAAACAAGGTCTAGACATATTCAAACTAGACAAATCATGTATCTCCCCCTAACCCCTAAACTTTGTATTATGAAGTCAAGCATGAAGAGAAGTGGTTTTGGGTTTCAAACATGGAAATTTCAAAAACCTCTTAAAAATTCATTTTAGAGTGACTAAGAAGGATGCAAGCTTCCCTTTTCATTTTCATGTCTTAAACTTGTTTAAATCTGGGTCAAACCTAAGATTTGACCAAAAGATTCAAACGGGCATAAAATTCAAAAAAAATCAGAAAAATGAAAAACAAAAGCATATAGTCTTCTTGTGTCATATAGTAAGCATTCAAGTTGATAAACAAGGTCTAGACATATTCAAACCAGAAAATCATGTATATATCTACCCCTAACCCTAAACTCTGTATTATGAAGTCAATCATGAAGAGAAGTGGTTTTGGGTTTCAAACATGGATATTTCAAGAACCTCCCAAAAGCTTCATTTTAGAGTGTGACTAAGAAGGATCCAGGCTTACCTTTTTCATTTTCATGTACTAAACTTGTTTAAATCCTGGTCAAACCTAGGATTTCACAAAGATTCAAATATATGTGTATAAAATATAAAAAATAGAAAAATGAAAACCAAAGCACATAGTCTACTTATGTCACATAGTAAGCATTCAAGTTGATAAACAAGGTCTAGACATATTCAAACCAGAAAAATCATGTATATATCTACCCCTAACCCTAAACTCTGTCTTATGAAGTTAATCATGAAGAGAAGTGGTTTTGGGTTTCAAACATTGGAATTCCAAGAACCTCCCAAAAGCTTCATTTTAGAGTGTGACTAAGAAGGATCCAAGCTTACCTTTTCATTTTCATGTTCTAAACTTGTTTAAATCCTGGTCAAAACTAGGATTTCACAAAGATTCAAATATATGGGTATAAAATTCAAAAAAATAGAAAAATGAAAAACCAAAGCACATAGTCTTCTTATGTCATATAGTAAGCATTAAAGTTGATAAACAAGGTCTAGACATATTCAACCTAGACAAATCATGTATCTACCCCCTAACCCCTAAACTCTGTCTTATGAAGTCCAACATGAAGAGAAGTGGTTTTGGGTTTCAAACATGGAAATTTCAAAAACCTCTTACAAAATTCAGTTTAGAGTGACTAATTAAGAAGGATGCATTCTCCCCTTTTCATTTTCATGTCTTAAACTTGTTTAAATCTTGGTCAAACCTAAGATTTGACCAAAAGATTCAAACGGGCATAAAAAAATCAGAAAAATGAAAACCAAAGCACATAATTTTCTTATGTCATATAGTAAGCATTCAAGTTGATAAACAAGGTCTAGACATATTCAAACCAGAAAATCATGTATATATCTACCCCTAACCCTAAACTCTGTCTTATGAAGTCAATCATGAAGAGAAGTGGTTTTGGGTTTCAAACATGGAAATTTCAAGAACCTCCCAAAAGCTTCATTTTAGAGTGACTAAGAAGGATCCAGGCTTACCTTTTCATTTTCATGTTTTAAACTTGTTTAAATCCTGGTCAAACCTAGGATTTGACAAAGATTCAAATATATGGGCAAAAATTCAAAAAAAATAGAAAAATGAAAAACCAAAGCACATAGTCTTCTTATGTCATATAGTAAGCATTAAAGTTGACAAAAAAGGTCTAGACATATGCAAACTAGACAAATCATGTATCTACCCCCTAACCCCTAAACTCTGTCTTATGAAGTCAAGCATGAAGAGAAGTCGTTTTGGGTTTCAAACATGGAAATTTCAAGAACATCCCAAAAGCTTCATTTTAGAGTGACTAAGAAGGATCCATGATTACCTTTTCATTTTCATGTTTTAAACTTGTTTAATCTTGGTCAAACCTAGGATTTGACCAAGATTCAAATGGGCACAAAATTTAAAAAATCAGAAAAATGAAAAACCAAAGTACATAGTCTTCTTATGTCATGTAGTAAGCATTCAAGTTGATAAAATGGTTCATGCCGGCGTCTTAGCTGCTAAAAAAAATTATACACCAATTGATTTGACGAATTGATGATTTACTCTAGTCTGCTTCTAGACCATGCAGCTAGCGAGTATTCATATGTACTGCATGGAGCCCCCAACTTTTGACTTCCCGTGTCGGAAAAGGCCTGTTTAATAATGTGGGGCAGTGAGGTATCCCGAAGTATCTAGAGGGTTCCAGTGTTTCAGGCTTTCAGCATCGCCAGTCCAAGGGAAGGATGGGTGACGAATCCGTGCATTCACAGCCGTTAGATCTGAAGAGTCCTTGTATGATGAGCGGTAGATAGCACCTCTAAGCTGCAAATCAACAGCTTCAATTACTTCAAATGAGCATTGGCCGGAAGGCTGACAGAGTGAAAAAATTCAATTTCAAAAACTCATGTATAGAATAGAAAAAAATAAAAAACATGTAGATAGAATAGAGGTATAGATAGATTAGCCCAAAAAAGAAGAGGACGGGGAAATTTCGAACGCTCGCCTTTAACTCAGCACAGCAGACACCTCCCTCGCGCACCTAAACTTTCGAACGCGCGCCCAATATTTCGAACGCTCGCCTTTAACTCAGCACCCAGCCCACCTTGTTCTTCTCTAGACACCTCCTTCGGCGCCCTGTTCTTCTCTAGACACACCCTCGGTGAACCAGGCCGCGCACCAAAACTTCCCCACGCTGTCTATCAGCCGCGTCAGCCGGCGACTGCTGGTGGCGCCGTTCTTCTCCAGCCGCACCGGCAGGCGCGGTCAGCTGGTAGATCCTCACGGTATGCATGCTATCTTCAGGCCTGGGCAAGTACGATTCATTATAGCTCAATCGAAGTCAGTCGCCGTCGCCCAGCCCTTATAAGTTCGTTAGTTCGTTCGAATCGATCGGTTGATATTGTTTTCCTCTCGATGTGTTTGTTTGACATTGTTTTCCGCTTTACCTATTTGCTCGAATTCGTTCGTACTGTACACTGTACTGCTCACCATTGCCCAATGTCTGTAGTCGTCGCTTGGTGCCAGTCCTCTATGGACCTGTTTGTAATCTTATTACTTCTGGGTTCTTTGCACTGCTAATACATCGGTGGATTTACGGCCAAAAAGAAGAAAGAATTTGTTGGTATTATATTGCTTTCGATTGATCTGTTCGCCCCCAAGCTTTTACAGAAGCCGCAAGAGATTCAAGGATGAAATGGCTCTCCTTGTTTGCAGTGGCGGATCTACAGGGTATGCCGTATATGCCACGGCATACCCTGCGTCCAAGCCGTGCAAGATCTTTGATAGTTTAATGAGCTGAGCAATTAATCAAGATGAGTGATGTATATGTATACATGCGGTGCTAATACATGTGGCGTGCAGCCATGCGAACACTGAGCTAGTGCATGTAACCGATTGATTAGACATCCGATTGATTAATGCATTGGCTTTAGCCAACAGTCTACTTGCATGTTTTTCAAGATGTGCGATTTTGTCTCGCGTGTAAGCCTACAAGGCCAGCTATGGCCATGCACCATGACCTGATTAGATATCATGATTAATCAAAGGAAATATCTTGCTACTGTATATACGATTAATCAACTGATAATTAATCTTTGGTAGTCAAGTATATGATTAATTATATATATTTAGTGAGAATTCAGTTCAAAATTAGAGCACCCCGTCAACGGTGCATTTTTCAACAATTTACATTTTGATTATATGCAAAATCTGTTTTATTTAATCATTTTGACATACTCCCTTCAATCCAAATTAATTGACTCAACTTTGTCTAGATACTGATGTATCTTAGACAAGTTTGTTGAGTAGATACATTTATATCTAGACAAATTTGAGTTAATTAGTATGAATCCGAGAAAGTATTTTATTTAATTATTTTTATTAGGACAAAAGAAATTCAATAGAAACTCCAAAATTTTGTTGTGTCATACCCTTTCCTAAAATCCTAGGTCCGCCACTGCTTGTTTGTAAGGCAAAGAGGAAATCATATCATGGCTTATCATCATGGGTATAACCTTTTTAGCTAGATTTTGCTGTTTGGGATCTATGATCCTTTTAGTTGCTGCTCTCCAGTAACATTTTCCCTCTTTTTTATTACAGTGAAAAATACACAGCGAGGAAACCACTGTCCAGCCTAAAAAAAATAGACCTCAGTTGGTTTGCTGAAATCGGCTCAAATAACGTGGCATTTAGTTATATAGTTTTATATTCGACCTGTTTGCTCAGATATGTTGGTTTACATTCATACGCAACCTGTTGGGCAAGTATGGACACAGCTTCAGTGACTTTCAGGTCAAAATTCCAGCGGTTGAGTGATTTTTGGTTGGATCCATTCCTGTGCGTTCGATCGGCTTTTGATGGCTGTTATTGAGACAAAGTCATGGCTGGACTTTTGACGCAGCTCCAGTGACGTTCAGCTAGGTCAAAAGCCCAGCGTTGACTTTGGTTCAATATCAGCCATCCAAAGCCAATCGAACACACATGAATGTATCCAACCAAAAATCACTCTACAATAAGTCGTTTCCAGACAAAAACAATGTTTATTCCCAAACTATTTTTTTTGAATCCGACCAATCTTTCCCGGAATGCAGAAGAAATATATAAGATTTACTGGAATGTTGTTCTTTTTACTGGACAGTTTGAATTTTAAGTTTAAAGTTGGTTGTAAAACATAAAATGAGGTTTATTGATAAACAATATGGCTGAATCTGATGAAACTCCCCCAGAATGCATAACCCGACATATAAGATTTACTGGATTTTTGTTTCAAAAACTTCTAGGCAGTACGAATTTTAAGTTTAAAATTTTCTCGTGAAACTTAAAATGGGTAAATTTTGGATCCATTCTCGTGCGTTCGATTGGCTTTTGATGGCTGTTATTGAAACAAGTGTTAATTGGTTCTATGCCACTCCTCAATTCACAAGTTGTGTTTATGCCATTACAAAAACTGAAGTTGTGTTTATGCCACTCTCAATTCTCAATATCCCCTTCTATATATGCCATTTTCAATACTCCACTATAATAAATATAGCATATCTATGATAGTACTCTATGATACCACCCACTATGCACCCATGTTCCAAACACCACTCCCGCTGACTGTACCTTATTGTATCGAGCGATAAGCTTGATGAGCAACCCAAACAAACAAACAAAAAGACTGTACCTTATTGTACTTGCTCTTACCCGTATCTTCTCTTTCTCTTTCATCGCGAGTGCAGCTAATTCAGTTAGTCTTCCAATGAATATTAATATTTTGTCTCAATGATGTCATGTTTCGACTAACAATTAGCACTTTTGAATTCTTAGATTGCTTTTTCACACGATGCACTTCTTTTAATTTATTTTACCACATTTCAATGTGAACCTTGACCAAATAAATAGGACAACAATATCACGATCATATAATACATAAGCAGCATTGTTAGAATCGTGTTGGAAAATACTTTCTAATGATACCAGTTTTATATCAATTTTTTTATATACTTCATCCTGAAAAATATGTTTCAACTTCATCAAAACTTGCATGTATCTGCAAACTAAACTCATCTAAATACATGTATATCTACATAAAATTGAAACATCATTTTTAAATAGAGAGATATAGATTAATATTTTTTCGAAGATAAAATACGAAAAACAAGGGTGCATTGTTTATTGAAATGGAGTGAGTAGTATATATAAAATCATTTTAGTTGCCAATGATCATGTTGAGGGCCTCTATTTCTTGTTTTGCTCAGGCCCTCCGTATTCTCAGGTACGGCCCTGGTGGTCTATGAACCTGTATGTAATCTTATTACTTTTGGCTTCTTTGCACTGCTAATAGATCGGCGGAATTACGGCAAAAAAGAAGAAAGAATGTGTTGGTATTGTATTGCTTTCGATAGATCTGTTCGCCCCTCCCCCCAAGCATTTATAGATGGCACAAGAGATTCAAGGATGAAATTGCTCTCCTTGTTCATAAGGCAAAGAGGAAATCATATCATGGGTAGAACATTTTATATATATTTTGCTGCTTGGGATCTATGATCCTTTTAGTTGCTGCTCTCCAGCAACTTTTGTACATATTTCCCTCTTTTTATTAATAAAAAAATACAAAGTGGGGAAACCCAGTGGTCAGCCTAAAAAAATCTGTTCGCTAGGTAGCCGTAGTTTTGCACTCAGTTTGTTTGCTGAAATCGGCTCAAATAATGTAGCATTTATAGTTTTATATTCGACCTGTTTGCTCAGGTATGCTTGCTTACATTCGTAGGTGACCTGTTTGTTGAAATAGCTTATCGCTTCTCTGACCATCTATCTCCTCAACAGATGGACAGAACTTGGATATTATTTGACTCATTAACCACACCAACATATTTGAGTGGTATTGAAGACTTCATGAAGCACGTTAGTGATTTTACTGACGGCGACAAGACAAAGGAAGTGATTTGTCCATGCCGCGTATGTTTGAATATTGGGTCCAAGCCTCAACATGTAGTCTCAGATCATTTATTCGTTTATGGGATGGACCAGACATATATCAGGTGGATTAACCATGGTGAACACTATGATCAGCCTGACATTATTGATCCTCTTTATTCTGATGGTTATCAGCCTGAAGATCTCGTCCAGGATGAGGCTACTGCTAATTTGTTACGGGATCTGTATCCATATGCAAGCCAACAGCCCCATGGTTATCACAAAAAGCCTCTTTTCCATGACCTGATAGAAGATGCTAAGCGCTTAGTGGCCCCTGGTTCTGTTGTGTCAAGATTCGAATTAATTGTGAAATTACTTCATGACAAGTCATACCAGGGGATTACCAATAAAGCGTTCAATGCAGTTGCGAAGACATACAGCGATGCACTCCCTGGGGCTGGACTGCCAAAATCCTTTTATGAGGTGAAGCAGTACATCAAGGTACTGGGACTTGGATATGAGAAGATTGATTTTTGCAAAAATAACTGTGCACTGTTTTGGATGGAGTATAATGACCTCGATGAATGTCCAGTATGTAAGGAATCAAGATGGAAACATGATGGAGCTGGTGGTAAGAAAAAGATTCCTTGGAAGGTTCTGAGATACTTTCCACTTGTACAAAGATTGCAGAGGTTGTTTGCTTCAGAACAAACATCTCGGGAAACAAGATGGCACAAAGAGATTCTCACGCCCGACCCTGATTTACTGAGGCATCCTGCTGATGGCGATGAATGGAAGCAATTCGACCTGGATCATCCAGATTTTGCTGCAGATCCAAGGAACCTGAGACTTGGCCTTGCTACAGATGGATTCAACCCATTTGGCAACATGAGCAACTCGTATAGCATGTGGCCAGTACTAGTTACACCTTACAACCAGGCTCCCTGGACATGCACCGATCAGTCGAACTGTATGATGGCCTTACTCATCCCAGGTCCCAAATCTCCTGGGAAGGATTTTGATGTGTTCATGCAGCCTCTTATTAGAGACTTGCAAACATTATGGGAGGGTGTCCCTACACGGGATGTGTGTCAACCTAAAGAACAAAATTTTCTATTACGTGCTGCTGTACTGTATTGCACCCATGATTATCCAGCTTTGGGCACTATGTCAGGCAGAGTAACATCAGGTTATAATGCATGTGTTCACTGTGATACTGATCAGCTGGCAGTGAGGATAATAAACAAGATATGCTATATGGGCCATCGCCGTTTCCTTCCATTAGATCACAGTTTCCGAAAAAATAGAAAAAAATTGCAATTTATTGGTGATCAGGCCTGTAAAAAGACTAAACCGCAGCACTTTAAGAGTCACGAGTTGGAGGCGCACCTAGAAGCGGTCAGAAATGTTAAACCAGGAAAACCACCAGCCGCCACAGCAGGTACAGCAGAGAAGAATACAGAAGATGCAGCAGCAGTAGTAGCAGATAGAAAAAGGAAGAAGAGAGGAGATGAACTGAGTCTAGCAGCTACCAAAAGGAAGATGGGAGGTGAAATAGCAGCATGTACCAAGAGGAAGGAAATGGAAAATGATAGACCGAGAATATTTTATAAGCGCAGGACCACTCTTTGGGACTTGCCGTATTGGGCTGGTAAGAAGCTTCGGCATAATATTGATATCATGCACATGGAGAAGAATATATGTGACAGCATTGTCGGCACATTACTCAACATTCCATCCAAGACAAAAGATAGCTCAAATGCTAGGATTGATTGTGCAACATTGAATGTTAACAGGCACTTGCAACTGGATCGTAATGACAAAGTGAACAAAGGCAAGGAAAAACATTATAAATTTCGAGGCGCGGAATTCACATTGCCGATGCCTAAAAGGAGATTATTTTGTGAGTACCTCCGAGGTGTGATGTTCCCGTTCGGATTTGCTTCCAACATTGCAAATTGTCTCAATGCTGAAGGAAACAAGCTCCAAGGGTTGAAAACTCACGATTGTCACATCCTGCTGCAAAGGCTTTTAGCTATTGGCATTAAAGATTTAGTGAAGCCAAATATGTACAACGTGATTGCAGAGTTGGGAAGGTTCTTTAGGGAAATATGTAGTAAAACTCTAAGCAGAGCTGTTGTAGAACGTCTTAAGGTGGACATAGCAGTAATCCTGTGCAAGCTGGAGCTGATATATCCTCCAGCCTTCTTTGATGTGATGGTGCATTTGGCTGTTCATCTACCTGATGAGGCACTTTTAAGAGGTCCGGTACAGTATGGATGGATGTACCCTATAGAACGTCGACTGTGCACTTTCAAGAATACAGTTAGGAACAAAGCTAGACCGGAGGCTTGCATTGCAGTGGCGTATATTGCTGCTGAAGCATATACATTTGCCTCAAGATATATTCCTGATATTGAGACCAGATTCAATCGGGGTCGCAGAATTTTGGAAGTTGGAGGATCTGTTTTTAATCATGGTGTTGAGCTAATAGGAAAGAGGACCGAAAAAACATTAGAGCAGTCTGAATTTGAACAGCTGTCTTGGTATGTGCTGAATAATGCTACAGAGGCTGATGAATATGTTAAGTGAGTACTATGCACACGAACTACTCAGTTCCTCGCATATACTATGAACTTGTATCAAAATGAAATATATTCAGCTGACTTGGCTATGTTTTGCAGGTTGTACATGGAAACGAATGGAAAGCTATCGGCACGTGGGAGTGGGTTTCAGGACTGGTTTGAGAAATATGTAAGATGTTCAATTGCACTCTGACTTGTCTATGTGTTTTCACATGAGATGACCTCTTGTCTATTTTGTAATCGTAGATCTCGAAACTCCATGCGGAGAATCCAGGCGCTGTTAGTGCTGATCTCCTTGTCCTATCACGTGGTCCAGATAAGAGGGTGTTGGTAGCTGCAGCTTGCAATGCCAATGGTGTCCATTACAGCTCCTATGAGCGTGAACAACATTTGAAGACACGAAATAGTGGCATCACAACCAGTGGAGATCACTTGACAACCAGAAAAAAGAGATCAGAGTCATTTGACCATTATGGTCACATAGAAGAGGTTATTCAGTTGTTCTATAGTGATAAGGTTACTGTCCGATCTGTGGTTCTATTTAAGTGTTATTGGTACAACCAAGATCCAAACAAGGGCAAAGGTGCCAGAAATGATGGGTATTTCATATCAGTCAATACTACTGCTCAGTGGTACAAGGATGATCCTTATATTTTGGTACCTCAAGCGGCCAAGGTACTTTTCTTGGAAGACAGATCTAGAAAAGGATGGCAGTATGTGCAAAAGTTTGTGGCAAGGAACATATATGATTTGGATGAGAATGCGGATCCAATAATTGGTGCCCAGCAACGATCGATAATTTCTTATGTTCCATGCTACTTTATTGATGATACCTACATGTTTTATGCACATTATATGTCGTATTTACGCATTTTCTGGAACTAACCTATTAACAAGATGCCGAAGAGCCAGTTGTTGTTTTCTGCTGTTTTTGGTTTCAGAAATCCTAGTAACGAAATATTCTCGGAATTGGACGAAATCAACGCCCTGGTTCCTATTTTGCCGGAAGCATCCGAACACCCGAGAGCCGCAGAGGAGGGCCTGTGGGCCCCATGATAGGGTGGCGCGGCCTGGGCCGGCGCGCAGCCTATGGTGTGGTGGCCCTGTGGCCCCTCCAAGGCTGCCCTTTCGCCTATATAAGGTCCCTGACCTAAAACCCCGACGGAGAGAGCCACGGTACGCGAAACCTTCCAGCCGCCGCCATCGCGAAGCCAAGATCCGGGGACAGGAGTCTCTTCCGCACCGGACGGGGAAGTGCCCCGGAAGGCTTCTCCATCGACACCGCTGCCATCTCCACCGCCATCTTCATCACCGCTGCTGCTCCCATGAAGAGGGAGTAGTTCTCCATCGAGGCTCGGGGCTGTACCGGTAGCTATGTGGTTCATCTCTCTCCTATGTACTTCAATACAATAATCTCATGAGCTGCCTTACATGATTGAGATTCATATGATGATGCTTGTAATCTAGATGTCATTATGCTAGTCAAGTGAATTTTACTTATGTGATCTCCGGAGACTCCTTGTCCCACGTGTGTAAAGGTGACAGTGTGTGCACCGTGTGGGTCTCTTAGGCTATATTTCACAGAATACTTATTCACTGTTATGAATGGCATAGTGAAGTGCTTATTTATATCTCTTTATGATTGCAATATGTTTTGTATCACAATTTATCTATGTGCTACTCTAGCAATGTTATTAAAGTAGTTCTATTCCTCCTGCACGATGTAATGGTGACAGTGTGTGCATCCGTGTTAGTACTTGGTTTATGCTATGATCATGATCTCTTGTAGATTGCGAAGTTAACTATTGCTATGATAGTATTGATGTGTATTATTCCTCCTACATAAGCATGAAGGTGACAGTGTGCATGCTATGTTAGTACTTGGTTTAGTCGTTTCGATCTTTCATGCACTCTAAGGTTATTTAAATATGAACATTTAATTGTGGAGCTTGTTAACTCCGGCATTGAGGGTTCGTGTAATCCTACGCAATGTGTTCATCATCCAACAAGAGTGTAGAGTATGCATTTATCTATTCTGTTATGTGATCAATGTTGAGAGTGTCCACTAGTGAAAGTCTAATCCCTAGGCCTTGTTCCTAAATACTGCTATCGCTGCTTGTTACTGTTTTACTGCTACGCTGCGTTACTACGCTTGTTTACTTCCTACAATATTACTACCATCAACTGCACGCCAGCAAGCTATTTTCTGGCGCCGTACTACTGCTCATATTCATTCATACCACTTGTATTTCACTATCTCTTCGCCGAACTAGTGCACCTATTAGGTGTGTTGGGGACACAAGAGACTTCTTGCTTTGTGGTTGCAGGGTTGCATGAGAGGGATATCTTTGACCTCTTCCTCCCTGAGTTCGATAAACCTTGGGTAATCCACTTAAGGGAAACTTGCTGCTGTTCTACAAACCTCTGCTCTTGGAGGCCCAACACTGTCTACAAGAATAGAAGCACCCGTAGACATCAAGCACTTTTCTGGCGCCGTTGCCGGGGAGGAAAGGTAAAAGGCACTCATACTTCGGTTCCAGGTAACAGTACTTTTCTGGCGCCATTGTGTGTGTACTCGAAGCTATTTCCTTTAGACTCTGCAATTGCGACATTTGGTTTCTTGTTTACACTAGTTAGGCATAATGGACAACAATGACCTTTTTATTCTATTTCCTGATTTAAGACATGGATGGTTTGATGCGAAAATTAAAAAACCCATGGAACATATTAATATGAATGCTTTGAACACTATTGTTGTTAATGATATGGAAAATTCTAAGCTTGGGGAAGCTGGCTTTGATGAGCATGATATTTTTAGTCCCCCAAGCATTGAGGAGAAAATTTACTTTGATGATACTTTGCCTCCCATTTATGATGATTATAATGATAGTAGTCTTTTGTTACCACCTGTTATGGAGGATAAATTTGATTATGATTACAATATACCTCCTATATTTGATAGCTACTTTGTTGAATTTGCTCCCACTACAACTAATAAAACTGATTATGCCTATGTGGAGAGTAATAATTTTATGCATGAGACTCATGATAAGAATGCTTTATGTGATAGTTATATTGTTGAGTTTGCTCATGTTGCTACTGAAAGTTATTATGAGAGAGGAAAATATGGTTGTAAAAATTTTCATGTTACTAAAACACCTCTCTATGTGCTGAAATTTTTGAAGCTACACTTGTTTTATCTTCCTATGCTTGTTACTTTGCTCTTCATGAACTTGTTTATTTACAAGATTCCTATGCATAGGAAGCATGTTAGACTTAAATGTGTTTTGAATTTGCCTCTTGATGCTCTCTTTTGCTTCAAATACTATTTCTTGCGAGTGCATCATTAAAATTGCCGAGCCCATCTTAATGGCTATAAAGAAAGAACTTCTTGGGAGATAACCCATGTGTTTTTTTTACTACAGTACTTTGTTTTATATTTGAGTCTTGGAAGTTGTTTACCACTGTAGCAACCTCTCCTTATCAAGTTTTTGTGCCAAGTAAAGTTTCTATGTTAAAGTTGATGTTATATTTGGGATCGCTGCGCAGAAACAGCATTGCTATCTGTCACGAATCTGGGCACAGTTCTCTGTAGAAAATTCGAAAACATCTGCCAATTTACGAGCGTGATCCTCAGATATGTACGCAACTTTCATTAGTTTTGAGTTTTTCCGTTTGAGCAAGTCTGGTGCCATCTTTAAATTCGTCTTTACGGACTGTTCTGTTTTTGACAGATTCTGCCTTTTATTTCGCATTGCCGCTTTTGTTAAGTTGAATGAGTTTCTTTGTTCCATTAACTTTCAGAAGTTATGTGCAATGTCCAGAAGTGTAAAGAATGATTGTGTCACCTCTGAACATATGAATTTTGATTATGCACTAACCCTCTAATGAGTTTGCTTGAAGTTTGGTGTGAAGGAAGTTTTCAAGGGTCAAGAGAGGAGTATGATATACTATGATCAAGAGGAGTGAAAGATCTAACCTTGGGGATGCCCCGTGGTTCATCCCTGCATATTTCAAGAAGACTCAAGCATCTAAGCTTGGGGATGCCCAAGGCATCCCCTTCTTCATCGACAACATTATCAGGTTCCTCTAGTGAAACTATATTTTTATTCGGTCACATCTTATGTACTTTACTTGGAGCGTCTGTGTGCTTTTATTTTTGTTTTTGTTTTGTTATCTTAGTTCTCTGAATAAGTTCATCCTTGTGTGGGAGAGAGACACGCTCCGCTGGTTCGTATGAACACATGTGTTCTTAGCTCATAATATTCATGGTGAAGTTTCCTCTTCGTTAAATTGTTATATGGTTGGAATTGAAAAATGCTACATGTAGTAATTGGTAAAATGTCTTGGATAATGTGATACTTGGCAATTGTTGTGCTCATGTTTAAACTCTTGCATCTTATACTTTGCACCTATTAGTGAAGAAATACATAGAGCTTGCTAAAATTTGATTTGCATAATTGGTCTCTCTAAGGTCTAGATAATTTCTAGTATTGAGTTTGAACAACAAGGAAGACGGTGTAAAGTCTTATAATGTTTACAATATGTCTTTTATGTGAGTTTTGCTGCACCGGTTCATCCTTGTGTTTGTTTCAAATAACCTTGCTAGCCTAAACCTTGTATCGAGAGGGAATACTTCTCATGCATCCAAATCCTTGAGCCAACCACTATGCCATTTGTGTCCACCATACCTACCTACTACATGGTATTTCTCCGCCATTCCAAAGTAAATTGCTTGAGTGCTACCTTTAAATAATTCAAAATTTATCACCTCTTATTTGTGTCAATGTTTTATAGCTCATGAGGAAGTATGTGGTGTTTTATCTTTCGATCTTGTCATTTACTTTTGACAGACTTTCACAATGGACTAGTGGCACATCCGCTTATCCAATAATTTTGCAAAAAGAGCTGGCAATGGGGTTCCCAGCCCCAATTAATTAACTTTCATTAATAATTCTCTTCACATGTTTTGCTCTGATTCATCAGTAAGCAACTTAATTTTGCAAATAGACACTCCTCCATGGTATGTGAATGTTGGAAGGCACCCGAGGATTCGGTTAGCCATGGCTTGTGTAAGCAAAAGGTTGGGAGGAGTGTCATCCATAAATAAAGAAAAACTAAACTAAAGTACATGTGTAAACAAAAGAGAAGAGGGATGATCTACCTTGCTGGTAGAGATAACGTCCTTCATGGGAGCCGCTCTTGAAAGTCTGGTTGATGAGGTAGTTAGAGTGCCCACTACCATTCGTTGACAACAACAAACACCTCTCAAAATTTTACTTTTATGCTCTCTTTATGTTTTCAAAACCAAAGCTCTAGCACAAATATAGCAATCGATGCTTTCCTCTTTGAAGGACCTTTCTTTTACTTTTATGTTGAGTCAGTTCACCTATCTCTCTCCACCTCAAGAAGCAAACACTTGTGTGAACTGTGCATTGATTCCTACATACTTGCATATTGCACTTGTTATATTACTTTGTGTTGACAATTATCCATGAGATATACATGTTAAAGTTGAAAGCAACCGCTGAAACTTATATCTTCCTTTGTGTTGTTTCAAAGCTTTCTACTAAGAGTTTATTGCTTATGAGTTAACTCTTATGCAAGACTTATTGATGCTTGTCTTGAAAGTATTATTCATGAAAAGTCTTTGTTATATGATTCATTTGTTTACTCATTATCTTCATCATTGCTTCGAATCTCTGCATTCATCTCATGTGCTTTACAATAGTATGATCAAGGTTATGATGGCATGTCACTTAAGAAATTATCTTTGTTATCGTTTTACCTGCTCGGGACGAGCAGAACTAAGCTTGGGGATGCTGATACGTCTCCAACGTATCGATAATTTCTTATGTTCCATGCTACTTTATTGATGATACCTACATGTTTTATGCACATTATATGTCGTATTTACGCATTTTCTGGAACTAACCTATTAACAAGATGCCGAAGAGCCAGTTGCTGTTTTCTGCTGTTTTTGGTTTCAGAAATCCTAGTAACGAAATATTCTCGGAATTGGACGAAATCAACGCCAGGTTCCTATTTTGCCCGGAAGCATCCAAACACCCGAGAGTCGCGAGGAGGGCCCTGTGGCCCAGATGATAGGTGGCGCGGCCGGGGCCGCGCCAGCCTATGGTGTGGTGGCCCCAGGCCCCTCCGAGGCTGCCCTTTCGCCTATATAAGGTCCCTGACCTAAAAACCCCGACGGAGAGAGCCACGGTACGCGAAACCTTCCAGAGCCGCCGCCATCGCGAAGCCAAGATCTGGGGGACAGAGTCTCTGTTCCGGCACCCCGCCGGACGGGGAAGTGCCCCCGGAAGGCTTCTCCATCGACACCGCTGCCATCTCCACCGCCATCTTCATCACCGCTGCTGCTCCCATGAAGAGGGAGTAGTTCTCCATCGAGGCTCGGGGCTGTACCGGTAGCTATGTGGTTCATCTCTCTCCTATGTACTTCAATACAATAATCTCATGAGCTGCCTTACATGATTGAGATTCATATGATGATGCTTGTAATCTAGATGTCATTATGCTAGTCAAGTGAATTTTACTTATGTGATCTCCGGAGACTCCTTGTCCCACGTGTGTAAAGGTGACAGTGTGTGCACCGTGTGGGTCTCTTAGGCTATATTTCACAGAATACTTATTCACTGTTATGAATGGCATAGTGAAGTGCTTATTTATATCTCTTTATGATTGCAATATGTTTTGTATCACAATTTATCCATGTGCTACTCTAGCAATGTTATTAAAGTAGTTCTATTCCTCCTGCACGATGTAATGGTGACAGTGTGTGCATCCGTGTTAGTACTTGGTTTATGCTATGATCATGATCTCTTGTAGATTGCGAAGTTAACTATTGCTATGATAGTATTGATGTGTATTATTCCTCCTACATAAGCATGAAGGTGACAGTGTGCATGCTATGTTAGTACTTGGTTTAGTCGTTTCGATCTTTCATGCACTCTAAGGTTATTTAAATATGAACATTTAATTGTGGAGCTTGTTAACTCCGGCATTGAGGGTTCGTGTAATCCTACGCAATGTGTTCATCATCCAACAAGAGTGTAGAGTATGCATTTATCTATTATGTTATGTGATCAATGTTGAGAGTGTCCACTAGTGAAAGTCTAATCCCTAGGCCTTGTTCCTACTGCTATCGCTGCTTGTTACTGTTTTATGCACTACGCTGCGTTACTACTGCTTGTTTACTTCCTACAATATTACTACCATCAACTGCACGCCAGCAAGCTATTTTCTGGCGCCGTACTACTGCTCATATTCATTCATACCACTTGTATTTCACTATCTCTTCGCCGAACTAGTGCACCTATTAGGTGTGTTGGGGACACAAGAGACTTCTTGCTTTGTGGTTGCAGGGTTGCATGAGAGGGATATCTTTGACCTCTTCCTCCCTGAGTTCGATAAACCTTGGGTAATCCACTTAAGGGAAACTTGTGTTCTACAAACCTTTCTTGGAGGAACATGAGAATAGAAGCATCCAATAATTGGTGCCCAGCAAGATGATTTCGCTGGTTGTATGCAAACTAAAGTTGCTGACATTGATGAAACCTCGTTGGATACAGGTATCCCTGCACATGATGGAGAAGTAGATTTCACTGTTGAGGTTAGCATAGTCGACAAAGAGATGGATAAACTGAAGCTACCTGGTGAATCTCAGGAGGAGAATGGACAGGACGAGCAGGATGAGACCATGCACGAATATCAGAATGAAGACGGAGGTGATGATGATGATGATGATGATGATGATGATGATGATGATGATGATGATGATGATGATGATGATTAGACTCTTGTCTCTGTATCATGCTGTGAGATGAAGAACCATGATTTGTTTTGATTTTTCTATTTGGAAAATGTATGAGTCCTGAAGACAATTATCTGTTGGATTGTAATCCCATGATGACTAATTATTTATGTTTGTTGTCCTACTAAAAGTTGGTCAAACTTAATTGTGTGGAAGTAATCCCATGCTGTTTGATTCATAGGGTCATATCCCATAGGAAAATAGAATGATAATAGATCAAACTAATGCAGAATATCTTATAACCACAATCAAATAGAATTTCTCTTGACATAGGATTCAAGTTGGCATGGCATCCCTATCATACAGGGTTTTTATTCATACTATGCTACAAATCGAAAATAAGATGGGTCAGCACTTTATCGCGGCAGATAGGGCAGCTGGCGTTCGTTACAAACCAGGAGAAGATGCACTTCCTATGGAACGGGTGTTTGCATCCCCGGAGACGCACCGTTGTGCGCTGCGACAGCCCCAGCATGCATATGCTGCAGTGGCCGTCCTCCGGCGCAACTAGGACCCAACTGTCCTGCAGCGCCGGCAAGTTGACGATGAGCCGGTGGTCCACCCTAAGGGTGAGGTCGAAGTGGAGGCCACCGAGCCGACGACACGCCTGCTGCCACATCAGGTGCATAACATCGTAAGGCATGATGATGTCCCACTCCTCCTCCGTGAGGTTCAGGTTCTTGAGCAGCCATACACGGGCAAGAATCTCGCGCATAGTTCGCACGACATTGCCCCCACTACGCAGCTTCCTCGGAGGCAAGCCAAGATCCAGCACCACCTCTTCGCAGGGTGTAGTGGTGATATCGTCCTCATCCAGTGGGGCAGGGAGGGGGCCGGCCATCCTCCTGAGCTCGTACGTCCTCGAGAAGAAGATGTGCACTGTCATAGTGTACGGGGACGCCTCGCCCTCGCCCACGGCCGGCGGCTCGCCGACGGAGAAGTCGGTCGTGCTTGCCGACACACGGCAGGCACGGAAGACATGTGGGCCAGACTCGATGATGCGCTCGCGTGAGGAGCGCTCTAGTAGGGGCGTCGCCGCCATTGGGGATTCTTCGGAGGGCTGTAGACTGGCGGCTAGTCGACGGTGAGGTGGTTGGTGTGAGATCTCTGGGATGAGGCCAGGGGAAGTGGGCGAAGTGCTCGGGACTAGGGACTGCCCTCAACTTTCCGCAGTAGTATGATAATAATTGGTGGACGAGGGAGACTAGTCCAGAGACTACCCAAAGTTGATAAATCATGTTCGAGGGAAAATGCCCAAGATTTATTATCAAAATTCAAGCTAATTTCGCCGATTTTGTTCTGCCGTTCATTAGACATCATCCAACGGCCTTGGTCTCTGGGATTCGCTGCTACAGTGTCATCTACTATTTTCTACCCAATTCCAGAAACATCCATAAAGCTAGTAGATAGCTTTCCTGCTTGTTGGCCCCACCCCATTTTTTTAATCTTTTCTTCCTTATCCCCTTCGCTCATGCTAGCAGCTACTTGCAGCCATTGCTACACCAGCGAGGTGATCTGTATGATAGGCACGGTTTTAGTAAGACAGCAAGTTGTAGATAGCTAACCATGAGACACATGCCTCTCTGGTTGAGACTGAGCTCGCTCTTGTGATTGGGCTCCAATGGTCGAGGTGAGTCACAGCTGCAATGACAGAGGTTTGTGCTGAATTAATTAGCACAGAGGCGTAACTAGCACTAGATGGAGAAGGCATAGTACACATATCGGACACGAAGTCGCGTCTGGCGAGCAGCTCGCATTCACTTGCATCAGTGCGGTACAACAAAGATGATGAAGAAGGATTGGAGCTTTGAAGGTAGTCAGAAAAGTTACAAAAAATAATACGTGCAAAACTTAACCTGTATAAACGCACATGCATGGATAATTTTACATTTCTGCATGAGAAAGACATGTCAATTTTCAGTACGACATGGTTTGATTTGTCAAATTTGATGCTCCTTAATGCATTTTAAGTGAAAATTACAGGTTTATTCATTATAATTGCCGATTTTTAACGTTACGTGCAGCTGACTAGCAAACTATAAGTGTGTGATTGCTTGCTTCCAAAATAAGGATATGTAATCATTTTGTATAAGGTAGTACCAATTAGTCGTTATATTGCAGAACTTAAAGAGTTTTGAGAGATTCAACTCGTTGCTACTCCATAAGAATGGTCATGTTGACAAATTTGATCCAGTGTTGAACAGAGCCAGAAACATTTCAAAAACTTGAGCATGGAAGAGGCTAGGGGTAAATGCCCCAAGGCCAGCCGAGCCTATCGTAGGTGCCGTCCCGAGGAGGAAGTACCTTAATTTGGGGCGCGCGCGGACGCTGCGGTACCCCGAGCTCGAGACGCCGCCGTACCGGTAGCTCGACCCGCGACGAGGCATGGCGGCGGCGGCGGAAGCGGAGCGGCGGCGGCGGAAGGTAAAGCTCCTGCTGACAAACATATTAGGCACAAATGGGCAACCTTCAGTAACCCATGTTCCATTTTTTTTGTCAGGATAACCCCATGTACCACCTTCCCAATAGAAAAAGTACTGTTCAACCTTCCCCTGTTGGGCCCAATATTTCACTTTTGGGTTGCCAAGGAACATCTACATGGTAATTGTTATCGGTCTACTTGCTCCGGCCGTCGAAGCCCAATAACTGCAAATGGGCCTTTCTGCTCATGCAATTTCGGCCCTTTTCTAATGAAACACAGATCCTATGATTGGCAAAAAAAAATACACGGAGATTCTACATAAAAGTTGTTTTTATTTATTTTGAATTATAGGGTTCCAATTTTTGAAACTGCTCATGCCCAATATGAAAATCCTTGATCGCTCCATACCCACATGGATAACGGTATTTTTAAAAATTCATAAAGTGGATTTGAAATTTAAAACATATCCTAATAATTCCTTGATTTAATCTATCAACTTGCAAGATCTTGGAGCCAAAGAGCTTGTATTAGTCTGCGAAAATAATACTGATAAACCTGTCGTTAACAAGAAATGAAGGTTTATCGTTCAGAGAGGATGCCATGTGGGACCCATGAGACAGTAGCGTCCTCAACGTTTCAAAGAAAAAGGCAAGTAGCCCGAAAATAGGGGTAAAAAATAAATCCTACAAAGGAAACATTTATAGTTCATAGAGGCTGACATGTGGGACCGATCTGCCAGCTGCATCCTCATCATTTCGAAGTCGGCAGGGATCAGAAGAAAAAGGCAAATAGCCAGAAATTAGGGGTCAAAAATAAATCCAAAAAGGAAACTTATATTCTTCATAGAGGATGACATGTGGGACCGACCTGCCAGCAGCGTCCTCATCGTTTCAAAGGCCGCAGGGGATCAAAAGAAAAAGGCAAATAGCCAGAAATTAGGGGTAAAAAATAAATACAACAAAGGAAAGGTTTATTGTTCATAGAGGCTGACTTGTGGGACCCATGAGCCAGCGGCGACCTCAATTTCAAAGGCGGCATATGATCGAAAAGAAAAAGGCAAGTTAGCAAAAATCAGTGGGTAAAAAAAATCTAAGAAATGAAACTTTATTGTACAGTCCCATGAGCCAGCACCTTACTCAACGTTTCAGTGGCGGCATGAGATAGAAAGAAAAAGGAAAGTGACCAAATATCAGGAGCAAAAAATAATCCAAGAAAAGAAACTTTTATTGTACATAGATGATGACATATGGGTCCCACTTATACAAGCTCTTTCGCTCCAAGATCTTGCAAGTTGATTGTACATAGAGGATGACATGCGGGCCCCTTGTGTCAGCAGCTTACTCAACGTTTCCAAGGCGGCAGGGGATCAAAAGAAAAAGGAAGTAGCCAGAAATTAGCGGTAAAAAATAACTCCAAGGAAGGAAACTTTTATTGTTCATAGAGTATGACATGCGGGACCCATGCGCTAGCAGCTTCCTCAACGTTTCAAAGGGGGCATGAGATCGAAAGAAAAAGACAAGTGACCAAATATCAGGAGCCAAAAATAATCCAAGAAAAGAAACTTTATTGTACATAAAAGATGACATGCGGGTCCCATTTTGCAGCAGCGGTGTCAACGTTTCAAATGCGGCTTGAGATCAAAAGAAAAAGAGTAGCCAGAAATTAGGGGTAAAAAAACTCCCAGAAAAGAAAGTTGATTGTACATAGAGGATGGCATGCGGGTCCCATGACCCAGCACCTTACTCAACGTTTCAGAGGCGGCATGAGATCGAAAGAAAAAGGAAAGAGACCAAATACCAGGAGCAAAAAATAATCCAAGAAAAAGAAACTTTTATTGTACATAGAGGATGACATATGGGTCCCACTTATACAAGCTCTTCCGCCCCAAGATCTTGCAAGTTGATTGTACATAGAGGATGACATGCGGGCCCCTTGTGTCAGCAGCTTAATCAATGTTTCCAAGGCGGCAGGGGATCAAAAGAAAAAGGAAACAGCCAAAAATAAGAGGGTGAAAAAAATCCAAGAAAAGAAACTTTTATAGTATCGAGGATGACATGTGGGTCCCATGAGCCAGCAGCTTCTCAACGTTTCAGAGGCTGCATGAGATCGAAAGAAAAAGGCAAGTGACCAAAAATAAGGGGGTAAAAAAATCCAAGAAAAGAGACTTGATTGTACATAGAGGATGACATGCGGGTCCCAGTGCAGCTTACTAACGTTTCCAAGGGGATGAAAAGAAAAGGAAATAGCCAAAGATCAGAGGGTGAAAAAAATCAAAGAAAAGAAACTTTTATAGTACATAGAGGATGACATGTGGGTCCCATGGGCCAGCAGGTTCCTCAACGTTTTCAAGGGCGGCATGAGATCGAAAGAAAAAGGCAAGTGACCAAAAATCAGAGGGTGAAAAATAATCCAAAAAAAGAAACTTTTATTGTACATAGAGGATGACATGCTGTCCCAACGTTTCAAATGCGGTTTGAGATCAAAAGAAAAAGAAAGTAGCCAGAAATTAGGGGGTAAAAAAACTCCAAGAAAAGAAAATTGATTGTACATAGAGGATGACATGCGGGTCCCACGAGTTTGCAGCTTACTCAACGTTTCCAAGGCGGCAGGGGATCAAAAGAAAAAGGAAATAGCCAAAAATCAGAGAGTGAAAAAAAACCCAAGAAAATAAACTTTTGTAGTACATAGAGGATGACATGCGGGTCCCATGAGCCAGCAGGTTCCTCAACGTTTCAAACGTGGCATGGGATCGAAAGAAAAAGGCAAGTGACCAAATATCAGGAGCCAAAAATAATCCAAGAAAAGAAACTTTATTGTACATAGAGGATGACATGCGGGTCCCATTTTGCAGCAGCGGTCCCAACGTTTCAAATGCGGCTTGAGATCAAAAGAAAAAGAAAGTAGCCAGAAATTAGGGGGTCAAAAAAACTCCAAGAAAGGAAAGCTTTATCGTTCATACAGGCTGACATGTGGGACCTATGAGCCAGCAGCTTATTGAACGTTTCAAAGGCGGCAGGGGATCAAAAGAAAAAAGAAATAGCCAAAAATCAGAGGGTGAAAAAAATCCAAGAAATCAAACTTTTATTGTACATAGAGGATGACATGGGTCCCATGAGCCAGCAGATTCCTCAACGTTTCAAACGTGGCATGAGATCGAAAGAAAAAGGCAAGTGACCCAAATAGAGCCAAAAATAATCCAAGAAAAGAAACTTTATTGTACATAGAGGATGACATGCGGGTCCCATTTTGCAGCAGCGGTCTAAACGTTTCCAAGGCGGCAGAAAAATGAAGTAGCCAGAAATCAGGGGGTGAAAAAAATCCAAGAAAAGAAAGATTTCAATTGGGCTGCATCTGGACATCTGGGCCTTCGAACTATCCTTCTGGGCCTTTTGACTCGTACAATTTCAGCCCACTCCAGAACATGATAGTTCGGATTTTTCTCAAAAAAAAAACAGGAAAGTCCTATGCTTCGCCAAAACAAAAAACAAGGAGATTCAAGATATATGTTGTAAAAATAAAGATTTAATTTATCCGTTTGCAATAGCTCAGAGCGAAATACACTGTTTATTGTCTGCAAAATAATCAAGATATCACATGTTTCTTGTACGGGGAGGCTGACATCAGGGACCCATGAGCCAGCAGGGTCGTCAACGTTTCAAAGGCGGCAGGGGATCGAAAAAAAAAAAAAACCAAAAATCAGTTGGTAAAAAAATCCAAGAAAAGAAAACATTTATCGTTCTGAGAGGATGACATGCGGGACCGATGAGGCAGCAGCATCCTCAACGTTTCCAAGGCGGGGGATCAAAGAAAAAAAGGAAATAGCCAGAAATTAATTAGGGGTAAAAAATAAATCCACCAAAGGAAACTTGTATTGTTCATAGAGGATGACATATGGGACCGACCTGCCAACAGCGTCATCGTTTCAAAGGGGGCAGGGGATCAAAAGAAAAAGGCAAATAGCCAGAAATTAGGGGTCAAAAATAACTCCAATAAAGGAAACTTTTATTGTTCGTAGAGGATGACATGCGGGTCCCATGAGCCAGCAGGTTCCTCAACGTTTCAAACGTGGCATGAGATCGAAAGAAAAAGGCAAGTGACGAAATATCAGGAGCCAAAAATAATTCAAGGAAACTTGATTGTACATAGAGGATGACATGCGGGTCCCATGAGTAAGCAGCTTACTCAACGTTTCCAAGGCGGCAGGGCATCAAAAGAAAAAGGAAATAGACAAAAATCAGAGAGTGAAAAAAACCATAGAAAATAAACTTTTATAGCACATAGAGGATGACATGCGGGTCCCATGAGCCAGCAGGTTCCTCAAAGTTTCAAACGTGGCATGAGATCGAAAGAAAAAAACGCAAGTGACCAAATATCAGAGCCAAAAATAATCCAAGAAAAGAAAGTTTTATAGTACATAGAGGATGACATGCGGGACCCATTTAGCAGCAGCGGTATCACCGTTTGAGGCACAGGGGATCGAAAGAAAAAGTCAAGTGACCAAATATGAGGTGCCAAAAATAATCCAAAAAAAGAAAGTTTTATAGTACATAGAGGATGACATGCGGGTCCCATTTAGCAGCAGCGGTATCACCGTTTGAGGCAGCAGGTGATCGAAAGAAAAAGTCAAGTGACCAAATATGAGGTGCCAAAAATAATCCAAAAAAGAAAGTTTTATAGTACATAGAGGATGACATGCGGGTCCCATTTAGCAGCAGCGGTATCACCGTTTGAGAGGCAGCAGGGATCGAAAGAAAAAGTCAAGTGACCAAATATGAGGTGCCAAAAATAATCCAAGAAAAGAAAGTTTTATAGTACATAGAGGATGACATGCGGGTCCCCCACTGTTTGAGAGGCAGCAGGGGATCGAAAGAAAAAGTCAAGTGACCAAATATGAGGTGCCAAAAATAATCCAAGAAAAGAAAGTTTTATAGTACATAGAGGATGACATGCGGGTCCCATTTAGCAGCAGCGGTATCACGTTTGAGAGGCAGCAGGGGATCGAAAGAAAAAGTCAAGTGACCAAATATGAGGTGCCAAAAAAATCCAAGAAAAGAAAGTTTTATAGTACATAGAGGATGACATGCGGGTCCCATTTAGCAGCAGCGGTATCACCGTTTGAGAGGGGATCGAAAGAAAAAGGCAAGTGACCAAATATGAGGTGCCAAAAATAATCCAGAAAAGAAAGTTTTATAGTACATAGAGGATGACATGCGGGTACCAGTTAGCAGCGGTATCACCGTTTGAGAGGGGGATCGAAAGAAAAAGGCAAGTGACCAAATTTGAGGTGCCAAAAAAACTCCAAGAAAAGAAAGTTGATTGCACATAGAGGATGACATGCGGGTCCCATTTAGCAGCAGCGGTCTCAACGTTTCCAAGGCGGCAAGGGATCAAAAGAAAAAGGAAGTAGCCAGAAATCAGGGGGTCAAAAAAATCCAAGAATAGAAAGAATTTTGGTTCATAGAGGATGACATGCGGGACCCATGATCCTGCATCGTAAACGGCTCGATCGGAGAACGTTGAACGAGATGGCGCGATCTAGAAAAAACAATGCCAGAGAGGCTGCCATCTAGGCCCTACATCCCTCGGCGGTGCGGATTTGCGTTGACTCGGCCGGCGAACCCGAGATTTCGAGATGCACCACGTCCCGGGCCACCATACGCGACGTTTTGGCCGCTTTCGTCGGGCTAGGTGGCCTCAAAAACGAGAAAAAAAAGTTTTGACATGCACCACGGAGGGACCAAAATCGTCGGCCATGGTACACCAGCAACCACGGCGCGACTTCAACTTCGTCGGCCATGGCAACTTTTCTTGTAGTGAGATGGGCTCAGCAGTTTTAATGATGCACTCGTAAGAAATAGTATTTGAAGCAAAAGAGAGCATCAAGAGGCAAATTCAAAACACATTTAAGTCTAACCCACTTCCTATGCATAGGAATCTTGTACACAAATAAATTCATGAAGAACAAAGTGATAAGCATAAGAAGATAAAACAAGAGTAACTTCAAAATTTTAAGCATATAGAGAGGTGTTTTAGCACCATGAAAATTTCTACTACCATATTTTCCTCTCTCATAATAATTTTCAGTAGCTTCATGAATAAACTCAACAATATAACTATCACATGCAGCATACTTTTCATGATTTCCAAACACATAATTTTTATCAAGTTCAAGAATAGTGGAATTAAAACTTTCAAACTTACTTTTATTAATAATATAACAAGGTAGGTGATCAATCTCAATAGATATGGGACTCATAGAATAAGTCAAGAACTCTCCAATCCCATTTTCATTAGTAGTACAATTAATATTATCAAGTAACATAGGACCATCATCTAGAGCTTTATCATAAACATTTGCCAAGCAAAATTCTTTAGTACCATGCATTTCGACATCAGGCACAAACAAAGCATTATCATAAGATTTATCAAAGTAGCATGGATTATCATAAATAACAGTAGCATAATCATTCTCACAAGTATTACTCATAGGTACTATTTCAAGAGAATCCACAGGAACATAACATTCAACCTCTTCCGGTAAGCATGGAGGACAATCAAATAGTGTAAGAGATAAAGAGTTACTCTCATTAGAAGGTTGACATGGGTAGCTAATCCATTCTTCCTCCTTTTGTTCGTCGCTCTCTTCTTCTTTTTCATCCAATGAGCTTTCAAGTTCATCAATTTCCTCCTCTTTTTCATCCAATGAGCTTTCAGGTTCATCAATTTCTTCTTCCACCGGTTCCTGCAAATTGTGAGTGCATTCTTGTGCATTAATGTGTCTCTCTTTATAATCAAGGATATAAGGATTCCTACTGTAGCATTCTATGCAAGAATTAAGGATAGTAGAGACATAATCTTTAAGGCCCTTACAAACAACACAAGTTTCATAATTCTCAACCATGAAGGATTCTATCTCGGAGGCTCCCATAAATAAGACAAATTGTTCTACCTCTTCGAACCCATAATGAATATAGCAATTCCGATTATAGTTCTTAATTAAAAATTCCTCACTAAAGCCACATTGAAATTTAAGATGTTTAGTATCCTGTTGAGAGCAACAGTTTATATTATGGCGTTCAAGCAAGATTTCAGCAATTGTATTCAATTTTTCTATCATAGCACTCATTATTTTACCGTTTCTTGATTCTCTATAATTATTATAACATTCTATAAGCTCCAAGTAGGTTGTTGGTTCTCCCATAACAGCAGTTTTTAATTTTTAGGTTTTTCAAATTTTTATGGATTTTCGGGTATATAGGGAAAATAAAACAAGACAAAAATAAACTAGACAAAAGTAAACTAAGCAAAGTAAAACTAGACAGAAATAAACTAAGCACAAATAAACTAGACAGAAATAAACTAGCAAGACAAAATAAAATAAAAGCAGAGAGAGAGGTAGAGTGTACTCCCCAGGTGAACTTATGAGTAGAGCTATGCCTCCCCGGCGACGGCGCCAGAAAATAGTCTTGATGACCCACAAGTATAGGGGATCGCAACAGTCTTCGAGGGAAGTAAAACCCAAATTTATTGATTCGACACAAGGGGAGGTAAAGAATACTTATAAGCCTTAACAACTGAGTTGTCAATTCAGCTGCACCTGGAAAAGCACTAGTAACAGGGTGATGTGAGAGTAGCAGAATATGAGAGCAGTAGTAACAGAACACAGCAGCAGTAGTAGTAATATGAGAGCAATGGCACCAAAATAGTTGATACTACTTCCAATGACATGTAGAACGAGTATATGATGATGCGAGATGGACCGGGGTTCCCAGCTATCTACACTAGTGGTAACTCTCCAATAACAAGTGTTGGGTGAACAAATTACAGTTGGGCAATTGATAGGATTGATAAGGCATTAAGAAAGAACATCAATTCATTAATCATGTAGGCATGTTTTCCAATAATAGTCGTACGTGCTCGCAATGAGAAACTTGCACAACATCTATTGTCCTACCAGCCGGTGGCAGCCGGGCCTCAAGGGAATCTACTGGATATTAAGGTACTCCTTTTAATAGAGCACCGGAGCAAAGCATTAACACTCCGTGAAAACATGTGTCCCTCACATCGCCGCCATCCCCTCCGGTTGTCCCGATTTCTGTCACTTCGGGGCCTTTGGTTCCGGACAGTGACATATGCATACAACTTGTAGATACAATCTAAGCAATAATTATAGAGCTCAAATCTAAGATCATGCCACTCGGGCCCTAGTGACAAGCATTAAACATAACAAGATTGCAGCAACAATAACTTCACAAACTTTATAGATAGACTAATCATAATGTAACAATCCATCGGATCCCAACAAACACAACACCGATTACATCAGATGAATCTCAATCATGTAAGGCAGCTCATGAGATCATTGTATTGAAGTACATGGGGGAGAGAATACCAACTAGCTACAGCTAGAACCCGTAGTCCATGGGGGAACTACTCACGGAGCATGATGGAGGCGATGGCGTTGATGGAGATGGCTTCCGGGGGCACTTCCCCGTCCCGGCAGGGTGCCGGGACAGAGACTTCTGTCCCCCGAATTGGAGTTTCGCGATGGTGGCGGCGCCCCTGGAGTCTTTCTGGAGTTTCGTCAAGTGGTACGTGATGGCGTGTAACTCACACGTTCGTTGGGAACCCCAAGAGGAAGGTATGATGCGCACAGTAGCAAGTTTTCCCTCAGAAAGAAACCAAGGTTTAATCGAACCAGGAGGAGCCAAGAAGCACGTTGAAGGTTGATGGTGGCGAAATGTGATGCGGAACAACAGGGATTCCGGCGCCAACGTGGAATCTGCACAACAAAACCAAAGTACTTTGCCCCAACGAAATAGTGAGGTTGTCAATCTCACCGGCTTGCTGTAACAAAGGATTAAGCGTATCGAGTGGAAGATGATTGTTTGCAAGAAAATAGTAAAACACAATTGCAGTAGATTGTATGCTATGTAAAGAATAGGACCGGGGTCCACAGTTCACTAGAGGTGTCTCTCCCATAAGATAAAAGCATGTTGGGTGAACAAATTACAGGGCAATTGACAAATAGAGAAGGGCATAACAATGCATATACATGATATGATAAATATAGTGAGATTTAATCCGGCATTACGACAAAGTACATAGACCGCCATCCAACTGCATCTATGCCTAAAAAGTCCACCTTCAGGTTATCATCCGAACCCCATCCAGTATTAAGTTGCAAAGCAACAGACAATTGCATTAAGTATGGTGCGTAATGTAATCAACAACTACATCCTTAGACATAGCATCAATGTTTTATCCCTAGTGGCACAAGCACAACACAACCTTAGAACCTACTGTCACGATCCCAGGTGTCAATGAAGGCATGAACCCACTATCGAGCATAAATACTCCCTCTTGGAGTTAAGAGCAAAAACTTGGAGAGCCTCTACTAATAACGGAGAGCATGCAAGATCATAAACAACACATAAACAATAGATTGATAATCACCATAACATAGTATTCTCTATCCATCGGATCCCGACAAACACAACATATAGAATTACATATAGATGATCTTGATCATGTTAGGCAGCTCACAAGATCCAACAATGAAGCACAATTAGGAGAAGATGACCATCTAGCTACTGCTATGGACCCATAGTCCAGGGGTGAACTACTCACTCATCACTCCGGAGGCGATCATGGCGATGAAGAGTCCTCCGGGAGATGAATCCCCTCTCAGGGTGCCGGAGGCGATCTCCCGAATCCCCCGAGATGGGATTCGCGGCGGCGGCGTCTCTGGAAGGTTTTCCGTATCGTGGCCTCGCAGGGGTTTCGCGACGGAGGCTATAAGTAGGCGAAAGGGCGGGAGGCGGCGCGAGGGGCCCACACGGCCGGCGCCAGGGCCCGGGCCGCGCCGCCTATGGTGTGGCCACCTCGTGGCCCCACTTCCCTCTTCGGTCTTCTGGAAACTCCGTGCAAAAATAGGACCCCGGGCGGTGATTTCGTCCAATTCCGAGAATATTTCCTTACTAGGATTTCTGAAACCAAAAACAGCAGAAAACAGAACTGGCTCTTCGCATCTTGTTAATAGGTTAGTTCCGAAAATGCACAAATATGACATATAATGTGCATAAAACATGTAGGTATCATCAATAAAGTAGCATGGAACATAAGAAATTATCGATACGTTGGAGACGTATCAGCATCCCAAGCTTAGTTCTGCTCGTCCCGAGCAGGTAAAACGATAACAAAGATAATTTCTGAAGTGACATGCCATCATAATCTTGATCATACTATTTGTGAACATATGTAATGAATGCAGCGATCAAAACAAAGGTAATGACATGAGTGAACAAGTGAATCATAAAGCAAAGACTTTTCATGAATAGTACTTCAAGACAAGCATCAATAAGTCTTGCATAAGAGTTAACTCATAAAGCAATAAATCAAAGTAAAGGTGTTGAAACAACACAAAGGAAGATTAAGTTTCAGCGGTTGCTTTCAACTTATAACATGTATATCACATGGATATTGTCAACATAAAGTAATATAACAAGTGCAATATGCAAGTATGTAGGAATCAATGCACAGTTCACACAAGTGTTTGCTTCTTAAGGTGGAGGGAGATAGGTAAACTGACTCAACAATAAAAGTAAAAGAATGGTCCTTCAAAGAGGAAAGCATCGATTGCTGTATTTGTGCTAGAGCTTTTATTTTGAAAACATGAAACAATTTTGTCAACGGTAGTAATAAAGCATATGAGTTATGTAAATTATATCTTACAAGTTGCAAGCCTCATGCATAGTATACTAATAGTGCCCGCACCTTGTCCTACTTAGCTTGGACTACCGGATCTTTGCATGCCATGTTTCAACCAAGTGTCACAAAGGGGTACCTCCATGCCGCCTGTACAAAGGTCTAAGGAGAATGCTCGCATTTTGGATTTCTCGCTTTTGATTATTCTCAACTTAAACATCCATACCGGGACAACATGGACAACAGATAATGGACTCCTCTTAAATGCATAAGCATGTAGCAACAATTATTATTCTCATATGAGATTGAGGATATATGTCCAAAACTGAAACTTCAACCATGATTCATGGCTTTAGTTAGCGGCCCAATGTTCTTCTCTAAAATTTTGCATGCTCCAACCACTAAGGTGATAGATCCTTCAGACAAGACGGACATGCATAGCAACTCACATGATATTCAACAATAGTTGATGGCGTTCCCCAGAAGCATGGTTATCGCACAACAAGCAACTTAATAAAAGATAAAGTGCATAAGTACATATTCAATACTACGATAGTTTTTAAGGCTATTTTGTCCCATGAGCTATATATTGCAAAGGTGAATGATGGAATTTTAAAGGTAGCACTCAAGCAATTTACTTTGGAATGGCGGAGAAATACCATGTAGTAGGTAGGTATGGTGGACACAAATGGCATAGTGGTTGGCTCAAGGATTTTGGATGCATGAGAAGTATTCCCTCTCGATACAAGGTTTAGGCTAGCAAGGTTATTTGAAGCAAACTCAAGGATGAAACGGTGCAGCAAAACTCACATAAAAGACATATTGTAAACATTATAAGACTCTACACCGTCTTCCTTGTTGTTCAAAACCCAATACTAGATATTATCTAGATCTTAGAGAGACCAAATATGCAAATCAAATTTTAGCAAGCTCTATGTATTTCTTCATTAATGGGTGCAAAGCATATGATGCAAGAGCTTAAACATGAGCACAACAATTGCCAAGTATCACATTATCCAAGACATTTTAGAATTACTACATGTAGCATTTTCCAATTCCAATCATATAACAATTTAACGAAGAAGAAACTTCGCCTTGAACATTATGAGTAAAGCCTAAGGACATATTTGTCCATATGCAACAGCGGAGCGTGTCTCTCTCCCATAAAGTGAATGCTAGGATCCATTTTATTCAAACAAAAACAAAAACAAACCGACGCTCCAAGTAAAGAACACAAGATGTGATTGAATAAAAATATAGTTTCAGGGGAGGAACCTGATGATGTTGTCGATGAAGAAGGGGATGCCTTGGGCATCCCCAAGCTTAGACGCTTGAGTCTTCTTAAAATATGCAGGGGTGAACCACGGGGCATCCCCAAACTTAGAGCTTTCACTCCTCTTGATCATAGTATATCATACTCCTCTCTTGACCCTTGAAAACTTCCTTCACACCAAACTTCAAGCAAACTCATTAGAGGGTTAGTGCACAATTAATAATTCACACATTCAGAGGTGACACAAACATTCTTTACACTTCTGGACATTGCATAAAGCTACTGGACATTAATGGATCAAAGAAATAAATCCAACATAGAAAAAGAGGCAATGCGAAATAAAAGGCAGAATCTGTCAAAAACAGAACAGTTCGTAAAGACGAATTTAAAGATGGCACCAGACTTGTTCAAATGGAAAAACTCAAAACTAATGAAAGTTGCGTACATATCTGAGGATCACGCTCGTAAATTGGCAGATTTTTTCGAATTTTCTACAGAGACCTGTGCCCAGATTCGTGACAGACAGCAATGCTGTTTCTGCGCAGCGATCCCAAATATAACATTAACTTTGACATAGAAACTTTACTTGGCACAAAAACATGATAAGGAGAGGTTTCTACAGTAGTAAACAACTTCCAAGACTCAACAAAACAAAAAATTGCTGTAGTAAAAACATGGGTTGTCTCCCATAAGCACTTTTCTTTAACGCCTTTCAGCTAGGCGCAGAAAGTGCAAATCAAGTATTATCGAGAGTAGAAGCATCAACATTATTATTTTTCATGCAAACACAACTTGTTGCAGAGGGTACTTTAGGTGCTCCATTATCTAAATTCTCTATGGTGGTGCTAGGGGTTTTAGAAATTTTAGGCCTATAATAATTCTTTTGTTTAGGCACTTTAGAGGCGTACATGAATTTTTGCTCTTTACCCACATAAGCTTTCTCATTATACTTGAGAGAAGAAAAGGTTGAACCCAAGGTTCCCATAGCTTTTTCAAGTTCATCAATCCTATTGGTTTGATTATCATGGATAACACAAGTTCCTAGGACACTAATTCTTTCATCAATTCCTCCTAAGGATTTATCAAGTTCATAAGTTTTATCAAATAACATTTCCAATTTAGTTTCAACACTTGAAAATTTTTTCTCTATGGTTTCCAATTTTTTCATAACATCTTCAAGAGAGATTTCAATTTTAACTTCATTAACAGGTGGTATTCCAACTAGACTCTCAATGATACAACTAGCTTCTAAAGCGGGAGTACCTAGGAAATTGCCTCCCGAAAGAGTATCAAGAACATACCTATTCCAACTAGATAAACCAACATAAAAGTTCCTAAGAAGGATAGTGGTGGAGTGTTTCTTAATGCACCTATGATGAGCATTACTAATTCTATACCAAGCATCTTTAAAACTCTCTCCACCTTGTTGCTTAAAAGAACGAACTTCAACTTCAGGATTACTCATTTTAGTAGCAATAAAGTAAACTAGGCAAAGACAAGTAACTAATTTTTTTGTGTTTTTGATATAGAGAGCAAGACAGTAAATAAAGTAAAACTAGCAACTAATTTTTTTGTGTTTTGTTTAGGTGCAGCAAACAAAGTAGTAAATAAAATAAAGCAAGACAAAAACAAAGTAAAGATATTGGGAAGTGGAGACTCCCCTTGCAGCGTGTCTTGATCTCAAGCAACGGCGCCGAAAAAGAGCTTGATGGCGTGTAACTCACACGTTCGTTGGGAACCCCAAGAGGAAGGTATGATGCGCACAGTAGCAAGTTTTCCCTCAGAAAGAAACCAAGGTTTAATCGAACCAGGAGGAGCCAAGAAGCACGTTGAAGGTTGATGGTGGCGAAATGTGATGCGGCGCAACAACAGGGATTCCGCCAACGTGGAATCTGCACAACAAAACCAAAGTACTTTGCCGCAACGAAATAGTGAGGTTGTCAATCTCACCGGCTTGCTGTAACAAAGGATTAAGCGTATCGAGTGGAAGATGATTGTTTGCAAGAAAATAGTAAAACACAATTGCAGTAGATTGTATGCTATGTAAAGAATAGGACCGGGGTCCACAGTTCACTAGAGGTGTCTCTCCCATAAGATAAAAGCATGTTGGGTGAACAAATTAGTCGGGCAATTGACAAATAGAGAAGGGCATAACAATGCATATACATGATATGATAAATATAGTGAGATTTAATCCGGCATTACGACAAAGTACATAGACCGCCATCCAACTGCATCTATGCCTAAAAAGTCCACCTTCAGGTTATCATCCGAACCCCATTCAGTATTAAGTTGCAAAGCAACAGACAATTGCATTAAGTATGGTGCGTAATGTAATCAACAACTACATCCTTAGACATAGCATCAATGTTTTATCCCTAGTGGCAACAGCACAACACAACCTTAGAACCTACTGTCACGATCCCAGGTGTCAATGAAGGCATGAACCCACTATCGAGCATAAATACTCCCTCTTGGAGTTAAGAGCAAAAACTTGGCCAGAGCCTCTACTAATAACGGAGAGCATGCAAGATCATAAACAACACATAAACAATAGATTGATAATCACCATAACATAGTATTCTCTATCCATCGGATCCCGACAAACACAACATATAGAATTACATATAGATGATCTTGATCATGTTAGGCAGCTCACAAGATCCAACAATGAAGCACAATTAGGAGAAGACGACCATCTAGCTACTGCTATGGACCCATAGTCCAGGGGTGAACTACTCACTCATCACTCCGGAGGCGATCATGGCGATGAAGAGTCCTCCGGAGATGAATCCCCTCCCGGGTGCCGGAGGCGATCTCCGAATCCCGAGATGGGATTCGGCGGCGGCGTCTCGGAAGGTTTTCCGTATCGTGGCTCACCGGGGTTTCGCGACGGAGGCTATAAGTAGGCGAAAGGGCAGGTCAAGAGGCGGCGCGAGGGCCCACACCACAGCCGGCGCGGCCAGGCCGGCGCGCCGCGCCTATGTGTGGCCACCTCGTGGCCCCACTTCCTTCCCTCTTCGGTCTGGAAACTCCGTGCAAAAATAGGACCCCGGGCGGTGATTTCGTCCAATTCGAGAATATTTCTTACTAGGATTTCTGAAACCAAAAACAGCAGAAAACAGCAACTGGCTCTTCGGCATCTTGTTAATAGGTTAGTTCCAGAAAATGCACAAATATGACATATAATGTGCATAAAACATGTAGGTATCATCAATAAAGTAGCATTGAACATAAGAAATTATCGATACGTTGGAGACGTATCAGTACGGTGTTTTTAGGTCGAAAGGGATTTTATAGGCGAAGAGACGGAGTCGGAGGGCGCCAGGGCTCCCTCCCCATAGGCCGCGCCGGGTGGAGCCCGCGCGGCCCTATGGTCCGGGCCCCTCCTCCGCTCCCCTTCGGTGTTCTGGTCCGCCTCGGTGAATTAAGATATTTGGTCTTTGTTTCATCGAATTCCGAGAATATTGCCCGAACAGCCTTTCTGGAACCAAAAACAGCAGAAAACAGGAACTGGCACTGTGGCATCTCGTTAATAGGTTAGTTCCGGAAAACGCATGAAATCATCATAAAGTGCAAGCAAAACATGTAAGTATTGTCATAAAACAAGCATGGAACGACAGAAATTATGGATACGTCGGGGACGTATCATTCACCCACACAACACTTATCAAAACAATGAAGATTAATCAGCCGTATGAAGCGAAAGCACTAGACTAAAATCCACGTGTGTCCTCAAGAACGTTTGGTCATTATAAGTAAACAAACCGGCTTGTCCTTTGTGCTAAAATGGATTGGGCCACTCGCTGCAATTATTTCTCTCGCATTTTATTTACTTGTACTTTATTTATCTACAATATCAAAACCCCCTGAATACTTGTCTGTGAGCATTTACAGTGAATCCTTCATCGAAACTGCTTGTCAACACCTTCTGCTCCTCGTTGGGTTCGACACTCTTATTTATCGAAAGTACTATGATACACCCCTATACTTGTGGGTCATCATGGGGGAGCCCTCCCGAGGCCAAAATATTAATCCAAATATCGCAAAGTTAGATACCAAAACAGTCAGCTAGTTTTATTGGCTATCCTGAAAAGTCAAAGGTTATCATTTCAACTGTCCAGAGAAATACACAAAGTTTGTGGAAACGAGACATGCTGTCTTCTTAGAGGATGAAATGATGAGGGGGAGCATGGTAGCTCGGAAAATTGATCTTGAGAAGAAGAGGGTGAATGCACCCAATCCGATGACTCAGGAACCATTTTTTCGCTACCATGTGCACCCTCAATGGTAATCCCTGCGATTGTGGTGCAAGCGCCTGTTGCGACTCCACCCATGACAACGATGATTGAAAATTCGGAACCTGTCCGTCAGGAGCCGAATGAACCATTTCTTGAGGATGAAAGGGAGCAACAACAGTCACCTCCAGAAGCTGAGCCACAAGTTGAGGAACATAATGAGGCCCCTAGAAAGTCTACAAGAGCTATAAAATCAGCCATTCCGACTGATTACAAAGTTTGCAACACAGAAACAGTTCACATGGAAGGTGATCTGTGGTGACCCAGCATACCACTGCATGGTGTAGTATGCAAGTCGTTGAAATAACACCAGTGAAACACCGTTCCACTAGTATTACATCCCTTAGAGTAGTACAACAGAAACATATGTGGGTCCAAGGCTTGTCTATAGAATTACAACACCGACTCTTTACAGAAGATCAACACAGCCTCCTACTTTACAATGAGGTAAAACTGCAAATAAACTCCAGAAGATCATTTCGTGGATTAAACTTATGACTAGCTCTACCTAACGAGGATTTAACTGGCTAATTAGGAGCTAGGCTTAGGGAGCTAGTTCCCTTCTACTACCAATCTAGGTTTTCTCTATGGTGGATGTGGCGTGACTCTTCCGATAGGGTCCTGTCCCTTGAAGTAGTTGTTGACTCCTCGGCCTTCGAGTTGCACTGTAGATCCTCCTTCGATGCCTCCATATCTAAGCAGGGGATTTAGTGGGATGAGTACGAGCGTACTCAACAACTTCATTATAGGAAAGAGGTGTTTAATGCACTAGCTACAGCCATGGACAAGAAAGTCAAAGACAATGTAGGTTCTTGTAAACATTTCTTCAAAACATTGCTTTTATTTTGAAGAGCTATGTCCGTCAGACTTCATCGGGTGTCTATAACTTCATGGAGTTCCTTTCCGGCCGCGTTCGCAGTTCTATAACCCGGAACAGGGAGTGACAGGTCACGGTTTGTTACACTCTGCAGAGGTGTGTTGCTTTACCCATAAGAGATCTTAACTTTGGTGCCAACCGGGCGTGCAACCCGTCCACACTTTCGTGGTGTGAGGCCCGGTATAAGGTCCTAGTCAATATTGCATTCGTCCGCGACCTCGCACACCCACCCTTTGTTGCAATTCCGACCTTGGGTCCTCGCCGGTCTGTATCACTTGGATACCTTCCGACCTTGACAACTATCAGGTCGCAACCATGATACCTGCACCGGCCGTTGCAACCCATCATAGACCGCATTACCGTGGGGAATTAGAATGGGATCCCCACCCACCGGTTGTTCTCGCAAGACACAACTGCTACGGTAAGCGCATCCGTTGATGTACGAGAGGAAGAAACACACTTGACTACTCCGTCCCATTCCAGATCTTATGGTTAACACGGGTCTTACGGCACAAGAATCACTGGACGACATTTGTTGTTAATCCTAGATGGATATAAACCCTTGCAATGGAACCTACACCATACTCATGCCATGGTTCCATTGCCCACAACATAGTCATATTCATAGTTATGAAATTAGCATCTTTGTTTTTCATGCAGGAGTGATAAGTATAATACTTTGCAAGTAATTTGATAAAAATACTCAAAGTAACATGAGCAAGCGATGAACTTGCCTTTCTTGACTGCAAGATTATGCAGGCAAGGTCTTCGATGCAATAACTCCAAATTCTGAAATAGCATCATCGTCCGGTAAGGACGATTTTTAAAAGATTGGTAAGGATGCAATAATGCATAAGTATGAGATGCAATCGCTCTAAGCGTGACCTAAACCCGATGATTTAGGATTTGTGAGTTCTAATGATTGGTTTAGGGTGTGTTGCACTTTTAGAGTGATTCATAAACAAGGTTCTTATTAAGGTTTGGTTATCTTAGTATCATAAACAAGTGGTGCAATATATCACAACAATAACATTACTAGCACACAACAATAGCATTTGGTATAATCCTAACATGTAACGAACAGTTGTTGGTTTTAGTATTATATGGCAGGATTAATGATTACTTATCATATACTTCAAAAGAATAACTTTTGAAGAACATATTCTTTTATTAAGAACAAGTGGTATAATTAGGTTTGTGGGGTTCTATGGTTTACTAGGGTTCCAATTAGCTTCTGTAGTAAGGATTAGATGGATCACAACAAAGTTGGATTCATCAGTATCTATTGTTTGTGTGGTTTTAGTTAAGCATGGGTATATTAAGCAATTGATTATAAATGGTTGCTACCATGGTTGGTTATATCTTACTGGTGCTAGCTAGCTAGGGTTTATAGATCCTATTAGGAAGGGTTGATGGCTACTCCTTATTTTCTTCAAAAGAATAACTTTTGAAGAACATACTTCTTAAGTAATAAGAAGTATTTCAATTAAGGCTTAGGTTGTCTAGGGTTTGCTATTGGATCCACTAAGTAAAGAATAATTGATTCCTAAATAGGATGGTTCATAATTCTTTAGTGCTTGTAGGGTTTAATGGAGTATGGTTATATAAGTGCAATTACCAATATGATTACTATTAGGGTTGATGAAGTTGGTTTGATACTAAATATGGATAACTAAGGATGATGGCTTTGTAATAGGAACTAGGGTTTACATTTGGTTGACCCCATTTGATCATCTGGTTTTACTTGGATGAGAACATGGAATACCAATTTATTAGTGTTAGGGCTCCTATATTTTATGTGGACATGGACATACATTTGGTTGCTAATTATGGATCTATGAATGAAAATAAAGTAACATGATCAATGTTATACCCTAGGTTTTAGGTTTAGAAGCAAATTTAGGGTTCACATGGAATAATGGAGTTAGGATTTTAGTTCATAATGGAATTCGGGTTTTAGGGTTCCACATAAAATGATAAGGTTGTAGTTTTATTCCATATGGACTTAGGGTTTCTTATTTGTGGTGCAATTCTTAAATTAATAACTTGTTTACAAAGTTGAAGTTATTAATAACTTTGAAATAAAAATAATTTGGACTTGGCCTTTTATTATTTTTAAAGAATTAATAATTAGGATAATTACAATTTAGGGTTTGAACCCCTTTTAATTAAGATTTAATAAGCTAATGATAAAAGAAAATGAGTTTTAGTGTATTCTTATTTTATTTAATTTAGAAAGTTTTCCTAATTATTGAATTTTAGTTGAATTTAGAAATAACGAAAAGGCTTAAACAATAAAGGTTAAATATTTTTTTTTTTATTTTTTTAAAAAAATCATACTATATTTTTATTGGATAGATTTTATTTTTATGAACAGTTTGATATCTCATTTGTATTTTTCTTAGCTAAACTAAATTTTATATATTCATGCAGAGTTTCAGATATTTTCTAGAATTTGAATTAATCAAAAATATTAAACCTACCCGGGCTATTCTACACACAGTCACTGATAGGTGGGCCTTGGCAACGTCAACTGCCACGTTGGCGGTTGACTAGGTCAAAATCGAGGATGTGGCATTGGGAGCTGCCGGCCGACGGCCAATTGCCGACGATGACGGCGTTCCCGGGTTCCCGCGGGGTCATGTGGGTGTGCGTTGGAACGAGCACACCAAGGCGGTTCTAGTGGTTGTGGCGCCGCTCCCTAATGGTCGCCGGAGTAGCTCCGGCGAGCACAAACAGCGGCGGCGCACGGCGGCCGATGATGCTAGCGAGCTACGGTGGATGATCAAGGCCAATAAATGGTTGCCCAGAAGCGTATGCTCACCCTTGCTACACATAGCTTCGAATTGGCGAAGAAGATGGCCGGAGACGGCGATGCGGTCGACTTTTCTGCGGCTTGCCGGCGAAAGGGAACGAGCAACCTCCGGCAACTGAGAGCTTCCTGGCTCGATTCCTTGTGCAGGAGGAGCAAGTAGAGCATGGCAATGACGATGGCATCCACGGTGAGGCATGGGGCTTCCCCAATCGACGGCGAGAGGTGGTGGTCCGGGAGCTAGGGTTTCGTGATTTTGGGCGATTGAGACGAAGAGGGGTAGAATGGAGAGCTTCCCCGCGTTTTATACAACCTCTAGCGTGTGCTGGTGGTCAACAATGTCGGTGGCGACCACGGGACGTGTCCCTCCCCATCGCGATGCTGGCGAAGAGGAAGGCTGGGACGTTTTCTTCGCGTGCTTCTTAACCAAATCGTTATTTTGGGTTGGGCTGGTGGCATTGGGCTGGTCCTGGGCTACACGATGGGCTCCGTCGGCTGGTAAGCCAGGTAAGGTTTCTCTTCTCTCTTCTTTTCTTTTTCCATTTATTTTTCTGTTTTAAATTTCCATTTCTGGTGTTAATTCAATTCTGAGTTCTTTTCTATTTTGCAGGTATTTGAATACATGGGCACCTGTTATTGAACTTACTATGGTTTATAGAATATTGTTTTGTATTAATATATCTCAGAAATAGTTGCTTCTTTAATTTATTTAGATAATAACTTAATATTCCAAATGGTTATTAATATTTATGGAGATGATTTTTTAATTCTTTATTGTCTTAAATATGTTTGTCTTAATTAACTTTCTGATTTCTTTTCAAAGACAACATTGTTTTTTTGTTAGAACATGATTACATGTTAATCATATGGTTTACATACTTGCATTATAATGATGATTAAGTTTTATGTTCATATTTATTCTTATATTGATTTTTATATCTTGAGTTGCCTCCCAAGAATATGGTTGTGAGCACCATGCTTGAAATTGGGAGTTAGGTTTTAGTATTAGGGCCATTTTACGCTCACCAAGTGAAGCATAAGCATGATTGGGATATGGCTTAGGGCTTTACTTGTGATCACCAAGTAATACACAAGTTAGTTTTAGGCATAGGTTCTATGTGGGTGTTGATACCATGTTAAGCTGACTAGCTAGGGTTTGGTCTTGGTTATAAGTATGAGTGGTTGATCACCACACATGGGTTTTAATTATAGGATTTAGCACTAGGTTCATCTTATGTTCAACAATTGGAAACATAGGATTAAATTAGAGTGCAATTCTAGGGTTCTATTCATATTTACCTAATGACACATGGTTTGAAACTCAAATATGACATACGTTTTGATTGTGATCACCCAAGTGATACAAAACTAGGGTTGAGGCATAGGCTTAGGTTATAGATGTGAATTGATACCATAATGGGTTGGCTAGGGTTTAGTTCCCCCTCACTATTGATAGGGTGCTTGTATCTAAATACTTATAAGGTTGGCATAGCTAATTGTCTAAGAAAATTCTTAGTACAATGTTATTACTTCTCTACTCATGATATGGGAAATGGTTTAGATTTGCTAGTAGTCTCCCTATGATTTTATGTGATGGATGATAACTGCCTAACATACTAAGGTTTAACTTATGGCTTATTCTCCTATTTCTCCAAAGCATGATCATGGCATTATCATGATCCACTCATTATTTATATCTTCTTACTTAAAGTTCTTAGGGTTTATGATCATTACCCAGTGGTGATGATTATGCATGGTATGGACTTCCCAAAGTATCACTAGAAGTATTTGGCTAGGGTTATAACAATTACCTTTCTCACTCCATAAGGAGTTGGGCTATAATCTAGGGTTCTACTCAAGGAATGATGATGATGTGATTATCTAAACATGTGGCCTGCCTACGAATTCTACCTTGCTATCTTCTGTAGCTTGTTCTTCAGGAATTCTGATAAACCTGCATCTTGTGGTATGCCTCCACCTCCTAGCTGCTTCATCTTAGTCCTATCTAAAGCATGGAGTGGCCCAACTCTTTGGTTTGCTTGTATCATGGTACAAGATAATGAAATGGATGAGGTAGAGGGTTCCTTTTATAGGCTTGGGCATGCTCTAATATCACGACACATAGGTGGGTGACTCTTGTTTTGATTTGATGAGTAAGGTGCTTGGCTGTATGCTCTCATCCATAGCAATACTTTAAGCTTGAGATGGCATAGCTTAGGATTCAAGCTATGTAGATATTTTCATCCTATGTGGCATGGGTATTATCCTCTCATTTGATTTGTTTTTGGATAGCCAAGTGGCTTTTGTTACTAAATATCTCGTGAATGATTTTATGCTTGTGGGTGAGTCACTATATCATATGTGATTGTATTTATATTATAATTGGGATGAAAATGTCAAAGATAAGGATTATATCCCAATTTTGAATGGTGATGTTTGATTTCACCAAGGCATGATCATATGAGTTTCAAAATACTCATAGTTTATTTTATTCAAATAGTTTGAACTATAATTCGTAATGTAAACGAATTTAGTTTTGTGATATTCCACATATTTAATAAGTTGTGATTAAAAGCAGAATGTGTGGCTTTTATGCACTTAGGTCCTTGTGTTTTACCATATTTGGTAATAAGTTTTCAAGTGAATTAAATTATATCCAAGGTGCTTGCTCAACTTTTAAGTATTAATAATTTAGAGTTTGTTTCTTATCTCTTTGATGGGTATGGACCTCTCCCATCTCTAGGGTTTAATGATAAGCTTGTGTTGGTGTTAAATTCAAAAGTTTAGTTCATGAAATACCATGAGGTTCATGGTAGGAATATTTTTTTGATAAAGACATAGAAAAGATAAGTCAAGAATGGTTTGTCATTTGTTTCTTGTTATTTGATTTGTAGTTGCATATGAATCAACGTGTTGGTGCAAGGAATACCCTATTATGATCTTTTAGAAGATAAAGCAATTGATCATTGCTTAAAGTGTTGTTGTGTTGGTTTTAGTTCCATATGATCTAACCCATCGATCAAATTATCTCTACCCAAAACAAGGTTTTAGCAAAGGTCACATTGAGGTTTATAGCGCTTGACTTGACGAGCTACTTCAATTCCACCAAGTCAAGTGAAACTTCAGTTAGTGTGACATATTTTTACTTTAAAGCGCGAAAATTCCCCGGATTTTCTATGCATGAACGCAATGCTCACATCTGTTTCCTCTCTTTTTGTAACCTCAAATCCTGGGATATTACATGATCCCACTTCACATGAAGAAGCCATGAGAAGCCCAGATTCATCAAAGTGGGTGGAAGCTACGGAAGACGAAATGAGATCGATAAGTGCCAACAATGTTTAGGACTTAGAGAATATTCCTAAAGGAGCCAAAACAGTGGGCTACAAATGGATCTACAAAATAAAATATGACTCCAATGAGAATGTAGAAAAGTACAAAGCACGACTTTTGGCAAAAGGATTTATGCAAAGAGAAGGGATAGATTACAATGAGACATTTTCTCCAGTCTCATGTAAGGATTCCTTCAGAATCATAATGGCACTAGTTGCACATTTTGATTTAGAGTTGCATTAAATGGATGTAAAGACGATATTTTTAAACGGGGATTTAGAAGAAAATGTTTACATGAAACAACCCAAGGTTTTTATCATGAAAGGCAAGGAAGAAATGAGATGCCGCCTAAAGAAATCCATTTATGGATTAAAGCAAGCCACTGGACAGTCGTATCTAAAGTTCAATGAGACAATTAAAAGATTTGTATTTAAACAAAATATTGAGGACAATTGCGTTTATACAAAGTTTAAAAGTGAGAAATATATTTTCCTAATCTCATATGTGCATGATATTCTGCTTGCCAGCAGTGATGTTAGTCTACTGCAAGAGACAAAGAAGTTCTTGTGCTCAATATTTGATATGAAAGATCTTGGTGAAGCATCATATGTTTTGGGCATAGAAATTCACTGAGATAGGAAGAATGGAGTATTTGGACTATCGCAAAAGGCTTATTTAGAAAATATTCTAACTAAGTATAATATGCATAAGAGCAATGCCACATCTGCCCCTATAGTCAAGGGTGACAGTTTTGGGAAATTTCAAAGTCCCCAGAATCAATCAATACGAGCTCGATCAAATGAAAGCGGTTTCATATGCTTCGGCCATTGGAAACCTACAGTATGCACAAGTGTGCAGTCGTGCAGTCGCCCTGACTTAGCTTTTATTACCGGAGTACTCGGTAGATATGAAGAAAATCCAGGTTTTGAACACTGAAAAATGGTAAAGAAGGCAATGCGTTATGTGAAAGGCACAAAGAACTACATACTAACATACAGAAGATCTGATTCGCTAGAAATAAGAGGGTATTCAGATACAGATTTTGCGGGAGATAAAGATGATAGAAAATCCACATCTGGATATTTATTCACTCACGCAGGGGGAGCTATTTCGTGGAGAAGCTCCAAACTGATAATAGTTGCATCATCCACGATGTATGCAGAATTTATAGCATATTATGAAGACACGAGGCAGGCATTATGGTTAAAGAAATTTATACCCGACTTAAAAGTGGTAGATTGTATTGACAAACCACTAAAGATGTACTGCGACAATCAGCCCACACTATTTTATGCTCACAACAACAAGTCGATTACAGCTACGAAACCGATTGAGGTTAAGTATTATGTTGTGAAATACAAGGTCCATGATCAAACTATAAGTCTCGAGCATATAAGGATAAAAGATATGCTTGCGGATCCGCTGACAAAAGACTTACCACCCAGCGTGTTCAAGGAACACGTGGCCGACATGGGTTTAAGGGAAAGTCTTACATATCCTGGATCATAAGATGCCGAAAAGTATGAATTTGTTTCAAAACAGAGAAGTGTATTGTGTTTGTCTGATTCTATCAGAAATAGAGCTAGGACGATGAAACATGCCCTATGAACTGATCCAAAATGAAACAAATAAAAAATGAAAGTATAAAGTTAAAAGTAAAGTGGAGATCAAAGGGGAGAATGTTAGGTTAATCTCCACCACGTACCAGCCCAACGGCTCAACGTGCCCTTTGACCGCGCCCTGATCGGGGAGCCAACCTGTTCACTGGTTGGTGGGCCCCTATCGCATGTGCTATATAAAGTGGTGGGGGCCCGTGGCACGCATCACGAGGTTGCCCTGAGTTGCCACTCGTCCCACCGACATACCCACCGATTAGGGTTTCACACAGTGCCGACGGGAAGCGCCACCACCGCCGCCATGACCTCACCCACACCACCGCCGTCGCCACCATGTCGACGTCCGAAGGTTCATCCTCCAAGGGAGAAGGTAACCCTCTGCCCCTCTCGTTCTCTCTCTCGCAACGCATAGTACTAGTACATTTGTTTACCGAGATAGTCCTACTCAATTAGATCTACTCTAGTTGATCCGCGAGAAATAACACATGCCTCTCCGACGCATTTAATAATCGTGAAGATCAAAGAGGGGGCTAGGTCTAGACTTTGGAGCATCGTTTGGGTGAAGGCTCCGACCTCCGAGTGATGTAGTTCTAGGCGTGTAGCTAGGCTTTTGTGTTAAGCCCTTGGTTATGGTCCTAGGCTTTTGTTGTTCCATAAATACTTCTTCTCAGTGAAAATCTTTTGACCTGTCTAAGATGAAAAAGAAGTGCTCCGCCAAATCATGTTACAAAGAAATTGCACGGCGAGTAGCCTGGATACATGCACAAGGTCTCCTTTTGTCCACGACTGTATTGCAGAAAACTACACGAGGAGAAAACAAAAGTATTGCACTGCAAGAAGAGAAGCGTTTACTTTCAAATGTTTTGGGTAGGAGCGTAGAAGCCAAAAACGCCTTCTGCGCCGATCGACAAGATACGCAGAACTTGCTCGCCTTTACAGTGCACGGCCTGCCACTGCGAGCTTGGCAGCTCGCATGAGCTGGGAACTAACTAGCCTAGTCAGCCGGGGCAACAATTATGCAGCCGGTAAGGAGAACAAACAATAATGAGAAAAAACCCAGCAAATACCCCACAAATGATATGCGGCAACCGGTCAGAGCCAAGGAAAATATCGGTAACAGGCAAGCGGCCAATGAACTGCGATCTCAGTCCGTCGTCGCCTCTATCACTCTCAGAGCGCAGCGTCCTGATACTGCAGGTACACGGGCCGGCAGGCAGGCATGCCGTGCTCTGCAGCAATGCAAGATCGACGCGGCGCGCCCCTCTCCGTGCAGCCGGCCGGCCGCCGCTTCTTTTGGAAATCACCGGCTTGCCTCTGTCTATGTGCTTGCGCTCGATTCGAGGACTGCGCTGGACTGAGAAACGCATCAACGGTAGCACCAGGAAATGCAGTCGCAACTTGCCGCTGTAAAAAATTATCTTGTTCGACCTTTAGCCCTTCGTTTGCTGGCTCGTACAGAACGTACGTGGTGCTGGAGCGCTGGTCCAGCACCGGCCGGCCGGCCGCAGCAGCCGTCGTCTCCGGCTCGTATGTTTTCGCTTGGCACGTCCTGTACATGTGACCGATCCGTCGGTAGCGTCAGTGGACCAGCCGAACCTTGCTATCTTTGGTCTGGCAGGGCAGACGGGAAGGAAGAACTTGACCACGGCGGCGAGAAACACTCACAGGCACTGCCTCGGAGGACGCGACTTCTGGTAGTACGCTCCTTCAGTCGGTGTTAAACTTGACATTTCTAGGAAACATGGTTCTTTGCCCAAAGAAGCCAACATCTTTGCAGGGATCAGCAGCGTTCGTCCCTCTCGATACAGCAAAAGAAGGGTCGTTCACCGGTGAAAAAGAAGCGCGGCAACCACAGGCCATCATAAGCTCACGGACTCGTGCATGGGTATCTCTCGACTCTCGTTTCTAGGTTTCGGAACGACCGGCTCGGCGAATCGTGAGCCGGATCCGCTCGTTCGTTCCTTCCCCCCTGGCATGCCTGTCTGCGTTTCGCACGCATGCCTGGGGCTGGGGGACGGCGAGAAAGCAAGCAAGCAACGGGGGGGCCTGGCTGACACCTGCTTGCAGAGGCTCATCCATGCAGCTCAGCCTCCCATGCTCGCATGTTTTAACTTACAAAAACAACCACCACCGACGATTACTGTACAGGAGAAAAATACTACAGTACTATATCTGAATGCACTCCACAGTAACTATATACCATGCTCATCAATGGATCATGGCAAAGAGCCAAAGACTAACTTGCCCACCGAGCTACAACAGCGGCGAACACTGTCGAACACTACAATACACTCGATCTTCATTCATGTATCTGCTCATCCGCATTTTCAGGAACTACTAATATTTGTCGACTGATGTGAATACTGATGGCTTTGGAAATTGTGGTGCTGGCCTGCATACTGGGCTCCATGGCTCCTTTAGGATACAACGATCATACCAATTCCTCCACTTCTACTCCCATCCTCCTTTACCAACCTGCAAGTCCACTCCGCAGCTGCGTACGTTGCTCAGGATCAGTCAGACATGCTTCGCTTGAACATTGCAGTGCCCACGCCAATCACATCACTGCATATCCGTCATTCTAAATGTTATCTGTGCCTAGTGCATGCATGGACGCTGCAGCTCAGCCCAGCCCAGCCCATGATACCACTACCTAGCGCATGAAGAACTGGCCATGATTTTACAGAGGGCTGGCCACTAGGCCGGCCTTGGTCAAAATCATGGGAGATGGAACGGGGCCAACAGCAGGGAATGGAGTAAAGCTAGCACAATCTGTTAGTAGCGAGATGGGCCAGGGAGAGCACTGTGGAGCACAGATGCATGGAGAACATCAAATCAACCTGAAGAGGTCATGGAGAACATCAAATCAACCTGAATCAATATGGACACATTCAGGTTGACCACTTGTCTTTACGCCACACCCTTTAAAGCGGCAGCTGCAGATTCACCGACAGGAGTTGCTAACTAGCAAAGACTGGAAACTAATAATAGACATAAAAAATATTGGAGCTGAAAATATTCATACAATCATACTGTGCTCGCTCCAAGGGATTTCATCTGAAATTCAGTACTCCAGAAAAATGCTGGAGCTGGAGGCGCGCTGTCTCAGCAAGGGCCTGATTTGGATTGGAGGTCCATCAATCCATAGTGTAGCGGCCATTGCATTTCGGGTCGAAACAAAACGGCCCATAAATTTATGGGCCTTTCACCGAATGAGCATAGTGTTATTAGAGAGTTGTGTTCTAGGTAACGCTGGTTCGGCCCATGGAGTTAATATCACTAGAAGAATGCCTTCCATTCTGATTTACATGGGTCCTGCTAACCGGAGGTGCTATATGCTGACCAGGTCACCACGTACGTGGTGCCGCACACCCCACCGACCCGGCGGCTGTTAATTGGACCGCGGCCCATCAGGTAAATGTCTTTTTTATTTTAATTTTTGTCTTTTTTTCTTTCCAGTTCTGTTTTTAAAGACTAACGTTTTTCTGTTTCTTTTTGTGTTTTTATAAAATTTGTTCAAATTTTCTTCTATATATAAATTATAGAAATGTATGTTTTTTTAAAAAATTGAAAATCGTTCAAAATTCAATTTTGTTCAAAATCCGAAAATCGTTCAAAATTCAAAATATGTTAAAAAATTGAATCGTTCATTTTGAATTTCGTTCATATTTTAAAATTGTTCAAATTTTGAATATGAAATTTTTTCATTTTAAACATTTTTTCAAACTTGAACATTTTCAAAATTTAAAATTTTCGAAAAATATTTCTAAATAGAAAAATAGAACGAGAGAAAAGGAACACAGAAAAAGAAAAGAAAAAAGCAAAAAGGAAAACCAAAAAAAAAACACTAGAAAACTGAAAAAAAAAAAGCAAAAAAAAACCATCATCAAAGGGAAGACCAATAGGCGATATATTGGTCAGGCTCATGCCCCGCAGAGGGTGTGCGGCGATCGCTATACACCAACCTGGTTCGTCTATAGGATCTGCCCCTGCTAACTTAGCCCAATAAGTCCTACGTTGTTTATAGAAAAAGCAAGCCGTGGTCGGCTAGCACAATTTATGGCCATGCTGCGGCCAACATAGACAGGTGGTCAATGTGTGGTTATACTTTTCAGATTTTTAATAAATTAATTAAATAGAAAACTAGGAGGATGAACCAAGCCGAAACTCGCAAGCACCGGCGGAGCCAAGTTGATAATCCTCCTTAGTCAAAGCCTTAATCCTCACAGATTTTTCCTAATTTATTGATTTTTCTCTAATATGTGTATGAAGGATTTAGTACAATAGATGTGTGTTCAGGCGAGTTCTACTATCCGAGATAACTAAACAAACAAACACGATAATTTCAACGTTCTCTCGAAAATACAAAGATCACCTTGCAATGCCCACGGCTGGAAAAAGAAAAAAATAGTGATTATGAAAAGCAAGCGATGGTTATGTAGGCACATATGCAACACGTTGTGTTTTAGCATGGACCAAATGTCCCGTAAAATTGCTTAATCGTTGTAATAAGTTGGTCAACTGTATTGAAGAAGTAGATCCTTTATCTCGAGGCTGTGGGGGGGAGGGTGCCAAAACACCGAACACCAAACTAGAGTCAGAACCATCACAGATTGGAGGGAAACGTCGGAGCCACCGTCGAAGGGATGTCCACCTTCTCCAACATCTCCACCGTCATCATCATAATGACGAGGGAGTAGTCCACCTCTGGACTATGGGTTTTTGGCAGTAGCTTGATCCATTTCTCTATTGTTCTTCATAGATGTAATACCATATGAGTTGCCCAACATGATTATGGTCATATATGTTATTTCTATGTGGTGGATCTTTATTGTATGATAATTATATATGAGACTGGAACCTATTATGTGTAAGATGTATTGATACATGCATATCATTTACCATGTTCTTATTTATTCTGATCCAACTTGTATGCAAGAACATGTGTGGGGAGAAGTGTGTATTAGATGGAGTAGCATAGTTGTAGTGATTGAATAGTGACAACAAATTCAAGGTCTACTATGATATTTACCTTTCTTTTGCTGGCTCACTAGGGATAAGGGGAATACATGTTCTATAATTATCATATGAAAGTGTGATAATCTTTTTTGTTCAAGATAACATATTTGATATTCAAACATTATGTCAAATTACTTAAGGCAATATATACTATGTTGATTCTTAATTCAAGACTGATTGGAGTTTTCCTTTCTTTGATGAGTATAAGACTAATGTGTTGCATCAGTTAGGACGTAATATCCATATGAATACTTATCAAATACATGTTGAAGGTCTATCAATATTATGCCATTGATGAATTGTTAATGTCAACTACAATTTAAAAAGAAAGTAGACAAGTGAACCCATGAACCCCGATCCGTTTTAAAACATTAGAAACACCTTTCCAACACTATTGCCTCACTTTATATTTATCAGTATTATTTAATCCGAAAATACCAAAAATATCTTTTCTACATACACACGCAAAAAGAAAAACAATACCATTAGCCTTTATTTGCTTTTATCTTATTTTCTTCGGTTGTTTACTTTACTTTACTTTACTTAATTTTATCTGTATATTTTCTATTACCAATACGAAACCTTGTGCTTGACAACCACATAGTGGAGTTGGGGACACAAGGCAATAATTTTATTTTGCAGGTTGCTCGAAGAGGAGAGGAAGAATTCAGCTTCTAAGCCAATTCCTCGAGAGTTCGATATAAACTCTTGAGTCACCCTTGTAGGGAAAAGACGCTTGCTACAACACTTTGCACTTTGATTCCCAATGATACACAGAGTTGGTTTCATCGAGAACATTTCCTGGCGCCGATACCGGGGAATTGCAATAAGCTACATCACTTTGGTTGCAGTGTGTTTAATCCCCACGGCAACTGCTAGTACATTTTCTGGCCCCATAAAGTTGCAAGAGGGACATCACAACAATATCTTCATCAACTTTGTGCAAACACCTAAGCTTTGGGTGGTTTCACTGTGAGCTTTTCTTTCTCTCCTTTAGTTTTGAAAGCAATTTTGGATGCTCGTCGCTTTTTTTTCTTTGCTCGCCTATCGCCACTGCTGTTGATGTCCATCACTCATCCTCAATAAGTGAGGGAAAACCATTTCGTGCTATATATTTGCCTCTCCCATCGATTTCTCACGCTATTTTTCGATGTACATCGATCGAATTGCGCGCGAGTTTGCCATTCTTTCTACCACATCTGAAATTCGGAACAAGAGGAGTGGCATGACTACTCCCCTAGCTAGCTATAGGAAAACTCCGTGGCCTTCGACTTGGCCATATAGCATATGCAGCAGCACAATGAAATTGTCGTAGACTCCAACACCCTCTAACAGCAGGAGGTCACCGAGCTCCCTGAAGATGCCTCCCAGCTGCATCATGGCGAGCTTGCCATGGACTCTGACGACGCCCCCCTGCAGCAGGAGATCACCGTGCTCTCCAACGATACGTCCTAGTCCCAACACAGCAGCACGATGACCTTGCGATACGTTCCCACGTGCCATCGGCGGTTGCTGTTAAACTGGCGGCTACGGCTGTAGCTTCTCATTCGTTGGCGGCACCCGACGCATCTGCTCAGAACTCATCCACCCCTTAGTATGTTTTCTTCCTTCCTCGAGTGCAATTAGGTTAATTAAATTTGGAAATGTTGGGGTTTTAATTAATCCATACCTGCTGTGATGATGCATTATGTATGTGCCTACTCAGGATATTTTTTTGTGGCGCATTATATGCTTTTTAGGTAATTTTAGTGATGCATCCTCCTACTTAAGATGCATTGTTCTGATTAGTGAAATTAAATGATTCAAGTTGTTTTGATTAATTCGCTGATGCCTACGTATTTTGCTATTTTTTATGATGCATTTAACTACTTATGTAATCTTACCAGCTTAAGTCGATGCACAAACACGGCAATCAACAAACTGCCAGAAGATTTTGTCGCTAAAATTCTTGTCATAATTTTTCCATACCAAGCTGCATTCTCACGATTTCAACCGCTTACAAAGATTAGATGCAACTTATGGAAAGCAACCATTTAAGAAATCTAACTCGGCCTGTCACACAACAGAGGAGTGCCGTTGCTAGGATTTTTCACCAACAGCTCCAAGGACACAAGATTCATCACAGAGCCAAAACTTGACACATGCATCTTGCATAGGTTAGCGATTTGGCCGGATATTAGCAGCTCAGTAAAATATATGTCCTAGCATGCCGTGATGGTTGGGTGCTACTTCATTATCCATGATATGAACGAGAGCTATATGTATGGGATACAATCGGGGAAATTCACAAGTACATAGGAACACCAAATATTCTTTGTTGTGGTTATAATTTTGCCCAAGCCACAGTTCTCCATGATGGCGCATCGGTTCCATAATGTTGTCACTCCAACAATTTCTGGGTTGTTGCTTGCTCAACACAGACCATATCGAAGCACGGGTCAAGAGGTACTCGATCATAATTAGGAGCATGTGAAGATTGGAATGCACATATTGTGATGTTGTCACAAATTAACAACATACCAACAAGTCTAATATGGGGTATTTTGTATTGGCCAATGAATTTCAGATATATCATTGCATTTGACAATGTGAAAAGAGATCTGAATTATGTGGAGTGCCCTGATGAGACACATGATATATTCAGGCACAATCTTCACATCATTAAGGGGCATAATGGAGGTGTAGGAATGGCGGTTATAACATATTTCAACCTAAAAACATGGTCTAGTGAAATATCATCGACATGCGCTCATGCATGGTAGCGTCATAGAGTTGTTAGTTTGGTTACTCTCCTTGACCTTGACACACATATTATAGGAAATATGTAGTAAGGTTACTCTGCGCAATTGAGAAAATAATTTGGTATTTGTGCGGGCGAATGAGGGAGTATTCCGCTTAGATTTTAGCAACCTGCATTTGAAAAAAGTTCCATGGTGCTAACATTGGCTGTACTTTATATCCCTACTCAATGATACCAGGTTATCTTAGTCATTCATAAAATATCATGTGCATTCATACACTTGTCATTTTGTTGATCAATTTCATTGTCTGTCAACAACCGACCTAATTCGGAGAGCAACAACATCAAAGAAACGAAAAGAACGCTCATCTAGCAACCCTCCTGATTAAGACAACAACAACAATTAGACGGAAAGAACTTGATGATGAGCGGGCAAGGCTTGTTAAGGCGCAAAAAAATGATAGCTCAGTTGGTTGTGTTTGTTTCGAGGTGTTGATGTGTGCTTGTTTTGGCGTTTGATGCAAATCCAACTCAACTTGGAAGGAGTTTAATTTCGCTAAATTTTGCGCTACAGTGGACAGTGTGTTATATCACTCGGTTAATGTTCTGTATCACTTTGTTAATGTTCTATGTTTAATGCTTTTGTGATATGTGTACCGTGTTGTTTTTAAATATTTCCTTTGTGAAGATGGTAATGCTTAATGCTTAATGCTTTGTGATCTATGTGATATTTATAAGTGGACTGCATAGCTCTTTTCATCAGTTCGATTGGACTTTTGGTTGCGTTGGCTGGTGCCCCCTCCGTCCATGTGAAACCCGTCACACGTCAGCAGGGGTATTCACCCGAAGCCCTTTCCACCAGTTCTTACTTTTAGTTGCGTTGTCTAGTGCATGAAGCTTGACACTATGTACCATTTGTTCTCCATGTATATATTCAAATGCATTGTGTCAGTTAGGTCAAGTAATTGATCGACATGGTGTGTTGTTTAACAAAATGAAATAGTACTTGGCTGAATAAAATTTAAACATGATAGATATACTTGTACTGAGATAGACATGCAGTGTTGGTAACATTCTTTTCCCATACAAAGCTGAAAGGTCCGAGTTGAGCTATTAAGATAACAATATTTTTAGGATCTGAGTCATAAAAAAAACTAAAGGAAAGAGCAAAAAAAGGTTCCAATTCCTCCAAGGAGCTACTGCACACCGCACACGCTACTTAAACTATCTAAACAAGAACATCCATCCCAACTTCAAATTACGCAAAGGCAAACATTTTCATCCTAAAAATAGAACAAAAAATAGTAAAAAACAGTGAGTCAACACTATTTAAACTCATTACTAGCATATTATCATCACCAGGATTTCTTCAACGACCATCATCACTCCACACTTCATCCAACCAGTCCTAGCCATCCGCAAAAGGCATTTATGAATAAGAAAGATCATGTAAAAAAATGTCAGCAGGGTGCTTACGGGGATAGCAAATTCAATGAATATCACCTAATAGCTATATAAATCTCGCATCGTCTAAAACTGATGATCAATAGATTATTTAGGTCAAACAATGAATACTTCGGTAGTTAATATGTCTCCTCTAAAAGCCATTTATGGAACGGTCGTCTTCATAGTCATTCCGCATGAAGTAGATCTGATTCAAAACAATCATGTCCACGGTGGGTCTGAATGCGACTTTCAAAGAGCCATGCATTTAGCTGTAGGCAAGGCCGAGGACATGGGGCTTACGGTGGTGGATGCGGTAACCCTAACGAAACTTATCGTCAGTCATGATCATTGGCCTGTATCATATCACACATCATGTAAAATACAACATATATAAAAATACAGGGGAAACAGAGCGCATGTGTCATATCACACATCATGTCATGTGGCATATGTTGAGGAACCAAAAAAAAAGTATGGCGCCAGCGCCAAATGATTTGTCTCGTGTGCGTGTCATTCAGTTGCCGGCAGAGAGAAATGACAAGAATGGGTCACGGTCGGGAGTGAGCTTGCCAATGTGTAGGCGGCAAGCAGCAACAGCGTTCAACATCACGATTCATCCCTCACTAAGTAAGTTCACGATCGACCTATCCAACATGAGAGATGAGACGAAGACGACGCCTCGTTTAACTCTTTCCGTTGATTGTACCGACGCGCGCTACAGCATGCCAATCAACCGAACGTCATGTCCATCGTCTGCCCATTCCTGCCGCGGGTAAACTACGAATCGGAAGGCATGGTACTGTTGACCGGTGCCTCGTCTATGCCAAGTCACTGCCCCCTTGGCAAAGGCACTGACCCTATAAATCATACGCAGATGCGGCATACTTTAATTCTTTCAAGGCTCTCCGGCCACGTACCTGCGACGAGGGAGCAAAGAAGGTATCGATCGGGTGATCGACAAGGCAGCTAATGGCGGCGGCGGCGTGGGATGTTCTCTCGAAGGCCGCTAACCTGGCGCAGATGTCCGGCCTGCACGCCGCCATGCTCGTCGCCGTGCTCACCACCCTCCTGCGCGTCCACCAGAGCAACAAGCGGGAGTGCGAGAGGCTCGAGCGGTGCCACGGCAGGCTCCACCAGCTGCTGCAATGGCCAACAGCGGGCGCGCTGCTGTGCTCCGAACTGGGCGGTCCCGTTGTAATGGCGCTCGTCGACGCGGCCGGGCTCGTCGACTCCTACAAGAGGAGCACGCTCTGGCGCCGCGTCCGGAGCGGCGGGAGGATGGCGACGCAGCTCCGGGACATGCAGGACGTCCTCAACTCCTACTGCGGCCTCCTTCTGTTTGTCAACGCGCATCTCCTGTTACAGGAGCAAGCATCTCGCTGTCATCATCATCCCGTTCCCGCGTCGTCAGATACTAGCACAGCTACGTATGTGCAAATTTATTAGTTATACAAAGTCTGCTGCAGATTCAGTCACTGAATAATGCAAATTCAGATAATGCGCTATATCTAATTAACTATGGAGTAATTTGACTGCTAACACGCAGGATTCATGAGGCGAATGACACGTCACCAAGTCCAAGTTGCCAAGAGGGTACAGCAGATCGTGACACTTGAGGGGCCAACCATATTTGTCAGGGAGGAAGAGACACGGACCAAGCTGGATGTTCTGCCGCCTATAGTGATTGCCCAGGCATAACTATTTTACACGGAAGAAATTGAGTCTCAAAAGATCGATGGTTGGTATACATAGTACTTCCCTAGTTCGCTACTAATATAATACTTTTTTAGCAAAGTTTGCTAAAACGTCTTATCAGCACCCTTTAAAATATCGTTCGGGAAACTGATTTACCATGAATTGGGTAGTAATCGATAAGATTTTCGTATATCGGCTAATTTATCGCCGATACAGATATTTTAGGCGATTTTCAGTCTGATAGCCGATATTTTGCCCGGTTCTCAGTCTCATGGCCGATATTTCAGCCGATTTTCAGTGTAATTCCGTTTAAATTCAGTCAGGCGACCGATATCTTTGTCCTATAATCTTGTAGAACCGAGCATTAGCTCAAAATTTCCATTTTTATTGATTCAAATGCAATAAATTAAGGTAGTACTTCCATTCGAGGCCGACGGGTAAGTTAACTATTAACGGTTTTTTGAACATTGATTATTACTGAACTGAGGGAGTAGTAGATTCTCTACACGGATTTGAACATTGGAAAACGGGAAGAAATCGTGTTCGAGCTCGAGCTGCATTGAGATCTTTTTTCTAAAATTCGTAAACAAAGATGTAATGTATTAAACTTTTCTGAAAAGAAAACTTACATGTAGTTGACGATGTATTCTAGCAACCAGGAAAATCTAAACCTGAAATACCTTGTATTTCGGCTACACAAAGATGATAAATCTGAGAAATTTTGAATCTTTGAAAAACTGCACCGTTGATCTATAATTTTTCATTTTTTCATAGTGCAGAATAAAGAGTATTTCGTTCTGCATTTTTGCACGCTGGTACAATACATCATTTTCTACATCTTGGATTTCTTTTCTTTTCACATTTTTTTGAAACTTTAAAATTCTTTTTATGAATTTTGAAAAAAGAAAGAGGCTCCATGATGCATGAGACCCAAAGGGTCACACTTTATGGTTCGCTCCAAAAGTGTAGAACATATGTAAAGTTCATAATATTTAGGCAAAGCCACCAGTAAAAGAAATTTAGAATCAAATATCCGAGCGTGACGAATTGACACGATGCAAACCTACGAATCAAAAAGGTTATCGAAAAAAGGATTCATGGCATCGGCCTAGCTAAGAAAGATAATCTACGAAAATGCGAATGGAAAATAGAAAAAGGAGATTCGGCGAATACTTTTAGAGCGTCGAGAAAATAAGATGTCTTGAGAATTCGACCAATTTTTATTATTATAATCTAATCAAACAAAATTAAATGTTCAATTTGAATACATTCTTATACTATATTTAACCTAATTACGTACATATTTTTTTTCCTCACACCCTCGATATTCTTGTATAGGCTCTGAACCAACGAAATAACCATTGAAGAGGCAATGTGGAACCAACACAGCAGCATAATTGCATAACCTTGGAGCCCACGTTCGGAAAGGACAAGGGCTGGGGTTCGGTGGAATGGGCCAGAGAAATGCGGCTCAAGAAGGAAAACGGAAAAGGAAAAATGGAAGTGGACAGATGGGCCCAGAAATTCAGGCCAAAGGAAAATGTAAAACTGAGAGGGCAGATAATAAGGAGAGAAAAGACCAATGATGCAACACACAAATAGGTGTGAAATTTATTCTTGTATAAAGCTTGAAAACTAAGCTATTTCTTATTTAATATTATGAAATATCACCGTTTGCATAGAAAATATTCATATAATGTAAAATAAATAGCCACACATTTTAAATGAAATATTCATATATTCTAGTAGTTAAGTTTCTTTTATTAATTTTAAAATAACAATTAGCTATATAAAGATAATATTCATATAAAATGAAGTATACTAAAACTTTTCTTGATAAAGAAGTAAAATAAAAAATAAAAAATGAGTCGAGGTAGATTATAGACATAGTAAAATGCAATGGGTCAAAGAATACGGAAAAATCAAAGAGAAAATAAGAATTCAACAAAAAAGGGGATAAATAATAAGAGGAGGGCACACTGACCCTGAGGTGGGAGGCCCATCGATTCTGGATGCACACGGCTCCTGATGGTCGCTCAGCATATCTTGTGTCAGGCTGATTGGCGACATACTAGAAGACTATGTTGACGTGTAGTCATAGTATGTGTCTTTTTCGATGGTTAATTTTTGTATCAATCATCGGTGATGTGTGAGTTGTAAACCATACTTTTGTGAAACCGTTTGTAATAAATGACCGTGTGCAGAAGCCGGGGTATATCCCGATTTCGAAAGAAAAAAAGTTCGATGTTTGTTGCCGGATAAACCTGGGGACGGGGTAGTACACACTACACACAATACGTGTCACATATTCAGCCATTAGCTAGTGTCGGTAGCCGACAGTCCATCTTCCCTGTCCAGCAGGTAACAATCGCTTTACGGACAAGTGTCCCAGCTTGGCCACTTGCAATTATCATCACGAGAGCTTTAGCTATAATTCCATGTCTGTCTCATGCACTTTATCTGGAAAAGATAATTCGCTCATGTTTCAACGTTTTTTTTTTTGTGTGGCTGCGGTTCTCGCAGTTAAGCACTCAGAAAACAGACGGATACACACATGCGCCCGTAGCCCTCTCGCTTTGTCGATAAGACATTTAATACTAAGCTTAGAACATAGTAGATGGCTGATCTGATGCACCTGAATAGTTAATAATAGGTCGTAGAACAAACTTTGAAAAAGTCTGAAACTCATTGTTCGTGGATGCACGTTGCCTTAGTTCAACTACTAGCCAATAATATATTACTACTTTTGTTTATAAAAGAGATGTCGAAAATTTATCAAAATATTTGACATATCTCGACAATCTTTAGTGTATAGATACATTCAAATTTTAATAAACTTTAACATTTTTTTATGAACGAAGGAAGTATTTTCTACACTGTACAAGCAAATGAACAAGGTGATCTGCACGACTGCACTGTACACTTTTTACATTTTCATATTCTTTTTTGAGGTCTCTTTTATTTTAGCTTTGAAGTGTGTTGTTTTACATGGATACTGTTTTTTGGAGTACCATTTTTACTTTTTCTTTTTTTGAACACAAGATGGGGTCAGAGACCCCAGCGGAGCAATATTCATTGAATCACACATGGCAGGTACAAATTACAGCAAGGTCTCTTATCATCTCTTGCCCTGAATAACCAACTATTTGAAAAAGAGACCCTACAAATTACATAAAGCACCCTGGAAAGAAAAGTAGAAAAGCAATCCAGTTCCTTGATGCCTCTGCCACCACACGCCGGCAAGCTCGAGGCGTCACCGCCGAGCTCAGAGAGCTGTATGCCCGAAACCCTGCTCCGGCGAGAGGATCCCGCTGCTGGCAACCTCCAGGAGGCCGGGGACGAACCACTTGGACTCCCAAAGGCGTCGAGCACCAGCAGAAAGAACGGAAGGCCTCCAAAACGGAGGTTGAGGATGGGTCACCTTGTTGACCGAGAATCACGGCGACAATCATGGTCGCCGCGTGTTGCGCTCGTCGGAGAAGAGAACCTGCTCCAGGACGCTCGCCCGTCGATCTGAAAAACACAGCGCCAGGGAAGATCTCCTCCTCTTTTCCACCACCACGGCGGCCATGAGAAGGAAGATCGATCCAGCCCAGATCTGGCCAGATCAAGAGGAAAGCAGATGAGCTTTATTTGGGGGGTCGTTGCAGCGCCGCCGCCGTCCGCCTCTGGCTCCCACCATGGGAGCGCCACGCACAGCCACCACACCACCACAGGCCACCGGGAGCAGCCCGAGCTCCACCATGGCTGAACCCCCAAGGGCATGACGCCATTCTCCACATGGGTAGCATCTAAAACTAGACTAGATCTGCAACTATACCTACTCCTACCTACTTCGGCGCCCATCTTTGACCTACTCCGGCCGGCTATTCCGGCGGAGAGGGCCTCAGATCGGCCCGGCCGACAGGAGTCGACCCTCAAGGTCCTGTAGCAGAGGGAGAGAGGGGAAGGGGGGTAATGAGCGGTGTAGCATTTTTACTTAAACCTTCCACTACACCTGTCTGCATATGAAGGTATTTCTTCTGTTCCAAATTCAGCCACACAAGTAGCTTTCCCTCCCGTTACCGATCCCATCCACATCTCTCTCCGCCTATAAAATCACAGCTCTAGCACATATCCTCTTCACTCCCTGTAGTACTAACCTCACTTCTCACCTTAGTTGCAAACCACAGAAGATTTTCGATCGCAACTAAGCTCCGATGGAGGATTTCAAGAAGTCTTCCGGGGGCCTGATGTCCAGCGGCAAGGTGGTCGCGGAGGCAGCCATGTCGGCGTTCGAGACGAAGAGCGTCGAGAACATCGACAAGGAAAAGGTCGCCGGCGCCTCTGCCGAGATCCTGGACTCCACCTCCAAGTACGCCAAGCTAGAGGACAAGCCGGCCGGGCAGTACCTCGAGAAGGCCGAGGTGTACCTGAAGCAGTACAGCTCCGGCGGCACCGAGAAGGAGAAAACTGACGTACCTGCTGCCGCTGACGCGCCCAAGCCGGCAGCGGAGGAGGCACCCAAGGAACCAGCGCCAGCGCCTGCGCCTGCCGCGGAGGAAGGCAAGTCATCCGATGGATTCGGTCTCGACGACGTCATGAAAGGGGCCGAGTCGCTCGTGGAGAAGAAGAGCGGTGGAGAGGAGAGCGGCGGCGGCGGGTTCATGAAGATGGCCCAGGGATTCATGAAGTAGAAGTCGGTTTGCTGCATATGTATGCACGTAGCTCTTGCTAAGTTTGTGTGCTGTTTCCCTTATCCCTTACGTATTTATTAATTACTCTTCTGTTGTGGTTAATTATGTTGACTGCTGATATTTGGGTCTGTAAAGGTGCTTGAAGTATCCATGTGTAATGAATAATTCAGTTGTGCTAGCTGCTTCCTGCTTCCATGATTTCGGTTGTACAAATTGATAAGTTGCGACATAGAGTGATAAAGCATCGTGTTTCCGTTGTCAGTTACTGCTGTATCATGCTTGATTGTCTGTGGTCAACGAGCTACATGATCCTCTTATGCCCTACTAATTATTCTCATGAAAACATTTCTTGCTCTTAAGAACTCTGTTGTGCTAGCCTGCACTTGCCTGCCTTTTTTTTCTGAAACTGTTTGTGTGACAGGAGCAAACTGTCTAGCCGGTATATAATGATTTTACTGGAAAGTAAACAAATATCCGGCCTAGTCTCAGTATATAATCTATACCACTTTATTTGCGTATTTTGAAAGCATCATCTATACTCCATGGCCGAGAGAGTGTCCACGTAGACAAGCATAAAAAAGGTGACACCAGCAAGAGTATATCACCGAGTCATGATTACCAAGCAAGATGATACTTTTAAGCCGCGATGCTTTATGGATTTTGCAATAGAATGATCTGATCAAGAGCCATATATATTTATACCAAGACAAACTAATTACACGTGGCCTTATCAAAACTCAATATCGTCAAGAGTAAGTCAAAATATTGATGCACACAACAAGGTATTAAAAAGAAGAAAACCATAACACCCAAGTGTCATGCCGAAAAGAGCAAATACACGCAGCGACGACCTCAACCTTCATCCTAGGCAACACATTAATCATGAGAGATGAGACTGGTTTTCCGAATTCAATGCCTTCACGAAGGGAACGACACATATACGTCGCTTTATAAACGGATGCAGTATAGAGACTACATCATGTGTTTTCCCCTTGTAGAGTAGGCATGATCAACTACATGTAGTGCCTTCAGCAAGGTAACAACGACTAAACACCCTCATTGCCAAGTACAACCAACGACGGTGACAAGGATATAGGTCTTGGTTGGGCTCCACAGGAGCAAGGGTGGCCCGTCTAGGGGCTAGGGCCACGAGCACCAAGGTTTGGATCCTAGGTGGGAGTCGTAGCCGCAACATCTTGGAGTACAAGTCAACCTAGGAACGCCGATGTAGATCATATCTAGATTTCCTAATAGCAATTCGGTTAGGCATCGCCACTTGTAAACCATTTGACACCTAGATTGTAACCCTAATTCCCACCATCCATATAAGGGAGAACATGGGCCGCCAAATGGGTAGTGCTTGAAGCACACAACCGCTCGAACACATCCACCTACCTCCATCCACCATAGGCGAGGGCCCGAACATACTACACATAATCAAAAGATGGCACACACACACATAGATGAAGTTGGGTACATTATACATCTGGGGTATGAATCTATATAAATCTTTTTCTCAAGTGTGTGACCATTCCAATCTCCGAGTGTGACCCTCCAAACAAGATATACGGTCGTAAAATACCTCGACAATTGGCGCGCTAGGTAGGGATTGTGTGTTTTGGATCATAGATCATGATGACCAACATTATCTCCAACCATGGAGGCAGCACCGTCTCCCTCGTGCCGCACTAGGTGATCCAGTTCAGATCTCCGGAGTTCATGGCCTACCATGCATTTTCGGGAACTCTCGCTAAATCAGCCGATCCCGACTTCAAATAGTTCATCATCCGTGTACACACTGAGATGATCTAGGGTAGAAGACGGCATGGGGAAGGATATGAAGCATCACTACCACGACCCCCATGTGCAGGTAATTGCTATAGCATCACTCAGTGTGGAAGTATGGGGCATCGAACCGCATGAGCAAGAAGGTAAAGCAATTTATTCTCTGAAACTAGAGTATCACGGTTCTACTTATCTATGCACTGAACAATTCAAAGATGCGAAGGGTGATTGGTTGTTTTCAAATTTAATGAAGCAAGTTATTAATGTGAGGGAACTCTCAGATGTGTCAATCCTCTACAATGCAAGAATACACGACAAAGGTTTTACTGTTATGTAAGTAATGGACCTAGGGTTCATGGGTTCAACTGATCTATTTTTTTCTATATCTCTCTCAAACAATGGTGGCATAGTTATAAGAAGTAAATCATACACAAGCGATGATCAAAAATTTCATATGGGCATCACGTCCTAGCATGGAAATGCTACTTACTTCTCAAGAATACTCCCTTAGTTGAGAAAACTCCATCAACCAATTTTAAGAATTAACAGAGTATTGCCTTAAGTTTCATGACATGAAATTGAGAAGCAAAGTACCCATAAGGTCTACTAGTTGTAAGTTGTAACAAGCGACAAGTAGTTGTTATGTTTTTATCCCCAGATTGTTTCTACCAAAGATGCATCAACTATTACCTTCTCGTAGCAAACAACACCCCAGTTCCACGACATCTAACACACACCACACTCTCCTATTTTCTATTAAGCACAAAAGAATTACATAAAATCACACAATTTCTTAGGAAGGAGCAAAAAAATAGGTGCAACCGTGTACATGTGCAAATATATCCCTACTAATTGATCCCAAGTTCATATACATGAGAAAGAAAGGGAGTATTAGGACTTAATGTCCAGCCGCCACATAAAGTTTCGAGGCCCCGCTATTTCCCCTACAACATGCATCAAAATAGTTTGGATGTGTTTCTTTCAAGTTCAACCAACCCGCATATACTTCAAGAAGTTATAGTGTGCGGTGACCCATCATACCACTACATGGTGTAGTACGCAAGTCATTGACATAACACCAGTGAAACACCGTTCCACTAGTATCCCTTAAAGAGGCACAACAAAAACATTGTGGGTCCAAGGTATGTCTATAGAATTATAACTCTGACTCTTTACAAAAGATATTCACATCCTCCTAATTACAATGAGATAAAGCTGCAAATAAAACTCTAAAAGCACAACTTGTAGACTGAACTTATCACTAGCTACACCTATAGAGTTACTTGGCTTGCTAAGGAAATTGTAACTGGACTCTTGCTATTTAGTTTCTAGGATTAGGGAATTGGTTCCCTCCTACTACTAATCTAAGTTTCCACCATAATTGATGTAGAAGTTGACTCCATTGACTTAGCTAATTGAGTTCTGCCTCCTATGGTGGTTGATTCCTTCCTCTTCTAGTTCCACAGTAGATCCTTCTTTGGTGACTCCCAATCTAAGCAGGGGGTTCAAGAGGGAACGGGTGAGTATAAAGCATACTCATTGATGAGTGCATTTTTGAAGCATATTTACCTTATGCTATTTGCATGAGTAGTGATAGGATTTAAATATTTTTAGGGCGCTAGCGTGCACCTTTTATGCTTGTTTCCACATGATCCCAAATTATGAAGGTATTGATGAACATATCATTTGAATATGTCATATTGTACATAAATATGACATTTTGAAGTGATAAAAGTCATTTCAGTGATTTTCCACACACTTGGGTGAATGGGCATTGCAAGAGGCTACTCCAGAGGGTTTAATGAATGTCTGTATGGGCAGAGCCAACCCATACCGCGCGCCCGTACCATGTGGCACCACTCCGCCTCGCCAAATACTTTCACCACGTAAAGACAGATCTAAGATGCGACATTCAGAGCCACCAAAAATTGTAAAAATATCACTTCCAAAAGGGATCTAGGGGGGAAGCTTGCAGTGGGCACCATTCTTGCTACTACACGGATCATTGGAATACAAGTCATCATCTCCTCCATCATCAATCGCAGAATCTCCATCACCATGTTAATTTCCATCTCATCTTTTTGTAAGTCTGATTGCTATTGTGGATTTGCATTTGTATTCATCCATATACTCGTATTCATTCCATATGCTTTTGATGATGTTGTTGATTTCTTCCATGATTGAGTAATTTACCTTGTTCTTGGAGAGATGAAGAAACCCTAGCAGTATTATGATATGAAATAATATGATTTATAACTTTGGTTCATGATTATCAGTTAATTTTCTCTCTAGATATTATGTGAAGTCAACCATGTAATAGTTGCCTTTGGGACTAGGGAGGGAATTATCCTTGGAAACATGGTAGTATGTACGATTCTACGTGACATAACATATCAGAATGCTATTCATGTGGTTCAAGGGGAACAAGGAGAGTCACAAAGCTCACATCAATATCCATGGGGAAACCCTTAATTGTGAGGGATCGGAGTGGCTTGCTTACGGTCATCATAGTGCTTATTCGAGATGAAATAACATATGGCTTTCTGTGATCATCTTTTTATGGAACTCTCCCCACACATGTTATGAAGAAAGAAATAGATTTATCCTAATCATAAGTAATATCAATGCTAGAGGTGTTCTACATTCCCCGATGACATTTCATCTTTTTAAAGATTCACTACTATTTACAATGTGTTTGTTTTCTCTATTTATTTTACTTTTCAGTATTTACTTCACACACTACAACTCTTGTTAAAACACTGTTGCTTAGAATCAAAGGAACTTACAAGTATCCTCTTGTAAAGGGTAATGAGGGGCATAAAGACATCTACCAATAGCTCTCCTAGTTTGATACTCTTACTTTTGAAACTAGCTACAATATACATGTGACTTGCAGTCATCAAGCTATTTTCTAGGACCGTTGCCGGGAAGCTAGGCACTTTTGTTTTTTGTTCTTAGTTTCTACTTTATTATTTGTTATACTAAAGTTGTTTACTAGTTTTAGGTAAATACCACAACTGCGTTAGGGTTTATGAACAAGCTGGACGCAACTGAATATCTGGGGAGGTTTAATAGAGCTTATGTTAAAGAATTTTTGAGTGAAAGCATTGGAGAGTACGAGGTTAATCCTTGTCTAATTGCTATATTGCATAAACAAACGTTTGCAGGAGATGATCCTGATGAGGATCCATATGATCATTTAAATTATTTTACCGAGATATTTTGAACACTTAAATTAAGAGGTTATTCTGATGATGAACTAAAACTTAGATTATTTAGCCAATCTTTAACCAACACTACTCTTGCTTGGTATAGAATTTGCGCTGCAGAATCGGTAAGTACTTGGGAGAAGTTGAAAGGAGAATTTGTATCTCACTTTTATCCAAAGTAATGTTAGCTGGAGTGAGTCGTGCAATTACAAACTTCAAGAACCGCCCAGGTGAAGGTTTGGTAAGAGCATACAAGATGTATAAAGGTATGATAAATAAATGTCTCCATCACGATATACCACCATGGTATGTTTTAGACATTTTCTATGGAGAACTTAACAAAGATAATAAAAAAGAAATTGATCTAACTTCGGGTGAAGCTTTTATGGAATTCACTGTTACACAAGCTTTGGAACTTTTGGAAAGAATTCGCCGTAATAAAGAAACTTTGGGATTTTATGATATGCTTTGAAATTCTCTCGGGCCTACAAATTAATTGTTAAAAAGTGAGGTTATTTTCATGGGAGTGTCCCAAAAGGAGTAGGTTAGAGTGGCCAACATCCTAACCTGCAAGTGGGGAGCCTCCCTATGACATACCTAGGTTTCCCAATGGCCTACAAGAAATTAGCCATGGTAAATTGGGAAAGTATGGTGGGAATGGTAGGACACCTAGTGGAGCCTTGGCAACATAGATTCACCTCATCGGTTGCGCGCCTCATTCTGACCAACTCCTCCCTCTCTAGCCTACCTATCTTCTGCATGCGGTTGTTCATGCTGGCTGTCGAGACATGCAACGTATGACAAACATTTAGCACGTTTGTTTTGGGAAGGGCAAGAGAAAAGATAAAGTGCCATTGGATTTCCTGGTCGGAAGTCTGTGAAATAAAAGACCAGGGTGGTTTGGGCATTTTGAACACAAGAATTCTTAATGTTTCACTCATGTTGAAGTGGATCTAGTGGCTTTTTGAAGAAAGTGAAAGGCCCAATCCCTGGCATAAGCTTCTACTAACAAAAAATGCAAATGCAAATAATATTTTTTTCCAAGAGGCTGGCCAAAGGGGCTCACAATTCTGGCCGAGTATCAATAAAATCAAACACCTTTTCAAGCTAGGATCGAGATTCGTGTTGAGCAATGGGTAAAAGATCTGTTTCCGGCCTCTAGCTATGTGATATCCCCGATTATTTGATATTTGTAATGATCCTAAGACCTCAGTAGCCCATGCTCTAGCTCGGGACAACCGGAACCTAGATGGTCATCGCTGTTTCGGCCCGGAAGAACTGGCCCTATGGGGAAGTTTGGTTCAGGAAATCGAACACATCTCTCCTAGCGAGGGAGACTGATCATGTTCGTTGGGCGCTGTGGATCCATCAGGGTAGCTTTCAGTTGCCTTGATTTGTAGAAAGATTATGGAACCAACTCAACATATGCCAAGTTGATTTGGAAAGTCTCTCTGCCTCTAAACGCAAGGGAGGCCCCTATTCAGAACTAGAGATGGCAATGCCTTGGAGGTACTCTTGGAGGTGGCGCACAAGTTGTACCATCAAGCTTATAGTGCTCCGACTGCAACCGTCCTATGTATTCAGTGGCTCGCAAGTATTGCGACTAAACTTTTAGCCTGGTGCTAGCATTAGTTAACAGTATAATGGAACGAGTTAGGAGCCCTCACAGCGCTTTGGAAAGCTGTACCGTCCGATCTTCACATCATTGATCTATACATCAACTTAGTAAATCCGAATCGTCGCTGAGCCTGTTTTTGCTTCCTACCATCGCGTTAGACGGGCCAGCGTTCCTTACCGGGCTGCTACTCCAGAAATTGACTTCGGTAGCTCCTGGTTATTTGGGCCTCGCTGCAACCCATCATAGTAAACGATCCACGAGCCCAAAAGAAATCCACTTCGTTGCCTTTCTCCCCGTCTCATCCCCTCCACGACTCCACAAGACTGCTGGCGCTCACGATCCCAAACGGCGGCGCCTCCTCCAGGTCTCTACAGTCTACATCGAGTAGTAGCGTCCATTGGAACGCATCCCTGCCCTGGATGCTCGCCTATCTCGCGCGGCATCAGGCGAGCCCTAGTGCTGTCGCCATGCCCAACCGCGCGGCCAGGGAACCAGTTCGGGCAACCGCCCAGCCATCTCCGTGACGGCAACAAGGCTAGGCAACGGCCACTCCTCCGGCAACCAAGCCCTCTACCAGACTACCACTTTGCCCACCAGGTACCTCTGTACCTCTCCCTCCCTGGTTTCGCCACCGCTATCTGCTATGTGGAGGTGTGAACTCTTAATCGACAAATTTTTGAGGTGTGACATCGGGTTTTTGTGCTGGTTGGGCGGACGATGTGCAATTCTGTGCACAACACAGGCTGCTGGGCACTCAAGATTCTCGTGGTGGCCGTCATGGTATTCTTCGCTAGCAACAACACTGGCCTGCCTAGGCAGTCACAGACGCAGTAGCACGTGAAATTCGAGGTGTACTGGGACAACCTCCATGTGTGCGACTGCATCAAAATCCATGCCTGATGGCTGATTCCTCCTTTATAATTTGGATTCACTTCTCCTTTCAATGCAGAGGATATATGCATGGGAGGTTTCTTTCAGATCGCACAACATATACTTCTGATGTTGTTCAGTTTAAAATGATCCACCATTTTAGTTGGACCTCTGAAAAATACATGCTATGCAATCTATATAAATTATTAGCTGCAACCAGATGTTTGAAAGGATGACTTAGAAACTTATTCCATTTTCTTCTTATTCATTGGGAAGCAAATTAATTATAATATCTGAACCATAGCGTGTGAATATCTAATATTATTACTGCATTTGGTAAGCCACTTGGAGTAGTTCTTTCATTTTCTTCTGCATGATCCATTTTACATACTTATCATATAACCCTGCTCAATTCTCTCTGAAAGTTTATTCACACACTGTTACATCATTAATTTCCATGATATCTAGCTTTCTCGGAGTGTATGATATGTACAGCATTGCAGATTCAGGGCGTGCAATCTTGTGGCAATTAATTATGTTTATGTTTGATCAAATAAAAAGCATCACAAACTAAGGAATCTTTGATATAACTGTGATGGTATTCTATATTTTTCATTAGAAAAAGATTACCAAAGCAATGGAGAAAGAAGAAGTCACATGATCCACGCTATTGTAAGGCCATATAAGGGTAGGGTGTGAATTGGGCACATAGTGCAAGGCCTGGTCCTTGTCGTGCATTATAATATCTCGGGCTGGATATATCCCTTGTGAAATCACCAACAATTAGCAATCCAAGGTCGTTACATATGGGTAAACTGTATTGGACATCAGTATCTGAGTGTGGAGCTTCATTACCTGCTTGGCTGGTAATACTTCTGTGCATGTCTTCTGCACAATCATATGTTTGTACATTTGAAATCCTTTCAAGCTGAATAGACAATAGAGTAGCAAGCCAGAAATAGCAATGATAGTGGCGGACGCTGTCATCCTGGGACACTACCTATGATATCTCTTATTTGTTTTACTATTGATTTAGTTAATGTGCCATTAGCATTATTTAATTGGAGGCAAAGGAGAAATATTATGTTTGAAAACTGATAGTCTAATAATATTTATCCAACTTGTTGTATTTATTGATTATAAACCATCATATATTTCAGACTGAGATCTCACCTTGAAATTTTATTGTACTCCTAAACTTTCATTGTTTAGGTGGCAGAAGTAATAGTGAACAACATGTCTCTGGAAAAAAAACTTATAAATCATCCTTTTGGATGTTTGCTTTCTCTTAGGTCTTTATGTGGCCACGGGTGATGATTACCATGTCTACGCACTTTTCCTAGATACACTTCACTTTCCTCAATGTAAGAGCATATATGTGTTGTTTTGGACATTTTTCATTCTCTGCATGTCCGTTCAGATGTAGAATCACTTCTTCATTCTTAGTTCATTGATAAATTTCAGAGCTATCACCTCCCTCTTAGTATGGCGTGAATTTTCTGCATTTCAGGTTCTTAAGTTCTCCTTGCTAGGAGCTTGCATGCTCTGCTCAGGAACAGTTATTTTGATTTCACTTGTACATATCGTTCAAGACAGGTATACTTACTCGGCTATTAATTTTATTCTCTTTGTGCAAAACGTTTATTCGGGCAACAAGGGGGTGAAACTAAAAATGCAAAAGAGAGTTTGATTCCTTATAAAGTATCCCTCATTAATGATTATGTTTTCCCTATATCCCTTTCTGTTTGTTGTTGCCTATGTATCTATACCAAGGAAATTTGCTGAGCTGTAGCAGATTTATTTTTAGTTCCCCTTGCATGCAGACCACCCTAATCGGTAAGTATGATAGAATGCATCAACACATAATTGCTATTTTTTTACAGATTTTCCACGATATCTCACATGTTGCATTCTATTATTTGTTTTGGTATTTAGGATAAATTTATCTAGATTGATTAAGCTTCACACAACTGGAACAATGATATGGTGGTATCTCTTTTCATTTGAATGAATACACAATTGCGTTGTTTTATTTAGTTCCTTCTTTGATTGTTGTCTAATTTTTTTTCCTTCTATAGCAGTTGTTGATGTGCATTAAGGAGTAAGCTAATTCCCTCTATCGATTCATCATGGTATTGCTCCTCAACTGGTTATTCTAAATTAGTGGCCAGTTCTTTAGTTGTGATTTTGCAATGCATTTATGATTGCTGTTGTCTATTGTGATTCTCTGGGATCCTTTATGGTAAATTTACTTGGTCAATTCCATTGTAGACTTATAAGAACATTTCAGGTTTCGGGGACTGCATCTTCAATATACTTAGAAAAATTTAGTAAGTCCTTTAAAGGATGTTCCCTTTCTGTAATAAAACTTGAGTTTGTATAACAAGTTGGTATGATATTACAAAACTAGCAATCTGGGACTATTCATGATTTACATCTCAAAGAAAGAAATGAAGTGAAACAGCGAGTTTGTTGATGTAAAAAAATAAATATTGATCTATTTGTATAGATGTTACTTTCTCGCTTCATATTGTTTTGTCAACTCATTGAAAATCTGTATAATCATTTGTTTTGCTTAGTGACATAGCCACTACTTGCATTATTTTCTCATGTTTCCATCTATGTACTAAATTTTTGAGCAAATGTCCCAGCTATTTTGAGACATTGTGTTGATTGTTCAGACAATTTATCGAACATTGTTAAAATTGTCTCTATTTTCTTTACTAAGGACGGGCGCAGTAACGCGCGCCTTGATGGTCTAGTGTAATCGTAAAGCTAGTATCCTAGCAGACCCTGTTGTGTTGTAAGACTATGTAGCTTTATTAATTTAAAGTTGATCATGTGATGTCTTTTATCTGAATAAAAAAAGGTGTTGACCATTGATATTCAAAACAAAATCTCTCTCGGTTGCTTAATAAAATTTTCACCGGGCTGGATATTCCATGGGTGATCTGATATGGGCTACACGTGACAGTAACAGGACCATCCAAGATAATCATATATAGGTTTTGGGTGGAATTCCAATCTGTATCTTTTGGATCTTTATTATAAATTAAAGGTAAGATTCAATTTGGGTGGGATGGGCTTATTTGTGGACTGATCGTTGTCATGATAATTTTCTTCCCCGAGATTCCCACATCTTGTTTCCTTTGATAAAAACTCAAATATACAATGCATCATGTTCTTCATCACGAATTCTTGGAGGACCTTTTTCATCTGCCTCTCACCCAACAAGCTTATCATGAATTCTTTCAAATGGAAGACTTATATGAACATATTAGTGCTTAAAGCCAGGAGGAAATACTTGTGGTTTGGAGTTATATTTGGGGCAAACAGTAGTTTTCTTCTATCATTGCATATATTTCTTTAATTGGGAATCAACCAACACTACCAAGTTTTGAATAGGTCTGGAAAAATTTCTATCTATCTAAACATAAATTGTTTTTCTGTTTACTTTTTCGTGACAAACTTAACACTCACAATCTGTTTGGAGGAAAACTTTCAGGCTCTGAATTTTTCCAAAAGAGGCCACTCTTGTTTTTTTTTTTCCGGCACTATCTCCTTGCTGTTATGTTTGGACAATGTTTGTTCCCGTTGAAGAAAAAATCTTCAGGTGCTTGAAGCTTTTGGGGAAATCAAGGAGAAACTAAATATGCACTTTATAGAAATTATCATTTTGATCAGGCTTATTTGTGCGTACTTGAACATCTGGAGTGTACTATTTTTTTTAAAAAAAATATTTTTTTATTAAATTCCTGAAAAAATACGCGATTTAAGAAATTTTCAAAAATAATACAACCTCGGCTTGGTCCAAACCGACATGCACTTATAGGCCTGGCACAAGCCGAAAGGCCCTAATCGGCGTTGCCCAATCCGACCGATTAGGTCCTGTCGGTTTGGCCAGGATGAGGCCGTATTATTTTTACAAATTTCTAAAATCACATATTATTTCTATAATTTCATAAAAAATGTATTATTTTTAAAAATAGCCTAATGTGGTAGTTCCACAATGAACAACTCCGCGGCAATGAAAAGCCAAAATATCACACACATGGAGATAACTTGTATTTGCCGCTCCAATGCAAAATTTCGAGACTGATGTGGTTGAAAGATTGTGAAGTACAATAGTCGGAAAATCCAAATCGGCTCATGGTACATTTGAACCCGTTGTGTGAAAACATTTTTTAAAATTTCAAAAAATTCTGAAATAAAAATTTCACATGCATATTTAGACATTTTATGTTCATACACAATTTTTCAGGGAAAACAACATGTTTTTGTGTCTCATGTAGAAAAAGACAAATTTTGCTGCTCTAACCTGACCGTAACATTTTTATTCTTTTCTATACATGCCACATAAAAAAAATCAGAAATTTGTGTACGCATATAAAATGCCCGGAAGTACAAGGGAAATTTTGTTTCAAATTTGTAAACATTTTCAAAGAAATTATGCATTAATAATAGGGAGGCCGTATTATTTAAAAAAATAATCCAAAAACACTTATTATTTCTAGAATTAAAGGAATTTATATTTAAAAAATTAGCCTAAGTGTAAGTAGATGTAAAGGTGTGGTAATGAACCTATACTTGAACCAGATTCCTCACATGTTCTAAGACGTAGAACAACGAAAGTGAGCTGTACCTTAATCAGTAAAACTGGACATTGCACATATGATTTTAACCTGTTTAGGAACTAATGATTGAGAGAATCAAGTGATATTTCATTGATGATTGTTGGGGGTATATATACCCACCGAACAGACGCCAATAAGGCGGTTACAAAGGCACCTCTTCGGTATTACAACGTTTGGACAAAACTAACTGCCTACTTAGCTTAGGACCTAAGCTAACCTTAATAACTGCCTAGTTAGCTTAGTATCAAAGCAATCCTACTTCTAACACTCCCCTTGGACAACGCTGTTTCTTGAAAATCTCTTATGTAATCTTCAAGATCTTCTCGCATAGTCTTGAAAGTCTTCTTGCTTATATATGAGGATGTCCTTGTAAACAACGATGCTCTTTGTAAATATTCTATCATCTTGAAAGTCATCATCTTTAAAATCTCTCCCCCAAAAACCCTGTGGGAAAAATGTGAGGAGAGTTGTATTTGATATGTTGTTAAAACTCCTTTAAACCCTTTGGGAAAAATAAGGAGAAAATAGTACAACATGTAAAGATTGTTGTCTCCTTGAGAACTCTTATGAGAAAACCTTAGAGAAGGGAAAAACCTCACGAATGAGTTTGGAGAACAATAAATATGCCTTATATACTTCCTTTAAAAACCCCAGTGGGGAAAATAGGAGGTACGACATATAAATATTGCAAAAAGTGCAATATGATGTGCCACCGAAAACTCCTTTAAAACCCAATAGGAAAAAATAAGGAGAAAGCAATGTGACATATCTAGACACTTATATTTATATCGTCTCATTAAAAACCTTTTATGAGAAACCATTAGGGAAAACTCATTAAGGAAAAAAGAGTACAATATATATGATCTAATGATCATCACCGGGTTATTATTTGGGAGTTTTACTCCCCCTGAAATTTGCAAATCTAAAAGTTATCTCGCACCAATCCATGAACTTAAATTCATTAGCGTGGGAATCTGTAAAACACAGTGAATAAATCTGTTAGATTTTCACATGATATGTTTGCAAAGTGTTTATCTCCCTACTTTTGAAAGATATTAATTTAACCCTGATGCGTAGCAATACAAGTGGTATTATCTGGTAGATAATGGTGGGTGATTCTGTTGAATCTTAACCACATGATCTTGAATGTGTTCAATTATTATATGAAGCTGTTAGAGTCTATTTTGTATTCTTATTTTAGAAGACTCTTTCATTGAATTCAGTCTATGATATGGCATTTTCAGGATCGGGTAATTATAGCCAACGCAGATTACATGATGGTCAAATCTTGATATTCCTAAAAGAATTAATCAAGAACAGTGCCTTAAATATATCAGAGGATATTACTTACACCAACCTTTTAGTTGGGGTTTGCACTTAAAAGAAGTTGACAACAAAACATTCACATTCGTGATGTAGTTTGTATTGAGATATGGAACAAGAGGTCCAATATCACTTCATCACTACTACAATGTATGAATGAATTTGTATCTATGTTAGGGATATTGTGACCATATGTATCTTTGATTTTATTTATCCGTATTTAATTTCTCCAAAATTTTATGGACATGTAAAGACTGATAGATATGTATTCCGAAGGAATATACTCAAGTTATAAACTTGATTAATACTTGGTTCAATCCAAATCTCCGTCTTGATAAGATTGTAAGGACCTTTCATGTATATTATAGACTTTGATGATAAAAGTATCGATATATACAAAGGTCATGTAAAATCCAATTAGGGATTTTGTTTATGACTGCATATAAGCAATCATTATTGTACGAGTAATCCTTTATAAGAAGGAGCTCTTATAGTCAATTGTACCACACAATTTGTGTTTGACTATTTTAAGTCATAGAGCGACTTTTGTATTATTACACATATGTTGCTATTTATTTTGGATTTGGATTTATAAGTCTTAAGGACTTTAATATAGATATCCAAATTGAGTGACCCATATGATTATGTAATCACTACATCCATCAACTACATGGATACTTTATTTATAACTGCCAATAATATTAGTATCGAAACGTAATTCCACTTATACCAATAGGGTATGTTACATCATATATAATTGATGTCGGGTCTCTGCGTGAACCCTTGCGCTACAAGCCTCACTTTATCACCACCTCATTGTTTTTTTTGTTGTTAACAAAAAGTTGTTTGTCTTCCAGAGGGAAGGTGCTTATGTGGAATAGGTATTACGATGGTAAATACCTTCCTTGTTGAGTGAGTGCTATTCTTATTCAATTGCATCCTTCTAGTTGAACCAATATATGAGTGCATTAGGCACTCTGCCATGGACTTTGGTTCAGGGCCCTAAAGGTTTTAGCAATTTTAAGAATAAATATTTGTCGACAAAATGTAGTCTTTGTTTTATGATTCTATTGAATCGATAAGATTTGTGGAAATGTGATTAAAATATTTGAACTCCCCATGATTTCCCATAACGATGGAGTCAAGGTGTTTCGATGTCCCAACACTTAAAATTATATGCACATTTGTGCTGGGTTTGGATGATGAGCATCCACTATGTGTTATTCAACTTGAGGTTGAACTACATTTACTTGTTGAGGATATAATTTCCTCTGTTCCGCGGAAGCATGTGAGAATTTATATCTCATGTGGCCAATTTTCTCCCCCTTTTGCTCTCATTTTGGAGGAAAGTGGTTACATTAGGTACCTTCACTCTTTTGGCACATTGGTTTGCATGCATAATATGATTTTGTGACATTTTTGTCACGAGTAAATGTATGTGGCAGATTTGCAATGTGTTGCAAATTTATGACTAAACTTATCGTTCAGATTTTCAAGTACGTGAATATAAGGACTGAAAGTCTATGACATTTAGTATTTATTTATCGGCATTCTTTGTGGTACTAATCTCCCCCTAATGCCGAAAAATGTCCTTATTGGAAATGCAATCAACGTACGGGCTATCAATAACTCCCTTGTTAGGGTCTTGAGGTATTTGACGGATAAACAATTATACCTCAGTTATTTATCACATAGATCCCAAATTTATGTGAGGGCCCATGATGTACGTTGGGGTGGTGATACCGGTATATAACCGAATTATCGCAGATGAGAAATACTTGTTTGATTTCCACGTACTTACTGCAAGGGGAAGCAGTATGATAAGCAACTGTACTGATCTAAATTAGATCTACGGTGTGTAAGACCGCATGTCTCCAACAATATGTTGGTATATCAAAATTTTGTTGAAGTGGTCATTTAAATAGTTTGATTCTTTTAACAAAGAATTTTGTTACACTATTCTGGGTATGTACACTCAGGTACTTAGTAAAATCATAAATGTTCGTGAAAACAATAATTAAATTGGTTAAACCAATATGTTATGATAATTTGCTCTAAATTTGATAATTTGAGCAATTAATTTATTAAAATCATGGGTTTGTGGAGATTAGAGATCCACATAAGACCATCAACTAGATGTTTCTATGAATACCATGAAATACTTGTATGACCCAGATAGTTGTTGAATACTCAACAAGTATCTTCTTGAATAAATTCAAGTAATTTGAGTGAAGTGTGAGAGACTTCAAAAAAATTCTCATGGCACATTAGGTGCTCATAAAATCTAATGATTTGAGAATTTTGCAACCTGTAAATTGTGACCAACAAAATTTCACTAATTTTTTGAATTATCCCTATAATGGGTGATCAAGGCGATTATGAAAAATCTTAGATTCATCAAAATCTGAAAAATTAGTTTGTACTCAACAAAGTTTAGTATGAAGTTAGTTCATATATTGAAATGTCATGCATGAGAAACATGATATCAATGGACATCATACCACATTTAGTAGTATGATTATTGGCTAAAAGACATATTGGGATAGTCAAGACACAAAACTAAGTCCCAAAATATTATTGGAAATTTTATTCCACAAGAAAATTTATATTGTGAAGGAGTATATCTCCTACCGGAGTGGACTTATGTTATCTTTCTGATGAAGATTATAAGTCCAATCCGCATCCAGGTAATTTTCTATGTTTATCAAAGTGAGCTTTCAAATTATCCCATTACACTCACATTACTTAATGAATTCGTAGTATAATTCATCTAGATGCTAGGGAACACTTATATGTACAATGATTCATACAATAACATTTTTGATAAACTTGGTAGTTATCTTATCTCTTTTACCATGTCTACTATGATTTTGTTTGTCATTTTACCTCCACTTTACATTGATTTTTCATGGTCGTTTTTGTGACCATTGAGATTCTTAGTATTTTGAGTACTAATATGAATTTCAGGTATTGGTATATCACCCGTAGGGTGTTTCACATGAGTTTTCCTAAGAAGATAAGATATGTTATTACCCTGAAATAAATACGATAATTTATTGCATTATCATCAAAAGAAAATGTAAAGTGATTTTGAGGTTTTAAATCAAATCATTATATCACAAACTATCAACTTGGAGTTGATTCTGTAGACACCATAAAAAAAACTACAATGTACTAGAAGTACTCAAAAGTGTTTGAGAAACTATTAACATTGTATTTATACATCATATATCTCCTTCATGGAGATTTGCGGAGAAATCGATATATCCCCAATTTCTCTCATATAATGCGAGTTTAGTGATTTCCACTAATGGAAATGCTAGCCATGTCCAAGAGATGATCATGCAACTCATTTATTGTGATAGTAAACTGAAATTGATGAAAAATGCTCTGAATGAGCATGGTCAAGGTGATTTCTTAATGACCATAGGTAGAATTTAATGTTGATACATCAAATGATACTTCTATCAATGATTTGGACTTATTCCCAAAGTGATGGGTGATGTTACATTTTTTCACCAAAACATACATATATATATATACTTTTGACATTGTTTATTCGTGGTGAATATGGTTATCACCACATGATGTAGAAATTTTAGTAGTTTATGAGAAATTTCTATTTCTCATGGATTGTCTTGATAGACATTGCATCCATGTACAATGATAGATTCCACATCTTACCAACATAATAGAAGCATGCAATAATCATGCATCATTTTTTTTTACTATGGTAGTAAAATTTATTTTGGTAAACACAAATATTCTCTAGAGGAATTATTTGAATATTAAACTGATGCTTTTATGCCATATGTGTGTGTGTGTGTGTCGATCTCAAATTCTAAGTTAACACATTGTAGTTAGCCTCCATATTTATGGAGTACATATCTCGGTAGTAGGAAGCATAGTCTAGCATATATCAGTAGACTCCTTATCCTGCTATCTTGTGTTATACTTTGACATTAATAAATTGGGAAGAACACTTTCAAAATAATTTTATTGTCAAAATGAGAAATAATTTTTCTCTTAGTAATGGATAATCCGCAGTTTATGCAGCCAATGCCATCACCTTGTGATTCACAAAGAAAGTTAAGATAATCACACATTTGATTGACAACTTTATCTCATATATAATGAGAATTTGTGTAATAATAATTTCCGTTCGAAATAAAGTTTGTCATGCCTAAATTCTTATTATATATGCGAGAGGCAAACATGTAATTTGTAGTAAGAATAGCTAAGTTGCATACAAACTATCTTCCAGTGTACTAATTTTGGGTAACTGGAAGATTGCAATGAGGCAATTTCGAGATACTATAGCGTTGAACTGAATAAACCAAGGTGTTTAAAAAAAACCTACAGTAAGCATGAACGCTTAACACGGAACTTCATAACCTTATCTATAAATAATATAAAGTAGAAGGACTCAAAATAAAAATTCCCGAAGGGATACGGTTCTCCTTCTCTTTCTCCCGTGAGTTCCAGAATCGAGAGTTTTCCCAAAAAAAAATCTGAAACGGACGGGAGCAGCGAGGCTGGTTGGAGGACGCACTGCGCCGCGAGCCAGTCGCTGGATTCGGGCTGTGGACGCCGGCGTGCCTTGGCAGCCGCACTCGGAGGAGCGTTACTCTGTGTGCTTGCCGTGCGCAGTTTCTGCCTTAACGCAGGCTTGCCGCGGGAGCGAAGCCGTCGCCGTTGTTGCCGCACATCGGAGGAGCGCCGAGCAGATTTCAGAAGGCGCTGTCGGCCTCGGGCGATCTTGCCGCGACCCGCGAGGAGCGAGGCCTCTGACTCTGTTGCTGTACGACGGAGGAACGCCTTGAGGTGGCAGTCGCGAGCGTCGCCGTCGTCGGGAGGAGGATGCCGCCGCTCGACGCGTTTGGCATGGAGCGACATCCCTGTCTACTTACAGAGGAAAAGTGTGGGGGATGGTGCCGGCCACCACCAGGGGCCGATGTTGATATGACGGAGCGAGCAGCGACACGGAATGGCGTCGAGCAGGGTCGCGGGCGGAGCTGCGCTCCCAGGATGCGTTCCGCCGTCGCTCGTCATGGTGCTCTCGGTAGAGGCAGTGCTGATAACGTGTTTAGGAACTAATGATTGAGAGAATCAAGTGATATTTCACTGATGATTGTTGGGGGTATATATACCCACCGAATAGACGCCAATAAGGCGGTTACAAAGGCACCTCTTCGGTATTACAACGTTTGGACAAAACTAACTGCCTACTTAGCTTAGGACCTAAGCTAACCTTAATAACTGCCTAGTTAGCTTAGTATCAAAGCAATCCTACTTCTAACATAACCGAAGGAAGTGACTAGTGAGAGACGAGGCTTGGTCTCAAGGAACGGGAAAGTGTGTTGACATAGCCGTGTGAAGGCGAAGGCAAGTCTTGATAAGGAGACGGGAAGTCATGCCGTTTCCTACACTGTCGCCATCCCGGTTAAGTAGAAGCGTTTGGGCAATTTCGATCAAATTTGTAGTGATATTTATGGCGGTCTCAAGAACAAGATTGATTTTGTCAACAAAGCAAGGTGGTCGGCATAAATGTCCACTCTGATTGGGAAGGATTAAAGCAGGAGCTGCGGTATCGAACGACCAAACTGAGGGCGCAATCCAAAAAAACAGCCAACCTCAAGTTGAGAACTACTGAACTTTTTTTCCGGGTTATGCCCACCAATGATTGAGACCAATAATCTTGCTGAACTGTGAAGTGTGAACCCTTGCTAAACCTGCGAGCAAGACGAGCCGGCGGCGTAGCAATGGCGGCGGTGAGGTGCGTTCGCCACCACCATTGGTGGAGCAGGAGATTGGGGTAAGTTGAGCGCTGCTTCGATCTGTTCAGAAACCCTGTTCGTTCCTCTGAAAGTTATGCCCACCAGTGGCGGCGGCGCAGCGCGTCCGCTCGACCTCGGCATCTCCCCGACCAAATCGGCGGCGCTGGCCTACCTCTTCTTCCTCCTGCTCGGTGGGAGCGCTTTATTTGCCGCGTCTGCCGCCACGGACACCATCCTCCCCGGCGAGGGCATCTCCGGGAACCAGACCCTCGTCTCCAAGAATGGCGGCTTCGAGCTGGGCTTCTTCTCCCCGGGCCCCGGCGTCCACTACTACCTAGGCGTTCGCCTGAGGAACATGTTCGGCAACAGCCCCACCTTCTGGCTCGGGGACAGGGTCGGGGTCGTCATCACCGATCTGCCGGCCACGTCGCTGGAGATGTTCGGCGGCAGCCTGTACATCAAGCAGAGTGGAGCCAGCCTCTGGTGGTCACCAGCCGGCAATGGGTCTTCCGCCGCCGTCGCCGTTCTCCTCGACAACGGCAACCTGGTGGTCAGGGACCAGGGGAACTCCTCCCTGGTGCTGTGGCAGAGCTTCGATTGCCCCGGGGACGCGATGCTCCCCGGAGCGAGGCTCGGGCTCGACAGGGACACCGGGAAGAACGTCTCGCTGACATTCAAGGGGTTCTCACACAACGGCACCCTCAGCGTCGACGCGAGCCGGAGGAACGGGTTCGTGCTCACCACCGACGAGCACGACGACCGCGGCACATTCCCGGACTGGATGGTGTCTTCTCAGGACAATGGCAGCTCGCTGCTGCTGAACCACCCGGAGAGCCCGAACCGCCCCGAGTTCTTGCAGTTCCATCTGGGGCAAGTCAGCCTGATGCGTTGGTCGGACTCGGATCCCGCCGCAAACAGCAGCACTGCCGCCGGCTGGGTCGCGCGCTGGACCTTCCCCTCCGATTGCAAATCCAGCGGGTTCTTCTGCGGTGATTTCGGCGCCTGCTCCATCGCCGGGAAGTGCGGCTGCGTCGACGGGTTCGCGCCGTCGTACCCGATCGAGTGGGGACTCGGGTACTTCGTCACTGGCTGCTCCAGGTCTCTCCCGCTGAGCTGCGAGTCCGACGGCCAGACGGAGCACGACGACTCCTTCGCCCCATTGGACAAGCTGCAAGGGCTACCTTACAACGCCCAGGACGAGGTGGCCCGAAACGACGAAGACTGCAGAACAGCTTGCCGGAGCAAATGCTACTGCGTTGCTTACTCCTACGACAATGGGTGCAGGCTCTGGTACTACAACCTGTACAATCTGAGCTTGGCTGCTAGGCCTCCATACAGCAAGATCTACCTACGTTTGGGCTCCAAGCTGAGGAACAAGAAGGGATTACAAACAAGAGGAATCACGCTATTGGTTGCTGGACTCATAGGCATTGCTTCTTTGGTACTGATACTGGTGCTGCTATGGAGATTCAGGAGGAATTCATTTGCCTCCAAGAAGTTTGAGGTAGAAGGCCCTCTTGTGGTCTACTCTTATGCACAGATCAAATATGCCACGGGGAATTTCTCCGATAAGATCGGCGAGGGGGGATTCGGAAGTGTTTTCAGGGGAACAATGCCAGGATCAGCTGCCATCGCTGTGAAGAACCTCAAAGTTCTGGGGCAAGCAGAGAAGCAATTCAGAACAGAAGTGCAGACACTTGGAGTGATCCAACACAGTAATCTTGTCCGTCTCTTGGGATTTTGTGTCAAAACAAACAAAAGGCTGTTGGTCTATGAGTACATGCCAAATGGATCTTTGGAAGCTCATCTGTTTAAAGAGAAGTCTAGTCTCTTGACCTGGAATGCTCGGTACCAAATTGTGCTAGGCATTGCCAAGGGTCTCGCCTATCTTCACGAAGAATGCGAGGACTGCATCATACACTGCGATATCAAACCCGAAAACATACTGCTTGATGCGGAACTCTGTCCCAAGATTGCCGATTTCGGCATGGCCAAGCTCCTTGGGCGAGAATTTAACTCTGCACTGACCACTGTCCGAGGAACCATGGGCTATCTTGCACCAGAGTGGATATCCGGGTTGCCGATCACTAAGAAGGCGGATGTGTACAGCTTCGGCATTGTGCTCTTTGAGATAATCTCGGGGAGAAGGAGCACTCAGAGGATGAAATTTGGGAACCATCGGTATTTTCCACTCTACGCGGCTGCTCAGGTGAACGAAGGGGAGGTTCTGTGCCTGCTGGATGGTAGGCTGGAAGGAGATGCTAATCTGAAGGAGCTGGATGTCACCTGTAGGGTCGCCTGCTGGTGCATCCAGGACGAGGAGAACGATAGGCCGTCGATGGGGCAAGTTGTTCGCATGTTGGAAGGTGTCATCAGCACTGAGATGCCTCCAATTCCAGCTTCAATTCAGAACCTAATAGAGGGTGATGACAGTGCTATATATTCTGATTTCTGAAGGAGGTTGACTCCGATTCTAGCTTCAGTTCAGAACCTTATGGAGGGTGATGAGCTATATATTCTGATTTGTGAAGGAGGTTGGTAGGCTACCCAACTTAATGCTGACCTGTGATCTGAATCGGTGTTCAGATTTGTGTCCCATTGGAAACTACAAGCTCTCTCCTTGCAGACTGTAGTAGGGATCCAGCAAAGTTGAAAAAAGAAGGAACAGGTATGCTGCAGATTCACCGATGCATTCCTCTCATATTGAGTGATGAAAATGTCACACAGTTACACCTTTTCAGTAGGTGGTGAATCTCTACAATGATGTTGTGCTGAAAAAGTTGGTAGACGAATGCAAGCGGGTCAACATGGATACCCCTGCTGACCTCATCTGTGTTAACATCACGCATCTTTTTGATACCTATGAAGGCTCGGTATGGTTATTACCTGTGAACGAAAGGAACCTAATACTGTATATGGTATGGATGAATGGATTTTATGCATGTATCCCATTCCTTTTCATTGTTTTACCATGAATGTATGGACGTGCAATTAGCCAGCTCATGCATTAATAACTGGAGTGGCATTGAACATATTACTTAACCTCTCATCTTAAGATTGAAAAACATGACTAATGAATAGAAAACGACAGGTTGTGCAGTCTTAGAATGTGGTAAAGAAAATCAATTAAACCCTTTTCTATTCATATGTTACATTGTTCAGTCAGAAAAATGCTTATGAACTTAACCCTTGAACAAAATCCAATTTAAGTGCAATTAGTTCATCTTTCAACCCATAGAGATCCAAATTTGTTTCTGAAACTTATATGTGCAGCTGTAAATCCTTTTAATAAATTTGTCTAATTACATGAAGAATCTTTTTTTTTGAAACGGAGATAAAAAGCTTTGCCTCATTCATTAATTAAGGAAGAATCTTGTTTCAGGAGGCCAGTGATCTTGGTCCATGACTGGAGTACACCTTGTACAGGTCATACAGTGTTGCTAGTATAATATCTAATAGATCACCACATTTACCATTGATCATGTTCTTTTATGAAAGAAAATTACATTCAATTATGAGAGTGATGTCAATTGAGTGAAAAATGTTAGTACCATGTTTATGCAATGAGGAGACTTAATGTTTACCTCTTTATAAGACTCGGACTCTTCTGCCCATGGACTACATAACTGAAGAAGATGAACGAAAACAAAAGGAAATAAAATAGAAGAGAAACTATCTGTTCACGATCCTGAGCGTGGATATGTCCTTGCCGCAAGACAAGTATCTGAAAGTCTCTTGAACGGAGATTAGCAAAAATACTTTGTTACCATTTTCATTCTTCATTAGTCAAATAGGTTATTCGACCCAGCTTGGTCCACTTAGACAAAAAAAATGACTGTCCTGATTAGCTTAACACAAGTGACCCGCTTCAAAAGAAGTCGCTCTCCTGTTATACAAAATCAACCATCACTACTGGAGACCAGAGCAACGTGAAGCGTCTTTGCTTGAGGTGTATTTTTTTATTATATTTTAGTTTTGTTCGTTGATCTTTCATAACTTTGTATATATTGGTCATTTCTTTGTGTTTGTATATTTCTTGCTTCAGAATACATGTATTGTGCTTGCACAAGAAGAAATGAACTGCATGTGGGGAAATCCACTTTGGCTCATAGGTGTACATGCACCCACTATTTGCTGGCGGATTTTTTTTAAATAATACACTTTTTATTATTAATTCCAGAAATAATATTCATTTGTAGCAAATTTCAGAAATAATACACCGTCGGGGTGGTGGAACCCGAATTCACAAAATCGGGTTAGAGAAACCCGAATGGGAAAAGTCGGGTTGGAGAACCCCGATTTTAGGAAAACCTGTGCTGCGCCAGAACAAACTAGAAAAAATCGGGCTAGGTGAACCCGATTTTGGAAAATCGGGCTAGGTGAACCCGATTTTGAAAAATCGGGCTAGGTGAACCCGATTGCACTGAATCGGGCTTATTGAACCCAAGCAGCAATTTTTCCCGCTTTTTTGCGTTCACACAGTTTCCCGCCCGCCCTTGCCGCCACCCTTCCCGCCACTCCTTCCCGCCACCATCTCCCGCCAATTTTATCCCGCCAGTCCTTCCCGCCACCATCTCCCGCGCTGGTGTCGAATTTTAGCCTATAAAAGCAGGCAGCGCTACTATGGATTGCACAAGTTCTTGTATCTCTATCTTTGTGCTGTTTGCTCACTGTTAGCCATCATGAGTGTGCCGTGCTCTGACTCGGATTTTAGGCCGGTGAAGGCGAAGGCTGCAAGTTTACCCCCGGGTGTGACTGCGGAGCGTTGTTGGTGCGGCCGTGTTGCTAAGGTTAAGCAGGTGGAGGATTTCTCCGACAAGTTCGGCATGAAATTTTTCATGTGTGCGAGCTATGAGCATGATCCACCCCGTAGTTCAGCTTCGTCGTCCACCAGGCCACCGGTATGTTTCGACATAATTTTATGTTGGCTTAATTATGTTTGTGAATTTGATTTACTGTTACTGTTTCTGTTGTAGTCTCCCCGCCCCTATGCAAATGGTTTCACTGGATAGACACGGAGCAGCCGGATTGGGCACGCGAGAAGGTTGAGGAGAAACAGCGCCGTGCGTGGGCAACGTTCTTTGAGGAGGAGCGTTGGGAAACGGTCCGTGCTAATGAGAAAGCAGAGCGAGAGAGGCAGATACAGAAACTAAGGGCGGAACAAGCTCGTAATCGAGAGGTGAATCAGAAGAGGATGGATGATGAGGCTGCACGTAGGTTTGCAGAGGAAGAGGTGCGCAGGGAGGCTCGTGAAGCGGAGAGGAAGAGACTAAGGGAAAGAGCTGCTGAAGCGCAAGCGGCGGAAGAACGCGGCGACAAGTCTGGAAAATGGCCACGGTGGACGCAGGGAAAGTAGTGTGATGTGTCGTATTGGCTATGTATCTTAATTTCAGTTGTATCTTAAATTTCGTTGTAGTGTCGTTGTATCTTAAATTCCGTTGTAGTGATAAACCCTATTTTTATTTGAGCTGCAATGTATCTTCATTTCAGTTTTAGTATTATTGTTTCCCGCCTAATTTTTCCCGCTCAGTTTTTCCCGCCTTTACCCCCCGCCATAATCTCCCGCCAATTGTTCCCGCTCAAATTTTCCCGCCTTTTACTCCCGCCCTAATCTCCCGCCAATTTTTCCCGCTCACCTTTTCCCGCCGAAATTTTTCACTGACCACGGCCCCTCCCTCGACGCCTCGGTGGTGGCGGTCCAGCCTGAAAAGGTGAGGGCGAGTAGCCTCTGATAGGTGGCTGCCGCTGTCGGGGAGGAAGCATGTACCCCTGCTCGTGCTGACTGTACTGCGTGGGCTGTGTGGGATCTGGGGGTGGAGTGTGATGTTGACTAGACATCCAGTCTTGGTACATCTGCTGTGTTTCTTCTTCCTGATCGTGAGCACTGGACCAGAAGGATCGTGATCCGGACATAGACGACATATGTGTATCACCTGTGATTGGATAAAAAAATGTTAGTCATGAGGAAATTGACAAACGGTGCACAATTAATATGGATAGTGATGAACTGCATACCCTCTGGCTGATCCATACGGGGACGCCACCCCAAGTTAGGCATCGGAGTTTGCTGCTCCATGCCGAAACCGCCACGCTGCCAGTACTCGTAAGTAGGCTCCTGCTGCTGGTTTTGCCAACCAGATCCTCCTGCCTGGTTAGGAGATGGTGGCCTCGGGCTCGGCGGTACCTCCATACGTGGGCGCGGGCCGTGCCGCGGCTGGTGCATCTGCAAAGAGGGACGAGGTGGCCGCTGTGCTGCTCGGTACTCGACAACATCCGAAGATCGGGTGCATGTGATACTCGCGTAGATACGACGTAGTTTCTCCTGAAAACGTTGTGCGAAGGAGGCGTGGTGCTCATACCGTCCAAGAAGTGGGCCGACGGAGAGCGAGCGTTCATACTGGGCGGCCTCATCTTGCAGCTCCGCCGTCAACACGGCCTACAATTGTGAGCTCAAATTAGTAAAGTGTTGGCAAAATGTAGAAAAAATATAGTTGACTTACTGCGTGATGCCGAGTGCCTGAAGTGGAGTGGCGAGGGTAGGTGTCCCACTGTGTCGAGGGAGCCATCTCAACTGGGTCACACGCCTGGCTCAGCCGAAGGCGTGTCCTAGGCATGTACGCCCGCAAGTACTGCTGAAATTCCTGAAGATCAAACGGCTCCCTAGTGGCCCATGACACGGCCGGCGCATTGGCCCAAGCACCGAGTATGGACCCAGGAGCTGCACCCATCCGACAGCAGTCTTGTTCGCTCCTTTTCTGTTGTACCTGAAAATTGAATTGTACACATCCGTCAATGATTGTCCAATTGATGTAATAACTGATGCTTGATACGTCTCCAACGTATCGATAATTTCTTATGTTCCATGCTACTTTATTGATGATACCTACATGTTTTATGCACATTATATGTCATATTTATGCATTTTCGGAACTAACCTATTAACAAGATGCCGAAGAGCCAGTTGCTGTTTTCTGCTGTTTTTGGTTTCAGAAATCCTAGTAAAGAAATATTCTCGGAATTGGACGAAACTTTTGGGGTCTATTTTTGCACGAAGCTTCCAGAAGACCGAAGACCTAACGAAGTGGGGCCACGAGGCAGCCGGGGTGGCCGGCGCGGCCGGCCCTGGCCGCGCCGACCTATCCCCTGGGCCCTCGTGTGGCCCCCGCGTTGACCCTCCGCCTACTTAAAGCTTCCGTGAAACCCCGACCGAGAGCCACGATACGGAAAACCTTACGCGCCGCCGCGAATCCCATCTCGGGGGATTCAGGAGATCGCCGCACCTGCGGAGAGGGGATTCATCTCCCGGAGGACTCTACACCGCCATGGTCGCCTCCGGAGTGATGAGTGAGTAGTTCACCCCTGGACCATGGGTCCATAGCAGTAGCTAGATGGTCGTCTTCTCCTTGTTGTGCTTCATTGTTGGATCTTGTGAGCTGCCTAACATCAAGATCATCTATCTGTAATACTATATGTTGTGTTTGTCGGGATCCGATGGATAGAGAGTACTATGATTATGGTGATTATCAATCTATTGTTCATGTGTTTTTTATGATCTTGCATGCTCTCCGTTATTAGTAGAGGCTCTGGCCAAGTTTTTACTCTTAACTCCAAGAGGGAGTATTTATGCTCGATAGTGGGTTCATGCCTCCATTGAATGGGACAGTGACAGAAAGTTCTAAGGTTGTGGATGTGCTGTTGCCACTAGGGATAAAACATTGATGCTATGTCTAAGGATGTAGTTGTTGATTACATTACGCACCATACTTAATGCAATTGTCTTGCTTTGCAACTTAATACTGGAGGGGGTTCGGACGATAACTGAAGGTGGACTTTTTAGGCATAGATGCGTTGGATGGCGGTCTATGTACTTTGTCGTAATGCCCAATTAAATCTCACTATATTTATCATGTCATGTATATGCATCGTTATGCCTTTCTCTATTTGTCAATTGCCCGACTGTAATTTGTTCACCCAACATGCTTTTATCTTATGGGAGAGACACCTCTAGTGAACTGTGGACCCCGGTCCTATTCTTTACATAGCATACAATCTACTTGTTTTACTGTTTTCTTTGCAAACATCTTCCACTCGATACGTTTAATCCTTTGTTACAGCAAGCCGGTGAGATTGACAACCTCACTGTTTCGTTGGGACAAAGTACTTGGGTTGTGTTGTGCAGGTTCCTAGTTGGCGCCGGAATCCCTGGTGTTGCGCCGCATCACATTTCGCGACCATCAACCTTCAACGTGCTTCTTGGCTCCTACTGGTTCGATTAAACCTTGGTTTCATACTGAGGGAAACTTGCTTCTATACGCATCATACCTTCCACTTGGGGTTCCCAACGGACGTGTGCATCTACGCGTATCAAGCTAAATTTCTGGCGCCGTTGCCGGGAGATCAAGACACGCTGCAAGGGAGTCTCCACTTCTCAATCTCTTTACTTTGTTTTTGTCTTGCTTTATTTTATTTACTACTTTGTTTGCTGCACTAAATCAAAACACAAAAAAATTAGTTGCTAGTTTTACTTTATTTACTGTCTTGCTCTCTATATCGAAACACAAAAAAAATTAGTTACTCGTCTTTACTTTATTTGCCTAGTTTACTTTTTGCTTATTGCATCATGTTTCCTTTTAATTTCACCACAAAAGACATACCGGTAGGACGTGGGTCCATAGTTGGGAGAAATAATATAGAAGAATTTTTCAATCATGTTAGTATCACTGAAGATTTTGAAGATAGACACTTGGTAGAACTTGCACCTACCTATGAAATTGCCGCTGCTGCCTTAGTTAGCATGTTGGAAACTAAATTTGTTAATCTCAATCCTATAATCCAACACATGTTTCTTACACTTGGTGATATGGAAGAAGGGGAAAAGAAAGATTTTGTTTTAGAAACCCTTCTTAGAGAATTTGGCGGTCTAGCAAGAGAGGCTAGAAAGGTTTTTGCTAAATTTAATATGCTAGGTTCTCATACCAATTTTATTGGTCTACTTGAAAAAATGGACATGGATAGAATAAGGTACACTAATAACATTAATGATGGTGGGGAAATCAAAGCACCAATACCATGTAAACTCCTAGCTATGAATGATGCACTAGAAGATAACTATGCTTGGCTTGTTCCTGAAAATTTGTTCGATGAGAGTAGCAAGCCTAAGACTAATGAAAAGGGAGACGCTAAAACTTATATATCAAATATACTATGCTTGGTTGAGAAAACTCCCAACACCCCTGGTAATGATGTTGATGCTTCTACTCTCGATGTTACTTGATTTGCACTTTCTGCGCCTAGCTGAAAGGCGTTAAAGAAAAGCGCTTATGGGAGACAACCCATGTTTTTACCTACAGCAATTTTTTGTTTTGTTGAGTCTTGGAAGTTGTTTACTACTGTAGAAACCTCTCCTTATCATGTTTTTGTGCCAAGTAAAGTTTCTATGTCAAAGTTGATGTTATATTTGGGATCGCTGCGCAGAAACAGCATTGCTGTCTGTCACGAATCTGGGCACAATTCTCCGTAGAAAATTCGAAAAAATCTGCCAATTTACGAGCGTGATCCTCAGATATGTACGCAACTTTCATTAGTTTTGAGTTTTTCCATTTGAGCAAGTCTGGTGCCATTTCTAAATTCGTCTTTACGGACTGTTCTGTTTTTGACAGATTCTGCCTTTTATTTCGCATTGCCTCTTTTGCTATGTTGGATTTATTTCTTTGATCCACTAATGTCCAGTAGCATTATGCAATGTCCAGAAGTGAAAATAATGATTGTGTCACCTCTGAATGTGTGAATTATTAATTGTGCACTAACCCTCTAATGAGTTTGCTTGAAGTTTGGTGTGAAGGAAGTTTTCAAGGGTCAAGAGAGGAGAATGATATACTATGATCAAGAGGAGTGAAAGCTCTAAGCTTGGGGATGCCCCGTGGTTCACCCCTGCATATTCTAAGAAGACTCAAGCGTCTAAGCTTGGGGATGCCCAAGGCATCCTTCTTCATCGACAACATCATCAGGTTCCTCCCCTGAAACTATATTTTTATTCAGTCACATCTTGTGTTCTTTACTTGGAGCGTCGGTTTGTTTTTGTTTTTGTTTTTGTCTGAATAAAATGGATCCTAGCATTCACTTTGTGGGAGAGAGACACGCGCTGTTGCATATGGACACATGTGTCCTTAGGCTTTACTCATAATGTTCATGGCGAAGTTTCTTCTTCGTTAAATTGTTATATGGTTGGAATTGGAAAATGCTACATGTAGTAATTCTAAAAATGTCTTGGATAATGTGATACTTGGCAATTGTTGTGCTCATGTTTAAGCTCTCGCATCATATGCTTTGCACCCATTCATGAAGAAATACATAGAGCTTGCGAAAATTTGATTTGCATATTTGGTTTCTCTAAGGTCTAGATAATATCTAGTATTGAGTTTTGAACAACAAGGAAGACAGTGTAGAGTCTTATAATGTTTACAATATGTCTTTTATGTGAGTTTTGCTGCACTTGTTCATCCTTGAGTTTGCTTCAAATAACCTTGCTAGCCTAAACCTTGTATCGAGAGGGAATACTTCTCATGCATCCAAAATCCTTGAGCCAACTACTATGCCATTTGTGTCCACCATACCTACCTACTACATGGTATTTCTCCAAAGTAAATTGCTTGAGTGCTACCTTTAAAATTCCATCATTCACCTTTGCAATATATAGCTCATGGGACAAAATAGCCTTAAAAACTATCGTAGTATTGAATATGTACTTATGCACTTTATATTTTATTAAGTTGCCTGTTGTGCGATAACCATGCTTCTGGGGAACGCCATCAACCGTTGTTGAATATCATGTGAGTTGCTATGCATGTCCGTCTTGTCTGAAGGTCTATCATTTTAGTGGTTGGAGCATGCAAAATTGTTAGAGAAGAACATTGGGCCGCTAACTAAAGCCATGAATCATGGTGGAAGTTTCAGTTTTGGACATATATCCTCAATCTCATATGAGAATAATAACTTTGCTACATGCTTATGCATTTAAGAGGAGTCCATTATCTGTTGTCCATGTTGTCCCGGTATGGATGTCTAAGTTGAGAATAATCAAAAGCGAGAAATCCGAAATGCGAGCATTCTCCTTGGACCTTTGTACAGGCGGCATGGAGGTACCCCTTTGTGACACTTGGTTGAAACATGGCATGCGAAGACCCGGTAGTCCAAGTTAAGTAGGACGAGGTGCGGGCACTATTAGTATACTATGCGTGAGGCTTGCAACTTGTAAGATATAATTTTCATAACTCATATGCTTTATTACTACCGTTGACAAAATTGTTTCATGTTTTCAAAATAAAAGCTCTAGCACAAATACAGCAATCGATGCTTTCCTCATTGAAGGACCATTCTTTTACTTTTATTGTTGAGTCGGTTTACCTATCTCCTTCCACCTTAAGAAGCAAACACTTGTGTGAACTGTGCATTGATTCCTACATACTTGCATATTGCACTTGTTATATTACTTTATGTTGACAATATCCATGAGATATGCATGTTATAAGTTGAAAGCAACCGCTGAAACTTAATCTTCTTATGTGTTGCTTCAACACCTTTACTTTGATTTATTGCTTTATGAGTTAACTCTTATGCAAGACTTATTGATGCTTGTCTTAAAGTACTATTCATGAAAAGTCTTTGCTTTATGATTCAGTTGTTTACTCATGTCATTACCTTTGCTTTGATCGCTGCATTCATTACATATGTTTACAAATAGTATGATCAAGATTATGATGGCATGTCACTTCAGAAATTATCTTTGTTATCGTTTTACTGCTCGGGATGAGCAGAACTAAGCTTGGGGATGCTGATACGTCTCCAACGTATCGATAATTTCTTATGTTCCATGCTACTTTATTGATGATACCTACATGTTTTATGCACATTATATGTCATATTTATGCATTTTGGAACTAACCTATTAACAAGATGAAGAGCGAGTTGTTTTCTGCTGTTTTTGGTTTCAGAAATCCTAGTAAAGAAATATTCTCGGAATTGGACGAAACTTTCGCCCGGGGTCCTATTTTTGCACGAAGCTTCCGAAGACCGAAGACCTAACGAAGTGGGGCCACGAGGCAGCCGGGTGGCCGGCGCGGCCCGGCCCTGGCCGCGCCGACCTATCCCCCGGGCCCCTCGTGTGGCCCCCGCGTTGACCCTCCGCCTACTTAAAGCTTCCGTCGCGAAACCCCCGCACGAGAGCCACGATACGGAAAACCCCAGAGCCGCGAATCCCATCTCGGGATTCGGAGATCGCCTCCGGCACTGCCGGAGAGGGGATTCATCTCCCGAGGACTCTACACCGCCATGGTCGCCTCCGGAGTGATGAGTGAGTAGTTCACCCCTGGACCATGGGTCCATAGCAGTAGCTAGATGGTCTTCTCCTTGTTGTGCTTCATTGTTGGATCTTGTGAGCTGCCTAACATGATCAAGATCATCTATCTGTAATACTATATGTTGTGTTTGTCGGGATCCGATGGATAGAGAGTACTATGATTATGGTGATTATCAATCTATTGTTCATGTGTTGTTTATGATCTTGCATGCTCTCCGTTATTAGTAGAGGCTCAAGTTTTTACTCTTAACTCCAAGAGGGAGTATTTATGCTCGATAGTGGGTTCATGCCTCCATTGAATCTGGGACAGTGAGAAAGTTCTAAGGTTGTGGATGTGCTGTTGCCACTAGGGATAAAACATTGATGCTATGTCTAAGGATGTAGTTGTTGATTACATTACGCACCATACTTAATGCAATTGTCTGTTGCTTTGCAACTTAATACTGGAGGGGGTTCGGACGATAACCTGAAGGTGGACTTTTTAGGCATAGATGCAGTTGGATGGCGGTCTATGTACTTTGTCGTAATGCCCAATTAAATCTCACTATATTTATCATGTCATGTATATGCATCGTTATGCCTTTCTCTATTTGTCAATTGCCCGATGTAATTTGTTCACCCAACATGCTTTTATCTTATGGGAGAGACACCTCTAGTGAACTGTGGACCCCGGTCCTATTCTTTACATAGCATACAATCTACTTGTTTTACTGTTTTCTTTGCAAACATCTTCCACTCGATACGTTTAATCCTTTGTTACAGCAAGCCGAGATTGACAACCTCACTGTTTCGTTGGGACAAAGTACTTGGGTTGTGTTGTGCAGGTTCCTAGTTGGCGCCGGAATCCCTGGTGTTGCGCCGCATCACATTTCGCGACCATCAACCTTCAACGTGCTTCTTGGCTCCTACTGGTTCGATTAAACCTTGGTTTCATACTGAGGGAAACTTGCTTCTATACGCATCATACCTTCCACTTGGGGTTCCCAACGGACGTGTGCATCTACGCGTATCAATGCTAAAATTAAATTGTACTCACGCGTGGACGCGTGGTGGTAGAGGAACTGTGTGAGGTGGTGGCTCGATCAACTGACGCATTCCGAACTGTCTCATGACCCTCTGCTGCGACATCTCCTCCACGAAGATATCGAAGATGATCTTCGCCTTCGTCATCCAGTAGGCCCAATCTCTGGTACACATCAACGATATACCGCCTGGGTATGCCTCGTCGCGGTGGTCCTCACTGTAAGGCTCCCAGCTAACATCGCTCTCCAGTAGTAGGTCAAACTGCTCTGTGAATGCTGGGTAGCAATTCCTTAGCTGATTATGCCCAAAATGTCTCTGCATAACATAACACAACTATGTTAGTGTTGCATATAGATCCAAACGTCTGCATAACATAACATAACATAACATAACACAACTATATAAACAAGGTGTGTATACCTTCCGCGAAGTCCATATAGATCCAAACGTCGGCATGTCGATGCGATCCGCGTCATACAACTCGTCTGGCGGCCAAGACCCACCACCAATCTCAGGACGGCCGATGGGAAACCTCGTCCAGGACCAGAGCTGCAACAGGAGGGGGCAACCAACGATTCCAGAACCATGCGAGGTGAGCTGGCAACCCTTACACATACCTCGGTACGTAGCGGCTAAGACCGCAGAACCCCAGCTCCTCTGTGTGATGTGCTCTGCTTCTGTGGCATCTGCTATCTCCTGAGCTATAGGGATGTACCGCGCACTGATCGTGTTCCCGTGATTGTCCGTGAACATCGTCTTCCCGAGTAGCCACATGAGGTACGCCTCCAAGCTGCGAGTGATCTGGACCGCAGTCATCGGTACATCGGGGTATCCGAACTGCTCGATCTGTCAAGAAATATTCAAAGTTAGGACTACATATTACGCGGTATTTAAGGCTTGAAAAAATAGACGAAACTGTTACGAACCTGGAACTCGTGTAGCCACGCCTGACGAGGGCCGTGAGCCTCAAAAGAGATAGGCCCAACGCCCTCGCGAACACCAAGGAAACGTGCATCCATGCTGTGCATCCAGCCCACGGGTTCCTCCAATGGGCCGATGGGCTCACCAGCCAACGGAAGGCCAAGCAACATAGACACGTCCTCTAGAGTAGGAGCCATCTCACCCCAACGAAAGTGGAAGGTGTGTGTCTCGGGCCTCCACCGATCCACTAAGCAGGTGATCAAAGCTGCATCGTAGTTCATGATGGGGTTCGTAGCATAGAAAACAAAAATTTTCCTACCGCAAGACGAATAAATCCAAGATCTAATCTATGGAACACCCAAGATCTAATCTACAAGATCGAAGCAACGAGATTGACAAGATACTAACCCTTGATGATTTCCAAAACCTACGAGATCAGATCTCGTTGTTGATGTAGACGATCATCCCCAGTGCTGCAATCCGGCAGCACTTCCGTACTCGGTCGCGCGTACGGTGTCAATGAAGCCCTTCCTCTCCCGTTCCAGCGGGCAGCGGAGGTGTGGTAGATCTCCTCCAAATTCCAGAGCACGACGGCGTGGTGGTGGTGGTGGAGGAAGAAAAGGCTGCAGGGCTTCGCCAAGCCGAACGTATGGTGGAGGAGAGAGGCGGCGAGAGGAGGGGCAAATCAAGGGGATGGTGGCCGGCCACCCTCCCCTCTTTATATAGGGGGAGGGTCGGCTGGGGTGGCCCCCTTTCCCATCTAGGGTTAGGGGGCGGCCGAAGAGGATTTCCCCCCAAGTTGATCCCCCTAGGGTTTTGGGGAAAACCCTAGGGGTTGGCCGGCTGGGCCTTGAGGGGCATGTGCCCCTGGCCCATTAGGCTAGGGAGCACCCCCTCGGCCCATGCTAGGCCTCCTAGGGTCGTGGGCCCACTGGTGGGACCCCCGGAACCTTCTAGAACTTCCCGGTCATCCACCGAAAAATCCCGAACTTTTCCGAAACCTAGAAATCAACTTCCCTTATATGAATCTTATTCTCCCTATTCCTCCTCGTGACATCCTGGATCACATCCGAGACTCCGAACAAACTTCGTCTCCATACCATATTCAAATCTACTTATGCGACATCGAACCTTAAGCGCGTCACCCTACGGTTCGCGAATGCGACATGGTCGAGACTCCTCTCCGAGCAATAACCAATAGCGGGATCTGGAGATCCATAATGGCTCCCACATATTCAACGATGACTTAGTGATCGATTGAACCATTTACATACGATGCCGATTCCCTTTGTCACGCGATATTTTACTTGTCCGAGATTCGATCATCGGTATCTCCATACCTTGTTCAACCTCGTTACCGACAAGTACTCTTTACTCGTACCGTGGTATGTGATCTCTTATGAACCATTCATATGCTTGCAAGCTAATCAGATGACATCCCACCGAGAGGGCCCAGAGTATATCTATCCGTCAGGATGGACAAATCCCACTATTGATCCATATGCCTCAACTCACACTTTCCGAATACTTAATCCCACCTTTATTGTCACCCATTTACGCAATGACGTTTGATGTAATCAAAGTACCCTTTCAGTGTAAGTGATTTACATGATCTCATGGTCGAAGGATTAAGACAACTATGTATTGAAAGCTTATAGCAAATGAACTTAATGACTTGATCTTATGCTACGCTCATTTGGGTGTGTGTCCATTATATCATTCACCTAATGACATAACCTTGTTATTAATAACATCCAATGTTCATGATCACGAAACCATGATCATCCATTAATCAACAAGCTAGTTATACAAGAGGCTTACTAGGGACTCCTTGTTGTTTACATAACACACATGTATCAATGTTTCGGTTAATACAATTATAGCATGGTATGCAAACATTATCATAAACACAAAGATATATTATAATAACCATTTTATTATTGCCTCTTGGGCATATCTCCAACAGTCTCCCACTTGCACTAGAGTCAATAATCTAGTTTACATATGTAAAGATATAACACCTTGGTCTTCTGGTGCTTATCATGTTTTGCTCACGGGAGAGGTTTTAGTCAACGGATCTGACACGCTCAGAAACGTATGTATTTTGCAATTCATTTGCGTCTCAACGCATCACCCATTTTCCAAATGAGTCGGCATTAATTGTATATGCTTAGTCCTCTGGTGGAACCTTAATTCCGCGGTCTGAAATAAGTCACTAATATTGTCACACACAATATAGCTTCAAAGTTCTGACACTATCGGAACTACACCAAGTTCTCAAAGAACTCCTTGACTTAACATCCTCAGTCATTGTCAAAACAATGACATACTCTGCCTTTGTTTTTAGAATCTGTCACAATATTTAGTACTGATCTAAATCTAGCATAGACTTCTTCTAGCTCATTGTGCTACCTTATAAACAACACTTAGCCTAATTGAGATTGAAATTTCATTTTTATATGTAACCAAACTAATATCGGTGCAACACCTTACAGCGATTTGTTTGTCACTACCCCATATAAAAACTATATATATATATATATCCTTGGTTCTTCTAAAGGACTCAGGGATATTCTTACTGTTGTCCAATGATCATTACATGAATCATTCTGGTATATGCTCATAACATTTTAGAGCACAGGACATCTGACTTTGTACATATTATTTGTGATCTGAAATCACTCATGTGTTTTTACTCATCAAGTGTCAAATACACTCAAGTCTTGTTAAACCTTCACATGAAAAGAACACCTTCTTAATATTTTTATATTGAACCACTTCAATATTCATTCTATGTACTTTGACTTAAACTTATTATGTGTTTCAATCTATCTTCATAGATCTTGACACTAAATATGTTTCAGTCCATATCCTTTCATTGAAATTAATTCTCAATGAAACCTTTTAATCACATCAAGTACATGATTACATTATTTTTAATCAACGATATGTCATCTACATAGATATGTCTCAGCGCTCCCACTTAATTTCTTGCAAATGCAAGCGATGAAATCAAAACTCTTTGATTATTTCATCCGGTGAAGATTCCAACTCCGCGATACTTACTTCATCCAATTGAAGTTTGTATACCTATCTAGTATTCCACGGACCAGCAAAACTCTTGGTTGTATCTGGTATACATCCTTCATACATACTTCTGGTAAGGAATGTATTTCTGCCATCCTACTATCATATCTCATAAAAGAAATATGTAGCGATTACTAGAATAATCCACATAGACTATAAGCATTGCCACGGAAGATCTAATCTTATCGTAGTCAACTCTTTGAACTTTGTCGTAAACAACTTTTCGATAAGTCAAGCTTCTTTAAGGATATTGTATCCAAGTCCATCAATTTTATAGATCCATTTACTTTCAAAAGTGTTCACCTATCTTGGATTTCATGGCGCATAGCCATTTTAACGGAGTCTGGGCCCATCATAACTTCTTTGTATGTAGTTGGTTTATCATTGTTCAAAATCAATCCTTTGTTCACAAATCATTCATTTGATCACAAAGTAAACCATATCTACAAGGTTCAATAGGTATTTTGATCTCCATGACTATGACACTTTATAGACATGGGAGCCATGATCTTCGTAGCTGCTTCCGGAACCATTTCCGATGCTGTGCTACTCTGATCATCACGCTCGGTTCATGAACCTTATCAAGTTCCATTGTCCTCCCACTCAAATACTTCGCTAGAAAACAATTTCTTGAAATAAGCAAGTAACATCAACAAACACTTTTGTCTTTTACTTAATAGTGGAAAGAATTCCCAATCAATTCTCTGGGATAACCAACAAAGACATTCATCCGATTTTGGTTGTAAACTCATTCACTTATGCTACGCATACCAAAATTTAAGAAAGGACTATTAGGGTTTATACCCATGCCATAACTCATATGGTGTCATTTCAATGGATCATGATGATGCTCTATTTAGTGTAAAAGCGGTAGTCTCTAAAGCATAATCCACAAAAATATAATGGCGTCATTTTATTTCATCTCATCATTAATCCAACAAGTTTTGGATACGTCTCTTGGATACTCTATCATCACTATGATACTCCAAGAAACGTGAGTAGTAGAACAATTTCATAATTCTCTTAGATGTTCGCTAAAACTCGTAATTCAAATATTTTCACCATGATCAAATCATAGATATTTGACTTTTCTATTACGATGATTTCCACTTCATGCTGAAATTTATTTGAATCCTTTCAAATGTTTCAAACTTCTTCCTTATCGAATATATCCACATATATACTCAATTCATTGTTAGAAGTTTTCATGAAGTAGAAGAATCTCCCACACACAACTATGCCCAGTGAACCATATACATCACCATGTATGTTTCCACTAAGTTAATTGCCCGTTCAGCTCTTGGCCTATGAACGGGATTTAAGTCATTCTCTTTAGAAGAGATTTGCAAGCGCCAAATGATTCAGAAATCAAATGACTCCAAAAGTCTATTTGCATGGAGTTCCTTCATGCGTTCCTTTCTAACATGACCTAAATGGCGGTTCCACTAATAAGTGGAATTCATATCATTTGCCTTATGGCATTTTAGCGTCAGTGTTATGTATGTGTGCTTCACCATAAAGATTTATAATAACTTATCCATCGTACATGGAATCCTGTTACAATTTGAACACCTCGTTGTTTTCATTTAACCAGAACAATACAACAGTTATAAAGTTCTTTATTATAAATCTGAATGGCTAGAATGCCAACGACGAACATAATAACACTTTATTTTTGTTCCAGACGTGCATTCCTGTCACATTCCTTTTCAGTCACTTAGGCCATTGTATTCTTGTATTGCGTTGTTTTGTATGACACCTCATACCAACCAATATGGTACTAATACCCAAGAATTTCATTGTGTGACCAAAACAAGGAATACATTCATAACATGTATATCATCTATATACACATGAGCTAGACTTTCTAGTATTTTCTTTCTTTCTGCCAAAATATCTTTTGTAGTTTCTCTTTTAGCTTTCCTCATTCTCAGAAAAACACTTCACCTTCAATAACTTCTAGGTCCATTGGTCAAATACCAATAACCTTGAGGTTCTTACTTGAAGTTGATCATCACATGACAAGCGTTCTAGATTTCACTATTAGTAACCTTTAATGTAATGAACAATTTCACTCATAATTTTATCCATCAAATCATGACGACTTTCGAGACCATGTCCGTACATGCTAGGCTCGTAAAGTTTTAACCTTAGTATTCACATGTGCAAATCTGTCGTTGTATGCACACGTAGAATCTATAACACCCGATCATCACGAGATGCTTCGAAGCGACGAGTCTTAGCAACGGTGCATTCTAAGGACGATCACCTCATGGATATGCGAATATCGTTAGTGCCCAACTAGTTGGAGGATTGGGACGCCTGGCGTCTTCAACCTTCGTACATTCCCATAAAACTTATGAGTTTATGTAGTCTCACTAGATTATATTCTATCATCTTGCAATAAGGTCTTAGATATCATATATCTCTCATACCTTGCTTATTTCTGAAAACAAAAATTTCAGCTCCTTACTTTTCAAACAGATTTGAACTTCAAGTTTCACGGAGACAAGATGATTTAAGGTACTAATTGAAACCATTGCTCTTTGAATCATCAATGTGAGGTTTACTAAAAGTTTGCATTAGGACTTAATCATATCTTGATTCTTTAACAATACGGTACCAGTCCGTAAAGTTACTTGTCAGACTTAACAGTATTTCTATCTCAATTACAAGACTAGCGCATGGTAGAAAACGGATGCCAATTCTACAAATTTAATTCAAAATACTATTCAGACTATGTTCATGATAATTTGAGTTCATTTTTAATTCTTCAATTAACTAGGTGAACTCCCACTCAAAACAACATCCCTCGCATTGTCTTAGTGATTACACGAACCAAATCCACTACACCAAGTCCGATCATCACGAGAAAAGATGTAGCTTCAAAGGCGAACACTCAAAGTGTTCATCATATCATTCATATGAATCATGCTCTACCTTTCGGTATCCCGTGTTCCGAGACCATGTCTGTACATGCTAGGCTCGTCAAGGCAACCTTAGTATCCGCGTGTGCAAATCTGGTTTGCACCCGTTGTATGCACATGTAGAGTCTATCACACCCGATCATCACGAGATGCTTCGAAACGACAAGTCTTAGCAACGGTGCATACTAAGGATGAACACTTTATTATCTTGATATTTAGTGAGAGGGATCATCTTATAATGCTACCGTCGCGATCTAAGCAAGATAAGATGCATAAAGGATTAACATCACATGCAATTCATAATATGTGATATGATATGGCCTTTCTTCTTGTGCTTTTGATCTCCATCTCCAAAGCACATGATCATGATCTCCATCATCACCAGCATTGCACCAAGGTCCATGGCGCCGCTTCATGGGTGTCCATCACTTATAGCTACTATGACAACTACTTGAAATAAAGCTATTACATGATGAATAGACACGCAGGTCTTTAACAAAAATTAAAGACAACCATTAGGCTCCTGCCGGTTGCCATAATACAACAATGAACATCTCATACATCAAATATAATCATCATCACATCATGGCCATATCACATCACCAAACCCTGCAAAAACAAGTTAGACGCCTCTAATTTGGTTTGCATATTTTACGTGGTTTAGGGTTTTCGAGTAAGATCCAATCTACCTACGAACATGAACCACAACGGTGATACTAGTGTTGACAATAGAAAGTGCAAATTGGAATCTTCACTATGGTGGGAGAGACAGACACCCGCAAAGCCACTTATGCAATACAAGTTGCATGTCAAGCGTGGAGCAAGTCTCATGAGACGCGGTCATGTAAAGTTAGCCCGGGCCGCTTCATCCCACCATCCCGCAAGATGCAAAGTACACAAACTAAAGCAACAAAAACATCAAAGCCCACAAAACCATTGTGTTCTACTCGTGCAACAGATCTATGCATAGACATTGCTCTGATACCACTGATGGGGTTCGTAGCATAGAAAACAAAAAATTTCCTACCGCAAGACGAATAAATCCAAGATCTAATATATGGAACACCCAAGATCTAATCTACAAGATCGAAGCAACGAGATTGACAAGATACTAACCCTTGATGATTTCCAAAACCTACGAGATCAGATCTCGTTGTTGATGTAGACGATCATCCCCAGTGCTGCAATCCGCAGCACTTCCGTACTCGGTCGCGCGTACGGTGTCGATGAAGCCCTTCCTCTCCCGTTCCAGCGGGCAGCGGAGGTGTGGTAGATCTCCTCCAAATTCCAGCAGCACGACGGCGTGGTGGTGGTGGTGGAGGAAGAAAAGCTGCGCCGGAGCCACGTATGGTGGAGGAGAGGCGGCCAGAGGAGGGGGCAAATCAAGGGGATGGTGGCCGGCCACCCCCTCCCTCTTTATATAGGGGGAGGGTCGGCTGGGGTGGCCCCCTTTCCCATCTAGGGTTAGGGGGCGGCGGCCAAGTGGGGGGAAGAGGATTTCTTCCCCCCAAGTTGACCCCCTAGGGTTTTGGGAAAACCCTAGGGGTTGGCCGGCTGGGCCTTGAGGGCATGTGCCCCTGGCCCATTAGGCTAGGGAGCACCCCCTCGGCCCATGCTAGGCCTCCTAGGGTCGTGGGCCCACTGGTGGGACCCCCGGAACCTTCTAGAACCTTCTGAGTCATCCACCGGAAAAATCCCGAACTTTTCCGAAACCTAGAAATCAACTTCCCTTATATGAATCTTATTCTCCGGACTATTCCGGACCTCCTCGTGACATCCTGGATCACATCCGAGACTCCGAACAAACTTCGTCTCCATACCATATTCAAATCTACTTATGCGACATCGAACCTTAAGCGCGTCACCCTACGGTTCGCGAACTATGCAGACATGGTCGAGACTCCTCTCCGAGCAATAACCAATAGCGGGATCTGGAGATCCATAATGGCTCCCACATATTCAACGATGACTTAGTGATCGATTGAACCATTTACATGCGATGCCGATTCCCTTTGTCACGCGATATTTTACTTGTCCGAGATTCGATCATCGGTATCTCCATACCTTGTTCAACCTCGTTACCGACAAGTACTCTTTACTCGTACCGTGGTATGTGATCTCTTATGAACCATTCATATGCTTGCAAGCTAATCAGATGACATCCCACCGAGAGGGCCCAGAGTATATCTATCCGTCATCGGGATGGACAAATCCCACTATTGATCCATATGCCTCAACTCACACTTTCCGAATACTTAATCCCACCTTTATTGTCACCCATTTACGCAATGACGTTTGATGTAATCAAAGTACCCTTTCGGTGTAAGTGATTTACATGATCTCATGGTCGAAGGATTAAGACAACTATGTATTGAAAGCTTATAGCAAATGAACTTAATGACTTGATCTTATGCTACGCTCATTTGGGTGTGTGTCCATTATATCATTCACCTAATGACATAACCTTGTTATTAATAACATCCAATGTTCATGATCACGAAACCATGATCATCCATTAATCAACAAGCTAGTTATACAAGAGGCTTACTAGGGACTCCTTGTTGTTTACATAACACACATGTATCAATGTTTCGGTTAATACAATTATAGCATGGTATGCAAACATTATCATAAACACAAAGATATATTATAATAACCTGCCTCATAGTTCAGACGCGAAACGTTATCTCGGGCCTCCACTAATCGAGCGAAAGGTAGTAGTCCAGCCCACTTCAACCTGCAAAACAAATGATGAACAAGCTAAAGCAAGGTCCAACTCGAATATACATTTCAAATTAAAAATAAAACACGTACCTGTCTTCCCACTGAGGGTGTATCATCCAGTTCTTCTTTGGAGTACGGGTCTGCAGTGGGTCGATGCTCTGCGGGTCGGCCTCCAAGTACGATGCACGATGTTTCTGATCAATCACTGGATCGAGCAACGGTCGGGCCGCCATATCTGCAGAAAGATATCAAAAATTGGTGCATTGTTCAAAGATGATACAAATTAAACCATTGATCACAAAGTTTACAAATTAAAACATAGTTCATAAAAATACAAATTAAAACATAGTTCAGAAATATTACAAATTGTAGCATTGTTCAGACTAATATTACAACTTAAGCATAGTTTATAAATATTACAAATTTGCTACTGTCTCCCTCTAGTTCTTCCCCTCCCACGCCTTCCTCGGTTGCCTCGCCTTCCTCGGTTAGCCGCCGCCGCTGCAGCCGCTGGGTAGAAAGTGGGACATAGGGGGTCCCTGTGTCCAAATTGGTTGCACAGAAAACATTGCCTAGTTGGACCACCCGCTTCTGCTTCATCCATATCATTTCTAATGCGCCTTGTCTCCCGTCGACCTCTGTTTGTACGCAATAACCTTGGGTCAGGGATGTACCGCCTTTCATTTGGTATCACCGTAGTAAAATTTCCCATTACTCTATATCCTAACATCTCACCGGTCCAGGTGTTCATCACAGCCTCTTTCATGTAATACGGAGAGACGAAAGATATTGAGTCCATCCCTAGTTGTCTGGTAGCTGCCAGCACATGGGAGCATGGAAGGTGAAGCAACTTCGGTTTGTTGCATGTGCACTCGCACGATGGCCATTCTTCATTTCCAATTCTCACCTCATGTGTTCTCACCGCATTCACACAACCAAACTTGTCGGTTGGTAAGCGCACCTCAAACCTCCTTTCCTGATTACCGATGGCCAGAACAGTGTGTGACATACCCTTCTTCATCTTCACATCCATATATTCCATAATGGCCTCACAATACGGAGTGTTTGGATTTTGCAGCATATGACTCACAGCCAACTGGCATCTCTCTTTGAAATAATTCATAGTGCCATATAAAATACCCTCCACAAGGGCTGTCAAAGGCAATGCCCTATTTCCCCTTAGCACGAAGTTGTATGATTCAGCTAGGTTGGTTGTCATCACACCATACCTAGCTCCATGTGTGTCATGCAGCAAAGACCACCTTTCTAATGGCTCGTGCTCTATCCACTCTGCAAAATTTTTAATCCGTCGTCCAGGCCTCCTTCTAGTATTGGGTGGGTCAAATCCAGGCAGGTCACATAGCCCAATAGGATCTGGCTCGGGGGCTACTGGAACCTGTGTACCCTGTGCCACAGCTGCTGCATGAGCTGCTGCTAATGCAGCTCGCGCGGCTAACCTGTGCCGCACATGGTCCTTAGTGAACTCATCCAGCTTGCCGCGGAGAAAATTGTACTTGCATTCTTGATTCTGCTTGCACAACTTATTGAACAGATTCATAAGACCCTTGTTCCTAAACTGCGAGAAGAAATTGGCCCCCAGGTGGCGCATGCACCACCTACTCTGCATATCCTGCCATGGCGTCTCTTCATCAGGTCCGGCTTCTTTCAGCGTCTTGATAGCCGCAAGTATACCTGCATGCCTGTCATGGAGCACGCACACATTTGGGCGATCTTTCACTATCGATTTTTTTAACTGCCTGAAGAACCATAACCAGCTAGCAGTGTTCTCGCTCTCAACAAATGCAAATGCGAGAGGCACAATTCGATTGTTGCCATCCACTCCAATTGCTGTCAGAATCTGTCCCTTGTACCTCCCAGTCAGAAAAGTTCCATCTACACACATCACCGGACGACAGTGCATGAAAGCCTCGATGCAAATGCTGAATGCGAAAAACACCCTGTGCAGCACCCTGACATTAGGGAACTCAGGTATCACAAAGTCTTGTATGTCCACATGGGTGCCCGGATTCCGGTCCTTCAATGTCTGCAAAAGACGGACGACACCGTCATAAGCATCAAAGAAGGTTCCGAATCTGTTCTCCAGTGCCGTCTGTTTAGCCCTCCATGCCTTGCCATATTCAATTTCATACTTATATTGAAGGTGAACTCTTCTCTGGATTGCTTTAACCCCCATCGCTGTATTCTCTACAATCTCCTTGTAGAACAGGCGAGCAAGCAGAGTGGATGTAAGGTTTCGGTGATCCTTCAACATACTCGTAAGGACACAGGTGTGCGGCACGCAGTCGCTCACCACCCATGTTGTGTCATACTTCGGACAGTACCCATGCACCCTTGCTGGACATCTAGCATCGCTGCATACCACTGTCAAGAATTTCTGACTTGAAACGGTGGTTCTGAATACCCTTTGCGTGTTCATTGCCCACTGAGTGATTGCTTCCTGCAGATGTCTCTTGTCAGCATATCTAGCACCAACTGAGATGGTGTTCATGCTGTACTCCCAGGCAGAATCGTGCCGATCATCGACTATCATTGCATCCGACAAATCATGGTTCCAAGAAGAGGGGATCGGATCCTCCTCTTCGTTATCATCTGAAGTATCGGATCCACCGGATTCATCTGAGTCAAGCTCATAGTCCACTCCATCCTCGTCTTCCTCGTCCATCATGTTCTGCATCTGCTCTTCTTCTTCATCCTCGCTTTCAAGCTCGACACTACCGTCATGACCACCTGCTGCATGGCTACTCTGCCCGGATTGGAAACTGCTGCCGCCAGCATCAGAACTTTGACTGCTCTGGCCTGGATGGAACTCACCCTCGCCTTCCTGGGAATTCACCACCTTCGCCTCGGGAAGCATTAAGGCGATGGGGTGAGTTCCCCTGCGCTCGCACGCTTCCAACCAGTGCACCCCGAGAGGTCCGCTCAATCGGCTTCAACCGCCAGAAAATCTGGGTACTTGAGCTGCTCCACAAAGCATGCACACCAACAGTGTATGCTTCGGGATTAAGCCCGACATTCACGGTCAACCACTCCTTCAACTGACTAACTCGCCATGTTTTTGGGTTTGTCAGATGCAAATCCTCATACTGAAACTCGCTCAGATCAGCTCCCATCGGAGTTGTTCGGACCATGCCATGACCGAAGTAAACAACGAATTTTACTCTATCTGACATATCTGCTCACCTATACAAATTACAGACTCGTCAAAAAAATCTAGCACCTACCCTCTAAAATAAATACAAATCTAGCACCTGCAGTCCTAAATAAATACTATCTACCGGTACATATTACACTAACTAATGTGCGAACCTAACGAACGCAACATGCATTATGATTACACCATCTAATACCAGGAATTAGGGTTTACCCTTGAAGCGTGCCAAACACCTCTGTCAGCAGCTGAGCTCCTCCACCCCGCAGCAGCTCCACCACCACGCAGCAGCAGCACCACCACCACCACCAGCTCCACCACCACCACCACCTCCACCACCACCAACACCACCTCCACCAAAACGCCTTAAAAACTAACCCATCTATAGATCAGCTAATTCTACAGCATTTGGTGGTCAAACTACAACAAATAGCTGGCTAAATCGCTCAGAAATGAGAGAAAACGCTGCTGGACTGAGAGCAAATGAGAGAGAGAGCTGAGATGAACTGAGAGAGCTGCAGGAGGAAGAAGAGCTGGGCGTCGGCCAGCAGCACCACGCGTCGGCCGGCATTTATTGCCCAGCAATTTCGGACACGGCGACCCCGAATCAGCACTTCGGGATGGCCCTCCCCGACACGGCCTGCTCCTAGCCAGGAGACACCCCGACATCGCCCGCGCGTGGCCGACAAAAGCCGTCTCGGGCGCGCTGAGCCCGACAAAAGCGAGTCGGGCGTGCTGACCCCGAAAATAGACGTCTCCGCGCGGCCGGCCGGAGATTCCCTTCGCTTCGGGTTCGGTGACCCCGATCTAATTAATTCGGGCTTAGGGACCCCGACGGTGTATTATTTCTGGAATTGCCTTAAAACTAATATTATTTCTGGATTAAACATTAAAAAGTGTATTATTTAAAAAAAATGAGCCTATTTGCTGCACTGATTTCTTACATGGTCCTACTATTTCCCGGCCAATCTATATCGGGCAGCGAAATCTTTGTCGCAAAAACAGTGTATTTGGGTTGGGATTCTTGCCCCCATCCCAGAGGCACAAAATAGTGCTACATGGGAATTCAGCAACAGTGTGGAGGGTGATAACGGATGGACAGTGCTATATATTCTGTTTTCAGTAGTTGCTAGCACATCATTTATGATGATCTAAAGTTACTTATTGCTTGAGTTGTGAGTGAATATGTGCCCATATTTTCCTATTCCAAACTACAAGTTCTCTCATGCAGGAATTTGTTTGCAGACTGTAGTATGGATTCAGCAAAGTTGAAAAGGGGGACTTGTTTCAGATTCTTCTTCCAGTAAACTGACAAATAGATGTCATACATGTTTTTCAGCGGGTGGTGAATCTCCACATAGATATTGTGACAACAAAAATTCCACAGGGATGTGCGTTCTTTGTCCAATATATGTTTTTTTTCGTGTAATAGGATTTCATTAAGCAGTTTGGGTTACAAAGTGTCAAGTTGTAGCTCCTGCAAAATAACAGCTGGAGAAGAACCCAGTCACACTAACAGTTTGGTTCTCTGTTCTCGAAAAGTTGGAAGACAGTGACTAGCCCTAACCTGTGAAAGATCCACTTTTACAAACGTGCACACTCTACTCTAACTAAATAAATGCTTGATCTCTGAGATTAGATGCATGCACGGAGAGCGATCCAAAAAAGACTCCATACAACATCAGCCAACTAGGAGCGGGCTGGCTATGATAGAGTGCCAACTCCATCCCCTCAATGCAATGACTTAACTCAGCTTCCAATGTCCAAACGAGAGGGATACTGCCACCGAATCGGTTCGCTCTCTCTCTCGTCGCCCCCTCCAGGCGACGGGGGAGGGAAACCCTAGCCTCCCGCCGCCACCTCCCCACCTCCTCTGCCCGCCCCCTCGTCGCCTCCCGAGGCCGCCGCCGGCTAAGCCGTGCGCCGCCAAGGACGGGGGCGGCGAGGATCTATGCCTCTCGGGCCCCCGCATGGCCGTCTCGGAGGGAAGCCGCCATGCCGGTCCCGGAGGTCGCCGTCGTCCGCGCTGGCTCCGTGCGTGGCCCGCCGCCGTCCGCTCGCCGCCGTCCCCTCGTCGCGTCGACGTCGTCCACGCGGTGGCCGTCTCTGCGCGCCGGCCCTGGCGGCGGGATGTTGGCCGGCTGCGGGCCTTGCTGCTCGGCAGCTCGTCGTCCGGCCTCTGCGCGGCCCCTGGCTTGGGGTGGCCGCGGTTTCCGCCGGGCACGGCGCTGCCCGGTGCGCCGCCGGCGCTCGCGCGCAGGGCCCTGTTCGGCGGGCTCCTGCCGGCTCAGATGGGCCCCTGCGGGCTCAGATGGGCTCCTGCGGGCCCCGATGGACGCCTCCCAGCTCCGTTTTCTGGTTGGTGGACGGCTACAAGGCACCCTGCTCGGCGGGACACCTCTTCTGCCAGGGCCTACGTTGGGCCCGACGACAGACGACAGCGCTGACACTCCAGGCGAAAGCTTCGCACCATTGGTGCCGATGTTGGCGGTGCTATTGGGTACCGTTTTCCCTGTTGAGGGCTTCATCGGGGAGCTTGGTCTCCTGCTGTCGCGAGTTCTTGCGTTCTCCGGGTGAAAACCTATGCTCCTTGGAGCGGGCGGCGGCGACACACTGTGCCGTTACCTTCTTGAAGGCGCCGCTTTTGGAGTCCGTAGTCCTCGTGGTGCGGTAGATGTGTGGTCGTTGTGCTGCTTGGTTGCCTTGTCGTCGAGGGTGGTGGATGCCGGGGCGGCGGCCCCGGACGGTTGACGTGCGCCGAGGCGGCGGCCTCGGAAGGTCTTGCAGCGATGACTCCATGGGGTGTGGTCATGGTCTTGCAAGGCTTGGGTGGCGTGTTCGTGCTACGTGGGTAGCGAGCTCGCCGGCCCGGCCTACGCGACGGGGTGGTCGGTGTGGCTGGCAAGTCGGGGCGGCGGGGGCCGGCGTTTGGTCGCGGTGGTCTTGGTAGCTTGGGCTACAGGTCGTCCACACCGTGCGGCGTTGCGGCTCGCCTCCGAGCAGGGGACGTCGGAGCAGCGGCTCCGGGTTTGGTGGTGTGTGTTTGGTCGTCGGTGGTCTCGTTTCGTGTGGGCGATGAGGCCCCGACTTTTGTGCGGTTTTTTCGGCCGGTTTCCCTCATAAACTCGGCCACTCTGTATGGTTTTTGGGCCCGGTTTCCCTGATTAACTGAGCCAAATCTTCTTCTATTAATATATCGAGCAGCTCACCTGCCGAATTCTCAAAAAAAAAACTCAGCTTCCAAAGGCTGCTCGCACTGCAACAGGAAACAACGGGAACAAAAGATAACATGGTCATCTTCATCACGAAGGACCATGCCTATACTGGTCAGGACATCCCAACAATTGACGTAACATGACAGACTAATCACATTAAACCGTGCAAAACAAATATGATCATGTGAATGCTAACTTGAGTTTACTATATAAGCTTAAAGATGATTGCACTTTCAACTCCTTTGTTATTGATTGTATTTAACCACTATGCAGAAGAAAAACAACCTTTTGCTCCGTAAACAAACAATGTTTTACCCCCAAGGAAACAAAGTTCTGAAGTTCAATTTCATTAAAAAAAAGTACCGAAGTTCGTTAAGAAAATAAGTTCCTGCTAAAGACAGTAATGTTCGACTCCAACCAAACAATGTTTTGTGATGGAACCAATTAGTTGCATCTTATGGGAGGATTCTAAAAGCTGCCCTAGAAATTCTATTAAATGTCCACCTCCCGAGCTAACTAATTTCTGGACTGTATTCACACCTTAGTCTGTTACTTACCTTGCTTGCTTTACATAGGGGGTGTCCCTTATTATAAGTAGGTTGGTGCTCCCATTAGAATGTGACTTTTGGCATTTTTGATTCATAATAAATACATAGGCTCAAGCTACGATTGGAGAGGCCTTGCTCTACTCTTGTTTTAGCGATTCCTCGCGGATTTACACCTAATTCATGCTCCATGACTTAAGCGTAGTTGGTGGGTTAGAGTTCATGATTTTCTCAAGGATTACACTTATTGCATGCTCCACAACTTAGGTGTGGATGAGTGGGCTATTTGCGAATCACAGATCAAATATTGTCTTGGAATGCAGGCTACGGCTTGGATTTGTTATCCCATTGTTATTTTTATCAAATCTTCAAATACGTACGTCCCCTAGCAGTGTAGATCTATCCATTGCATTTCATTTGTTCCCCGTCCGATAGACTAAAACCACAAAAAAAACCACAAAAATCCAAACCATTGTTTGTGCATAGATCCTGTTGTTCAGTTCCGTTTTTGTCTTTCATGTTTGCACCAAATAAAATTCATACTTGCTGATATTATATATGGGTGTGTTGTTAGGTTCGTTGTTTAAAGAAAATAAGAAATAATAGAGAGAAGGAAGGAAGGAAGGAAAAAAAGAAAGCAAAAAGAGAAGGTCTTGAAAGTTTGCAATCAGTTGCAAATTGGAGTGAAAAATTCAGAAGCTACAGTGGCAAGCGTTGCAACCAAACTATTTTTTTTTTACAAATTTCTTGTTTTATCAACTCAATTTTAGCACTAGCCGCACCATGTTTTATCCATGAAATATCCTCCTAAAAACCGTTAGCACCTTTCTTTTCACTACTGTCACACGCCCCTCGATGCATCATTAGGTGAGCTGAGTGTTTCCTCATTCATAGAGACTATTGTTTATAGAGAAAAGTATGAGAACAACAAAGATCATCTGGACCATTAGATACTTAACCAACATAGTGCCAAAATTTTAGTTGAATGCATATATGACATTTGCATTACGTGCATAAATGGAAGTTCTGAGCTTAGAATTTGTAATTGAGTGCCTTTAGTTGAATTACCTGTTGGTTGCTCAGATTGGTCCATAATTGACATGTCCACAAATAGGTAGTGCCAATATATGATGTATTTGATATTAGCTTGACATTAGTTTATTGCCCTTTGTTGGAGGAAAAAACTCTCTCTAGCAACATAATTACTAAAGTTATTAGGAAAGGTATGTATGCATTCACGACTAAGAAATAAAAAAAAGATGAACAATCCCAAATTTACCGACGGTCTACAACTCTACAACTCAACTAAGTTAAAGACATCAACAACTAATGCAATTATAGTTCAAGAACACAAACCATAAAAAGGTATAAAAATACCTGACAAAGAAATCAAATAGAGGATGTATTGACTTGGGTTCATGCTAGCTGATGATCCGCTGACGGTGGGGAAAAATCGGTTGTTCCCTCCAGGAGTGTGATCAACAATCTTGGCGGATTTGAGCCGTCTTGCGTTTTGAAAAAATTCTTCACCAGCTTACCAAAAAGCAATAAACTATCGCAACAAATTGTCGCAACATTTTTCAAAAGATTTTACAAAAATAGCAAATAAGTTTCACAACATTTTTAAGTACTAATGCAACAAAGTTGTAGTTATACAATATTTTTTAACAAAAAAATTCCAGGGACATGTTACAACCATGCAAAATAGTTTCACAACATTTCTAAAATAGAAATGCACTAAAAAAAGGTGGACAGGGAACATCTTTTCAGGAAGTTAGTACAAAAACCGTGAAAAATATCTGTAGCATTTTTAAAATCCTAATCCAGCAAACCAAACATGTATTTACAACATTCTGAAAGTATGTGTGCACCATCAAAAAACTTGGAAACCACAAACTTGTAGTTGGCATGTAGAAACCATGTACCATCTGGCATGTCCTTTGGCAACAAAACGGATACCAGTATGTTATAATTTCAATGCATGTGTGTAACATCAAAAAAATGCGAAGAACTTACATGTTCCATCGTCGCCGATCTCATCGATTCAGCATCACCTGCGACGTATCACATTAGAGCCGGATCTGATACACCAAGCTCCATTCCACTCAAGCCCATCATTTCCCCGAGCATGACATACGAAGACCTTCAGAATGGAACTCCTATGGTGAAAATCCATGGCAGCACCATGTCGTCTATCCAGCAGAGGCTCGTCCATCTTTGGCACCATGGCTAGGGTTTTGGTCGTGGTGAGGGTCTCCGCTTGGATTTTATCTGCTACTAGGTATATTTGGATATTTTCTTCTAGTGGAAAAGGCACGTTCGATGCTAGGAGGGGAGAAGAAGGGTGCTAGAATTGGGACGACCGATCGTGCATACACCTGTTGTCCATTTAACTGGGGGTTTGGAGCATCAATTAGTGGGAAGTGTGTCTATGTTGAATGGACAATCTAAGATCTCAAGTACAACCCATGATATGTATGAAATCCTAGGATCAAATTGTTTGCTTTCCAAACATGAAGTATATATGGGAGGTGTGAAGGATAGGAGCACACATGTATGAGGCAACATATTAACTGTTGGTTTCTGTTGCCACTTGCTTCTGGCGGCTCGTGTAAGAATCCCTTGTCGCCTGAACCAAAGCATCGAGGCCAGAAGTCACACATATGCAAAGTTCAAGTACACCATCCATATGGGATTATAAGGCCAGAGGCTAAATCCAGTTTTTTTTAAGATTATTACACCGAAGGTAGCTATAAGACGTTATTTTCGATAAAGAGCTATAAGACTTGGTTATACAGGCTAGGCACACCCTTTAGTTCTCTCTAGCTCTTTGTATTATTTGCAGCCCTAGCGATTGGTCAAAAAGGGGAAATCGACCGATCAATTCTACATGAAAACGCCTAGATTTTACCCGTTTTGAAAAGTTTAGCACAAAATGAACCAAATCCTTTTTTCTTCTTCCAAAATGACCTCTTTTCCATGAAGCCCATGCCTGAGGTGGCATACGTCATGCTACCTTTGTTAGAGCTAGCTCACTCACCATACATAACGATGGCCTCGCATGGGGCGTCATATGTTGTCTAGCATGACGCCCTGGCCCGAAGCCTCATGCTATCTGGCATGCCACCCAAGCCTAGGATGTCATGCAAAGAGGCTAGAGAATGAACTTTTTATAGAACACCGATTCATTTTGTGCTAAAATTACAGAAAAGGGGGGTTAGATTTAGCCTTCATCAATTCTGCATCCAATGCAACGAATTAAATTACATTTTGGTCCCATCAGAATGGCCCACCGGCCTTACAATCCCATACAGAGAGAGTAGGAAAGACCATCACATGTATCTCAGGGCAGAGCTCTAAATTTGAATCATTTGAGGCAAAAAAATCGTCCAAGAATCTTAGAGTAGAATTATAAATTCGAATGATTTGAGGCAAGCTAACGTGCCTAATAATTAGTCAAGTTTGTGAAGAAAAAGTATAGGTAGTAAACAAAAGCTCTCAAGGCTCCATAGTTGCAAAAACCCCTTCGTTCCTGTGAGAGACAGAGATGCTACTAGGGTTTTCCACTTTTCCCGCCTCCCGTCGGCGTCGACCTGCCTCGCCTCGTGTGGCCTTAGGTCCATGGAGGCATGGTGGATACCGGTCTTTGTCGGCGGGAGGGCTTTGTTTTTTTTTTCTCGGTCTCTTCTCCCTCCCTAAAGATGGAATAAAGTCATTCCCATCTAGCCTCCGTTTCGATGATGCGCCTAGCATCGCTTGAGGGTGTGTGGAGGTCTGTTTCTGGTGGATCTCGCTGAATTTGGTCATTGTTCCATGTTATCTACGCTTATCTTCATCAGCAATTGCTATTGCTCTCTTGCGTTGGTCTTTCGGGCCTTAGCATGACAATATTTTGTTTATCTACTACAACAAGCTCTAGTCGACAAAGTTTTGCCTGATTCTAATGAGGGAGGGGCGAGGATGGTGCCGCTCCTTTGGCTCGTTCGAGTGCTTGTAGTCATAGCTATGTGTTCCAAAGATATTTTTTTTGTAGTTTTTAAATTTTTAGGTTTCTTGTAGTGCAGTTGAAAATTAGGAATATATATTCCAAAAAAAAGGAACAAATGGGTCAAACTTTTCCCAAAAAAATGCATTTAAAATATAAAAATGAAATCTGGCTTTGTGTAATTAAGGCATTATTATTGCGACAAACATGTGGTTGGAAAACCTGGTCAGATGAGATGGTCATGGTCCTTGTCCCAACAAATTGTTTTGAAAATGACCAAACAATAATCAATGGTACTACTGTACTAGTACTACTTTGTTTTTTCTTTTCTGTTAGGATCTCGGTTTCTTTGACGATTAGTTATTCCAAGTGCTCACCTCCTTAAAATAAAACCACACGATTCAACCTTTTGACTTTCTAGCTTTCGGTTCAGAAAAGAAATATTGACCAACTCAACGAACGAGCAGCGATGGTTTCCCCTGCCGTGCGCGGCTGTGAGCTGTGACGCTTCATCCCGTGCCACACGGCACACGCATGCGCGCGGTGACCGCCTGACCGACACCGCCCAGAGCTCGCCGGAGGCTTCCTCGCCTCGCACCGCCGCTGCCATCACCTCCCATCACCACCCGGCACGTCAGCTCCATGCACACCCTACTGGCTGCGTGGCTCCAACTCCCCACCCCTTCTCCGTCGCGCGCACAAATACGCTTCCCCAAGCCGAGCTCCCAACCTCGTTTCCTTCCCTCTTTGCGTATCCTTGTTTTGAATAGTCATAGTGGAGAGTAAAGACTAGTATCATGCATATGACACTAGCTTATGTTACTATCTTCATAGTGTGTACTCACTCCGTCCTCAAATAAGTGGACATTTAGCTCTAAATTTTGTCCACAAAAGAGTATTCATATCTTCCCAATGCTTTTTAATTGCTTCTCTCTTATCGCACGGAAATCAAACTCAATAATATTGAGCATATGTTCTCCTTATTTTCTACATACACTTAGCTCATTGGGAGTGAAATAATTAAAGATGAGAGATGCATCTTCCCAATGTATTTTTTGCTCCACTTCATAATTTATCTTGAAAAATTCATGTGTACACTTATTTTGTGGACAGAGGAAGTAGTAACTTAAATGTAGTATCATTGGTGAGTGTATTAATTAGTTTGTAGACTCATTCTACATTGAAAAGTGTGATGTTAGATTAGTCACAATGGTAAGTATCATAGACTAATATCGTTGAATCCAATCCATAGGGAATGCCAGATGGACGAAATAACGCCGCGGGCTAGCCCTGTCGGCGAGACTCCAAGAAATCTCTTCTAATCTCGCCCTCCCAACCTCGTGATGGCCTCCCGTGAGCCAGATCGGCACCACAACCACCCCCTTGCCGTTGTTGGCCGGTAATCTACGATAGAAACCCCTTCAATGCCGATTATACTTTTCCACTTCCCCACTCTACCGAGCCGCCCATCACACCGTCAGTCCGACGGTTTTCCAAGGTGATGGACTCCGGTGACGAGGAGGTGATTGCTGCTCTAATGGACAAGGAAGTCATTGTCATCGTTGCGACGAGGGAAGCCGTCAGCGATCCTCGTCGCCCTCCTGGCCATGATCACCGAGGAGGATAAGCTGAGGTTTAGTGGTTCCACGTCAGGGCGCCGCAACAAGAGCAAGTCGAGGATTGAAGGCTGCTGCAGGATCTCTGGATTTGGGCTCCTCGAGAATCTCTGGATTTGGCATGCTCACATCTTTTTCAAAAGCTTGCTGAAGGCAATGCTCCTCCCATGCAGTTCAAGATCAATGGCCATCAGTATGACAAGAGGTACTCCCTGGCCGATGGCATATATCTAAGATGGTTAACATTTGTGAAGACGGTCTCAAACCATGTGCCTGGAGGAAAGAAAGCTTGGTTTGCCCACTAGCAAGAGGATTGCTGAAATGATGTGGAGCGGGTATTTGGTGTCCTGCAAACTCGATTTGCTATTGTCTGGTATCCAGCTCTTACTTAATCGAAAGATCAGATGTGGAAGGTCATGACTGCCTGTGTGATATTGCACAACGTGATCATTTAGAGCGAGCGAAAATTCTCAGTGTTTGACACTGAACCGCATGAACGGAGATGTTGATCACGATGTGCCGCTAGCATTTGTTGTTTCTCTCACCATGCGTCAAGAAGTTCGAGATACAAATAGGCATCACCAACTCCAAGATGATCTGGTGCAACATTTGTGGATCCGCAAAGCTGCCAACTAGTTTATTTATCTATTTGCTAGTGTGATCCAAACTTGTTAAATTATTTATATGCTTTGTTGAACTTGTACTATTTGTTTACTATGTAGTAAACTTATTTATTTGTTAAACTTATAATAATAAATTATTGTAATTGATTTGTTGTTTGAAACAATATTAGAAAAACCGGCTGGACGCCGGCAACTCGCCCAAGCAGCTGCTCCGGCTAGCCGCACTCCTGCCCCAGCCGGCCGCGGACAGGGCGGCGGCCGAGCCCGAGCGCGCAGCAAGTAGACTTGCGCCACCTGCTGCAAAAAAGTGTGTTGACTCGTTGTATTGGCAACAAGGTTTGACCACCCTGGTCTGGTCTTCATCTCGCTGGACAAAACCGCGTTTTCTTTCGTCTCGCTCTCGCAGCCACCATCACCAACATTCGCCGGCCTATTCCATCCCCCACCCACCATTCCCCACCTTCTTCCTTCGCCTCACACGCCCGCCCCTTTCTCCGGTCTTTGCTTGCTTCCCCAGCTCGCCTTCCAGGGACGGAAGCTCTACCCCAGCTGCTCATCCATCCACTTCTCAGTGACGATGAAGATCGCCGTACTCATCTTCCTGCTCCTGCTATCGCCGCTTCACGCCTCTGCTAATTCCTCGGCCCCCCTGTACGGCATCGAGTTCCCGCCGTACAACACCGCCGTCGCCGACAGCGGCTGCGACGGCAAGCTGCTCGGCGAGGAGGAGGAGCTGGCGCGCCGTACCCCGTCGCTGAAGCTGCACATGACCCACCGCTCCGCCGCCGCCGACGCCGCGGCGGTGGGCACGACAAGGAAGGACTCCTTCCTCGACTCGGCCAAGAAAGACGCCATCCGCATCGACACCATGCGCACGAGGCAGGTCACCCTGTCCGGCAGGCGTACAACCGCCTCCTCCTCGCCGCGGCGGGCGCTGTCGGAACGGCTGGTGGCCACGGTGGAGTCCGGCGTGGCGATCGGCTCGGGCGAGTACCTCGTCGACGTCTACGTCGGCACGCCGCCGCGGCGGTTCCAGCTGATCATGGACACCGGCAGCGACCTCAACTGGCTGCAGTGCGCGCCCTGCCTCGACTGCTTCGAGCAGCGCGGGCCGGTCTTCGACCCGGCGGCATCCACCTCCTACCGCAACGTCACCTGCGGCGACAAGCGGTGCGGCCTCGTCTCACCCCCGACTGCGGCGCCCAGGTCGTGCCGCAGCCCGCGGAGCGACCCCTGCCCGTACTTCTACTGGTACGGCGACCAGTCCAACACCACGGGCGACCTCGCGCTCGAGGCCTTCACCGTCAACCTCACCGCGGCCGGCGCCACCCGCCGCGTCGACGGCGTCGCGTTCGGGTGCGGCCACTGGAACCGCGGCCTCTTCCACGGCGCCGCGGGGCTGCTCGGGCTCGGCCGCGGGCCGCTCTCCTTCGCGTCCCAGCTGCGCGGCGTGTACGGCCACGCCTTCTCCTACTGCCTCGTTGACCACGGCAGCGCGGTCGGCAGCAAGATCGTCTTCGGCGACGACAACGTGCTGCTCGCGCACCCGCAGCTCAACTACACGGCCTTCGCGCCCGCCACCGCCGACTCGGCCGACACCTTCTACTACGTCCGGCTCAAGGCCATCCTCGTCGGAGGAGAAATACTCAACATCTCGACGGAGACGTTGGGCGTCGCCAAGGACGGCTCCGGCGGCACGATCATCGACTCCGGCACCACGCTCAGCTACTTCCCCGACCCGGCGTACCAGGTGATCCGCCAGGCGTTCGTCGACCGCATGGACAAGACCTACCCTCTCATCGCCGACTTCCCGGTGCTCAGCCCGTGCTACAATGTCTCCGGGGTGGAAAACCGCGAGGTGCCGGAATTCTCCCTGCTCTTCACCGACGGCGCCGTGTGGGACTTCCCGGCGGAGAACTATTTCATCCAACTCGAACCGGACATCATGTGCCTCGCCGTCCTCGGCACGCCGCGCTCCGCCATGTCCATCATCGGCAACTACCAGCAGCAAAACTTCCATGTTCTCTACGATTTGCAGAACAACCGGCTCGGCTTCGCGCCGCGGCGGTGCGCCGAGGTCTAAGCCTACGTTTTGAGCGATTGATTGGTTGATTCTGTTATACTAGTAGTAGCTGGCTAACTGGGGTGTACAAAATTTTGGGTGGGAAGGAGGATGCTATCTCTACGCATGATCACAAGGTTTCGTATCTCTTAAGAGATCAAGGAACTATGTAGAGTAGTAGTAGTGGTACTTTGGGATACTTTTTACCATTTCAGCTGTATACAGTTTATTGGTTAAACGTTTTTGCAAGAAGATCTGTGGGCTTTGTTAGATTATGGATTTTCTCCGGCTTGTGGTTCCCCTTTGCATGGATACACAAATCATAGCTACTTTGAACCGATCATCCTTTTCCCAACTCGACTTAACCCCTTTTCATTAAACATTTTTACCGAGGGAGAGGGAATGGGACAGAGCAACATTACCACTATGTAAAGTTTTTCTCCCTTCATCTCATGAAGGTTGTTTAAGATTTCTTAAAATTTAGATGTTTTACATCCAAATTTTGATAAATCTTAGAAACCTTTGTGGGACGGAGCGAGTAGAAAAGGAGAGGAAACGGGATAGAGCTTTCGTCAAAATGTTCGACCTTTGAATGTTCACTATGGAAAGAAAATGTGCCAACACAATAAGAAGTATCCCACAAAGGCTTAGGAGTGTTACATAGGATAAACGACGCGGGGAAGAAAGAGAAAGCTGAAAAGATACGTGCCTTCTGTGTTAATCTCTTAGCAACGATCTCTCGCCATAATAGAGATAAGATTAGAAAATAATTTTTATACATCATATTTTATCCGGAAACTCAATTTAGCTTCTGGGTGCATATGCTCCCTCTACCAGAAAAACATATTTCGAAGTGTCAAAAAAATTTGACAAAAAAATCTACATGTACATCTCTTAAATAAATTGTGAGTTCGTCAAGTTTCGCGAAAAATTGTCAATTTTGCGGTCTATGTAAGAAAGAGAAAATTTATCTTATGAAAAGCCTTATTTTTAGCACCGAATTTTTTCATTTTTACAAATGCCAAATGACAAGTCGATTTTTCATGAAACAACTTTGTGAACGCATAGAAGATGAAGATATACGTACGGATTTATTGTTTTGAAATTTTTGATATTTTAAAATATGTGTAAGATGCATTTCAAAATAAAGGGAGCATATGCTCCCATGTGCCAAAACATCCCTCCCTTATTTTATCGTTATATCTAAATCACTTGATGAAATTAAGATAAAATTGCCTTATCAACCATTGTACATGCCCTTACGTGCTGAATAAAAAAAAATTAGGTCTGAGATATCAGGTGTATGCAATCTAGTGGTGGCCGTAAGGAAAGCTCCCTATGGAATTCCAACACCGGAAACCGAAAATGGAGCCCGAGCTCCATGATGGTCGTTTTCTTTTGAAAATTTCAAAATTGATGTTTGGAAGTTTTAAAAAGTCTATAAATTTTTTTTAGGTGTAGATAGTGTCGAACTCTACTAGTCTGCAAAATCTTAATTCAAAATTTGTTGATTCTAAGCTAGAAAAAAAATAAAAATGAGATTTTTTTGAGTTTTGAAAATGTGAACTATTCAGCCCACCCATATAGACACATTTATCATTTTTCTTAGCCTAAAATAAACAAAATTCAATTTTTTTTGCACGCCAATAGATTTCACCATTATCTACATGTTGGATTTTCTGTCCATTTTTTGAAACATTTAAATGCCATTTCTAAAAACGATGATCTCCCTAGAGCTCGGGGGCCATTTGTCCACTCGTAGCACTAGATGGCATACACACTGCATTACTCGGTTCCATATTAGTTGCCGCTGATTTAGATGTGTATCTAGATACAAGCAAATGAGCGGCAACTAATATGGAATGGAGAAAGTACTATCCAACCGGCCAGGAGCCAACCTGGAAGAGGTCATTAGATTGAGCTCTACTATCACTTTAATCAAGCACTCAGCAAAGATATGGAATAAGAATGGCGATCATCTTGTCTTACTCAGCTAGTGTTATGTTGTCATCCAAATTCATATAAAAGGAGGTTAACTTTTAACGATCGGAGTGATGCCTGTCATTGAAGGCTTGGGTCGAGAGAAGCAATTTCGAAATAGGGGCTTTTTTCCACATTAAAATCATTGTGTCTTCTGTGATTGGCTTATTCGTTTTTCGTTATTTGCTTGTCGTGTTTATAGAATGTAGCACTTTTAAAATAGGGTCCTAGTGTTGATGAAGATTTTGATTACATTTCATGATTTCCATATTCTCATGTTGTTTGTTCTTTGATGTATGACATGGTTGGTTCTCAGCTAGTCCTGGTTAAAAAATTTGAATGGTTGTTCAATGTATTTTCATGTAAATTTGTGGCATATCCAAAACTTGCTTGAGATATGGCAAGACTGATAAGGAACTCGATAACTATGTGAATTAAAATTTTGCTACCGATTTGGATAAAAGGATGTCCTCACGGGTTATGTGTTCATTGTTGGTAGACTTGGTATGAGTTGAAAGGCAACACTATAATCACTTGTTGCTCAATCTACAATTTAGATATAATACATGGCTACTGAAGCTTGCAAAGAATATATTTGGTTGAAAGTTTTGTATAATGAGCTTCGTCGATATAATTCTTGTTTTACTCTATTTTGTGGCATTCAAAGTGCCATATACCTTATTAAGGGTCAAATAATCCATGAGAGAACAAAACACATTTATGTCAAATACCATTATGTTGCGACATTGTTGCACAAGATAAACTAAAGGTATGTAGATCATTACTTATGATAATCCTGCTGATATGATGATAAAGCTAGTTTATGTTGTCAAGTTTATGTTTTGCTTGAGCTTGGTTGAAAAAATTATTTAGCCCTAGGGTTGTTTGGTGCCGAAAGTAGTTTTTTCTTTGTTGTTCAGGGAAAATGTTGTTGTTCATGCTATAAGATGAAATTTGTCTCAATGTGAAGTTTGTTATATTGTGATCCAAATTCGTGTAAAAGGAGACTAACTTCTGATGAGTTGAACGAGGCACATATAATTATCTCCGTCTATAAATACATCTTATAAGCCCTGGTTAGGGTTTATCGATTCATTGATAACCCACAGCGTTGTGTAAATATTCTCATGAAATTTTGCTTGTTGATGTTCGTGGTTTTTTCCTCTCTTTGTAAGAAAGATTTTTTCACATTAAAATCCTTATGATCCATGTGATCGATTTGTTCGATATCCGTTATCTGTTTGTCGCGTTCATAACACGCAACACTTTTGAAATAGGGTCCTAGTTGATTGTTTAATTTCACATATACAATATCATCATTCAAATATCTAGCTGCACCATGTTACACAAAACCCCAGCTATGTGGCAACTAACAGGAAATATCGATCACTAGTCATCACTAGTATAGTGCAATACTAAGATAGCCAACGACAATGACAGTCAAAAGGGCCACGGTTGACGTGGACTATGACGCCCGCCAAGCCGGACATGAGCTATTGCTTGGCTGATTACATTGGCAGCGGAGATTTGCATACTGTTTTTTGAGAATAGATCCGATTTTATCAAGAAAATTGACTAATAATATTTCTTTGGTGACCTTTAAAACGGTGATATCAATTCACACCGAAGGTGGAGTGCTGCTCTGGTGTGGTCTACTCAACGTGTTTGAAATGAAAGAGGGAACACGTCAGTCTCGGTAGTAGCAGAACATTCAGCGTTCCGTACATGAAAGAAAGAGGAAAAAATTAGTTGCAAGGAACGAAGAACTAACTGATTTTGATATTATCAGGTTGGCGCTCCGCACGCTTACCCACTCCGCTACGCACCGACCTGCTACTTCACAGAGGAAACGTCATTCGAGGCGTCGATCCTATCGCGCCAGGATTACCGATGCTTTGCCTCGATCAGATGCTTAAACAAATTGTACATATAGCAGTATCTCGAGCATTTCCAGGCTGATTTGCGCAGCGCACCATGTCTACCGGATGTGTGTCGAGCACTGAAGTACAGTAGTAGTACAATACTGTTCCCAAACAGGATGTACTACATGCAACAAGATTCATCTTGGCTACGGCATCGTGTTATCATTATTTTGAAGATACTTACTGGGAGTTTAAACATGCTGAAACGTTTAAAACTTGAGAAACCCATTTTGGTTAAAACTTTTTGTTGAGGTGAATTTTGCATAAGAATTGAGAAAATTGCCGACTGGTAGAAGTGTAGAACATGAGTCGCTTAACACATTGCAGTGTGGTCTAAGTCTTTGACTTTTGAAGATTCAAGTTTGCATGTGGACCGTGTCGATCCTTATTGTTATCTAAGGTCGTTCTTGTAGTCAAGGTTGTCAATATCGGGATACAACACAATATTGTTTTTGTATCGTAGAATCATATCGTAATATTATAATGCTATGAGATTTTATTTCAGTTAAAACATATATATATATATGTATTGATAATATACCTCAAATAAATTAAAATTTAATCATTAGTTTGACTTTAAACATATTGCATGTCTTTCATAGAGTCTCATCATATAAATAATATATTTAAATAATGTAAATACGAACCGACTCATCCAATGCATGGTCCACAAAGCAAAAGACTTTGCATGCTTGACAATTGGTATAAAAAATAGCTAGATGATGGCTTTTTTGCACATATTTTTAAACCCATCTCATCCAGACATATTGATGTTGTATTCTTTAAATAGTTAGTTAGTTTTGGGATTACAAAATAACTTTTAATCTTCAGCTTGTCACGTTGTTTTGTCCATATTTTTTTACCGGTATTATTCATAACTTTTAGCATAGGTGTGAGATCGTACGGTATGGCTCTTATACCGAGATATTAAAGATACCATGATACATATTGGGATACGAGTAATGTACTTACACATTAAGATACCATCATAATACGCACCGATTGACCATAGCATTAGGCTGGCAATAGTGGTAAGTATCATATAGTAGTATCAAGCATATGATATTTGTGTATGGTACTATCTCTATAGCGGTTAGTATCATGAAGTAGTATCATAGTCTTGCTATATTTATTGCTTTTTAGAATCTCAATGTAAATTTGTGCACAAGATTTGTTTGACATTTATTTTTCTCGTGACATGCGCTATGATACAATATCTACCTATGTTACTCTAATATTTTTTCTCCTCCTTAATTAACTGCCACATCAGCATTTTTGTGGGACCAATATACATGATACTAGCTATGATACTAGCACTATGGCTAGCCTTATCATCAAATCGTAAGATACTACAATACCTATCCAGATACTGACATCCATGCTTATAATATTCAGACAAGAAAGTTAGTAGACACTACTTTTTGACATTTGAAATGGGTGTAATATTACTTGGGAGCCGCTGGTATATATGTAGCTCAAAGCTAAAATAGATACCGTGGCCCAAGTAATTTTACATCCAGTCTAAGTAGGATCCAAGTATAACATGCTTCGTTTTGAAAGTGGAAACCCAAGCTTGGAAATATGAGAATACTTATATTTTGGTGTCCATTTTAAAATTAGGGATTTCTATTTTTTAACCTTTGGTTTTTTAGTTGTACTTAGTTTTTACAAGGCTCTAAATTTTTCCTCACTTTTGCCCTTGCGCTTCTCTGAAACTCTCACAAAGAGCTCGAACGACAGTTGCCGTCAGGTTAACCGTTACGCTGATGCATGGGGCCGTGCCGTGTAGACCGTGTGGGATTGGTAGGACATGGCCATGTTTGGTAGTTACGTGTGCACACGTGGGTTCTGTCTCTCTCGCCCAAATTGGTAATTTTTAGAGTGACTTTTTCCTCCCTATCGCTAACAGTTTTCTTTCTTTTTTCCCCAATTTGGTAGCAAATATAGAGCAGCTTCTCTTTTTGTCTTTCTTCACTCATTCGTTACTTTTGGCCCTCGTTTTTTCCAATCTAGTTGCAAATCTAGAGCAGCGAATCTAGACCAAATCACGCCAGCAACATAAATTCAGAAAATTAAAAAAAATATAAGCTTCTTACAACAACCAACATAGGAATTATAACAAATATACAAAGAGGATCGACGATGGAGACGACGTGGTGATGAGGTTGACGATGTAGATCGATGTTAGGCCTTCAAGATCCTAGTCCCTTCTCCTTGGATGGTGGTGTTGGTGAAGATCTCCGAGGCAGCGACTATCGAGGCGGCGCGGTGGCTATGGAGGTGTTGGTGAAACAGGGCTTCGCCGTGGAGGTGTTGTGGATCTCCCTTGGGTCTCCACCTCTTTATATATGTTGGAGATATGCCCAAGAGGCAATAATAAAAGTGGTTATTATATATCTTTATGTTTATGATAAATGTTTATATACCATGCTATAATTGTATTAACCGAAACATTGATACATGTGTGTTATGTAAACAAACAATAAGTCCCTAGTAAGCCTCTTAACTAGCTTGTTGATTAATGGATGATTAGTTTCATAATCATGAACATTGGATGTTATTAATAACAAGGTTATATCATTATATGAATGATGTAATGGACACACCCAATTAAGCGTAGCATAAGATCACGTCATTAAGTTATTTGCTATAAGCTTTCGATACATAGTTACCTAGTCCTTATGACCATGAGATCATGTAAATCACTTATATGGAAAGGTACTTTGATTACATCAAACGCCACTGCGTAAATGGGTGGTTATAAAGGTGGGATTAAGTATCGGAAAGTATGAGTTGAGGCATATGGATCAACAGTGGGATTTGTCCATCCCGATGACGGATAGATATACTCTGGGCCCTCTCGGTGGAATGTCGTCTAATGTCTTGCAAGCATATGAATAAGTTCATAAGAGACCACATACCACGGTACGAGTAAAGAGTACTTGTCGGGAGACGAGGTTGAACAAGGTATAGAGTGATACCGATGATCAAACCTCGGACAAGTAAAATATCGCGTGACAAAGGGAATTGGTATCATATGTAAATGGTTCATTCGATCACTAAGTCATCGTTGAATATGTGGGAGCCATTATGGATCTCAGATCCCGCTATTGGTTATTGGTCGGAGAGAGTTCTCAATCATGTCTACATAGTTCGCGAACCGTAGGGTGACACACTTAAGGTTTGATGTTGTAATAGTAGAACTTGAATATGGAATGGAGTTCGAAGTATTGTTCGAAGTCTCGGATGGGATCCCGGACATCACGAGGAGTTCCGGAATGGTCCGGAGAATAAGATTCATATATAGGAAGTCATTTTATGATCCAGTGCATTTATGGAAGGTTCTAGAAGGTTCTAGAAAAGTCCGGAAGAAATCACTAAGGAAGGAAGAGTCCCGGAGGGACTCCACCTCCCCATGGCCGGCCAACCCTAGAGGGGGGAGTCCAAGGTGGACTCCACCAAGGGGGCCCACCCTCATGGAAGGGTGGGAATCCCACTTGGGTGGGAGTCCCACCTTGGGTAGGTTTCCTACTACATGGAAGGTTTGGGTTGGGGTCTTATTCGAAGACTTGTAGTCCAACACTTGGGGTTCCACCTATATAATGAGGGGCATAGAGGAGGGGGCCGGCCAGCACAAGCCATCAAGCAGGCCGCACCCCATAGAGGCCGGCCACCCCCTCTCCCAAACCCTAGCCGCCCACCTCCTCCACCTCTCCGCACGCTAGCGAAGCTCCCGGAGTTCTCCATTGCCACCACCATCACGCCGTCGTGCTGCCGGATTCAAGGAGGAGCTACTACTTCCGCTGCCCGCTGGAACGGGGAGAAGGACGTTGTCTTCATCAACACCGAAAGTGTGACCGAGTACGGAGGTGCTGCCCGATCGTGGCACCGTGATCAAGATCTTCTACGCGCTTTTGCAAGCGGCAAGTGATCGTCTACCGCAGCAACAAGAGCCTCATCTTGTAGGCTTTGGAAATCTTCAAGGGTGAGTCTCGATCATCTCCTCATTGCTCCCGTCTTCTAGATTGCATCTTGGCTTGGATTGCGTTCTCGCGGTAGGAAATTTTTTGTTTTCTATGAAACGAATCCCTACAGTGGTATCAGAGCCGTGTCTATGCATAGATGGTTGCACAAGTAGAACACAATGGTTTTGTGGGCGTTGATGCTTATGTTGTCTTTAGTTTGAGTACTTTGCATCTTTGTGGCATAGTGGGATGAAGCGGCTCGGGCTAACTTTACATGACCGCGTTCATGAGATTTGTTCCATGCTCGACATGCAACTTGTATTGCATAAGTGGCTTTGCGGGTGTCTGTCTCTCCTACTATAGTGAAGATTCAATTTACTCTTCTATTGACAACACTAGTATCACCGTTGTGGTTCATGTTCGTAGGTAGATTAGATCTCACTCGAAAACCCTAAACCACGTAAAATATGCAAACCAAATTAGAGAACGTCTAACTTGTTTTTGCAGGGTTTGGTGATGTGATATGGCCATAATGTGATGATGACTATGTATGAGATGATCATTATTTTATTGTGGCAACCAGGAGCCTTATGGTTGTCTTTAAATTTCATGTTGAGTAGTATTTCAAAGAAGTTGTAATAGTTGCTACATGGGAGAACAATCATGAAGACGGCGCCATTGACCTTGACGCTACGCACGATGATGGAGATCATGCCCGTTGATGATGGAGATCATGTCCGTGCTTTGGAGATGAAGATCAAAGGCGCAAAGACAAAAGGGCCATATCATATCACATATGAACTGCATGTGATGTTAATCCTTTTATGCATCTTATTTTGCTTAGATCGCGACGGTAGCATTATAAGATGATCCCTCTCACTAAAATATCAAGATAATAAAGTGTTCATCCTTAGTAGCACCGTTGCCAAGACTTGTCGTTTCGAAGCATCTCGTGATGATCGGGTGTGATAGACTCAACAAGTGCATACAACGGGTGCAAGCCAGTTTTGCACATGCGGATACTAAGGTGGCCTTGACGAGCCTAGCATGTAGACATGGTCTCGGAACACGTGATACCGAAAGGTAGAGCATGAATCATATGATTGATATGATGAACACTTTGAGTGTTCGCCATTGAAGTTACATCTTGTCTCGTGATGATCGGACTTGGTGTAGTGGATTTGGTTCGTGTGATCACTAAGACAATTCGAGGGATATTGTTTTGAGTGGGAGTTCACCTAGTTTTTAATTTTATTAAATTAAAATTTGAACTCAATTTGTCATAAACTTAGTCTAAACTATTGCAAATATATGTTGTAGATATGGCGTCCCCAATCAATTTTAACCAGTTCCTAGAGAAAGAAAAACTTAAGATGTGCTTGATCTTCACCGACTGGTTCCGTCATGTGAGGATCTTCCTCAATGGCGGAAACCTGCAATATGTGCTTGATGCACCGCTAGGTGACCCTCCTGCAGAAATTGAAACCGATGAAGTAAAGAATGTTTACGCGACTCGGAAAACTCGGTACTCTCAAGTTCAGTGTGCCATCCTATGCAGTCTGGAAGCCGATCTTCAAAAACGTTTTGAGCACCACGATCCTCATGAGTTGGTCAATGAGTTGAAAACTATCTCTGAAACTCATGCGGCCGTGGAATGCTATGAAGCATCGAAACACTTCTTCAGTTGCATGATGGAAGAAGGTAGCTCCGTTAGTGAGCACATGCTCGCCATGACCGGGCATGCGAAGAAACTCTGACTTGGGAATAGTGATTCCTAACAGACTGGGATTAATCGTGTCCTTCAATCACTGCCACCTAGTTACAAGAACTTTGTGATGAATTACAATATGCAGAACATGAACAAAGAGTTACCTGAACTCTTCGCCATGCTAAAATCTGCTTAGATTGAGATTAAGAAAGAGCACCAAGTGTTGATGGTCAACAAGAACACCAGTTTCAAGAAAAAGGGCAAGTCTAAAGGCAAAAACAAGAAGGGTGGCAAGAAAGCTGCCACGCCTCCTGTGAAACCTAAGACTGGCCCTAAGCCTGATGCTGAGTGCTATTACTGCAAGGAGAAGGGACACTGAAAGCGTAATTGCTCCAAGTATTTGGCGGATCGAAGAGCGGCCTTGTCAAGAAGAAGAAAGAAGGTATATCGATATACATGTTATAGATGTTTATCTTACTGGTTCTCGTACTAGTACCTGGTATTTGATACTGGTTCGGTTGCTCATATTTGTAACTCGAAACAAGAACTAAAGAATAAACGAAGACTATTGAAGGATGAAGTGACTATGCGCGTTGGAAATGGATCCAAAGTCGATGTGATCGTTGTCGGCACACTTCCTCTACATCTACCTTCGGGATTAGTTTTAAACCTCAATAATTGTTATTTTGTACCCGCGTTGAGCATGAACATTATATCTGGATCTTGTTTAATGCAAGACGGTTATTCATTCAAGTCTGAGAATAATAGTTGTTCTATTTTTATGAATAATATCTTTTATGGTCGAGCACCTGAAAAGAAAAGTATTTCTTGTTAGATCTCGATAGTAGTGATACACATATTCATAACATTGATGCTAAGCGAATTAAATTGAATGATAATTCTACTTATATGTGGCACTGTCGTCTTGGTCATATTGGAGTGAAACGCATGAAGAAACTCCATACCGATGGATTACTTGAATCACTTGACTTTGAGTCACTTGATAGATGCGAAGCATGTCTAATGGGAAAAATGACTAAGACTCCATTCTCTGGTATTGAAGCGAGCTACAGACTTATTGGAAATCATACATACCGATGTGTGCGGACCAATGAGTGTAGCCTCGTGCGGTGGTTATCGTTATGTTCTAACCTTCACAGATGATTTGAGTAGATATGGGTATATCTATTTAATGAAACATAAATCCGAAACTTTCGAGAAGTTTAAGGAATTCCAAAGTGAAGTAGAAAATCAACGTAACAAGAAGATTAAATTTCTACGATCTGATCGCGGAGGTGAATATCTGAGTTATGAGTTTGGCATGCATTTAAAGAAATGCGGAATACTTTCACAATTGACACCGGGAACACCACAACGAAACGGTGTGTCCGAACGTCGTAATCGAACTCTCTTAGATATGGTTCGTTCTATGATGTCTCTTACTGATTTACCGTTATCATTTTGGAGTTATGCATTAGAGACAGCCGCATTCACTTTAAATAGAGCACCATCAAAATCCGTTGAAACGACACCATATGAATTATGGTTTAATAAGAAACCTAAAGCTGTCGTTCCTTAAAGTTTGGGGTTGCGAAGCCTATGTAAAAAAGTTACAACCGGACAAGCTAGAACCCAAAGCGGAGAAATGCGTCTTCATAGGATACCCTAAGGAAACTATAGGGTACACTTTCTATCATAGATCCGAAGGCAAGATCTTTGTTGCTAAGAACGGAACCTTTCTTGAGAAAGAATTTCTCACTAAAGAAGTGACTGGAAGAAAAGTAGAACTCGATGAGATTGAAGAATCTTTGCTCGTTGATCGAGTAGCGCACCGGAAGATGTTCATGTGCCGCCTACACCGAACAGAGGAAGCTAATGATAATGATCATGAAAATTCAAACGAGATAGCTACTGAACCTCGCAGATCGACAAGGGAACGTGCCACTCTGATTGGTATGATCCTTGTCTAAATGTCATGATTATGGACAACAATGATGAAGACCTGCGACGTATGAAGAAGCGATGATGAGCCCAGATTCCAACAAATGGCAAGAAGCCATGAAATCCGAAATGGGATCCATGTATGATAACAAAGTATGGACTTTGGTAGACTTACCTGATAGCCGCAAGGCTATCGAGAATAAATGGATCTTCAAGAGAGATGCTGATGATAATATTACTGTCTATAAAGCTCGACTTGTCGCAAAGGGTTTCCGACAAATTCAAGGTGTTGACTACGATGAGACTTTCTCACCGTAGCGAAGCTAAAATCTGTGAGGATTTTGTTAGCAATAGCTGCATTTTTCGATTATGAGATTTGGCAGATGGATGTCAAAACGGCGTTCCTTAATGGAGACATTGAGGAAGAGTTGTATATGGTACAACCCAAAGGGTTTGTCGATCTAAAAATGCTGACAAAGTATGCAAACTTCAGCGTTCAATTTATGGGAAGCAAGCATCGAGAAGTTGGAACCGAAGCTTTGATAAGGTGATCAAAGACTTCGGGTTTATACGTCATGGAGAGGCCTGTATTTACAAGAAAGTGAGTGGGAGCTCTGTAGCGTTCCTGATATTATATGTAGATGACATATTATTGATTAGGAATGATATAGAACTATTAAGCAGTGTAAAAGGTTATTTGAATAATAGTTTTTCAATGAAAGACCTTGGTGAAACATCGTATATATTAGGCATAAAGATTTATAGAGATAGATCAAGACGTCTAATAGGGCTATCATAGAGTACATACCTGGACAAGATTCTAAAGAAGTTTAGAATGGACGAAAGTAAGAAAGGATTCTTACCTATGTTACCAGGCAAGGTCTTGAGTAAGACTCAAGGTCCGGCTACGGAAGAAAGAGAAAGGATGAGTCGGATCCCCTATGCCTCGGCAGAGGCTCTATCATGTATGCCATGCTATGTACTAGACCGGATATAGCACATGCTGTTAGTTTGACTAGCAGATATCAAAGTGATCCTAGAATAGAACACTGGACAGCGGTCAAGAATATCCTGAAGTACTTGAAAAGAACTAAGGATATGTTTCTTTGTTATGGAGGTGACCAAGAGCTCGTTGTAACAAGATACACCGATGCAAGTTGGAACACTGATCCTGATGACTCTAAGTCACAATGGGTACGTGTTTATATTGAATGGTGCTGCAGTAAGCTGGGCAAGCTGCGGTGCACGGTGGCGAAGTCTCAACGGAATCGGAGTACATAGCGGCTTCAGAGGCTTCATCGAAGCGGTATGGATGAAGAGGTTCATTGTAGAGCTCGGTGTGGTTCCTAGTGCATTGGACCCACTAGTCATCTCTGTGACAACATGGGTGCCATTGCCAATGCACATGAACCAAGGTCACACAAGAGGCTGAAGCATATCAAGCTGCGTTATCATTCGATTCGCGAGTACATCGAAGATGGAGAAGTAAAGATTTGCAAAGTACACACTGATCTGAATGTAGCAGATCCGTTGACTAAAGCTCTCCCTAGGGCAAAGCATGACCAACACCAGAATGCCAAGGGTGTTAGGTACCTTACAATGTAATCTAGATTATTAACTCTAGTGCAAGTGGGAGACTGTTGGAGATATGCCCAAGAGGCAATAATAAAAGTGGTTATTATATATCTTTATGTTTATGATAAATGTTTATATACCATGCTATAATTGTATTAACCGAAACATTGATACATGTGTGTTATGTAAACAAACAATAAGTCCCTAGTAAGCCTATTAACTAGCTTGTTGATTAATGGATGATTAGTTTCATAATCATGAACATTGGATGTTATTAATAACAAGGTTATATCATTATATGAATGATGTAATGGACACACCCAATTAAGCGTAGCATAAGATCACGTCATTAAGTTATTTGCTATAAGCTTTCGATACATAATTACCTAGTCCTTATGACCATGAGATCATGTAAATCACTTATACCGGAAAGGTACTTTGATTACATCAAACGCCATGCGTAAATGGGTGGTTATAAAGGTGGGATTAAGTATCCGGAAAGTATGAGTTGAGGCATATGGATCAATAGTGGGATTTGTCCATCCCGATGACGGATAGATATACTCTGGGCCTCTCGGTGGAATGTCGTCTAATGTCTTGCAAGCATATGAATAACTTCATAAGAGACCACATACACACGAGTAAAGAGTACTTGTCAGAGACGAGGTTGAACAAGGTATAGAGTGATACCGATGATCAAACCTCGGACAAGTAAAATATCGCGTGACAAAGGGAATTGGTATCATATGTAAATGGTTCATTCGATCACTAAGTCATCGTTGAATATGTGGGAGCCATTATGGATCTCGAGATCCCGCTATTGGTTATTGGTCGGAGAGAGTTCTCAACCATGTCTACATAGTTCGCGAACCGTAGGGTGACACACTTAAGGTTTGATGTTGTAATAGTAGAACTTGAATATGGAATGGAGTTCGAAGTATTGTTCGAAGTCTCGGATGGGATCTCGGACATCACGAGGAGTTCCGGAATGGTACAGAGAATAAGATTCATATATAGGAAGTCATTTTATGATCCGGTGCATTTATGGAAGGTTCTAGAAAAGTCCGGAAGAAATCACTAAGGAAGGAAGAGTCCCGGAGGGACTCCACCTCCCCATGGCCGGCCAACCCTAGAGGGGAGAGGTGGACTCCACCAAGGGGGCCGGCCACCCCCTTCATGGAAGGGTGGGAATCCCACTTGGGTGGGAGTCCCACCTTGGGTAGGTTTCCCTACTACATGGAAGGTTTTGGGTTGGGGTCTTATTCGAAGACTTGTAGTCCAACACTTGGGGTTCCACCTATATAATGAGGGGCATAGGGAGGGGGCCGGCCACCACAAGCCATCAAGTTGGCCGCACCCCATAGAGGCCGACCACCCCCTCTCCCAAACCCTAGCCGCCCCACCTCCTCCACCTCTCCCGCAACGCTTAGCGAAGCTCCGCCGGAGTTCTCCATCGCCACCACCATCACGCCGTCGTGCTGCCGGATTCAAGGAGGAGCTACTACTTCCGCTGCCTGCTGGAACGGGGAGAAGGACGTTGTCTTCATCAACACCGAACGTGTGACCGAGTACGGAGTGGTGCCGATCGTGGCACCGTGATCAAGATCTTCTACGCGCTTTTGCAAGCGGCAAGTGATCGTCTACCGCAGCAACAAGAGCCTCATCTTGTAGGCTTTGGAAATCTTCAAGGGTGAGTCTCGATCATCTCCTCGTTGCTCCCGTCTTCTAGATTGCATCTTGGCTTGGATTGCGTTCTCGCGGTAGGAAAATTTTGTTTTCTATGCAACGAATCCCTACAATATAGGCCTAGGAGGGCCCTTGGCACCTCCAATACCGTCCTTATGACTTGGGGAATCCTAGAGAAGAGTGGGGGATGAAATGGTAAAGAAACACATGTATTATGGAGGTTTTCGTGACCTGGATGCCGCGATATGGGCAGACAAACGGGCAAGGCCTTGCGCGATTCGATGCTCTTTAAAGTTGCCGGTCTCTGCAGTAAAATGGTCGTAAGTTTCTCACACGAACTTCAATTTCGGTGTTCTTCGGCTCGTTGAACTTGTATGGACGAGGGATATAATAACATAGTATTGGATTTTCTTTTTGTGATTTTGCACTTTTTCTATCCCAAATGGCTAAGTCTGGTGGTTACAGCTACTCCATATTGTGTCCTCTTTGCTCTCCTTGCCTTTCCTTAGTCATAAATGTGTCTTGCACCTACACACACATAAAAATCAAGAGAAAATTAAAATCCTAACAAAACTATTATGAAACTTGGAAGTAAGGCATATTGGGCATAATTAGAGCTAGATAGAGCATGGGATAGATGGTAAAGGCCGGGTACATTTCATATGGTTAAAAAGTGTCGCATTTACTAGCTATCAGTGGTTCATGTTTTTCTATGTGTTGTGTGATTTCTCTGTTCTGGTCCCAGTTCTAGGTCAGGTTTCGTTTGGTCGAGATTGGTGGCCATGTGTGGGTGGAGGTGGTCTTTGGGTTCGGCGGTTGTGCTTCACGAAGATGGTTGCTTGGAGGCGAGTTCGGACTTTGTCTTGCTGCCGGTGTGCTGCAGCGATGAGTGAAGTAGGTGTAATTGGGGATTTGTGCAGCGCGGCCAGGGTGACCTTCAATGCCATCCACGCCGGAGCATAGGTCTCACGGTTCCCCCTCTTCATCCGTGATCCTCTTTTGTTGTTCATCTCGGTGGTATGGACCAAACCCACTTCGTCGCCTCCTTCCTGCCTCATCCCTTCTGAATACTGTCGGATCCTGGGAGAATATGTTCCCTTCTTCTGCTTTGTGTCTCTCAATATGTGTCGTAGTGCTGACTTCCATTTTGTAGTATCTTTTGTTGTCGTGCATCTCCGGCCTATCCATGCTTTGTTTTCAAATCCTCTAATTCCTCTCCAGCTGCCAGGGGACTTGCCATAGTAGGGGATGGTTGGGGAATGGTTCAAAGCTGCGTTTTGGCAAGGTGTGAGATGGGAGTGGCGGTTGTCCCGGGCGAATGCTTTGCCCAACTGGTCTGGTGCCAGCGATGATGACACCCACGGGTGCCATTCCCCTTATTTGAGGCATCGTTGAGGGCATGCGCTTTGCTCCCATGCTTGGTCTTGAGTTTCCCGGTGAAAACCTAGCCCCTCACAGGGCGGACGACTGCAGGATTCTGGTGCCTAAGATGTGTCGTCTTGGAACCTAGACCCTCGATGGTCTGATCTGCACTTATTGTGGTTTTAGTATGCTGGTGGTAATGCCTGAGGAGACGACGTCAAGGTAATCCCGGTGAAGGCGGTAGCTGGATCCGACAATGGCCTCAATGCTTCAACTGGATTAAGATATCAAGCTTAGGACACTTTAATTTTCCATTTTCTATCAATGTTTGATGTAGTCTTGCTCATTGTTGTTAGGCGTTGTTCTTTTCTCATGTTCTCCTATCGTAAGCTGGTATCCCAATATGTTCGTCGTTTGTACTGTACTCTGGCCGTAAGGGTTTTTAAATTCAAAACCAGGCTCGTTGAGCTTTCTATCTAAAAACTTTCAGTTTGCTTATTCTTTGCTAATTAACCTGATGGATAAATGAAAACCGTAGAGTTATGGATAGAACAAACTACACACAGATGGCGACTCATTACTAAGCAAGCTAACTAAAACAAAACACACAATATAAAAACGTGAGGTGGAGAGGAGGTCCTTCAATACATGGATACAACTATACACAGTACGTAGAGCTGAGATAAAGAAGATGGTCTTCAATACATTGACTGAGAAAGTACATAAAACAGAACACTGGCTACTGGTTCTTCTACCTAATCTTAATACTCTACATTCTGTCTGTAAGTGAACCATCTTTTGTAAATAGTTCAAGTACTGAAAATCCAAGCATAGTATGGCGGGTGTCATCTTTGTTGGGCTAAATCGATGGATTGCCTGTTTGTGCTGTATTCAGAACAGTATATACTTTTGTTGATTAAATCGATGGAAAATACATGGTAAGTTGGGAAATAAACACAAAGAGAACATTAAACTATGGAGACCTTAATATACTATCATAATAGTGAACTCCCTTCTTTAGTGTGAATCCCTTCCCTGTAAGAAAAACATTAACTTGGCTGAGTACAAAAGGTAACTGAAACCATTTAGTTTCGAAATATAACTCACTTTACAATATGAGCCCTCCAACTAAATTAACTTAAATTGTAAATGGAGAGCCAAACCTAATGTTTTATAACAGTGCTAAAATAACACTAAGGGTTCAGAGAAAAGGAGGATGAAGGCACTCTGCAACACAGGGAGAAGGAACGGGAGTAACCAACATCCACATGGAACAATAAGAATCTCCTGCAAGATAATTTTTTCTTTGTTGAATTTGTGAGAATAGAATATACATCAGAAGCATTTAAAAAAAAACTATAAGAAACATGGCAACCATAGGACTAAAACACAAACTCACATCTAACCAAGAACACCTTTTCGTCCGAGCGCAGGGCGAAACCCTAGCCTCCCCCAACCTCCAGCCCCTCCCCCCCCCCCTCGTCCCTCCCTCGCCGCCGCCAGAGGGCGTCGCCGGGCAAAGCCCGAGGCGGCGGGGCATCTCTCCCCCGCGTGGCTATGGTGGCGCGGGCTGGCGCGGTCGGCGGGGCGCCGTGCTCGACGTCGGCGCGGTGGCCACATGCAGGAGATTCTGCGGCCGGCCGGCTGGCTGGCTGGCTGACGCGGCCCTGCGACGGCGTGCCCGTGGCCATGGGTGGCGGCGGCAGGCCCAGATCTGGGCCAGCGGGCCTAGGTCTGGGCCTCATCCCTCGGGTGGGCGGCCCTGATGCGTCTGGTCAACGAGCAGCGAGGGCGTTGGTTCGTCTCCCCCGATGTCCTGCGGCGGGCATCGTGGTGGGTGCCTCGGTCCGGCGTCCTCGACTCCTCAGGATGTGAGGCGGCGGCGGGCGGCGTCTGCGGCGTGGATCTACGGTTCACGTCGGTTCTGAGGTAGTAGCAGCTATCCTGGGCTCATGCTCACCTTTCCCCCACCTCTCGGACGAAAGTCCAAAATCTCGCTGATTGGCCGGCGGCGACGCGCTGCTACGCTGTGACCTTCTTGGAGGCGCCGCCTGGGGAGGTTTGGGTAGGGTGGAGGAGCTGAAGGTTGCAGCTTTGGGCAACGTCGGTCCTTGAGCAGCTGCGGTGATCTCTAGCCCGTATGCGTGCGTCGACGGCAGTCTGCCCCGTCCTCTGCAGGTGCTCCCGGCGGATTTCTCGTCGTTGGTGGATGTCCAAGTGCTCGGCAGTGTGGCCGGTATGGTGTTATCCTTGTCAAGGTAGTCTTCTCCAGGGTGGCGTCGGGTCCGGAGCCCAACACCTCTGCAGCTCTCGGGTGAGCTTCTCTCATGTCCGATGGTTCGACGCCTTCGAGCCAGGCGAGAGGGCAGGGGCCCTCTTCGGCATGAGAACAGGTTGGTGCTTCTGGTGCTCGGAGTCCTGGCTGTTCTCCTCGCAATCAAGACTACAATTCTGCTCCGGGCAGTGCCTCGCCGTGCCTCCGGCTGGTGTCCTTGGTGTCGAACAGCGGCGGTCTGCACTTCTGCAAGCTTGTCCTCGCTCTTAGTGCAGTGTTGTAATTCGTTCTGTGTGTACCCGTGTATCTTTCTTGTTGTGGTGTGCGTGCGTGGTGTGGTGTCATGTTGTAACTCCTGACCGGTTTATGGCTTTGTTAAGTCAAAGCTGGGCTTTCGAGCCTTCTGTTTAAAAAAACACAAACTCACAAGCATCGACATGTAAAAGAACAAAATCCTCAAGAAATGGAACTATGAAGTGCCAATTCCATACTAACATAATTCTAGGGGCTGGGCTAAATCATGAAATGCAATTGCGGTGAGGAAAAAAAACTTGAGCAGTCACTTCGCTCAAACAAAGTAGGAGATGAGAGAGCCCTTGATCCTTTCTAGAATAGAATATAAAGAGAGCACAGCACCAACAACAACTAATAGAGCTCATTTTTGTCTCATATAACATCTTGCCTCATATTACTATTTTTTAGATTTTTGTGTATTTCTTTTAATTTTTCCTGAATTTTTTATACTATTTCTCGCTAGGAGCCGAAAATCTGTCAAAACGGCATGCACGGCCCTAACTGCCGCGTACCGGCCTGCCTAGCTGAGAGGCCGTGCTGGGGCCTGCAGGCTGGGTAGGGTCCTCCTCCCTCGCGCCCGCGCGCCCCCTACTTCTCTAGCGCTTAGGTTATTTCTTAAATGGCCGGCCCCAACTTCGACTGTTCTGATCCCGCGTCGTTCCCCCCGCTCGCGTGAGTGGTCCTTAGCGGGCCGTTTTCAGCTCGTTCGGACAGCTGGTGCTACCATTGTTGGCTGGTGGGATTATAAATCGGTGTATTTTTCTGCCAACTTCCGATGTGGTACTATTCTTCCGGGAGGCCGAACGAAAATACGTCCGCTGAAGGATTTTCTCAATGGGCCGCGCTTTGTGTTAGCCCATTTAAAGGTTTAAGTTGTTTCCGTTCGTTTTCTGAATGGGCCGCAGGTAGCGCGCAGCTTCAACGATCGATTCGGCCCGGATCGCGGCTATTAAGCTGGTATCAGTTTCCCTAAAGAATCGAGGTGGGACTAAAATTAAGGGTGCTGCATGTATGCAATGTTTCACGCGTTGGCCGCTGTCACCTGACTAGCTAGCTGTCCATTGTGAGTCTGCGACGTGAGCCGGAAATTAAACCTATGCGAATTAAGCTAGCTATCCGTTGCGTGCCTGCGTGTATACCGTACGTACGTAGCGAGCTGTCCGCTGCGTGTATACGGACATACCGTAGGTGGCTAGCTGTCCGCTGCGTGTATACTGTACGTAGTCAGCTCACAGTAGCCTTGCCTCACGTAGCTAGCTAGCTAGGTTGCTTTGCTTTTTTTTTTCCTTTCACTCACGTGGCTAGCTTAGGGTCACTATATTTATTAACAAATAAAAAACAGAGGAAGTTAGCTGATTTCTATCGTGACTTGACATGTACCTAGATGAAAACGTAGGGGAACAATAGCGTAAACTGTGCGGAACAAGAACCTAAACGGAGGGGAACAACAACCTACACGAAGGGGAACAACATGATAGAGAGGAACAACAACCTAGATGGTTGGGAACAACAGCTTAGACGGTGGGGAACAACAGCTTGAACAGAGGGGAACAACAACCTGAATGAAGGGGAACAACATCCTAGACGACGGGGAACAACGGCCAAGATGGTAGGGGAACAACAATCTGGTTGGAGGGGAACAACGGTCTAGACGACGAGGAACAACAACCTAGACGGTAGGAAACAAACAGTTTAGACGGTGGGGAACAACATCTAGACGACGGGGAACAACGACCAAGATGGTAGGGGAACAACAATCTGGATGGAGGGGAACAACGACCTAAATAGCGGGGAACAATGACATAGACCGAGAGGAACAAAGACCTACACAAAGGGGGAACAATAGCCTAGACAACGGGGAACGATGACCTACATGGAGGGGAACAACGACATAGATGGCGGGGAACAACGGCCAAGATGGTAGGGGAACAACAATCTGGTTGGAGGGGAACAACGGTCTAGACGACGAGGAACAACAACCTAGACGGTAGGGAACAAACAGTTTAGACGGTGGGGAACAACATCTAGACGACGGGGAACAACGGCCAAGATGGTAGGGGAACAACAATCTGGATGGAGGGGAACAACGACCTAGAATAGCGGGGAACAATGACATAGACCGAGAGGAACAACGACCTACACAAAGGGGGAACAATAGCCTAGACAACGGGGAACGATGACCTACATGGAGGGGAACAACAACCTAGACGGTAGGGAACAAACAGTTTAGACGGTGCGGAACAACATCCTAGACGACGGGGAACAACGACGAAGATGGTAGAGGAACAACGGTCTAGAATAACGGGGAACAACGACTTACACAAAGGGGAACAATGACATAGATCGAGAGGAACAACAACCAACACGGAGGGGGAACAACAACCTAGACAACGGGGAACAACGATCTACACGGAGGGGAACAACGACATAGACGACGGGGAACAACAACTTAAATAAAAATTAAAAACATGAAAAAGAAAATTAAAGAATGTAAAAAAGAAGAAATCAAAGAAAAAGCGATAGTGTAGAAAAAGAATGTAAGAAACAAGAAAAAAAATAGAAAAAAAGTACGTGAAAAAGCATGCATGAAAGAAAAAAAGAAAGGGAAAAAATCCCTGTCTAGGACGCTCTACTCACCAAAAAAGGCTAAACCAAAAAAAAACTCGCGCTTGCCTATAGATAAAGAATGTCGTTGCAAACGAATTATCAAAAACTAGCAAGTAGCACGTGCTTTGCACGAGTTGCGACATATATTATTTTGAAATATATATTTTCATATTTTATTTATTTAGTATGCGAGACTTTGATACCTTTTTTTGCTAAAATTAGTTATAAAGAGTGAAGTTTTGTTTTTCAAAAAATAATACTTGCTCCATTCATAAATAGGTGCCTTAGATTTTCCTAAATTTAGACGTATCTACACACTGTTTACCGTCTAAATATGGAGAAACAGAGCGAGTGCATCGTATCCTATCAGAGGGAACCATAACCTCATATCCCTCCAATTAATTCTTTTAGTACACATAAAATAGAAGTATAGCCTATTAGGAAGTGACACAACTTTTTTAAGCATAACTCAATAGGACAATATATACTCTTGTGATTAGATGTAGAAACAATATTAAGGGTCTACTTATGCATGGTGGTCGTTGCTGCCATAATTTAATTTTAAATTTCAGAAAACATTATACGATATATATTTTATAATTTAATATATTTTTAATGTAACTCACACGTTTGTACCGTTAGATTTTATAGGAATTTTGTTTTTGTATTTACATGCGATCTTCCTCTGACTGCATTTGTTTTTGTACATTTTATAGCTCCGCATGGTTTTTTTCAATCTTATTTTCACACAACATTACTTTTTTTTATCCTATCTTTCTTGCAGTTATTTGTTCAATATACATGCTCCTGTTCCATCTGGTAAAATACGTTTGTCAATGGTCCATCTATAGTTGTATCTGCATCTCTCTCCTACGAAAAGCAAGAAAAATCCCTTTTCTACGTCCAGTAGTGAGTCGACTCTGCCTAATTTTCCAATCAATTGGCTCTACCGTGCATCTCCAAATATTGTCAGGCCATGCTCTTGGAGGCGAGGCGGAGTAGCGGATATGGCTTTGCCCTCAAGCGAGGCCACAAGTCACATTGGCTGATTGCAGTTGTGGGCGCTGCTGCGGAGGTGCACGGTGGCCGGCAGCTCGGCCGGCGACGCCGAGAGCGTCTGCGCTGCAGCTCTCTTATGCGCCCTCCCACAGCGCTCCAGCCAGCTCTTTGCCTGAATTCCTTTGTGGCGGAAGGAGAACTTCAGCTGCCATGGGCATTTTTTTATGCTGAATATCGACGGATGGTTCTAGAATGGTGTAGATGTAGCTGCAATCTACTGTTCATGCGAATCCCACAATTCTCAACCATTAGATTGAGGAAATCAACGGTCAAAAGTGATGCTTCAATTCAAATTCAAAACTGGTGCATTATAGTAGTAGAGAAAAATTTCAGTACCACGTCGGCAACTGACCCTCTGAATCCAACGCCAGGTCCCGGTATCGAAAGGCAGATCTGACGTATTTTCTTGGATTTTTACCTCGCGTGCGTTTAACTGATGGGCCGGCCCAGAATCACGCGTCCTTCTGCGAAACGGTGCTCGGCAGCGCGCGCGCTACCGAGCAGTTTCCGCTGGGTACGGGGCCGGCATGTCACAGCCCGTCTCTTAACGGGCCCTGGTGTGACAGCTGTACTGGGCACGCGAGGCACGGTGCCAGGCCGGGCCGGCCCGTTTGCCAGGTTTGTTAAATCGCAGCTCAGCCTCCTCACCAGCCAGCCGTTGATGACCCAGGCGGCCAGGCGCGGCGAGGACCTCTGCTCCCCCGCTGCAGTGCGCGTCCGCCCCTTCCCACTCCCAAGCTACTCGCCCTCCTTCATCAGGTGGTTAACTGACCGCTTCTCTAGTTCGCGACTCCTATCGCTCCAGAGGATGGAGCAGCCGAGCAGTTGGCGGTGGCGGCCGTCGCTGTAGCAGCCAGCGCGTGAGGTCCTAAATAAGTCGAGACACGGTGGTCAGCGATATATTTCTCATGGTTGTCAGTAACGATCACTCTCTTTGGTTTTGATAGATTAATCCCTTGCTGCGGTATTAGATTTCGGAATTATTAGGCCATATTGAAGTATTTACTATTTAGGATGAATAGAGCCTTGGCCAGCTAAGATATATCTTGATGTAAAGAGAATTTCATAATTGGATTGGTTGTATGCTTATTAGGGCTTCACACTTTCGGTCATGCTCACCAGTTGTTCGGAATAATGCCTCGCAATGTTAATTCGAACTTTTTAAAATCTTGGATCGTTAAGACTTTCCGTGCTTTTAGCCTTTTACCAGTGTACACAGAAAAATGGTATACACGGATAGTAAAATTACAGAATCCAAGTTCCTAACCTGTTCACCAGGTTAGTATATGAACTTCTTGTTCGAGAATTTTTATTTTTGTAAGTTGATATATGATTCTATGACATGTAATACACGAATCGAATAAATTCATTCTCTAGGAGATAGGTTTCTCATTTTTATGGTCAGAACTGTCAGAGCCGAATTTGTTTTCAGTTGTTTTGTCCATTTGGAACTCTCTTCGTCTCAAAAATGGGGTTCCATGGTCTTAATTATTTTCTAGGATGAGAATTAGATTAATGTTTTGCTTCTCACACAATGAACTGCATTGACTTATGAAGTTCCTTTTGTTGTACATTCATTTAATGGCTACAAACTATTGAACATTAAGGTATTTCATTGGTATTTACGGTATACAAAAAGGGACAGTGAGAATGCAAACGAATGAAGATGTTCATGCCAACCACATTCTTTCTTCTAAAACAAATTTACCCACAGTATACAGCTATTGATGTTGGTAATGTATGTACCATGGACTTAACAAGAATGCAATATGCTCATCTGTACAAGAAAGATGGATACTGAAATTTAGAATATAAGTAAAACATGGTACAAAATATATTTTTATTCACCACTAGAAGGTATTGAGATGCCAGTAAGAAGGTATTTAAGCCATATATGATTTCGAATTTCTTTTCCTTATATTTTGCAGTCAATGTAAATACTTATAGTTATTTTGATAAATGATTTGCTAATTTTAATGTGTGATGACTGATGACTCAGGTTATTAGTGTGGACCAATGAGTTCTGGACTTCATATCGAGTTTCGGCCTAATATTTGTCATACTTTTGTGAAACTATAGCATGATCCTTATGGTTTATAATTTTATTTTTTAAGTTACGTTTGATATTCTATTTATATATTAGCCAAGACGTGCATGTGTATGGTTCCAAGGTTAATCTAGAAATTAATTCGGGTATATTATAGTATCTGTGTCTGAGTAATGAAATCTTGTTTTACCCACAAAAAACAAATCTTGTTTACTGTGCTATGTGTCATTACTTGAAATAGGGAGCTGATGGACTGAATGTTTGGAAACTATCGGTATTTTACTATTTTTGGCTCTATGCTGCTGCGCAGGTGAATGAAGGGAAGTGTCAGACCATGGAATGGTCGTGACCTAGGGAGATCGGAGAAGGGAAGGAGGAAGAAGGGCTAGCGAGGCCCAGACATCGCCGTGAGCTTGCGGAGGAAGGAAGATACAGGAAATACAAATATTTGTTATTGCTTGGTTTCCACCCATCCACCCCTACCTGTCTCTTATAGCCACGAGACAGGCCCAAGCAAGTTCATTACAACGCTTAAGGTTTAATTAAAGATAACAGGGCTTATACTAAAGACATTGATACGTGGCACTCGCCAGGCCTTAGGACAAGCACATTGGCTAGGCCTGACAGAGCCCCCTCCTTAAGTCAAGACTTCAAGGCTTAAACTCGGGAAACGCCCGCTGCATGAATGCGATGTCGTCCCAGGTGGCTTCTGTTGGTGTCATATATTCCCACGGCACTAGCCATTGAGGTACTGGTATCTCATAATCACCGTCAGGGGAAGGTCCTGGGACAATCCTTCTTTCCAGAACAGCTAGTGGGGCGAATTTGACCTTGCCGTCTGGTGTGACCAAAGGGAGTTTGTCATGAGGGATTGCCTTGGTCCCGATGTGTTTCTTGAGTTGACTGACATGGAAGACATCGTGAATTTTGGCTGATTCTGTGAGGAGTAGCTGATAGGAGCCCTTGCCTACTGTTTTCAACACTCGAAAGGGACCGTACCATTTGGAGGAGAGCTTGATTGGATTTCCCCGACCCAATGCTGTTTCTCCGAAAGGTTGCATCTTCGGGTAGACAAACTCACCCACTGTGAAGGATCTCTCTGTTCGATTTGCATCAGCATATTTTTTCATCCGTTGTTGTGCCTTGGCCAGATTCTTTTGTAACAGAGAGAGCATGGTTTCCCTCTCAGTGTCCAGTGTAGAGGTATCCGCTGTAGAATCAACAGGCAGTGGAATTTGCTGGAGAAGTGGAGGAGGGTATTCATACAGTGCCTGAAATGGAGTCATCTGGATGGATGTATGGAAGGAGCAATTATACCACCACTCAGCTGCTGGCAACCATGCACTCCATTTCTTTGGTTGTTGGAAAACCATACATCTGAGATATTGCTCCAGACACTGGTTCACACGTTCTGTCTGGCCATCAGTTTCAGGATGATGAGCTGTACTGTAATTGAGTTGGATGTTGAAGGCAGAGAAGATATCTTTCCATAGTTTGCTGGTGAATATAACATCCCTGTCACTGGTAATACTAGCTGGAGGTCCATGTAGCTTGACAACGTTTGCCATGAAGATGTCAGCAATTGTTTGAACTGTGTAAGGATGGGAAAGGGGAATAAAATGTGCATATTTTGTCAGTCTGTCCACTACCACTAATATGACATTCTTTCCCTTGGATTTTGGTAAACCCTCAATAAAGTCCATACTGATGTCAGTCCACTTCTGCTGTGGGGTTGGGAGCAGGGGCGGAGCTCCCAGTAGGGCAAGGTAGGGCAGCCGCCCTACCTTGATTTTTGGTGAATATACTTAGATGCGCGTGTTTTTTCTGAAAATTTTGAGTGGTCATACATCAAAAACGGACTTCATATGAGAAAGTTATGCATGTTTTAGTAAAAACACTGCGCAAAATCGATTACAAGCAAAAAACACAGATTATTTTTACCTGCAACTATAAACTCGTATTTTAGATTCAATGTGAATAATATTGGTTGTATTACAGAGATTTATCATTGAATGTACCCTAGTATATATACAAGATAAGCTCGAGTTATTCATTATACATACTTGTAGAATTGAAGATTTTTAGATATTTTAAAGACACGTAATACTTTCTCCGACCGCATTATTACTCCATTAAGATGACATAGGGTTTACCCGTGACGACATCAACATTTGAAAGGAATTTTCTATCAACAAAAATAATCAAAACCGAGTTGCGCATGGAATGAGGGATAATCAAAAGTCTTGATTATTTGAATTACATCATATTTTTTAAGAAGATGTAAAGCTTTGCCGTTGAGTTAGCATTATTGGTATGTTTTTTTAGGCTATACTTATAATCAAATATTTTTTTATTGTATTGAGATATTACTACTTTTTTAGAATTATTTGGTATTTGCATCATTCAAAGTTCGCCCTACCTTAAATTTTTTTCGTCCTTCGCCACTGGTTGGGAGGGGGTTGAGCAAGCCAGGGTATGGAAGCTTTTCTGTTTTGGAAATTTGGCATGTGGGACAAGATGCTACCTGGTCTGTTGTGAACTGCAGTAATTTGGGCCAGAAGAAGGCTTGCTTGATCTTGTGGTAAGTCACCTTAACTCCAGAATGACCCCCAAAGAGGGAAGAGTGGAATGTATCAAAGATCTTACCTCTCAGTGTGGTAGAGGAGCCAATATAGATCTTTCCCTTGTACCTGATGATCCCTTCCTGGAGAGTGTAATTGTTGTGACTATGAGCATCAATTGCTAGTTCCTGTAATAGTTTGGTGCAATGAGCATCATTTTCATAGGAAGTAGATACTTCAGTTAACCAAGTAGGGATTGCTGAAGAAAGTGGTAGACACTCCATATGGTTTGAGCAAACAGACAGGGTGTCCTCTGTGGTATCAGGTTGGTATTGTCTTGACAGGGCATCAGCCACTGTATTTTCCTTGCCCTTTTTATACTCAATGTTGTAATTAAACTCCAAGAGTTTCAGCATTAGTTTGTGTTGTATGCCTTCCAAAAGTCTTTGGCTGCTGAGATATTTAAGGGCCTGTTGATCAGTTCTGATGATCACTTCATTTCCCAAGAAGTAATGCCTCCATTTCTTAAGTGCATGCAAGATTGCTAGAGCTTCTTTCTCATAGATGGACTGTGCACTGTTTTTGGGACCCAAGCATTGACTGTAAAAGGCAATTGGTCTTCCCTCTTGCATTAGCACTGCCCCCAGTCCAGTGCTGCAAGCATCTATTTCCAATGTGAAAGGAAGCTCAAACTTTGGTAGGCGCAAGAGGGGAGGGGTGCACATGATTTGCTTTAATTGTGCAAAGGCAGCAGCTTGAGCTTCACCCCACTGGAAATTATCTTTTTTCAGAGCCATGTATAAGGGTTGACAGACAGAAGCATAACCCTGTATAAATCTTCTGTAATATCCAGTCAGTCCCAGAAATCCCCTCAGTTGCTTGAGTGTGTTTGGTGTTTTCTAGTCAACAATGTCCTTGATCTTTGATGGATCAGTAGCTACCCCTTGGCCTGAAATGATGTGTCCCAAGTATTCTACTTGTGGCTGTCCAAAGCTGCATTTTTCCAGTTTTGCTTTTAGTTGATGTTCTCTAAGAATAGCTAGGACAGTTGCTAGATGATTTTTGTGTGATTCCTTGTCCTTGCTGTACACTAGGATATCATCAAAGAAGACCAAGACAAAATGGCGCAAATGCTTCGCAAATATGTTATTCATCAATTCTTGGAAGGTTGCTGGTGCATTACTAAGACCAAATGGCATCACACGATATTCATAATGTCCCAAGTGTGTGGAGAAGGCTGTTTTATGAATGTCTTCCTCTCTCATGCGAATCTGGTGGTATCCAGAACGAAGGTCCAATTTGGAGAATATGACAGCTCCATGCAGTTCATCCAATAGGTCTTCAATTACTGGAATTGGAAATTTATTTTTGATAGTCAGATCATTCAATCCCCTGAAATCAACACACAGACGCCAGCTCTTGTCCTTTTTTCTGACTAAGATTACTGGAGAAGAGAAGGGACTATTGCTGGGCTGGATTTCCTTGTTCTTGAGCATTTGCTTGATAATCAGTTCAATTGTGTTCTTCTGATTGTGAGACATTCGATAAGGGCGTATGTTGGATGGCTTTGCACCAGGGAGTAAGGGAATGGAATGATCAGTGCTTCTATGAGGAGGTAACCCTTCTGGTTCAGCAAATACATCAACAAAGGCTTGCAAGATATCTTGGAACTCTGCAGGAGTGGTTGATTTCTCTAGGGTTGTGAGGGTTGTTTCCACCTCCTCCATATTGTGCAAAATATATCCAGTAGCCTCATCTTGCAACAGCTTAGAACATTGTGCTGCTGAGATGATCATGTCATCATTAGGGAAAGTGTGATCATTGAATGTGTAGGCTTGCTCCTCATGAGTCAGTGTGAGTGTTCTCTGCACAAAATCAAATGTGATAGGATTGTGTAGCTTGAACCAATTCACTCCTAGGATAGCATCTGATCCTCTGAGTTGCAAGATGCGAAAATCTGCTATGAATGTTTTCCCTTGTATCACGAATGGGTAATTGTAGGCCACATGTTCAGAAAGCAGTTCTCCACCCCCAGCTACTTTTACTCTTCTGGTGGGTGCAGCTGTCATTGTGACGTTATGGTCCATGGCAAATTGCTGATCAAGGAAGGTGTTTGTGCTTCCTGTGTCAGCTAAGGCCACCAGGGGAACTCCAGACAGATGTATAAGGAGAGATATGAATGCTTCAGTTGTGTCACCATTATAGGCAGCTGCTGAGATATGCATTATATTGTCCATGTCTTGTTGTACCACTGCTGTAGGTGGCTGAGGAGCAACTGGCAGAGGTGGTGCTTGATGGCCTAATATAGGTGGAGCCACTTGGTCCAGGATTTCTTCAATTAATGGCTGTATTGGGTCATCTTCCTCATCAGAATGTCCAAGCATCATGACTGCATTCAAAGCTCGTTGCATACCTGCACATCTATGACCAGGAGTGTAGTTGTCGGGGCAGTACCAGCATTTTCGAGGTACTCTTGGTCGCCCATTATAGTTGCGGTTTGTGTTGTCTCTAGGAGGAGCATTCCTTGCCATTTGTTGGGGAGGAGCTGGAACTGCTAGTGGCATGGCACGCCGAACCACTAAGGCATTGGAATTAGCAGCTTTTTCTTGTTGGCGAGCAAACCAGTAAGCCGACAGTAAATCCTCTGGTTTGTGGCAGAGTACTGCATGTCTGATGTGTTCTTTGAGACCACTGATGAAACGATCGACAAAGAAATCCTGTGGCAAGTAGGTTCTGCCCCTTTTCATGACTTGCATCCAGGATTCGTATTCATTGATATAACTATCCACTGTGGTGTGCTGTTTGAGGACTTGCAGCTGTTCCATTGGATCGATGGTAACTGTGTCAGGGAAGCGCTCGATGAGCACCTGGCATAGCTCTGCCCAAGATATTTCCTGCAAATTCAGTCCTGAGCTGCTGAGCCATATTTTTGCCTGACCACGGATGTGTGCGATACCCCATTTGACGCGCATTGTACCTGTTATACCAATCAATCTGAATATATCTTCAGCTTCGAGTATCCAAGCTCTTGGGCTGTCACCACTGAAGAGAGGTAACTCCACATGAGGAGTTCGTAACTGTGGCTCCTGATAGCTTGTGTTGTGAGTGTCATCCCCAGAGGGTTGCCATGTGTGCACTCTGGGGTGAATCAGTGGTGGTGGCGGTGCTGCTTGTCGTGGTTGGGAAGAGGTGTTGGTCGCACACGAGGAGCGTCTGTATGGTTGTCCCTGGTGTTGTTGGGCCACTTCAGTTGGTGGGATAGGAAAGGTGGTGTCTTGGTGGTAGTATTGGGGTTGGGTGGCAGGATTTGTGTGTTGGATGATTTGGTGACTGGAAGACGAAGCCTTTTCTGTATTTGGCATCGACTCCGTTCCTTGGGCCATAGGAGCTTTTTGGCGAACATCTTGGTCGGCTGGTGGAAGTGGGAGTTGATCAGGAGCGAACTGACCGAGATTTGGCGGAAAGGAACGGTTTTGCGAAGAATTTGGGGTGGGAGTGGGTGTGTCGACCTCCGGAATGGGCGAAAGGATCGAACTTGTACGAGGTGGAGGTGTGATGAACTCTCTGCCATTGCCACGGTGTAGGGAAGGGGCGTTGTGCGTACCTTGCTCGGGAGTAAGCCTGTTGATGCTTGTTTGCATCTGCGACATCATCGTGGTCAGCATCTGCATCTGGTTGTGCATCGCGTCGAGCGAGGCTGCCGTCTCCACCTGATGTTTCTGCAGGCGGCGGCCTACCGAGCGCGCGTCACGGTTGGCACGCTGCTGTGCTCGGATCATGGCGAGCTCCGCGTCCGTGGATGAGGCGGAGTGGACGACCGGAGAAGAGCGAGCACGCTCGCGGGAGATAGATCTTGATCTGTCGGACGGCATGATGGTGGCGGCGGCGTGGTATGTGGGGTTTTTGGGTGGTTGGTGTGGTGTGGATCTGTGGGGAGAAGGGTTTGGGAGGGAGGGGAACGCCGCCACGGGGTGGTCCGAGGTCGTCGGCGTCTGATACCACTTGTCAGACCATGGAATGGCCGTGACCTAGGGAGATCGGAGAAGGGAAGGAGGAAGAAGGGCTAGCGAGGCCCAGACGTCGCCGTGAGCTTGCGGAGGAAGGAAGATACAGGAAATACAAATATTTGTTTTTGCTTGGTTTCCACCCATCCACCCCTACCTGTCACTTATAGCCACGAGACAGGCCCAAGCAAATTCATTACAACGCTTAAGGTTTAATTAAAGATAACAGGGCTTATACTAAAGACATTGATACGTGGCACTCGTCAGGCCTTAGGACAAGCACATTGGCTAGGCCTGACAGGAAGGTTCTGTGCTTGCTGCATGGTATGCTGAAAGGAGATGCTAATGTGATGGAGCTGGACATCACCTCTAGGATCTCCTGTTGGTCCATTCAGCACAAGGAGAACGAGAGGCCACCAATCTGATGCCTCCGCTATATTCCAGCTTTGTTGTTCGCATGATGGAAAGTGTCATCGACACTGAGATGCCTGTGATATATTCAAGCTTTGTTTCAGAACCTTATGGAGGGTGATAACAGATTAACAGTGCTTTGTTTTCTCTATTCTGAAGGAGGCTGCTAGGAAATTAGTCACTCGCAATAATCTAATAAAAACTAGTCACTTATTGCTGATTGTGATCAGTGCATTTGTTCAGATTTGTTCCTATTCGAAACACAAGTTATCTCATGGAAGAACTTGTTTTGCAGACAGTAGTAAGGATTCAGCGAAGTTGGAAAGAAGAGAAAGTTTTGTTTCATATTTTTCCATTCGTCTCTGAAGACTGATCGACTGGCAAAGAAGATGTCGTACATGTATTCCTTTCAGCAGTGGTGAATCTCTACAGCGATGTTGTGCCAAAAAAGATATCCACACGGATCTACCTTTCTTCCTTCATTCAATATTGGTGATCTCTAAACTAACTGCAACTTTTCGTTTGCCATGTCTTTGCATGAAAGACGGTTGCTCTGGACCATAAGAGCGACGGTGATTGAATAGATAATACTACCATATTTATTCCCTGAAGAGACTTTTTGTTCATTTCTCTCCTTAGCACTGACTTTTCCACCCGTGGGCTACAGAACTGAAGAAAAGAAAAAGGAAAAGAAAAGGGAAGAACGAAAATATAATAAAAGAAAATAGAAGTATTGACTCATTTGGAAGTGATTACTGTTAGAAGGTTTAGTACGTGTTTGTTCCAAACACTTTAGATGTGTTTTTGAGTTCGAGTCGGGCTCCTGGTCTGTGCCCGACCGACTCGCCCTCCTCCTTGTAATCTCCCGGCCTATGTGCCTATATAATCAACACGAAACCCAGCGTGGACTCAAGCGCTGTTCTCATCTCATTGTCGTGTTTGACATGGTATCAGAGCGGCTCCTCTTCAAGACCTAGCTGCCGCCGCCGCCGCCTCTCTCCTTGAGTCGCCGTCGCCGCTGCATAGCATCCCAACCAACATCACCGCCACCGCAGAGCCTCTCTCTGTCGTCGCCACAACACAAAAACACAAACACCTACAATCAGACAACCAAGATCGCTGCAGTCGCCGCCGCAAGAGCCGCCGCCGCCGCATCTCTACAACCAGACAATCGTGCCGCCGTCGCTGCCCAGCACCGCCACACCTCCTACAAACAAATCCCAAGAACCCTAGACACATCTCAACAACCCCCACCAAAACCCTAGTCCGATCCCATCTCCAAAACCATGAGTTCCTCGTCGTCGACCTCTGGCCTGGCCACTGCCTTGGGTAGTCCGCCAACCCAGGTGCTGACTCGGAGTAACTATCTCCTATGGCAGGCTCTCATCGTTCCGGCATTCCGTGGGGCTAACGTCATGGGCCTTCTCGATGGTTCTGACCGTGCTCCTGCCAAGATCATTGAGGTGGAGGATTCTGAGAAGAAGAATATCCAAGTTGAGAACCCTGCTTATGTTGCCTGGATTGCTCGAGATCAACTGGTGCTGCGCTTCCTTCGGAATTCGTTGTCACCTGAAATTCTGTCGCATGTCCTGAACATGGACACCACAGCTGCAGCTTGGGCCGGTATCACTAGCATGTTCAAAACAGCGTCTCGAACCAAGGCTCAACATCTGCGTGAGATGCTCAATGACACCAAGAAACTCACCATGACCGCTGATCAGTACTTCACCAAGATGAAGGGCTTTGCTTCTGAGCTCTCTGCTCTTGGAAAACCCATTGGAGACGATGAACTTCTGGGCTATCTTCTTCATGGGCTGGACAAGGGAGAATACAACTCACTGATAACCTATGTTCATGGCAATAATGATACCACCATTGATGAATTTTATGAGCAACTGTGCGGATATGATATGCGCAATGGCATTGAAGAAAACGGCTGCTTTGTCTCCTCGGCCAATCTAGCCCGTCGTGGCTATGATAGGCCCCGTGGCCGCACCCCTCCTCGACGCTCTGCACCTCCCCGTGGTCGCAGCCCTGATATCTTCTACCGCGGAGGTGGTGGAGGGGGTGACCGCTATCGAGATGATGACCGTGACTGGCGCCGTGATGAGCGCCGCACTGATGATCGCCGTGGAGATAGGCGTGATGATGACCGCCGTGGAGATAGGCGTGATGATGACCGCCGTGGAGATAGGCGTGATGATCGCCGTGATAGGCGCAATGATGGTGGTGGACGGCGTTTTGATCGTACACCTACCAAATATGTTGACACCGAGTGCCAAATCTGCAAGAAGCATGGACACGCTGCTAGCGATTGTTGGTGGCGCTACTCTGATGACAAGAAGAAGAGAGATGATACTGAAAAGGCGGCTCACCTTGCTGCTGCTCACCTTGCTGCTGCCCCATATGGTGTTGATACAAACTGGTATGCTGATTCTGGTGCTACTGATCACATCACGAATGAGCTAAGCAAGCTTCTCATCGCCAACAAGTACAACGGGCAAGATAAGGTCCGCACTGCTGAAGGCACAGGTATGGACATTAGTCATGTTGGTGATTCAATATTGCGTACTCCTCATGGTTCCTTTGATCTTAAAAATATTCTTCTTGTTCCACATGCATCCAAAAATCTTTTGTCTATTCATCGATTTACACTTGATAATCATGTCTTTATTGAGTTTCATCCTTTCTTCTTTTTGATCAAGGACCAAGCAACTCGAAGAATTCTGTTTAGAGGCCCTTGCTATGGTGGTCTCTATCCTTTGGTGCCTATGTTTCACGAGACCTCCAAGCATGCCTTCTTCTCAATAAAGCCATCTTCATCTACATGGCATCGACGTTTAGGACATCCTTCTTCATTTGTGGTTCAGCAAGTTCTTAGGAGAAATAAAAATAGCTTACACCCCAGATAGTACCCCATATGTTTGTGATTCTTGTCAGTTAGCTAAGAGTCATCAGTTGCCATATCCTGTGTCATCTAGTGTCTCTCATGCTCCCTTGGAGCAAGTGTTCTCTGATGTATGGGGTCCTGCTCCTTTGTCTGTGGGCAAACATGCATATTATGTAAGCTTTATTGATGACTTCAGTAAATTTACTTGGATATATTTGCTTAAGAAACGTTCTGATGTTTATCAAGCCTTTCTTAATTATCAGCAATATGTTGAGCGCAAGTTCGATAGAAAAATCATTACTATGCAAACTGATTGGGGAGGCGAGTATGAGAAATTAAATAGTTTCTTTCAAAAGGTTGGCATCACTCATCATGTTTCATGTCCTCATGCCCATCAACAAAACGGTTCTGCTGAGAGAAAACACCGTCATATAGTTGAAGTGGGTCTAGCTTTACTTGCCAATGCCTCTATGCCCTTGAAATATTGGGATGAAGCCTTTATCACTGCCACTTTTCTCATAAATCTACTTCCCAGTAAGGTCCTTGATTTTGACACCCCTACAGAACGTCTCCTTAATGTCACACCAAATTATGATGCTCTTAGAACTTTTGGTTGCGCTTGTTGGCCCAACCTTCGTCCCTACAACAAGCGCAAGCTTGCTTTCAGATCTAAACGGTGTGTTTTTCTTGGCTATAGTCCCATGCACAAAGGTGTCAAATGTCTCGATGTCTCTACGGGCAGAATCTATATCTCACGTGATGTTGTGTTTGATGAAAATGTGTTCCCTTTTGCTTCCCTTCATCCCAATGCCGGTGCACTTCTAAAACAACAAATCTTGCTTCTTCCAACTTCCAAAAATGAGGGTGTACAAAATATTGCTAACCATGTGCCTATTATTCCTATTACTGATGCACAGCAGATTGCAGACACAGCTGAAGAAAATTGCAGCTCAAACGGTACCCAAAATAGTGCAGAAATTCGTTTTCAGCAATCTGCATTAGATTACGAACTGGGCGTTGATCCCGAAGAAGATTTGCCCAGACATTCTCCCTGCACTGGTCAGTCCGAGGAACCGCAGCCCGAGAAAGATCCGGCTTCTCCCGCGCTGCATGTGTACTCGCGTCGCCGCGGCAGGGCTCCGTCGCGCGTGTCTTCCGAGCAGGCGCGTGACCACCACACGCCCTCGCAGTCCCCGCCTCCCTCCGCCACTGGTTCTCCGCCACCTGGCGCAGAGGCGCGCGGTCGGTCCCCGGGTGAAGCCAACGTCTCCGACAGCGCTCTGTCAGCTGCAGATGTTCCTTCCGGATCTTCTGTGGCCACAGCAGCTGAGGGGGGGAATGAACCCGAAGAAATTGAAGAAAATGAAGAGAATTCTGGCAACAATATTGATGAAAATTTTGATGAATCAGAATCACCGTCATCGTCTCCAGAACCTGTTGTCACTCAGCGTGTTGGCGTCAGCACACGTCTTCAAAAAGGTATACGACATCCAAAGAAGTATACTGATGGTACCGTTAGATATGGCATGTTTTCATCTACAGGAGAACCGAGTACATTATTTGAAGCTCAAAGTGATTCAAAGTGGCAGCAAGCAATGCAAGAAGAATATGATGCATTGATTGACAACAAGACATGGCATCTTGTTCCACCCAGCAGAAGTAAAAATTTAATTGACTGCAAGTGGGTATACCGTATTAAAAGGAAAGCAGATGGCTCTATTGACAGATACAAGGCAAGACTTGTTGCAAAGGGTTTTAAACAAAGGTATGGCATTGATTATGAGGATACTTTTAGTCCTGTAGTTAAAATTGCTACTATCAGGATTGTTCTGTTTATATCTGTTTCTCGTGGATGGAGTCTGCGGCAGCTAGATGTCAAGAACGCGTTTTTACATGGTGTTCTGGAAGAGGAGGTATACATGAAACAACCCCCAGGTTTTGAAAATCCTCACGCTCCGCACTATATTTGCAAACTTGATAAGGCTCTTTATGGATTAAAACAAGCACCTCGAGCATGGTACTCTAGGCTGAGTTCAAAATTGAGTGATCTTGGTTTTGTTCCATCAAAGGCTGATACATCATTATTTCTTTATAATAGAGCTGGTATCACCATTTATTTGCTGATATATGTTGATGATATTATAGTGACAAGCTCTTCTGATGATGCAATTGACATTCTGCTTAAAGCTCTCAATGCAAATTTTGCCATTAAAGATCTAGGTGATCTTCATTACTTTCTTGGTATTGAGGTTAAAAAGGTGCAAGATAGATTGATTTTAACTCAAGAGAAGTATGCAACAGATTTGATTGCTAAAGTAGGTATGCGGGACTGCAAGCCTGCGCCTACACCATTATCCTCTACAGAACAATTATCTCTTACTAATGGCACCCCTTTGGGTCCCGATGACTGTACTCAGTATCGCAGCATTGTTGGAGGATTACAGTATTTGACACTGACACGTCCAGATCTTTCTTACTCTGTGAATAAAGTTTGTCAGTTTCTTCATGCACCAACCACTGAGCATTGGTCAGCTGTTAAACGCATTCTCAGATATATTCAGGATACTTCCAAAGTTGGAATTACATTTGTCAAATCATCATCTACACTTCTTAGTGCCTTTTCTGATGCAGATTGGGCAGGCTCTATTGATGATAGAAGATCTACTGGAGGTTTTGCTGTATTTATTGGATCAAACTTGGTTTCTTGGAGTGCCAGAAAACAAGCTACCGTGTCTAGATCCAGTACCGAGGCTGAATATAAGGCCTTGGCAAATGCCACTACAGAGTTGATTTGGGTTGAAGCTCTTTTGAGAGAACTTGGTGTAAAGCTAAAGGAGAAGCCATGTCTTTGGTGTGATAATTTAGGTGCTACCTACTTGTCTGTAAATCCTGTGTTTCATGCTAGAACTAAACACATTGAAATTGATTTTCACTTTGTCAGAGAGAGGGTTGCTGCGAATCTACTAGACATCAAGTTCATTTCAAGTAAGGATCAAGTTGCAGATGGCTTCACAAAGGCACTTCCAGTAAAACAGTTAAATGAGTTTAAACGTAATCTAAACCTTTCACAAGGTTTAGATTAAGGGAGGGTGTTAGAAGGTTTAGTACGTGTTTGTTCCAAACACTTTAGATGTGTTTTTGAGTTCGAGTCGGGCTCCTGGTCTGTGCCCGACCGACTCGCCCTCCTCCTTGTAATCTCCCGGCCTATGTGCCTATATAATCAACACGAAACCCAGCGTGGACTCAAGCGCTGTTCTCATCTCATTGTCGTGTTTGACAATTACAAGTCACTATCAGGTGTGTGGATATGGCCTGGCAGCACTCAGCAGACTAGAACAATGCATGTATCTGAAATCCTTGTTGAATGGAATGTTTGGTAAAACACCATTAGCCTCAGTAAATTTCATTCTTGATTAGTCAAATCACATCGTTTCACCATGCTTCCACTTGGACAGCTAGCTGTCCTGATCAGTTTAAATACAAGGTCGCCGAAACAAGTTGTTTTCCTGTTTCTAAACAACCAACCACATGTATTGAAAACTGCAGGAGTGTCGAATGCTGAGTCTTGCTTGCCTTGGAGAGGAGAGCAGCGTGAAGCTTCTCTGCTTGAGGTATGTATTGTTCGTTCTTGTTTCAGATTGTCCCTTCATAACTTTATATATATTGATCATTTCTTGCATTTGTCATCTTCTACCTTGATAGATAGATAGATAGTTGGTTTGGACGTGAAGAAATGAGCTGCAAGTGTTCTATCTCTGTCCTCTTTGCTGCATTGATCCCCTACTTGTTCCTGGTATTTGATGGAAGGCAAGCTGTGTTTGCAACGGATACCCTTCTTCCTGGTCAATCGATCTCGGGCAACGAAATCTTGGTCTCCAAAAATGGTGTGTTTGAGTTGGGGTTCTTCTCCCCGTCCCCAGGTGGCACCAAGCACTTCTTGGGGATACAGTACAAGAACCTGGTAGGCAGCCGCCCAGCTAAGTTCTGGCTGGGGAACAGAATTCCTATAACCAGTTTCCTCGACGCAACTTTGTACCACATCGCAGGTGAATTATATATTGAGGAGCTTGGTTCTGTTCTCTGGACATCGGGTTCAGCAACAAATGGATCAGCCAGTGCTGTCGCAGTTCTCCTTGATAATGGGAATTTTGTTGTGAAAGATCAGACCAACCATTCTAAGGTCATATGGCAGAGCTTTGATCATCCAGCAGACGCCCTTCTACCTGGAGCATGGCTAGGATTGGACGTGGCCACCAGAACCAACATGTCGCTTACTTTGTACAAATTTTATTATAATTGCACCCTCGTGCTTGACCAAAGTAGAAAGATGGGATTTATCATGTTCATTAGTGGGCATGGCCATCTTGGTACCTTTCCAGATTGGATGGTAACGTACAAAGAAGGCAGTTTGGTCCAGCTAAATTATCCTGAAAACCCAAATGATCTCGAATTCATGAAACTGCATGTGGGGCAAGTCAGTTTGCTGAGGTGGGTAAATAATGCGACGATTACTGGCTGGCAGCCTCTGTGGAGCTACCCTTCCAGCTGCAAAATCAGTGCTTTTATTTGCGGCCCATTCAGTCTTTGCACAAGCAGCGGAACATGTGCATGCATTGATGGTTTCAGACCAAGTGAGCCAAACGAGTTAGGTAGATAGATAATATTTTGCCTAAATCTGCCACGAGTAATTTGGATCGAAGAAAACGGTTATTACTGAGAGTATACCAAACTTGTGTTTCTTTCCTCCGTACCCCGATTGGTTGGCATCCAAAGTTACTTGCGTCGCCTTCACGGGCTAGCAACGACAAGTCCAAACCCCGCTTGTCTTGTCGCGCATCCTGGCGTGATCCTGCGCGACAGCAACAAATCCACGGTTCGTCATCATCTGATTCCCTTTTCCGATCATGAGGGGTCCGATTGTCCTATCCCTTCCACGGTTTCTCCCACTGGCAGCACTTGAGGACATGGATTATACTGAAAATTACAGCACGTCCCAGCTCCGGCGAGACTAGATTCGCAGCGCCGTGGATTTTAGCCGGAAGCGAAAGCTAGTTGCTGTTGAACGGATTTGAGTATATGATAACGGTAGACGGAGCTAGTGACTCTGCCTCGCAATCCTCTGCGTATTTTTCGTGGCAGTTCAGCTACCAAGGTCTTGAGACGACAATCTACGCCAGAGCTTCAGAAAATGAAATTTGGTTATTACTTATTAGTCAATGCTGTATTGGCTTGTAGGGTGCAGTTAACTAGTCGTGTGAGCTTGTGCTTCTCTTCTGCGGAGTCGTTGATTTGGCATGATTGTCTAATGAGAAGAGTCGCATCGACGATCATGACGAGACAAGTTGGTAAATGCTCCATGCTGATGGAGATTGACAGAGATTACAGAAGTGGTGTCTCAGGGCATCTTGGCGCAATTCGTGACCAGTTTCGTCCGTCGTGTGGAAATACGTCTGGCCCTGCTCGGCGCCATGAAAATAACCCGTCCGAAATATGAAACAATCGGTTTGCGTCTCCGAGCGCCGCGTCCATTTCTTACCCGGTCCCGCAAGTCAGCGAAAATCGACCGCTTGATTTCTTTTTCACCCTCGTTGGTGCCCTAGTGCGCCGCCCCCGCCCCGCCGCCGCCGCCGCAGTACTCGCCGCCGGCACGTGTCGCCGCGCGGGAGGCAGGATCGTACTCGGGGTTGGCTCGGCGCGAACTCGCCGCGGGCGCGAACGTTGCCGGTTGCGCCGCGCCCCGCGCCGCCCACGACTGTTCGACCTATTGCGCCGGTAGGTTCCTTCTCCTTTTTCGGCGTGATTTGTGCGCGGCCATTGATCAACAGTTCGTATCGACGCAGATGGACGTGGCATATGGTGGAGAAGTTCGCGCGGAGATCGTTGACTCCTCTTGCACGACGAGTCCGATCGTCGGCGCAGACATTGGCAACTACTGCGGCCTCCATGATCCACGAGTTCACCTCAAACCCGGGGCCGCAGCCGGGGCTCGTGAAGGGCGCTCCAAAAACTGCCGCGCAACGAGTGGCAGGGCGAGCCCGCCTCCACAAGGACTACTTCTACCTCACCAATCCGATCTACCGGAAAGATGTTCGGCGACGATACAGATGTCAAGGGACCTGTTCTTGGTCATTCTACGGGCGTCATCAGGAACTACGACCCCTACTTCCAATGCAGGCCCGATGCAACAGGTGCGCTTCACCTCCTACCAAAAATGCTCTGCGACTATTCGCATGCTCTCATATGGAATGGCTGCTGATATATTCGATGAGTATCTTCGAATGGGTGAGAGCACCTGCCTTGAGTCCATGTACAGGTTTTGTCGAGCCGTGATTGCCGTGTTCGGAGAGTATTACTGTAGGGAGCCAAATGTTGAGGATACAAGGCGGCTCCTGTCTATCAACGAGTCTAGAGGGTTCCCAGGGATGATTGGCAACATAGATTGCATGCACTGGGAGTGGAAAAACTGTCCATTTGGATGGCAGGATCAGTACAGCGGGCATGAGGAGGGACGGACTGTCATTCTTGAAGCTGTCATATCTCAAGATTTATGGATTTGGCATTCATTCTTTGGCATGGCCGGTTCCAACAATGATATCAATGTGTTGCACCGATCACCAGTTTTCGAAAGGCTCATGCAAGGTAAAGCTCCCCGGGTGAGCTACGAGATCAATGGAAATGCATATGACAAGCCATATTATCTTGCTGATGGCATCTACCCTGACTGGGCCACATTGGTGAAGACTGCCCGTAATCCAAACTCCGAGAAGACGAGGAGGTTTGCCAAGATGCAAGAAGCTTGCAGGAAAGATGCGGAGCGTGGATTTGGTGTGCTCCAAGCTCGGTGGGCAATTGTCCGTCACCCGGCAAGAACATGGTCGCGAAGACCATGCATGAGGTGATGACATGCGTGATCATGCACAACATGATCGTTGAGAACGAGCGTCCTGATGGCCGCAATGAGAACCAGGGAGTTCCAAGGTGAGTTGGTTGCGCCAATTCCTGGAGCTTGTACTTGGGCGGACTATCATATGAATGTAGAAGTCACAAACGATACCGTCTCCAAACATGCAGACGGATCGATTGAGCATCAATGGACCATGGCTGGCCATGAAGATCATGCCTAGAGGGCTAGTATCTTATTTTCATGTAGACTTTTCAAAATTTAAATGTAATAACTATGACTTCCTTGAAATCCTATTTGTTGTTTCAAAACTTCATATTTGATGCAAACGCGAAAATACGTCGCGCCGCTGGAGCCACCCCAGATTGCAAACGGACGCGCGGACAAAAACGGTCTGTCTCACGTCCGCCGCGCGACGCAAACGGACATTTCGGCGCGCCGCTGGAGATGCCCTCAGTAGAAGCCAACAGACCAAGGATCAACGATGGTGGGTAGCCGTCCTGTCCGGCTGTCCTGATGTCGTAGGCATGGTAGACGATTTGAAAATCGGGTGCGCGGCAACGTGATCCGTCGCGCCTTTTGGGGCTTTGGACGATTGGGCCTGTCTTTTCTACGCATGGTAGGCGAATTGAAAATCTGAAGAACTTGTGTGACACCCCGGCAAATCGAGGAGCCCCATCTGCATTTTCATCATGTAAAAGCTACCGGCAAGCTCATAGCTCGTATCAAAGAGATAAATTATTATTCGGTGTCTGTTGATCGGTATACCGGCGCTTTATAGCTCGTATCAAGATCACAATGTGCTGAGTGAGTGGTCCATTCCGTGTCGAGTCCTACCAAAAAGACGCAGGAGACCAACCCCTCCAAAAAGCATGCCTACGTATTGAGACACGTCTATCTCGCCAAGATGGTACTGTACTGAAAATAAGTAAAGTTGAGGACATCTGTACTCAAATTAAGTAAAGTTGAGGTCATCTCGGCAGACGAATTTCGATCATTAATCCGTTTTGGTTTAAATATGAACTGCGCTGCGGACTTTGAAATTGGCTAAATCGGTCCACATGTATGTTTGCGTCAGGTTGATTCCAGCGGCCTGACTTATTTCTTTTTCCTTCCTTTGCGAAGGGTGATGACGATTAGCCTCCTGTCGAGTCCTCCCGCCAGCGATTACCGCTTCCCACGCGGCTGGTTGGTTCCCGCCCATGGCAGCTTGATTCCTGCGCGTCGTCATGGTTATAAATGGAGAAGCTCTGGACTCGGTGGAGCTCGCCGCTAGGCCAGCATTCAAGACAGGGTATGCCCGCCAGGCCGAGCCAGAAGAGGCAACATAGGATGTCTTTGCATGATGTGAGCGACCCGCTCTTCACGAAGTCGCTGCTCCATCAGACATGGTCGTCGGTGCCGATGATCATAGTCGACGCCACCACGCCCAGGGTGCAGATCGAGGTGGACCTGACAGAGGCCCATGCTAGGATCGTCGTGGCACGGGTACATTTGGTGGCGTCATAGGATGCCCTGCGCGCCATGGGGGCAGAGGCCCAACCGCCCGCGGCCATGGATGCCGACGTCGTCGACCTCGACGGGTCGACGAAGGCAACGACGACTTTGACCTCGATGACTTCGCGGACGAGGAGGCCATGGATGTGACCATCAAGCAGCAGGCTCTGCTCGCGTCGTTTGAGACCATCCAGCAGGACGTTGATCGTCGCTAGCTCATCGCGGCGCAGACCCAGGCCTGCTACGACCGTTGGGCGGTCATGCGAGCGGTCGAGCAGTCATCCGCCATGGTGGCTCGCCGCGCAACTCGCGAGGTGGTGGGAGAATCCGCGGGTGGACCGAGAGAACTAAGAGATGGGAAATGAGGTCACGACGATGGCCGTGGCGTTGGAGCTCGCGATGCGAGACCAATTCCGCTTCAATGCCGAGGCGGATGCGGCCCGCCAGCAGGCCAAGAGAGCCGATGGGATGCCGCTCTGGCCGAGGGCTAGGCGCGGCGCAGGGCGGGGGAGGATGCGAGCACCCGTAGCCAAGAGGACACCCTCGTCGGGGAGGGGACCTTGCGCCGCCGCCTCAGCAGGACCGGGGGGCATAAGCTTGCCTCCCGGTTGAGCTCCGGCGATGTTAGACTGTCAGAGCATGCCGGTGGCTAATTGGTCGTGCGGCTGCAAGTAGCCCCTACCATTACACGGCGTAAGACGGCAAGTAGATACAACTATCGTAGTTTAGGTTCGCTGAACTGTAACCATCTGTGTAAAGATGGTTATTTTTGCCAACTAATATTAATGAAGAACTAACTACTATCATGTGTTCATAACGGACGGGCCTGAAGAGGGGCCAGGTGGACAACAAAACTGTTCGTGGCGCATCTGCACCGGCGTATTGCCAGCGTAAATTCAGATCATGAATTTTTTTTTGATAAAGGGAGTATATTAATATCGCGGAGATACAAATTACACCCAGCCTCTGCAACAACGTAGTGCTCTAATGGCAATACGGATGCACACAGCCAAAAAAAAAATTACATAAAAAAAACCCCACTACAGTGATCAGTTTCTCAAAACATTCAGATCATGAATGTGTCGAAGGGAACATATCGATAACTATACCTCAGGCCATTGGGTTAAAATTTTACCCATTTTCTATCCGCACAGACGGAAATGGATATATTTGGTCGTTTACTTCGATCAACCACGAGACACGTCTCTTTATTCAAAAAATGGTACTACTCCGAATTACTAAGATTATTTATACTAGTACTAGTAGAGAGCTAGGGGTACCGATACTACTACCACTACTCTTATCGTACTATACGGATTCGGAGCGCTAGCTCGAATGCCAGTTATAAGATCCACGATCCGATCGGGATGCGCAAGTACGGATACTATATGTATCGGACAAAACACGCTGTCTTCAATATTGAGCTACATGGACATATGGCACGTATAACACACGCCATACCATATCTTCTGTTGGCCGTAAGCTTAATAAAACGTCCTTTATCAAATGAAAAGAAAATGTCCCCTACATCACGGTGCCGACGATTTCGAAGATATTATTTAGGTTTTTTTTTGCAGATCGGGAGAAAAAAAAAGTTCGTGTGACGCTTCACTTCGTTATGGCTTTTCAACCGTTTGCTCCATCTGTCGTCCTCAGGTACGAAAATGGGTGTCTTCTCAAAATGATCGGCAGAAAAATAAGCATGGTATTCAATGGTTCTCCCCATCTATGCAATCCGTTGGTCTTTTCGTTTTTTCTTTTCCGTTCTACAACAAGACCCTATATATGTTCGCTATCACTACTAGTTGAATGCCCGTGCTTCGCCACGGCTCAAAAGACTTATCTAATTGGTAGAATAAAAAATTATAAGAATGGAATTAATAGACCCAATTATAAGATCGTAAATTTCATTATCTTTACTATTAAAATGAAATCAGTGACTCAATTAGCGGTGAGAAAGTTTGGTGAAACTCACCACCGGCAAAAGCTGCATTCTAGGCTTTAGGCCTTGATTTCTAGCTAGCAATAATAATCTTGTAAGCGCTCTATCTCCAAAATCTCCGCTTTCTCTCCGACAATGATATTTTAGTGAAAGCTGCTGCAAGGATCATTTAGAGAAACCAGTTTGAAGCCAGCAAAGCTTATGTGTCTAGAAATCTGAACTTCAAAGCACACCATCATGCTAAGTTGGCCCTTAAATTACAGAGTAGATTGTCAAACTATTAGAGCTATTTTGTACAATCTCAACAATCACTTGTTTTTTTGTCGTCAATACAGCGAGAGGGTACAAAACAAGTATGGGAATTGTTTCTTCATTTAGTCAACGACCTTCAGCGGCACGCCCTAGAATCAATTTACTCCCTCCCACCCATCAGAAAAGGCTAATAACTCTCATCTTAATTCATCGTACATGTTAACTAAAACCACAAATACTAAGTCCATAATCAATTCTCCACAAATTTTGTTGCATCACAACCTTTTTTCAATCCATGTCACATGTCACGTCCCCACAACCGTATCTGGACCGCAACATCTGATTTTGTGAAGTACCGCTAGACGGAGGCACCAAAGACGTACAGACGTACTCAACGAGTCCAAGTAGCTTCGAAGCATGTCGCCCCACTCCGCCTTTGCGTCTCCTCCGTCGGATATCTTGAATGTTCCCTACAGCACTACTTCGGTTTCACGCCCGCGGCGTTGCCTGAACAACGACCTTCTTCCCATTCACCTAGACGATGATTACACCGACATCCATCGAGAGGCTCATCTCCGCCGATGCAACAACAACAACACAATAGTCTTCACTACCTTCATTTGGTGAAGGTAGGAGCTTGGTTTGTTCTTGATCCCGAGAAAATTGGTATAGAAAAATCCAATTAGCCACCCCTTTCCTGGTGAAATGACCATGCATGTATAACTTAATATTTCATTTCTATCATTTAAATGATAAATCGACTTGATTGGAACTCATGAGCTAATGCAAATCTCACATCTTTGTTGTCTTTCTGCTCCCGATGATCTCTTCCCTAGTATTCTCCTTTCCACCAAACTCTTTTCTCGATTCAAACTCTCCTTTGTATGAACTTAAATACCAAGAGAGATATCTCTGGAGAATTTACATTTTAAGCACAAATTATGTATAGATTCAAGTTAGGACAAATAATTGAGGAGCGTATTTAGTGCTAGTGTTATCCTATTTGTAAAAATAATTAGTGATATTTAATTATTCATTTATTTCATTAGACATCAAAAAGGTGGAGGGAACAAGAAAGTGGAACTGAAGAAATATAGTAAAAAATACTGTTAAAATTGATCAATCTCAAACTATTTCTAATAATCAAAGACTCCTCTGGGAATAATATACAAGAAAGATTATTCTCGCAGAGAATTGGGTATTTTTGAATTAATACCAATTTGGGAATGTTGAGTTCTAATATTAGCTATTGAAAAAAATGTACAAGCCGAAATGATGTGAAACCAATGAACTCAAATAAGGGTTTTGCATGTTTCGAAATGAAGCACATAATCTGAGTGCACAGAAGGCGTACTTGATTATTCAGAAAGAAAATCAGATCACAAAGATTTCCCCTTGCATGCAAGAAAACTCAAGTTATAAAACATTATTCAGATATATTCCTATTTTAGGGAAGCCCCCGATTCTTTAAGTAGAAACAACAAACTAAGTGGTAAATTCAATTTCATTGTACACTAAAGTGCTTCCCACATGCTTACACGAAATATGCATGCTATGTTTGATTCGGAAGTTTGGGATAAGAATTTCACCATCTTGCAGTAAAGATTTCTCACGATAGCATAGTGGGAAATGGAGGCATGCCTGGAAATTATTTCTTAAGGCAGAGCAGAACTTCATCGGCCCTGCTCGCCAGCATCACGCTCTTGTTTGACTCCATTAGATCCATGAGGGAGCTCCGCGGGACTCCAGGGCCTCATCCTCTAACACTATCTCCAGGAAGTCTAGCAAGTACTCCGCCAAGAACTTGCCTAGGAATGACATGTAATATCGCATCACCCACGCTTGCGTGCCCATGCCTTCGGTATTACTCTTGAGTTTGTTTGTTTATTTTTCTTGAGAATAATTTCGGATTTGATTCCTGTTAATCAGGATAGTTACGCCAAGTATCACGCCCTTTCAACAACAAAACTGAACTATTGATTGTTAGTTAGTGTGGTGGCATTTGTTTGTATTTTTTCGGGTGTGACACCAGCCATTCACAGGTTTCATCTTAATAGTAAAGATTAGCATTAACAAGGGTAGATGCATCATGTTTTTTTCCTTTAGGAAAAGTTGCAACCTAAGCACCGATTGATTCAAATCTTAAGAACAAGAAGAGAAGTCCAAGTGTAGAAGATGGTTCATACCTTTTTCTTGTGGAGCTTGAAGAGCACACGTGGTCACGACGGTCTTTCCCTTGGCCGAACATGCATCTTATCAACCTGTTGGCACCACTCGCTCAGCAGGTTGTTGAAGAAGGCCATGATTTTGTCCTTGTCGCAAAGCTCCTAGGACGGTACCACCTCTTTCTCATCGCTCTCGCCGTTGCTCATTCATTTTTACCATGACTTCCACCTAAACACTATCATGGATTACCATAAGAAGCCTTGCACAGTTATGAAGAAAAAAAGGACCAAGACACGTAGTATGGTAGCATGAAAGTAACCTCCAATTGTTTCTAAAAATGTTACCTCTAACATCATTTGTTGGAAGGGTGTATGATCACCCTTTTTTAAATATAATAGCACACAAATAGAAAATGTTGGCATCTTGCCATAGAAGTACTTGATCTGGGCAACTTGAGCTTTGATATATTGCATGTATTAGTCTGACCATAAACCATCACTATCCCTATTGCATTTTATGAAAGCATGCAGAACTTTCATCAATTTAAATACTTCCAGTAGACACTAAAATCTTTGTCCTGTTTTGAATTTCTTATATGATCGATGGCCCAAATTCTCAGAAAGTTTGTTATAGTTATCTTCCAAATAATCCTTGACCGGCAGTAGTACTTACTGTGCTTGATGAAAAAAGGCAAAAAATTCTTTAATATATAGAATTGCTAGCCGGACAGAATAGTGGAGTCGTAGTACCTAGCTAAGTGGTGGTAGTGGCCAGTGGGCATGTAAGTGAAGGTGGCGGAAGCCATGACGAACCTCGGTGTACCAAGTAGCATCTGCAGCCTGACTCGCTAGAGGTCTTCAACCGCTCCTCCTCCGTCGACGCACCCTTCTTGTTCCGTCCAGCCGCCGCCCATGTCCAACCATTTAGTTAGCAATAGCAACAATCTTCAGTTTGCATCAGCTATGTAAATTAGCATTATTTTAGTTAACACATAAGCCAATTTAGTTGACGTTCAATTAACACAAACACCAATTCGGTGAACACAAATTCAGCTAGTATCTAACTATATATTCAGTTAACACAGATCATACCAATCTAGAAATTTAAATATCTCTTTGCTTTGTCCATCTTCTCTGCACGGACGAGCATCCCAAACTCCTCTTCACGCGAGCAACTTAGCACCAATACAACCGTCTTCCTCTGCTCAGCACTGATACGCGTAGATGCACACGTCCGTTGGGAACCCCAAGTGGAAGGTATGATGCGTATAGAATCAAGTTTCCCTCAGTATAAAACCAAGGTTTAATCGAACCAGTAGGAGCCAAGAAGCACGTTGAAGGTTGATGGTGGCGAAATGTGATGCGGCGCAACAACAGGGATTCCGGCGCCAACGTGGAACCTGCACAACACAACCAAAGTACTTTGCCCCAACGAAACAGTGAGGTTGTCAATCTCACCGGCTTGCTGTAACAAAGGATTAACCGTATTGTGTGGAAGATGATTGTTTGCAAGAAAACAGTAAAACAAGTATTGCAGTAGATTGTATGCGATGTAAAGAATAGGACCGGGGTCCACAGTTCACTAGAGGTGTCTCTCCCATAAGATAAAAGCATGTTGGGTGAACAAATTACAGTCGGGCAATTGACAAATAGAGAAGGGCATAACAATACATATACATGATATGATAAATATAGTGAGATTTAATTGGGCATTACGACAAAGTACATAGACCGCCATCCAACGCATCTATGCCTAAAAAGTCCACCTTCAGGTTATCATCCGAACCCTTTCAGTATTAAGTTGCAAAGCAACAGACAATTGCATTAAGTATGGTGCGTAATGTAATCAACAACTACATCCTTAGACATAGCATCAATGTTTTATCCCTAGTGGCAACAGCACAACACAACCTTAGAACCTACTGTCACGATCCCAGGTGTCAATGAAGGCATGAACCCACTATCGAGCATAAATACTCCCTCTTGGAGTTAAGAGCAAAAACTTGGCCAGAGCCTCTACTAATAACGGAGAGCATGCAAGATCATAAACAACACATAAACAATAGATTGATAATCACCATAACATAGCATTCTCTATTCATCGGATCCCGACAAACACAACATATAGTATTACAGATAGATGATCTTGATCATGTTAGGCAGCTCACAAGATCCAACAATGAAGCACAATTAGGAGAAGACGACCATCTAGCTACTGCTATGGACCCATAGTCCAAGGGTGAACTACTCACTCACACTCCTCGAGGCGACCATGGCGGTGTAGAGTCCTCCGGGAGATGAATCCCCTCTCCGGCAGGGTGCCGGAGGCGATCTCCCGAATCCCCGAGATGGGATTCGCGGCGGCGTCTGGAAGGTTTTCCGTATCGTGGCTCTCGTCTGGGGTTTCGCGACGAGGCTATTTGTAGGCGGAAGGGCAGGTCAAGAGGCGCACGAGGGCCCACGCCATAGGTCGGCGCGGCCGGGCCTGGGCCGCGCCGGTGTCGCCACCTCGTGGCCCCACTTCGACTCTCCTTCGGTCTTCGGAAGCTTCGTGCAAAACTAGGACCCGGGCGTTGATTTCGTCCAATTAGAATATTTCGTTACTAGGATTTCTGAAACCAAAAACAGCAGAAAACAACAACGGCTCTTCGGCATCTTGTTAATAGGTTAGTTCCAAATGCGTAAATACGACATATAATGTGCATAAAACATGTAGATATCATCAATAATGTAGCATGGAACATAAGAAATTATCGATACGTTGGAGACGTATCAGCATCCCCAAGCTTAGTTCTGCTCGTCCCGAGCAGGTAAAACGATAACAAAGATAATTTCTGAAGTGACATGCCATCATAATCTTGATCATACTATTTGTAAACATATGTAATGAATGCAGCGATCAAAACAATGGTAATGACATGAGTAAACAAGTGAATCATAAAGCAAAGACTTTTCATGAATAGTACTTCAAGACAAGCATAAATGAGTCTTGCATAAGAGTTAACTCATAAAGCAATAAATCAAAGTAAAGGTATTGAAGCAACACAAAGGAAGATTAAGTTTCAGCGGTTGCTTTCAACTTATAACATGTATATCTCATGGATATTGTCAACATAAAGTAATATAACAAGTGCAATATGCAAGTATGTAGGAATCAATGCACAGTTCACACAAGTGTTTGCTTCTTAAGGTGGAGAGAGATAGGTAAACTGACTCAACAATAAAAGTAAAAGAAAGGTCCTTCAAAGAGGAAAGCATCGATTGCTTATTTGTGCTAGAGCTTTTATTTTGAAAACATGAAACAATTTTGTCAACGGTAGTAATAAAGCATATGAGTTATGTAAATTATATCTTACAAGTTGCAAGCCTCATGCATAGTATATTAATAGTGCCCGCACCTTGTCCTACTTAGCTTGGACTACCGGATCTTCGCAATGCACATATTTCAACCAAGTGTCACAAAGGGGTACCTCCATGCCGCCTGTACAAAGGTCTAAGGAGAAAGCTCGCATTTGGATTTCTCGCTTTTGATTATTCTCAACTTAGACATCCATACCGGGACAACATGGACAACAGATAATGGACTCCTCTTTAATGCATAAGCATGTAGCAACAATTATTATTCTCATATGAGATTGAGGATATATGTCCAAAACTGAAACTTCAACCATGATTCATGGCTTTAGTTAGCGGCCCAATGTTCTTTTCTAACAATATGCATGCTCCAACCATTAAGGTGGTAGATCCCTCTTACTTCAGACAAGACGGACATGCATAGCAACTCACATGATATTCAACAAAGAGTAATTGATGGCGTCCCCAGAAGCATGGTTATCGCACAACAAGCAACTTAATAAGAGATAAAGTGCATAAGTACATATTCAATACTACGATAGTTTTTAAGCCTATTTTGTCCCATGAGCTATATATTGCAAAGGTGAATGATGGAATTTTAAAGGTAGCACTCAAGCAATTTACTTTGGAATGGCGGAGAAATACCATGTAGTAGGTAGGTATGGTGGACACAAATGGCATAGTGGTTGGCTCAAGGATTTTGGATGCATGAGAAGTATTCCCTCTCGATACAAGGTTTAGGCTAGCAAGGTTATTTGAAGCAAACTCAAGGATGAACCGGTGCAGCAAAACTCACATAAAAGACATATTGTAAACATTATAAGACTCTACACCGTCTTCCTTGTTGTTCAAAACTCAATACTAGAATTATCTAGACCTTAGAGAGACCAAATATGCAAATCAAATTTTAGCAAGCTCTATGTATTTCTTCATTAATGGGTGCAAAGTATATGATGCAAGAGCTTAAACATGAGCACAACAATTTCCAAGTATCACATTATCCAAGACATTTTAGAATTACTACATGTAGCATTTTCCAATTCCAACCATATAACAATTTAACGAAGAAGAAACTTCGCCATGAACATTATGAGTAAAGCCTAAGGACATATTTGTCCATATGCAACAGCGGAGCGTGTCTCTCTCCCACAAAGTGAATGCTAGGATCCATTTTGTTCAAACAAAAACAAAAACAAAAACAAACCGACGCTCCAAGTAAAGAACACAAGATGTGACTGAATAAAAATATAGTTTCAGGAGGAACCTGATGATGTTGTCGATGAAGAAGGGGATGCCTTGGGCATCCCAAGCTTAGACGCTTGAGTCTTCTTAAAATATGCAGGGATGAACCACGGGGGCATCCCCAAGCTTAGAGCTTTCACTCCTCTTGATCATAGTATATCATACTCCTCTCTTGACCCTTGAAAACTTCCTTCACACCAAACTTCAAGCAAACTCATTAGAGGGTTAGTGCACAATTAATAATTCACATATTCAGAGGTGACACAATCATTCTTTACACTTCTGGACATTGCATAAAGCTACTGGACATTAATGGATCAAAGAAATTCATCCAACATAGCAAAAGAGGCAATGCGAAATAAAAGGCAGAATCTGTCAAAAACAAAACAGTCCGTAAAGACAAATTTTAAAGTGGCACCAGACTTGCTCAAATGGAAAAACTCAAAACTAATGAAAGTTGCGTACATATCTGAGGATCACGCTCGTAAATTGGCAGATTTTTTCGAATTTTGTACAGAGACTTGTGCCCAGATTCGTGACAGACAGCAATGCTGTTTCTGCGCAGCGATCCCAAATATAACATCAACTATGACATAGAAACTTTACTTGGCACAAAAACATGATAAGGAGAGGTTGCTACAGTAGTAAAGAACTTCCAAAACTCAAATATAAAACAAAGTACTGTAGTAAAAACATGGGTTGTCTCCCATAAGCGCTTTTCTTTAACGCCTTTCAGCTAGGCGCAGAAAGTGCAAATCAAGTAACATCGTAGAAGCATCAACATCATAACTTGTTCTAATAATAGAATCAAAAGGCAACTTCATTCTCTTTCTAGGGAAGTGTTCCATACCTTTCTTGAGAGGAAATTGATATTTAATATTACCTTCCCTCATATCAATAACAGCACCAACGGTTCGAAGAAAAGGTCTTCCCAACACAATAGGACAAGATGCATTGCATTCGATATCCAAGACAACAAAATCAACGGGGACAAGGTTATTGTTAACCATAATGCGCACATTATCAATCCTCCCCAAAGGTTTCTTTTTAACATTATCGGCAAGATTAACATCCAAATAACAATTCTTCAATGGTGGCAAGTCAAGCATATCATAAATCTTTTTAGGCATAACAGAAATACTTGCACCAAGATCACATAGAGCATTACATTCAAAGTCATTGAATTTCATTTTAATGATGGGCTCCCAACCATCTTCTAACTTTCTAGGAATAGAAGTTTCAAGTTTTAGTTTCTCTTCTCTAGCTTTTATGAGAGCATTTGTAATATGTTTTGTAAAGGCTAAATTTATAGCACTAGCATTAGGACTTTTAGCAAGTTTTTGTAAGAACTTTATAACTTCAGAGATGTGGCAATCATCAAAATCTAAATCATTATGAGCTACAGCAATGGGATCATTGTTCCCAAGGTTGGAAAAAATTTCAGCAGTTTTATCACAAGCAGTTTCAGCAGTTTTAGCAATTTCAGGCAGTTTTGTACGCTTTGCACTAGGAGTAGAAACATTGCCAACACCAATTATTTTACCATTGATAGTAGGAGGTGCAGCAACATGTGAAGAATTAACATTACTAGTGGTGGTAATAGTCCAAACTTTAGCTACATTATTCTCTTTAGCTAGTTTTTCATTTTCTTCTCTATCCCACCTAGCACGCAATTCAGCCATTAATATTATATTCTCATTAATTCTAACTTGGATGGAATTTGCTGTAGTAGTAATGTTATTATCAATATCATTATTAGGCATAACTTTCAATTTTAAAAGATTAACATCAGAGGCAAGTCTATCAACTCTAGAATTAATAATATCAATTTTATCAAGCTTTTCCTCAACAGATTTGTTAAAAGCAGTTTGTGTACTAATAAATTCTTTAAGCATAGCTTCAAGACCAGAGGGTACACTCCTATTATTGTTGTAAGAATTCCCATAAGAATTACCATAACCATTACCATTAGCAGAAGGATATGGCCTATAGTTATTACCGGAGTTGTTCCTATAAGCATTGTTGTTGAAATTATTATTTTTAATGAAATTCACATCAACATTTTCTTCTTGAGCAACCAATGAAGCTAAAGGAACATTATTTGGATCAACATTAGATCTACCATTCACAAGCATAGACATAATCACGTCAATCTTATCACTCAAGGAAGAGGTTTCTTCAACAGAATTTACCTTCTTACCTTGTGGAGCTCTTTCCGTGTGCCATTCAGAGTAATTTATCATCATATCATCAAGAAGCTTTGTAGCCCCCCAAAGTGATGGACATAAAGGTACCTCCAGCAGCTGAATCCAATAAATTCCGTGAAGAAAAAATTAGTCCTGCATAGAAGGTTTGGATGATCATCCAAGTAGTCATCCATGGGTTGGGCAATTCTTTACCAAAGTTTTCATTCTCTCCCATGCTTGAGCAACATGTTCAGTATCTAATTGCTTAAAATTCATTATGCTACTTCTCAAAGATATAATTTTAGCGGGAGGATAATATCTACCAATAAAAGCATCCTTACATTTAGTCCATGAATCAACACTATTCTTAGGCAAAGATAGCAACCAATCTTTAGCTCTTCCTCTTAATGAGAAAGGAAACACTTTCAATTTAATAATATCACCATATACATCCTTATACTTTTGCATTTCACAAAGTTCAACAAAATTATTAAGATGGGCAGCAGCATCATCGAACTAACACCAGAAAATTGATCTCTCATAACAAGGTTCAGTAAAGCAGGTTTAATTTCAAAGAATTCTGTTGTAGTAGCAGGTGGAGCAATAGGTGTGCATAGGAAATCATTATTATTTGCGTTTGTGAAGTCACACAACTTAGTATTTTCAGGGGTATTCATTTTAGCAACGGTAAATAAAGCAAACTAGATAAAGTAAATGCAAGTAACTAATTGTTTGTGTGTTTTTGATATGGAGAGCAAGACGGTAAATAAAGTAAAACTAGCAACTATTTTTTGTGTGTTTTGTTTAGGTGCAGCAAACAAAGTAGTAAATAAAATAAAGCAAGACAAAAACAAAGTAAAGAGATTGAGAAGTGGAGACTCCCCTTGCAGCGTATCTTGATCTCCCCGGCAACGCGCCAGAAATTTAGCTTGATACGCGTAGATGCACACGTCCGTTGGGAACCCCAAGTGGAAGGTATGATGCGTATAGAAGCAAGTTTCCCATGAAACCAAGGTTTAATCGAACCAGTAGGAGCCAAGAAGCACGTTGAAGGTTGATGGTGGCGAAATGTGATGCGGCGCAACAACAGGGATTCCGGCGCCAACGTGGAACCTGCACAACACACCAAAGTACTTTGCCCCAACGAAAGTGAGGTTGTCAATCTCACGGCTTGCTGTAACAAAGGATTAACCGTATTGTGGAAGATGATTGTTTGAAAACAGTAAAACAAGTATTGCAGTAGATTGTATGCGATGTAAAGAATAGGACCGGGGTCCACAGTTCACTAGAGGTGTCTCTCCCATAAGATAAAAGCATGTTGGGTGAACAAATTACAGTCGGACAATTGACAAATAGAGAAAGGCATAACAATGCATATACATGATATGATAAATATAGTGAGATTTAATTGGGCATTACGACAAAGTACATAGACCGCCATCCAACCGCATCTATGCCTAAAAAGTCCACCTTCAGGTTATCATCCGAACCCCTTCAGTATTAAATTGCAAAGCAACAGACAATTGCATTAAGTATGGTGTGTAATGTAATCAACAACTACATCCTTAGACATAGCATCAATGTTTTATCCCTAGTGGCAACAGCACAACACAACCTTAGAACCTACTGTCACGATCCCAGGTATCAATGAAGGCATGAACCCACTATCGAGCATAAATACTCCCTCTTGGAGTTAAGAGCAAAAACTTGGCCATAGCCTCTACTAATAACGGAGAGCATGCAAGATCATAAACAACACATAAACAATAGATTGATAATCACCATAACATAGCATTCTCTATTCATCGGATCCCGACAAACACAACATATAGTATTACAGATAGATGATCTTGATCATGTTAGGCAGCTCACAAGATCCAACAATGAAGCACAATTAGGAGAAGACGACCATCTAGCTACGCTATGGACCCATAGTCCAGGGGTGAACTACTCACTCATCACTCCGAGGCGACCATGGCGGTGTAGAGTCCTCCGGGAGATGAATCCCTCTCCGGCAGGGTGCCGGAGGCGATCTCCCGAATCCCCCGAGATGGGATTCGCGGCGGCGGCGTCTCGGAAGGTTTTCCGTATCTTGGCTCTCTGGGGGTTTCGACGGAGGCTATTTGTAGGCGGAAGGGCAGGTCAAGAGGCGGCACGAGGCCCACACCATAGGTCGGCGCGGCCAGGGCCGGGCCGCGCCGCCCTGTGGTGTCGCCACCTCGTGGCCCCACTTCGACTCTCATTCGGTCTGGAAGCTTCGTGCAAAAATAGGACCCGGGCGTTGATTTCGTCCAATTCCGAGAATATTTCGTTACTAGGATTTCTGAAACCAAAAACAGCAGAAGCAACTGGCTCTTCGGCATCTTGTTAATAGGTTAGTTCCAGAAAATGCGTAAATACGACATATAATGTGCATAAAACATGTAGATATCATCAATAATGTAGCATGGAACATAAGAAATTATCGATACGTTGGAGACGTATCAAGCACCACCTCCAAGCTCCAGCTCCCTTGCAGTCCGCCGATGTACCATCACGAGGTCCCTCGCTGCTCAACCTCTCGGGGCAGGCCGGCGTGTCCAGGAGCTCCGCCTCGACATCATCCTCCTACTTATTTATGGAATCTAGCCGGGACTGACGAAATAGAGCGAATCGTCTTCACATCCGGCTGAACAGGGCCACCGTCGGTTCCCTCAATCCGGCGCTTCCCCGACGCCTCTAAGCATCCTCCCACGATCTCGGTGAGTCCAGGAGCTCCGCCTCACCGTCATCCTCCTGCTCCTTGAAGGAATCGAGTCATAACTGACGGAATCGAGCGAAAAGGGGAAGTGGACGGGCATGGCGATTGGAGGTCAATTACCATCTCCCCGCCCGGCCCATGATCCATGTGGATGACCAGAGCGGAGATACGTCGTCTTCTTCGCCAGGATAGGCAAGGGCTCCGGCGGGCGGAGGAAGGCGGAGATGCTGTCCGGCCCGTGCTCCATCTTCCCTGAATCAGTGGTTTCATCTTGGTAGGATAAGGAGTTGTTTTGTTAGTTGCGTTTTCTTTGTTCCGCGCGCAGGTTTTTTTTTCAAGATTGCGTTGAGATAAATCATCTTGGTAGGATAAAGATGTGGGAGGGTATTATTGTCCATCCTAAAAATGTGACACCAGGCATTCACCAGTTTGCTCTTAATAGTAGAGATAACTCGAATATGAATACTGGCGCATATAATTAAATAACAATTCAAATTTAAATTTCCAAATGTTAAGTTTTCAATTCATTTTCAGATTTTTTGGTACATCCTAAATGCCCCTACCCCCCCCCCCTACAAAATGTCTAACTCACCTTCAGCCACCTTTCATGGATTGGCGCGGGGTCGGTGTGACTCCCCTCTCTGTCTGTGAGGCGCTACCTTTGGGTAATGTATGGCCTACAATGTCACGAATTAGGTGATGCATAGTCTTCTAGTCAGCTTGTTCGTGTATTGGATTGAAAGAGTTCCCACTGAATTAAAATCAAGATTGTGTCCTTGATCACTTGCATCCACCACCACCACAATCATGTATTGCATGATAATACAAGCACCCATGACGTGCGCCAATTTATATTGTGACGATGTTTTAAATGGGCAATCAATAGTTGTCCAACGAGTTTGGAGCACTCCAAATACAGGTCCACATCCTTCCTCGCCCTTTTATGCATCTTGGGATAGATAAATTGATCCATGTCACCTTTACCATATAATCATATACTTTGATGTCTTCATTATATTGTATATATGTATGGAAAAAGTGTAAATGAACCTACCTTACAAAGAAAATGGGGAGGGCGACTGAGTAAGATAAGTAATTAACTCTATTTTTATAATTGGTGTTACAAGAAAGAAACGAATCTAGTGTAAGATGTGCATGGAGGTGGAGGTTCAATGTTCGGGTATGTACTTGCAGACGAGAACGGTGGCGATCGAAGAATTAAAATAAATGAAGAATTTGGACGGATATGAAGTTTTCATATAAAGAATGTTTTATTTCAAGATAATTAATTAACACCATTTTGTAATTGTAGATCATACTTGGTTCGAAGTACACATTTGAGGCATACACATTTTGGAAAAAAAAATCCAGGATTCATCTAATTAAACACTATCCTCCATTTTTTTAAAGGTCGATTACCATCTATTTTACCCATGTTTTGGTGATTCACTTGACCCAGTTTAATGCACTTCAGCTAGCACGTGCTGGCACGCTACATTACGGGTGTGTTTGGTAGCCCGGGGCTACTCAGATTCTCCATCTCTCCTCAACTATGCTCACCTCAACTATGCTGAGTTGAGATTTTTGCTTTGTTTGGCAGACCGGGTGTGTTGGGAGTCTCTGAGTAGAGAAGCTGTTTGGTGGTCATGTATGAGTAGAGCCAGGCCACACAAAAATGAAAAGCAATCGGGTCCCTAAATACAAGATATAAAAGCAATCAGGTCCCTGGAACAAAAAATCTCATCATCCCTGTGCAATCGGGTCGCTGTGGAGCCGCGGGAGGCCGTGGTGGCGGCGGCACGAGGCCGCGGCGGCGACGCGCGAGGGCGTGGCGGTGGCCCGTGGAGGCGGCAGCACGAGGGCGGCGCGAATCCCCGGCGGCGGCGCGAGTCCCTGGCGGCAGCGCGAGACCGTGGCGGCAGCGCGGGAGGGTGTGGCTGGCGGCGGCGTGAGGAGGCGGCGGCTGCTGGGAGGGCGAGGAGAGGAGACTGGGGGAGAATGGCGTGCGGGGTGGGGGTCTGGGGGGGTGCCGGGCCAGTGCTACAGTGTTTTGCGGGATAGGCTCATCCCGGATGAGTAGCGAAGCTCGATTTGGGCTTCGCTCCTCGTCCCGGCTCTGGGCTCTTTTTCGTATCAACTCAGCAGTGTGGAGATGGCACGAGCCGGGCTAACAAACACTGGATCTACTCAGAATCTCGGTTGGGAGGAGAATTTCTGAGCAGCCCCGGGCTACCAAACACACCCTACATCGCCTCCATCTACATGGATCCACCACCAGCACCGCGCGGTAGTTCGTACAGTACAGATCATAGAATAACGCCCACATAATGATTGGGTTCCTACAAAACTAGTGGTAGATTATCAACTCCCGATCAACAATGATGCAGCACATCATGCTGAAGTCAAGACGTCTCCTTAGTTTGCAGCACATCATGCTAACCAAACATTTTGTTTGATTCCGCGCGTTGACATGATTGCTCTCTGATGATGCTAATGGCAGTGCCCCACAAGCCACAAGCGAGATAGAAGCAGTAGCTCTTCTCCTCTTTGGATACTCGCAAGTCTATTTCTCATATCTATTAGGATAAAATTTGTGTATTTGGTTGCTCGTCCTGTTTTTAAATCTTACCTTGCACATTTTTAAAGCATCTTTTGCATGCACGCAAAGGCACGCTCGAGTTCACCATTTCCAGCAAGTCAAGCTTTGCACTTGTGAAAAGGGGAACATATGTGCCTCGCCCGTGCAAGCTCGGAGATGGCGCGATCTCGCGCGCATCCTCGAAAAGTTAATGGGAGAAATTCCGTCACCTCCCACTGCTTCGAAGACTTTATATTACCGCTCCGCTCACCGAGAAGTTCACAACATCATTTCCCCCCATTCGAGCTCTCCGTCCTGGCGTGGAGCTTCACCAACGAGTAGGTAAGCGGCGACATCTACCCCGGTAGCTCCTGGACGACGGGGGGCAAGCGGTCCTCTGCATATTCTCCAAACTCGTAGAGATCTTTGAGCATGTTCTAGATCTGAGTGGAGTAATCGGTAGATATGTGCACGAATGTTGCTTGGTGCTACTGATTGATGTGCGTGATGTTGTGTATAGCTTCTCAATCTTGCTTAATCTTGTCCAAATCTAGCTCAATCTAGATGTCGATGTTATACATCTAGGTGTACTGTGGTTGGTTAAACTTGGTTTAGATTTCATGCATTAAAATTTTGTAATTCTAACTGACCTCTACTTAGGCATATACCTCAGAGGAGTTTGAGCAGACCCTCGTCGATACACAATAGATGCCATCCAGTGTCGTCGATGAGCAGGATCGAGATGCTCGACCGAACAGGGCCCCCAAATTTAGGTTGGTTAAAATGGTTGCTTGCATATGTGTAATTTATTTCAATCCCATAATATGTTTTGTAGTGATAGAACTGTTGACGTGTATAAGTAGATTGCCTAGCCCTTTCCATCAGTTCAGACTTTTGGTTCAAGTGGCTAGTGCATGAACCTTAACATGGTATCAGAGCCCCAGGTCTCGAGTTTAAATTCTGTCTTTCACAATTTATTCTAAAATTCCCAATTTATTCTCCTGGCGCTGTCTCTTTGCCTCTCTACACGTGTTGACTTGTCTTCTCGTCTTCCCGTCACACGTGAGAGGGGGTGTTGACGTGTATAAGTAGATTGCCTAGCCTTTTCCATCAGTTCGAACTTTTGGTTCAAGTGGCTAGAGCATGAACCTTAACAAGAACCATATTATTCTGTATCAAAAAAATTTAGTTTCTTATGTGGACATTTTAAAAGCAATAAAGATTATTCTCTTGCATTTGTGAGAGCCATCGCGCTAGTTTCTTACTATATATCTTAATCGAGAGAGATTTTCTTAAGTCTTAGTCATCTGTGAAAAGTGTAACTATAATTCAGCTCGACTTTCACTTTTTCGACAGTTTGTGGGTGACCGAGACTTGAGAAATTCCGAGGTGAGACATAGCAAATCCAAAAGAAAAAAAATAGACAACATGGTATGCAAATAACTTTGCAAACTCCATTACCCTCCAATTTATCCACGTTTTGGTGATTCGCTCATTTTATCCAGTTTAATGCACTCGAGCTAGCACGCGCTGGCATGCGTACATTGCATCGCTTCCAATCCTCTATCTCTACATGGATCCACCACCACCACCGGCGCGTGGTCGTTGGTACAGTACAGATCACAAATAACGCCCAGATAATGATGGCGTTCCTAATTGCTTCTCCTACAAAACTAGTGGCAGATTATCAACTCCCGATCAACAATATGATGCCGCCCATCATCATGCTAAAGTCAGGACGTGTACGTACATGCGCAACTTGCGAGTTGCGACCGTCCCTTTATTTTGAAGCCGATCGAAAAGCAGGTAGGAATGGGCTAACCAAACTTTTTGTTTGATACCGCGCGTTGACATGATTGCTCTCTGACGACGCTAATGCAGGGATAGAAGCAGTAGCTCTTCTGGTAGCTTGGGACGTTCAAACTCGCGACTGGCCGATCTGACAAAAAGTAAAAGCGAAAGCGGAAGCCAAGCAATCATCGCCGCTCCCGTCTTTTTCAGGTTCAGAATCCATGGGAACCAGCTCGATCGCTTTTCCCGCCGTCCCGATCCGAAGATAAACCACACAGGTTATGTATGCTGCCTCCGTTTCTTGACGTGGATGTGCGATTTAGCACTGTCTAATGCTGCTGTAAACGTTGTCAGTCGTACTTGGCAGCAGGATTTTCCACTTATTTAGCTACGGCCAATGCAGAGCTTTACCGCTTTTGACTTCTAAAAAGACATGTTAGGGCAGTAGTTGAGCATGTGATGTGAAGAATGTCACGTTCACGTGGTTAACTGAATATATTAATTCTGCTTTGGTTTGAACAATAGTTTCTTAGTGTGATCGGATCACCTAAGTACAAAACTAACATGTTCGTTCTTGGCATCTTCCAATGCTTTCATATAAGCTATAGAAAAATCCCGTTTAAAAAAACCTATAAAAAAGAATGCAACTACCTTACCCGCTGCCTGGAATCCTTTCCATTGTGTGAACAAACCCGACGCATTTTTTTTCTCTTTGCGGAGATGATTCGCAGAACTAAGAGTTCGCAAAATTGTTAGCTATATGGATCTATAGCGGTCGCACATGTCACTTGAAATACAGTTTTACAAATCGTTGTTTCCCTCGCAGAAAAACAAATAAAAGTTGAAAACAATTAAACTATATCGACTAATTTTGGGGAGAATCAGCCACTCGCTTCGTCATCATGTCCACCCCTGAGACTATTGCTCTATCACTCTCTCATATGGACTTCATCAATGACTCTACTCCATCATCCTACCACTCCTCACCTCCTCCCTCACCCTCCTATCTTGGGGTTGCCATCCCCTGCCCTAGACTATGGTCTGCAGTGGTTGCACCACTCATGCGTGGTTGAGCTCGATTTTGTGTCACCAAGCTCCGAGAGACGCCGTGATTGTGATGAATGAGTAGGGGTAGCCAGATTTGGCTTTGATGGGGCTCATGGTGAGCTAGATGCGTCGCTAGCGAGGTCGATGGCCAGTAGAAAGGTTAGTGATTTATCAATTTTTTGATGTTTCATATAATATTTTGACATGTTGTAACCTTGTGTATGTTTTGTTGCAAGCACGTGAGTGGTATGTTGCGACACCTCTATTTGTTTGTCGTAGCTATTGCTACTCATGCTTCAATTCATATCATAGCAAATGTTCTTTTATGTTGCATACCAACAATCATTAGTGGAGCCTGATTTACGAGACTAGGTGAACAAAGTCTAAAATTAGTATGGAATTTTCTTATTAGGCTATCTATGATTGAGTTTTTGTAGTCCTAGGAGGAATTAGGACAGGTAATGGGTGTGCCGTTTACGTCTCTACACCCACGCCCCGTTGTGGCTCCGTTGCAGACAACGAAGATTTTTCTCAAGGATTTGATGCACTAGTGGAGATTTTATCGCATATACATAAATATTTGTTGTAGGTGTATGTTTGAAATGCTACTATGTTTTTTTGCATGCTTTTAACATACCGTCCAAATTAAACATTTTGCATGAAATGGTTACGCAGCTGGATGCCCAAGGATCTTGACTTTAGCTAGAAAATATGAGATATGCCGGCTTTGGGGCCATTGATTTCTGCCATTTTTAGTTGGCCAGATCTAGAGCGGGCCATACAAAATACTTCATCTTTTCCAATAAATATGTCTTATAAATTTAGTCAAAAAATGGCATCTTACAAGTTTGATCAATTTCATAGACAAATATACGAACACTTACGATGCCAAATCAATATTATTAGATTCACCGAAAAAAAAATCCTCTTTTTCTAATCTATTTATTTTATGGGTGTTTATACTATCCTCTTTACGTTTGGTCAAACTTAGTAAGCTTAGAATAAATTTATAGGGTGTGAGTACTTCTCCGAGAACTAAGCTAGTTCTTAGTTAGGTGATGTCATCAGATTTTAGTTGCGACACACGTTGCAACTGATGAGCATCACGAATCATGAACCAATCCAGAGCTCCGAGCTAGTTGCAACCATGTTGCAACTCATAATTAGTATGAATCACGAGGCAATCCAACATGTTAGATTTTTTTTTGTCTCGGTTGCCATCCTATTTACGGTTAGTAAAATCTCAGTTGCAACTCATTTTAGCATGAATGAAGATGCAATCTATGGCTTAGAAGTCGGTAGAGAGCTAAGTCATTTCTCGGTCGACTGAGAACTTGTAAAATCGGAATTAGTAAATCTTGTAAAATTGCAATTGGGCAAGAAGATAACGAGGGAAACACAGATGACATTACATGTGTTAGGCTTCATGCACTAACCATGAAAAGAGCTGGGCAATCCACTTATACAATTGAACACCTCCTCACGTGTGACGCGAAGACAAGTCACCACATGCAAACATATGTGTATGGCTCTAGAGGCCAGTACACAGACACCAGGGGAATAACAACAATTTGTAGAAAAAATTGTAAAAACCAGGACTCGAACTCGAGACCATGGCCCTGATACCATGTTAAGCTCCATGCACTAGCAAATTTTTTTATGAAAAAGTTGATGATATTAAGCAAGATTCTTACAGAATGATCTAGAAAAAGGAAAAAAAAATACAAAGAGGCCCGTCTGGATCTCAACGACATTGACGAAGAACAAGATGCTCTGTCGATGATGGGGATATGCCCATAGGGGGTCTGTCACCAGTCTCACTCGCCATGCCGAAGGAGGCCCAAGGAGAGTTCCAGTCGACATGGGCGACTGGGCCCCGGGCCCCTGATGCGACTGGGCTGAAGCCTTCAGGAGGGGCGACTGGGCTGGAGACCCAAGCGACTAGGTGAACTCCCACTCAAAACAATATCCCTCGCATTGTCTTAGTGATCACACAAACCAAATCCACTACACCAAGTCCGATCATCACGAGACAAGATGTAACTTCAAAAGCGAACACTCAAAGTGTTCATCATATCAATCATATGACTCATGCTCTACCTTTCGGTATCCCGTGTTCCGAGACCATGTCTGTACATGCTAGGCTCATCAAGTCAACCTTAGTATCCGCGTGTGCAAAACTGGCTTGCACCCGTTGTATGCACATGTAGAATCTATCACACCCGATCATCACGTGATGCTTCGAAACGACAAGTCTTAGCAACGGTGCATACTAAGGATGAACACTTTATTATCTTGATATTTAGTGAGAGGGATCATCTTATCATGCTACCATCGCGATCTAAGAAATATAAGATGCATAAAAGGATTAAAATCACATGCAATTCATATGTGATATGATATGACCCCTTTGTCTTTGCGCCTTTGATCTTCATCTCCAAAGCACGGACATGATCCTCCATCATCAACGGGCATGATATCCATCATCGTCGGCGTAGCGTCAAGGTCAATGGCACCGTCTTCATGATTGTTCTCCATGTAGCAACTATTACAACTACTTTGAAATAATACTCAACATGAAATTTAAAGACAACCATAAGGCTCCTGCCGGTTGCCACAATACAATAATGATCATCTCATACATATTCATCATCACATCATGGCCATATCACATCACCAAAGCCTGCAAAAACAAGTTAGACGCATCTAATTTGGTTTGCATATTTTACGTGGTTTGGGGTTTTCGAGTAAGATCCAATCTACCTACGAACATGAACCACAACGGTAATACTAGTGTTGTCAATAGAAAGAGTAAATTAGATCTTCACTATAGTGGGAGAGATAGACACCCGCAAAGCCATTTTTGCAATACAAGTTGCATGTCGAGCGTGGAGCAAATCTCATGAACGCGGTCATGTAAAGTTAGCCCGAGCCGCTTCACCCCACTATGCCGCAAGATGCAAAGTACACAAACTAAAGACAACAAAGCATCAAAGCCCACAAAACAATTGTGTTCTACTCGTGCAACCAATCTATGCATAGACACGGCTCTGATACCACTGATGGGATTCGTAGCATAGAAAACAAAAAAATTCCTACCGCAAGAACGAAACACAAGCCAAGATCTAATCTAGTAGACGGTAGCAACGAGAAGATCTAACCCTCGAAGATCGCAAACCTTAACGAGATTAGATCTCGTGGTGGATGTAGTCGATCACTTGCCGCTTGCAAAAGCGCGTAGAAGATCTTGACGGTGCCACAATCGGGCAGCACCTCCGTACTCGGTCACACGTTCGGTGTTGATGACGACGTCCTCCTCCCCGTTCCGGCGGGCGGAAGTAGTAGATCCTCCTCGGATCCGGCAGCACGACGGCGTGGTGGCGGTGGTGGTGGAGAACTCCGGCAGGGCTTCGCCTATGCACTGCGGGAGTAGTATGCGGAGGAGGGGCGGCCAGGGTTTGGGGAGAGGGGGGTCTTGGTCGCCGGCCACTAAGGGGTGCGGCCAAGATGTCTTTGGTGTGCCGGCCCCCTCCCCTTGCTCCTCATTATATAGGTGGAAACCCCAATAGTTTGACTCCAAGTCTTCGAATAAGACCCCAACTCAAAACTTCCCCTAAGGACGAAACCTACCCAAGGTGGGACTCCTACTCAAGGTGGGACTCCCACCCCTTCCTTGGGGGGCGGCCACCATGGGGTGGAGTCCACCGGGACTCCTCCTCCCTTAGGCTGGCCGGCCATGCTAGGTGGAGTCCCTCCGGGACTCCACCTTCCATGGTGATTCCTTCCGGACTTTTCTAGAACCTTTTAGAACATTCCATAATTTCACCGGATCATTTCCAAACTTGCAAAGTGACTTCCTATATATGAATCTTATTCTCCGGACCATTCCGGACCTCCTCTTGATGTGCTGGATCTCATCCAAGACTCCGAACAAAACTTCAAACTCCATTCCAAATTCCATATCTACTTAAACGACATCAAACCTTAAGTGTGTCACCCTACGGTTCGTGAATTATGCAGACATGGTTGAGAATTTTCTCTGGCCAATAACCAATAGTGGGATCTGGAGATCCATAATGGCTCCACATATTCAACGATGACTTAGTGATCGAATAAACCATTTACATACGATACCGATTCCCTTTGTCACGCGATATTTTACTTGTCCGAGGTTTGATCATCGGTATCTCTATACCTTGTTCAACCTCATCTCCAACAAGTACTCTTTACTCATACCGTGGTATGTCATCTCTTATGAACCATTCATATGCTTGCAAGCTAATCAGACGACATTCCACCGAGAGGCCCAGAGTATATATATCCGTCATCGGGATGGACAATATCCCACTCTTGATCCATATGCCTCAACTCATACTTTCCGAATACTTAATCCCACCTTTATAACCACCCATTTACGCAGTGGCGTTTGATATAATCAAAGTACCCTTCCGGTATAAGTGATTTACATGATCTCATGGTCGAAGGACTAGGTAACTATGTATCGGAAGCTAATAGCAAATAGAACTTAATGACATGATCATATGCTACGCTTAATTGGGTGTGTCCATTACATCATTCATTTAATGGATTTCTATTTTCGTGCCCTCGGGTCCTTAGTTGTGCTCAGTTTTCCCCAGCTCCTTAGTTTTTCCTCAGTTTTACCCAAACGTTTGTCTGAAACCAACACACGTGATGTAACGGCCGGTTGCCCGACGGTTGACCGTTATCTTCGACTAGTGGGGCCACGTAGAGCCCGCAAAGACATGTCAGACCATCCATCTTTGTTTGACCGTAAGCATCGCTGTATCCCTGACCAAAACGCGAACGAGTGGGGCTTCGGTATATCAAATGACAAGTGGGGCCATGATGCTGATACAAGGGGCAATACACGGGTAGGATTAGATTTTTAAACGGAGCTCTACAGCGATGGCACGGAGGAGGTGGCATGCGGGGTGCCGAGATGAGATCGACGTCCACAAAGAACTGCATGAGGCGAGACCAGACGCATTAGATAGATATGAACTAGACGCGTTTAACCATGCAAAGAAGAGAAGAAATGGTCGACGACATCGACGACCACCTCAAAACTTTGACCGTGTCGGACACGAACGCGAGCAATGTAGAGAAAACTAGTGTCTCTCCTTTCTGGCGTGTATAGGTGGGTGCTAGGAGAGTGTGGTGGCGAAGGGAAAGACCTCACGGCGGTCTGTGGCGTCCAGCATAGCGGCGTGGCCGTGCCCACAGCGGCGTGCATGCATGTTCGGCATTGGCATCGGCATGTACGTTCGGCATTGGCCTCGCGGTATCTCTGGTGTGTCGTGATCGAATGAGGGGACGGGATTGAGGGTGCATCCCGACGTTGACCTAGCAGTGGCGGCGAGCATTCGTTCCGACCATGCCGATATCGGCATCGACATCGTTTGGAGGCTGTGGTGCTCGAATCAAGTTGGGATTTGTTTCTTGTAGACCAAAATGAATTTGAAACAAGTTTCATGTTGAAGGTTAGGTAACGAAAGTTTGTAACTATCCCAAAATTATACTAGCGCCATGGTGAGGTTCTTTTTGATAGAGCTATACGGTTGGGCAAACTTTTTTGACACTTTTTAGATAGGGTTCCTTGTTGTTACACGTATGGCATCATGTATGGAAAATTTGGGGTCATTTGGAGATGTTCGAAAAAATCACTTTGCTTAAGCGCATGCCGTTTCGTCTCGCTGAAACCAGCTTTTCTAACAAGGTGATTTTTTCTACCTTCTCTAAATAACCTCAAATTTCATACAGCTGATCTTCTATACATAGATACATAGATTGTTTCGTTTTTACATTTTTCGAACTTTTTATTTCCCTTTATAATACCCAATTGATTTTCAGGTCAAAACCTCGAAAAACAGCATCATGTATAGCATCATTTTCACCCTAAATTTCAAATTTTCTGAAACTTTCCCTTTTAGATATTTCTTGTTGTTATAGGTATGCCATCATGTATGCCAAACTTGGTTAGGTCTCACTGAAACCAGCTTTTGTAACAAATTAGGTTTTTTCTGCCTTCTCTAAATGACCTAAAAAATCATACGTGATAGGTTTATCATTCTATACAAAGATAGATGGTTTATCATTTTTTGCGTGAAAAGTAATGGCTACAACAAATTGTTGATGGTTTATCATTTTTTTGCGTGAAAAGTAATGGCAACAACAAATCGGTGATGCATGGTTTATCATATTTTTTGCGTGAAAAGTAATGGCAACAACAAATTGTTGATGGTTTATCATTTTTTGCGTGAAAAGTAATGGCTACAACAAATTGTTGATGGTTTATCATTTTTTGCGTGAAAAGTAATGGCTACAACAAATTGTTTATGGTTTATCATTTTTGCGTGAAAAGTAATGGCAACAACAAATCGGTGATGGTTTATCATTTTTTTTTGCGTCAAAAGTAATGGCTACAACAAATTGTTGATGGTTTATCATTTTTTTGCGTGAAAAGTAATGGCTACAACAAATTGTTGATGGTTTATCATCTTTTTGCGTGAAAAGTAATGGCAACAACAAATCGCTGATGGTTTATCATTTTTTGCGTGAAAAGTAATGGTAACAACAAATCGGTGATGGTTTATCATTTTTTGCGTGAAAAATAACGCCTAAAAGAGTTTATAATTTTTAGCGCGTGAAAAATAATACAGAAAACCGCCCTTCAGCATACTTAGAGGGTGGAAGCTAATTAACCGCCAACAGAGAGAGAGAGAGGGGTTATCCTGCCCGTTCCCTATATCATACGATCAACGGTCGGCGGACACGATCCGCGTGACATGGGCTAGACCAATCAGGGCGATGATGCACGTCTGCAAGAATTTGTGAAGAGAGAGGGCAAAACTGAGTACTATCAAGAAACCAAGGGCACCTGAGTAGTAAATAGACTAAGGGATTCAAATATGAGATTTAAAAAATGGAAAATGCGTGTTTTGTACAATCAAACCCATCTTGGCCTACCTCAAACTATTTGCAATACCAATATACATCAGTGTGAGAATTGTGGCCTCATTTAGACAAAGTATGATTTGGGGGAAGCTGTTTTGGGAAGGGCTTATTGTGGAAAACCATGCACCTTCATAGCTACTAGGTGATTTGAGAAATGGCAATTTGTGGTAAAACTTGATTTATCTATGATTTGAGAAGTGGCAATTTGTGGTAAAGACTCCATGAGTAAGTGCCACTCTTTTTAATTTTTTTGCACATTAAATGACTCATTTAACTAGTTAATCCCATTTGTTGACTCTCTGTTGACCAGCCACTTGAGGGTAAAACTGAGTATATTGCACTAGCCAGTATTAGCACTCGAGGGGAAAATTGAGCACACAAAAAATGCTAGTATAAGACTCGAGGGTATACCTGAGTATATCTAAATTTCCAGGGTTAGACTCGAGGACACGTTGTTGACGCGGGTCGCGGTGGAGAAGTCGAGACGTGCAATCGTGGACGCGTGTCGCGTTGCAGAAGTCCAAGACGTGCAGACGTGCACCTGTGCACGCGTAGGACGCGGGTCGCATTAACCACCCCTCGCCTTTATAGATGCCTCCTCGCACTCTCTCTGTCACTCTCACTCGCTCACGCATCGCCAACTCTCTCACGTCCCATCATCTTCTCCAAAGCAAAAACCCTCTCCCTCTCCCTCTTCCTCTTCCTCCGCCGGAGAGATGGACAAGGAGAATGCCAATCCCATCGTCGAGGTTGGCTCGAAGCGCGACGCCTCCATCTTCGGCGCCGTCCCCTCTACGGACGACAACGCCGCCGCCGCCGCCGTCGCCGGTGCATCGGAGGCTGCTGCCGCCGGTGGCAGTCAGATCCCGGCGGGATGGGACCCCTACGACCCCGTGCCGTACGTCCCGCCCCCGAACCCCTACGACACCTCCCTGGAGGACCCATGGAACGAGGTAACTACGGGTTGCTTCCTTTTTCTTCCCCATTCCTTTTTGAACCCTATTTTTGCTGGTGTAGATGGATCTGTAGATGGATGAGTATTGGGCTAATATTTGCGCCGATTTTATTCCATTTTGTTTTGATCACTTCTTGATTTCGTTTAAGATTTGGGGTTCGGCTGTTCGGTTAATTTATGCAAGTAATATTGGATCTAAATCAGTTAATTTATGCAAGTAATCATGGGATCTCAATCAGTTATTTTATGCACTAATCAAAAGATATCAACCGTTTAATTTTGCAAATAATCTCGAATGTGTTCAAGTTTAGATCTAGTTCAGATCTAGAATCTGTTTCTTTGCCTATGATGAATGGTTGGGCACAAATTTTTACAGGGAGGGTTCAGCGAACCATTGCTGTGTACAAATCTGTTGTGCATGAGCTTTAGTTCGCTAACACCTTCCCTGTAGATATATAATCATGTCCACTCTAACTGAGGCTGACTCTGTTTTTCTTAACTTTGTTATCATGTACGTTAGTCATCGTTGCAACTCATTCACTAGTTTCTGTTTGATATGGATCAGATGTCTGGCAGCGACGTCGGCAGCGACGAAGAGGAGGAGGACGTCAAGACTCGCCAGTGCTGCGGAGGCTGCAGGTCGGCCAGTACATCTCCTACTTCGCCAAGGAGGTGTACAGGTGCCCCTTCTGCACCAGGAGACTCGGCGCCACGGACTTCAACTGCCTCGTCACGCATGCTGAGAACATCAGCAACACCTTCCCCAAAGTCGGCACGACGGTGAACGTCCACTCCTTCCGCGCCAAGCACAGGGCGCTCGGGATGCACCTCCGCAGCTTGCAGCGGGTGGAGATCTCCGCCGGGCGCATGCCTCCGCTCAAGCCCAAGGCTCCCAAGGGGAGCAAGAGCAACAAGTGGAGGCAGAGCCAGATGGGGTAGGAGGAGTCCTGGACGTGTGCTGCTGCTGCCTCCTAGTTTGTTGTTGGGATCCCTTTGTTGTTAGCTAGGGATCCCTTGTTGTTATGTTAGTATGATGGTGTTGTGAAGAACATGTTACTATGTTGGCTGCTGTGTATGCAGCCTATTATCTATCCATATTATCTAGGGATTATCTATCCCTAGTCTACTATATTTTGTTGGCCGTACTTAGTTTTCTTGATTTACTATGACTGTGAATTTATCGTACATTATCCTGGAGATTTGCTTCTAGATTTAACTACATACATATGGACCAGAGGGAGTACTAGATTTGCTGCCATATTGGGCAAACAACGAGGGCCAAAAGGCACAAATAATTGAAGAAAGTCAGAAATGCAAGCTTCTCTAGATTTTATACTAATTTGGTGAAAAGGACAGAGAAAGAGGGGAAAAATGTGCACTTAATAATGCCAATTTGGGGCCGAGAGAGACAGAACCCAGCTCCTGCTCACGTGCAACCAAACGCTTCTCGTCCTGTCCCACGCGGTCCCTTTCTACCAGCCCCACGCGACGCGGGCCCACACGACGCGGCCCCACAAGACGCGGCCACACACGTGACAGAACGGTCAACTAAACGGGAATCCTGCCGTCTGAGCTGCTTCTGCGGGTTTCAAACAAGGGGGGAAAACTGAGGAAAAACTAAGGAGCTGGGGAAAACTGAGTACAACTAAGGACCTGAGGGCACGAAAATAGAAATCCCTTCATTTAATGACATAACCTTGTTATTAATAACATCCAATGTTCATGATCATAAAACTATGATCATCTATTAATCAACAAGCTAGTTATACAAGAGGCTTACTAGGGACTCCTTGTTGTTTACATAACATCATTGTTTCTGTTAATACAATTATAGCATTGTATGCAGACATTTATCATAAACATAAAGATATATAATAACCACTTTATTATTGCCTCTTGGGCATATCTCCAACAGTCTCCCACTTGCACTAGAGTCAATAATCTAGATTACATTGTAAGGTACCTAACACCCATGGCATTCTGGTGTTGGTCATGCTTTGCCCTAGGGAGAGCTTTAGTCAACGGATCTGCCACATTCAGATCAGTGTGTACTTTGCAAATCTTTACTTCTCCATATTCGATGTACTCGCGAATCGAATGAAAATGCAGCTTGATATGCTTCAGCTTCTTGTGCGACCTTGGTTCTTCTGCATTGGCGACGGCACCCATGTTGTCACAATAGATGACTAGTGGGTCCAATGCACTAGGAACCACACCAAGCTCAACAATGAACCTCTTCATCCATACCGCTTCCGATGAAGCCTCCGAAGCCGCTATGTATTCCGATTCTGTTGAAGACTTCGCCACCGTGCACTGCTTGGAGCTGCACCAGCTTACTGTAGCACCATTCAATATAAACACGTACCCAGACTGAGACTTAGAGTCATCAGGATTAGTGTTCCAACTTGCATCGGTGTAACTGGTTACAACGAGCTCTTGGTCACCGCCATAACAAAGAAACATATCCTTAGTCCTTTTCAAGTACTTCAGGATATTCTTGACCGTTGTCCAGTGTTCCATTCCTGGATCACTTTGATATCTGCTGGTCAAACTAACAACATGTGCGATATCCGGTCTAGTACACGCATGGCATACATGATAGAGCCTACTGCCGAGGCATAGGGGATCTTGTTCATCCTCTCTCTTTCTTCTGCCGTAGCCGGACCTTGAGTCTTACTCAAGACCTTACCTGGCAACATCGGTAAGAACCCTTTCTTACTTTCATCCATTCTAAACTTCTTTAGAATCTTGTCCAGGTATGTACTCTGTGAAAGCCCTATTAGGCGTCTTGATCTATCTCTATAAATCTTGATTCCTAAAATGTACGCTGCTTCACCAAGGTCTTTCATTGAAAAACACTTATTCAAATAACCTTTTACACTGCTTAATAGTTCTATATCATTTCCAATCAATAATATGTCATCTACATATAATATCAGAAATGCTACAGAGCTCCCACTCACTTTCTTGTAAATACAGGCCTCTCCATGACACTGTATAAACCCGAAGTCTTTGATCACCTTATCAAAGCGTCGGTTCCAACTCCGGGATGCTTGCTTCAGTCCATAAATGGAACGCTGAAGTTTGCATACCTTGTCAGCATTTTTAGGATCGACAAAACCTTTGGGTTGTACCATATACAACTCTTCCTCAATGTCACCATTAAGCAACGCCGTTTTGACATCCATCTGCCAAATCTCATAATCGAAAAATGCAGCTATTGCTAACAAAATCCTCACAGACTTTAGCTTCGCTACAGGTGAGAAGGTCTCATCGTAGTCAACTCCTTGAATTTGTCGGAAACCCTTTGCGACAAGTCGAGCTTTATAGACAGTAACATTACCATCAGCATATGTTTTTCTCTTGAAGATCCATTTATTCTCGACAGCCTTGCGGCTATCAGGTAAGTCTACCAAAGTCCATACTTGGTTATCATACATGGATCCCATTTCGGATTTCATCGCTTCTTCATACGTCGTAGGGTCTTCATCATTGTTGTCCATAATCATGACATTTAGACAAGGATCATACCAATCAGGAGTGGTACGCTCCCTTGTCGATCTGCGAGGTTCAGTAGCTACCTCGTTCGAAGTTTCATGATCATTATCATTTGCTTCCTCTCTTATCGGTGCAGGCGGCACAGGAACATCTTCCGGTACTACGCTACTCTGATCTACGAGAGAAGGTTCAATAACCTCGTCGAGTTCTACTTTTCTTCCAGTCACTTCTTTAGTGAGAAACTCTTTCTCAAGAAAGGTTCCGTTCTTAGCAACAAAGATTTTGCCTTCAGATCTATGATACAAAGTATACCCAATAGTTTCCTCGGCCTTAGGGTATCCTGTCAACACCCGGATTTTTAAGTCCAGATGCCTATTATGCCGTACATCGCAATCCCAGGAATATTGTTGTTGCGAGACATAATAGTTGAATATCATAGAGTCATCATTTATTACAACACATAATCGTCTTACAAAGAGGGATCACATGATCCAATATTACAGTAGTAGTTGATCTATTGATCAACGAACATCACAAATAGCGGAAGCGAAGTAGTAACGGACTATCTAGTCCACAGGCCAACGCTTGACGTCAGGAGCAGTCCTAGTTGTCGTAGACGTCCTGCTGTCCATCTTCCTCGTACAGCTGTTCACCTTCATAGTCTGGCCATTTGAATAGCCAGGGATAAAGCCATGAGTACTTTTAAAGTACTCGCAAACTAATACTAGTGTAAGCATTATCAATTGTGGTAAGGGGATACTAAGCTCTAGGTTTATTTGCATAAAGCCAAGTTTATTTCATAAACATTTAGTAAAGATGCTTGAATCACTAGACTAACTCGAGTGGGAACATTAGTGTCATTCCCACAACTCTGTTGTGGTTCAATTCAAAATCACCATTCACCTTTCAAATTCAAGTCACCAGTCATATGTCACATTTTTGAAAATGGTCTGATGACGGAACAATATGGCCTTTCCAATCGTCCGTAACCGTGGACACGGCTATTCGAATAGTTCTACACTCTGCAGAGGTCGTACACTTGTGCCACAATATTTGCAATAATCCGTCAGGGTTAACTGGCCCTGATTTATCATACTCCGTATGCGGACTACCAACCATAACCTTTCACTTACATCCTCTAGTATGGCACCTCTCCCTATGAGCTTGGCCTCCCAGTGAAGACACAGTCACTGGGAACTGCAGGGCTTGGGCCGGACAATTCACCTCAATCACGTCATTTCATATCATCTCATATTTCTTTGGAGGCAGCCCTTGGCATAACCCCGATGACGCTTGTTTAGAGGGAACCCATACTAAAGCACATAAATTTCTAGTTAAGCCCTTACCCATATTGGGTATTGTGGGGGTACTTTCAAAATTGGAATGGTATCGCATCCGAACCCAACCATCCGTTTTATCTCAAAAATCACTATCTTCTCTTGGTCATATTCACCTTCAAAGTCATTCAATGGAATGAACCATCATTCCAAGGTTTCAATTTCATTTCAAAGTCACATGTTCCCATCTAGAGTAGTCAAGTTTTAATTGATTAGCGCTAGCAACTATTTCATGAGGGGTGCTAAGTATCTTGGAGCTTACTAGGCTAAGTGTGATTTTCTTGTACTACTCTATAATTCAACCAAGTGAATCATAAACCAAAAAGTAACTTTGATAAATAAAATCAAGTAAAGCTTGCAAAGTAAAAACTTTGGGATAGGTTCATAAAGTAAAATGTAATGGTGCCTTGCTCTGGTAGAGCTTTGCACAATGATGGTTAGCCAGTTTGTTAGCTTGCCAAAAAAGTAGCTTGCATTAGTCTAGCTTGCAAGAATATTAGCTTGCTGATACGTCTCCAACGTATCGATAATTTCTTATGTTCCATGCTACTTTATTGATGATACCTACATGTTTTATGCACATTATATGTCGTATTTACGCATTTTCTGGAACTAACCTATTAACAAAGAGAGCCAGTTCTGTTTCTGCTGTTTTTGGTTTCAGAAATCCTAGTAAGGAAATATTCTCGGAATTGGACGAAATCACCGCCCCGGGTCCTATTTTTGCACGAAGCTTCCAGAAGACCGAAGGGGAGTCTAAGTGGGGCCACGAGGTGGCCACACCATAGGGGCGCGGCCAGGCCCGGCGCGCCGGCCTGTGTGTGGGCCCCTCGCCGCTCTTGACCTGCCCTTTCGCCTACTTAAAGCCTCCGTCGCGAAACCCCGCACGAGAGCCACGATGGAAAACCTTCCGAGACGCCGCCGCCGAATCCCATCTCGGGATTCAGGAGATCGCCTCCGGCACCCTGCCGGAGAGGGGATTCATCTCCGGAGGACTCTTCATCGCCATGGTCGCCTCCGGAGTGATGAGTGAGTAGTTCACCCTGGACTATGGGTCCATAGCGGTAGCTAGATGGTCGTCTTCTCCTAATTGTGCTTCATTGTTGGATCTTGTGAGCTGCCTAACATGATCAAGATCATCTATATGTAATTCTATATGTTGTGTTTGTCGGGATCCGATGGATAGAGAATACTATGTTATGGTGATTATCAATCTATTGTTTATGTGTTGTTTATGATCTTGCATGCTCTCCGTTATTAGTAGAGGCTCTGGCCAAGTTTTTACTCTTAACTCCAAGAGGGAGTATTTATGCTCGATAGTGGGTTCATGCCTTCATTGACACTGGGACAGTGACAGAAAGTTCTAAGGTTGTGATGTGTTGTTGCCACTAGGGATAAAACATTGATTCTATGTCTAAGGATGTAGTTGTCGATTACATTACGCACCATACTTAATGCAATTGTCTTTGCTTAGCAACTTAATACGAATGGGGTTCGGATGATAACTTTGAAGGTGGACTTTTTAGGCATAGATGCAGTTGGATGGCGGTCTATGTACTTTGTCGTAATGCCCAATTAAATCTCACTATATTTATCATATTATGTATATGCATTGTTATGCCCTTCTCTATTTGTCAATTGCCCGACGTAATTTGTTCACCCAACATGCTTTATCTTATGGGAGAGACACCTCTAGTGAACTGTGGACCCCGGTCCTATTCTTTACATAGCATACAATCTACCGCAATTGTTCTTTCTGTTTTCTTGCAAACAATCATCTTCCACTCGATACGCTTAATCCTTTGTTACAGCAATTGGTGAGATTGACAACCTCACTGTTTCGTTGGGGCAAAGTACTTTGGTTTTGTTGTGCAGATTCCACGTTGGCGCGGAATCCCTGTTGTTGCGCCGCATCACATTTCGCCACCATCAACCTTCAACGTGCTTCTTGGCTCCTCCTGGTTCGATTAAACCTTGGTTTCTTTCTGAGGGAAAACTTGCCACTGTGCGCATCATACCTTCTTCTTGGGGTTCCCAACGGACGTGTACATTTACGCGCATCAAGCCTGTTTTCTGGCGCCGTTGCCGGGGAGATCAAGACACGCTGCAAGGGGAGTCTACACTTCTCAATCTCTTTACTTTGTTTTTGTCTTGCTTTATTTTATTTACTACTTTGTTTGCTGCACCTAAACAAAACACAAAAAAATTAGTTGCTAGTTTTACTTTATTTATTGTCTTGCTCTCTATATCAAAAACACAAAAAAATTAGTTACTTGCATTTACTTTATCTAGTTTGTTTTAATTTACCGTTGCTAAAATGAATACCCCTGAAAATACTAAGTTGTGTGACTTCACAAATGCAAATAATAATGATTTCCTATGCACACCTATTGCTCCACCTGCTACTACAGCAGAATTCTTTGAAATTAAACCTGCTTTACTGAACTTGGTTATGAGAGATCAATTTTCTGGTGTTAGTTCTGATGATGCTGCTGCCCATCTCAATAATTTTGTTGAACTTTGTGAAATGCAAAAGTATAAGGATGTAGATGGTGATATTATTAAATTCAAAGTATTTCCTTTCTCATTAAGAGGAAGAGCTAAAGATTGGTTGCTATCTTTGCCTAAGAATAGTATTGATTCATGGACTAAATGTAAGGATGCTTTTATTGGTAGATATTATCCTCCCGCTAAAATTATATCTTTGAGAAGTAGCATAATGAATTTTAAGCAATTAGATACTGAACATGTTGCTCAAGCATGGGAGAGAATGAAAACTTTGGTAAAGAATTGCCCAACCCATGGACTGACTACTTGGATGATCATCCAAACCTTCTATGCAGGACTAAATTTTTCTTCGCGGAATTTATTGGATTCAGCTGCTGGAGGTACCTTTATGTCCATTACATTGGGGGCGGCTACAAAACTTCTTGATGATATGATGATAAATTACTCCGAATGGCACACGGAAAGAGCTCCACAAGATTTTGTTGTTTTGGATATCGAATGCAATGCATCTTGTCCTATTGTGTTGGGAAGACCTTTTTTCGAACCGTTGGTGCTGTTATTGATATGAGGGAAGGTAATATTAAATATCAATTTCCTCTCAAGAAAGGTATGGAACACTTCCCTAGAAAGAGAATGAAGTTGCCTTTTGATTCTATTATTAGAACAAGTTATGATGTTGATGCTTCTACTCTCGAAGACTTGATTTGCACTTTCTGCGCCTAGCTGAAAGGCGTTAAAGAAAAGCGCTTATGGGAGACAACCCATGTTTTTACTTAGTACTTTGTTTTATATTTGAGTCTTGGAAGTTGTTTACTACTGTAGCAACCTCTCCTTATCATGTTTTTGTGCCAAGTAAAGTTTCTATGTCAAAGTTGATGTTATATTTGGGATCGCTGCGCAGAAACAGCATTGCTGTCTGTCACGAATCTGGGCACAGGTCTCTGTAGAAAATTCCAAAAAATCTGCCAATTTACGAGCGTGATCCTCAGATATGTACGCAACTTTCATTTGTTTTGCGTTTTTCCATTTGAGCAAGTCTGGTGCCATCTTAAAATTCGTCTTTACGGACTGTTCTGTTTTTGACAGATTCTGCCTTTTATTTCGCATTGCCTCTTTTGCTATGTTGGATTCATTTCTTTGATCCATTAATGTCCAGTAGCTTTATGCAATGTCTAGAAGTGTAAAGAATGTTTTTGTCACCTCTGAATGTGTGAATTATTAATTGTGCACTAACCCTCTAATGAGTTTGCTTGAAGTTTGGTGTGAAGGAAGTTTTCAAGGGTCAAGAGAGGAGTATGATATACTATGATCAAGAGGAGTGAAAGCTCTAAGCTTGGGGATGCCCCCATGGTTCACCCCTGCATATTTTAAGAAGACTCAAGCGTCTAAGCTTGGGGATGCCCAAGGCATCCCCTTCTTCATCGACAACATCATCGGGTTCCCCCTGAAACTATATTTTTATTCAGTCACATCTTGTGTTCTTTACTTGGAGCGTCGGTTTGTTTTGTTTTTGTTTTTGTTTGAATAAAATGGATCCTAGCATTCACTTTGTGGGAGAGAGACACGCTCCGCTGTTGCATATGGATAAATATGTCCTTAGGCTTTACTCATAATATTCAAGGCGAAGTTTCTTCTTCGTTAAATTGTTGTATGGTTGGAATTGGAAAATGCTACATGTAGTAATTCTAAAATGTCTTGGATAATGTGATACTTGGCAATTGTTGTGCTCATGTTTAAGCTCTTGCATCATATGCTTTGCACCCATTAATGAAGAAATACATAGAGCTTGCTAAAATTTGATTTGCATATTTGGTCTCTCTAAGGTCTAGATAATATCTAGTATTGAGTTTTGAACAACAAGGAAGACGGTGTAGAGTCTTATAATGTTTACAATATGTCTTTTATGTGAGTTTTGCTGCACCGTTTCATCCTTGAGTTTGCTTCAAATAACCTTGCTAGCCTAAACCTTGTATCGAGAGGGAATACTTCTCATGCATCCAAAATCCTTGAGCCAACTACTATGCCATTTGTGTCCACCATACCTACCTACTACATGGTATTTCTCCGCCATTCCAAAGTAAATTGCTTGAGTGCTACCTTTAAAATTCCATCATTCACCTTTGCAATATATAGCTCATGGGACAAAATAGCCTTAAAAACTATCGTAGTATTGAATATGTATTTATGCACTTTATCTTTTATTAAGTTGCTTGTTGTGCGATAACCATGCTTCTGGGGAACGCCATCAACTATTGTTGAATATCATGTGAGTTGCTATGCATGTCCGTCTTGTCTGAAGGATCTATCACTTTAATGATTGGAGCATGCAAATTGTTAGAGAAGAGCATTGGGCCGCTAACTAAAGCCATGAATCATGGTTGAAGTTTTAGTTTTGGACATATATCCTCAATCTCATATGAGAATAATAATCATTGCTACATGCTTATGCATTTAAGAGGAGTCCATTATCTGTTGTCCATGTTGTCCCGGTATGGATGTCTAAGTTCAGAATAATCAAAAGCGAGAAATCCAAAATGCGAGCTTTCTCCTTAGACCTTTGTACGGCATGGAGGTACCCCTTTGTGACACTTGGTTGAAACATGGCATGCAAAGATCCGGTAGTCTAAGTAGGACGAGGTGCGGGCACTATTAGTATACTATGCATGAGGCTTGCAACTTGTAAGATATAATTTACATAACTCATATGCTTTATTACTACCGTTGACAAAATTGTTTCATGTTTTCAAAATAAAAGCTCTAGCACAAATACAGCAATCGATGCTTTCCTCTTTGAAGGACCATTCTTTTATTTTTATTGTTGAGTCAGTTTACCTATCTCCCTCCACCTTAAGAAGCAAACACTTGTGTGAACTGTGCATTGATTCCTACATACTTGCATATTGCACTTGTTATATTACTTTATGTTGACAATATCCATGAGATATACATGTTATAAGTTGAAAGCAACCGCTGAAACTTAATCTTCCTTTGTGTTGCTTCAATACCTTTACTTCGATTTATTGCTTTATGAGTTAACTCTTATGCAAGACTTATTGATGCTTGTCTTGAAGTACTATTCATGAAAAGTCTTTGCTATATGATTCACTTGTTTACTCATGTCATTACTTTTGTTTTGATCGCTGCATTCATTACATATGTTTACAAATAGTATGATCAAGATTATGATGGCATGTCACTCAGAAATTATCTTTGTTATCGTTTTACCTGCTCGGGACGAGCGAACTAAGCTAGGGGATGCGATACGTCTCCAACGTATCGATAATTTCTTATGTTCCATGCTACTTTATTGATGATACCTACATGTTTTATGCACATTATATGTCGTATTTACGCATTTTCTGGAACTAACCTATTAACAAGATGTCGAAGAGCCAACTGTTTTGTTGTTTTTGGTTTCGAAATCCTAGTAAGGAAATATTCTCGGGAATTGGACGACGCCGCCGCCCGGTATTTCTTCCCGAAAAGGCCGGGGTCAAGTGGGGCCACGAGGTGGCCACACCATAGGGGGCGGCGCCAGGCCGCCGCCTGGCTCGCCCGCCGGTTGACCTGCCCTTTCGCCTACTTAACTCCGTCGTCGAACCCCGACGAGAGCCACGGAAACCTTCCAGAGAGACGCCGCATTTCCGTATCTCGGGGATCGCCTCGCCTGGACCTCCGGAGAGGGATTCATCTCCCGGAGGACTCTTCATCGCCATGATCGCCTCCGGAGTGATGAGTGAGTAGTTCACCCCTGGACTATGGGTCCATAGCGGTAGCTAGATGGTCGTCTTCTCCTAATTGTGCTTCATTGTTGGATCTTGTGAGCTGCCTAACATGATCAAGATCATCTATATGTAATTCTATATGTTGTGTTTGTCGGGATCCGATGGATAGAGAATACTATGTTATGGTGATTATCAATCTATTGTTTATGTGTTGTTTATGATCTTGCATGCTCTCCGTTATTAGTAGAGGCTCTGGCCAAGTTTTTACTCTTAACTCCAAGAGGGAGTATTTATGCTCGATAGTGGGTTCATGCCTTCATTGACACTGGGACAGTGACAGAAAGTTCTAAGGTTGTGATGTCTTGCCACTAGGGATAAAACATTGATTCTATGTCTAAGGATGTAGTTGTCGATTACATTACGCACCATACTTAATGCAATTGTCGTTGCTTAGCAACTTAATACTGAATGGGGTTCGGATGATAACCTGAAGGTGGACTTTTTAGGCATAGATGCGGTTGGATGGCGGTCTATGTACTTTGTCGTAATGCCCAATTAAATCTCACTATATTTATCATATTATGTATATGCATTGTTATGCCCTTCTCTATTTGTCAATTGCTGGTGTAATTTGTTCACCCAACATGCTTTATCTTATGGGAGAGACACCTCTAGTGAACTGTGGACCCCGGTCCTATTCTTTACATAGCATACAATCTACTGCAATTGTTTACTTGTTTTCTTGCAAACAATCATCTTCCACTCGATACGCTTCTTTGTTACAGCAAGCCGGTGAGATTGACAACCTCACTGTTTCGTTGGGGCAAAGTACTTTGGTTTTGTTGTGCAGATTCCACGTTGGCGCCGGAATCCTGTTGTTGCGCCGCATTGATATGTCTCCAACGTATCGTTAATTTCTTATGTTCCATGCTACTTTATTGATGATACCTACATGTTTTATGCACATTATATGTCATATTTATGCATTTTCTGGAACTAACCTATTAACAAGATGCCGAAGAGCCGATTCTGTTTTCTGCTGTTTTTGGTTTCAGAAATCCTAGTAAGGAAATATTCTCGGAATTGGACGAAACTTTCGCCCGGGTCCTATTTTTGCACGAAGCTTCCAGAAGACCGAAGAGATAACGAAGTGGGGCCACGTGGCAGGGCACGGGCGCCCGGCCCTTGGCCGCGGCGCACCCCTGGCCCCTCGTGTGGCCCCCGCGTTGACCTTCCGCCTACTTAAAGTCTCCGTCGCGAAACCCCCCACCGGGAGCCACGATACGGAAAACCTTCCAGAGACGCCGCCGCGAATCCCATCTCGGGGATTCAGGAGATCGCCTCCGGCACCCTGGGAGGGGATTCATCTCCCGGAGGACTCTTCATCGCCATGATCGCCTCCGGAGTGATGAGTGAGTAGTTCACCCCTGGACCATAGATGCAGTTGGATGGCGGTCTATGTACTTTGTCGTAATGCCCAATTAAATCTCACTATATTTATCATATCATGTATATGCATTGTTATGCCTTTCTCTATTTGTCAATTGCCCAGTAATTTGTTCACCCAACATGCTTTTATCTTATGGGAGGACACCTCTAGTGAACTGTGGACCCCGGTCCTATTCTTTACATAGCATACAATCTACTGTGTTTTATTGTTTTCTTTGCAAACATCTTCCACTCGATACGTTTAATCCTTTGTTACAGCAAGCCGGTGAGATTGACAACCTCACCGTTTCGTTGGGGCAAAGTACTTTGGTTTTGTTGTGCAGATTCCACGTTGGCGCCGGAATCCTGTTGTTGCGCCGCATCACATTTCGCCACCATCAACCTTCAACGTGCTTCTTGGCTCCTCCTGGTTCGATTAAACCTTGGTTTCTTTCTGAGGGAAAACTTGCCACTGTGCGCATCATACCTTCCTCTTGGGGTTCCCAACGGACGTGTACATTTACGCGCATCACTTGCCTTGATTGGTGAGGTGGTCAAAGTGTTCTTCTTCTTCCTCTTGGTAGAATACCTCCTCCTCTTGATAGTCTCCGGTACTAGCGTCTATACACGAATACGAGGATACAATCACCAAACAATACTTAAGTACTCTTAATTAGCCTTAGTGGCTCACACAATGATCTAGCATCACTACTTAACATTTATCACAAGATTATGCTAGGGTTTCCTTATTTAGTAATAGGAAAATAATTTCCTCTTATTGAAAATGATGTTAGGGTTTCTCTTTGGTTTTGTGAGAAATAATTTCCTCTCATTGAATTCTTCTTAGGATTTAATTTCTCTTATGAATAATATATGACCTAGGTTGACTAAAGTCAACCTCTTCATACTTATCATTTGAGAAAAATGATTTAAATGAGGTTCCATATCTCATGTAATTTAATACTAACATGGTAGTGATTTAATGCCACCAAATAATTCAATATGAGGTTACATAGACCATGATTACTACTTCATATTGAATTACTTGAGAGCAAGATTTAAATGGGAGGAATATCTCTCATATGATTTAACACATAGTTGTAACTAATTTAAAAGACTACTCTTGAGGTGATTTAATATTCTCAACTAACCAGGGATGATCCCATGTTGACCAAGGTCAACACTTCACACTTAGTATTTGAGAAAAGTGAGTTAAATGAGATTCATGATCTCATGTGATTTAATTAACCTTTGGAAAATTTAAATACTATTTAGATTTAAAATCTACAAGTGAGCAAGTATGAGCCTAGAAAATTAAAGGTCAATACCTTACTTTATTTTATTTGAGAAAGATGATTTAAATGAGGTGAGCACCTCATACCATTTTAATAACACCTTACAATGGTTTAATATTATTAATTAATTTAAGGTGAGTTTTAATTTAACATGGTATCTATCTCATATTAATTTGGTTGAGGCAAGATTTAAATGAGACCAAGTATCTCATATTAATTTAATAACTAGGTTTGAAATATTTAAATACTACTTATGATAATGATTTAATATTTTCAAAAAGGAACCTATGGGTCATTAATACATGTGTTATTAGTTCTTATTGAACTATTTGGACTAATGATTTATGTGAGAAGTTATACCTTATATAAGTTACACTATCATCTAAATGATTTAAAATCTATAAGTAACTAAGCATGAGACTTACTTGACCAAGGTCAGTACCTCTAATTGAATTACTTAAGATCACAATTTAAATGAGAGAGAAGCCCCCATACTATTTAAATAATTCTATGTGTATGTATTAAATGGACTAGAAATGACTCCATAGCCATTATTTTAACTCTAGTCCATGATCATGCAAAACAACTATGCTATATTTTTGCATAAACAATTAGATTAGGTCCAATGTGATTTATTAGAGTTGGAATCAACTCAAAATTATTTATAGTTAATTTTTAATATTTATTTGAAGTTAGAAAAGTCCCTGCCTTGTTATTTTTATCATTTAAATTAAATTTCGAATTTGGACATGAGGCCAGTGGCATTATTTAGATAATTTCATGAGCTTTCCAAATATATAAAATTTGTTAAATTTGGTGCAGTAGATTTCAAACTATTCAAATTTGAAGTGGGCAGCAGTATTGGATTTGAACTAAATAGATTAAATCAAATTTGAATTACTGGGCCACGCGGGAAAACGAATGGGCTGCGCAGCGGGAGAGGGAGGTGGGCCGGCCCAGTATCGCTACGGGCTGGTTTGAATTACAGACAACTGGCGGGGCGACGTGGCGCTATCTGGGGCATTCACGTGATCGAGCGGCGTACCTCCTCCGGCGAGGTCCAAACCCTAGGCGGCAGAGGGGTCTGGCTAGGCGCTCCGGGGGCTCCGAGGGGGCGTTCGGCGTGGAAGACGACGGCGATGCGGACGAGGGTCGCGGGAGGTGCTGCGGGGGTCGGAGTCGTCGTCCTCGTCGAGCTACTGTGGCGGCGGGCTCCGGTGAAATTCCGGCGACGGTGAGCTAAATTGGAGAGGGGAAGAGTCGAGGATGCTCAGAGAAGAGAGGGGAGGCGGCTGGTGTGTGTGATCGTCCAGGAGCGGCCTCCTTTTATAGGGGGTCGAGGTGCTGCGGGTGCCCGTGGGAGGTCGTCGACGGCGTGGCGTCTCCGGTGCTCCAAGGGGCAAGCTAGGAGGCGCAGGGCGTAGGCGTCGTCTAGGCGGAGCTAACGCGCGTGCTGGCGCAGCAAGGGGAGGACGAGGGAGTACTGGCGATGCTCGAGTGCTGGCAGTACCGTGGCGCGGCAGGTCGGTGATCATGGCGACGGCTAGGGCGTTCCCGCGTGTCATTGAGGATGTCTAGTGGCTAGCTGTAGGGGTGGTGAGCGTGCGTGCAACGGGAGAGAGAGAGAAGGTCGAGCGAGTCCAGGCGAGGGCGTGCACTGGCGCGTCCAGGGCGTCGTCTGGGCGTGCTCACCGCGTGTCTGGCACGCCGTGGCGAGGTGCTGGGCGCGTGCGTGCTGGCTTCTAGCGTGCGTCTCTTTGCTTAGGGGTGGTACGAGCGTGTTTAGGGTGATGCAGGGAAGGCAGTAGACATGGTGTAGGGGAGAGGAGGGGCTCAGATCGATCAAGTGTGTGTGGGTGAGCATGGTGCACGGCATGGAGAAGAAAAGGTTCTCTCCTCACTAATCAGCCAATGCAAGGACATGGCTCGATGCAGGGGAGGTACAAGAGGTTGATGATCACATAAGAAAAGGGGTGAAGGCTAAAATCCAGTGTGTAGAAGGGTGTGTGTCCAATCTGAAATGATGCCTGCCAAGTGTTCGATGAATTGGCCGCATGAAGAAAATATTGGAATTTTGGAAATCTTTTTGGTGGAACTCAAACATATAATTAAGGTGAAAGATTGGGGGTGGTGGTGCTCATTTTGGTCAAGGTTTGTGAGATTTCAAATTGGGGTTGATCTTCTCCTAGTTTCAAAGTCTCCACTTGTCAACACTATTCTGGTCAACCTGGTCAAAGTTAGCATGTGTGGTCAACATGAAAATTGTAGAGCTTGACATGGTCTTGGATGACATGGCAATAGTTGACTAAGTTTAGTTTAAGAAATGAGAAATACAGAGGGGTAAAGTGGGGAACATTTTATAAAATGGCCAAATGACCATTATCACATGTATGTTGATTTTGAGATTTGCTTTGATTTGATTTTGGTTTCTTTGATGCAATTGTGTTTATTTATCATATCTAAGAGTTTTACAAACAATAGATCAAGCAATGGTGGCCTTGGTTGAAGATTTGCAAAATTGGGTTAGGTGTATGTGAGTTAAAAATGGAATTATCTCACCATTTGAATTCTCTCCATTTGATTTGACTTTTGTTGACTCTAATGTGGTTCTTATTAGTTTAGAAACATTTTAAGAGCATTGAAACCAATTCAAATGGTCTTGTTCAAAGATTTGCAAATTTGGCCTTAATACATAAGAGATGAAGTGTCAAATTTTAATAAACTTGTAAATGGTTGATCTTGCTTCACTTGGACATGGGTTAGGGTCCATTTAGTGTTATATTAGGTTTAGAGATGGTTTCACACCATTTGGTCAAGGTTTGAAGTCATAGGTCAAGGTTTAGTGAATTGGCTATGTGTCACATAGGCTTCTATGCATATATTGCATTTGATTTTTAATTTGACTTGGTTTGACCCAATTGGTTTTGTTGAGTGTTGAAATGGTATATGGAGGTGATCCAACCATTCACAACAAGTCCTAGGGTCAATTTTCTTGAATTCCCATATTTGCTATTTTACTCTCATATGCCTCTATGGCATTTTTAGTTTCCTTTTTAATTTCTTTGGTTTCAACTTGGAAATGATTTAAGAAATACTATATAAGGTTTATAAAGCTTTTCCAATCCTCTAATTAAAGGGGAAAGGTCTAGGGTAAAGATTTATAATTATAGCCCTAGGCACATATGCCTTTTTCCCATTTAATTTCCTTTTATTTTATTTTAACTAGGATGGTGAGAAGAGGGGTGAGTTTTTAGGGTTGAAGATTATTTCAAATACTAATAACAAGCAATCATGGCAATAGCACAAGAATTAAGCAAGATTATTATGTACCAATCTTAATTTAATAAAAGTTTTTGTTGGTTCCAAAATTTGGAACTAGGGAAATTTATTTATTTTGTTTTGAATTTGGGATGTTACAAACCCTTTCCCCTTAAACAAATCTCGTCCCGAGATTTTAAGAAAAGTTAGGTTCCTAAGAGAGATTGAGCATTTTGATTAACAGGAAGGCATACTTGTCAGGGTCTGGGGTGCTTCCTGAGCTTCAGTGGCAGTCATGTGGTAGAAACGGCCGTTGTTGTTATTCTGGTTCCTTCTACCTGCGAAACGGCGTTGTTGCTGGGCAGGTGCAGCGGTGTTGGCGGCAATCTTGGCAAGCTTCTTGGGACACTCTTTGGAGTAGTGGCCCACAACTCCACATTCATAGCAGTTTATAGTTGACTTGTCCTTCGGGGTGACGGGGATGGCATTGCTTCCAGTTCTCGGGCCAGTGTTGGTGTTGGTGTTGTTCCCATTGTTGTTGTGGCTGTTGTGGTTATTGTTGTTATTGTTGTTGCCTCCGGGCTTCGGGGGTCCTCCGTGGTTGTTGCTGTAGTTGGGGCGATAAGTCTGAGCAGGTGGCCTGTTGTTTCTGGGGGTGAATCCTCCAGAGGAGTTATTGCGGTGCTTCTGGGTATGGTGAGGTCCACTCTGGTTCATCATTCTGCGCTTGCGGTTCTCATTGGCCTGATGCAGCTTTCCTTCCATCTGTATGGCTGAGTCCACGAGGGCTTCGAGGTCAGCGAACGGAATATTTACTAACACAGTTTGCATCTCGTCGTGCAGTCCGTTCAGAAATCTTTCCTTTCTCTTCTCATTTGTGTCGGTCTCGTCCGGGGCGTACCTTGGAGTGAGAAACCTGTCGCGGTATTCCACCACGGACATTCTTCCTTGCTTGAGTTCACGGAACTCGTCTCTCATTTTCTTGATTAATCCTTGGGGCACATGGTACTTGCTGAACTTCAGCTTGAAGTCTTCCCATGTCATCATTTGTCCCGCATTCATTGCACGGGCACTAGTCCACCAGGCTCTTGCAGGTCTGAGGTAGTGGGTGGCAAACAGTACTTTTTCTGCGGCTTCAACTCCCGCAACTTCAAGGTTGTTCTCTATTGTCTGGAGCCAGTCATCAGCATCCAAGGGTTCTTCGGTCTTGCTGAACATTGGAGGGTTGGTGTTCTGAAAATTCTTCAGCTTTGACCCAGGGTGATCGTGGTTTCCACGGCCTTGATTGTTCTGAGCTAGCTGTTGCGCAGTGATATTGGCCTGCCTTTCAGCGCGTTCAGCCTCTCTGTCTTCCATCATGAGCTGCAGCATCTGCATCAGCGCATCTTGGTTTGCGTTGCGAGTTGATGGGGCCATCTAAACATGTAGATAGATCATGAGGTAAGAGGGAAATTTTCTATGGCTTATTTTGAGTTAAGTTTAAACTTAAACTTAAGATATTTTCAGGATGAATATAACACATATTTTATTTATTCACAACAAACATCACACATTACAAGTTAAAGCACTAAGGGTTTTAAGAACCCTTTTTCCACAATCTACGATACATGGTGCGGGATACAACTCACACCTACGTAAGTGAAGCTAGTGCAACTATTCCTCATTGTCTTCATCCACATCGATGGGAATGATCCCATCCTCTGCAGCCTCCAGAAACTCGTAGTCCTCCTCATCAGTGAACTCGTCATCCTCAAAGTCGTTGTCATCACTCAGGAAGTCATCGCCTCCTTGGATGTCTTCTCCATCTTCCTCCATCTCCTGGATCTGGTCCTGCTGTGTCCGGACAGTCACCTCCAAGGTGCGAATCTTCTCGCGAAGACGGGTGATAGTAGCGACATTCTTGGCGCGCTGCAGGCGAAGTGACCGGCGGTCCTTGGCGAGTAGCCTGATGGCGTCGGCATGATGAGCCAAAGCCATCTGGGCACGGTGGGCATGGACACGTGTCAGCTCCAGGTCCTTCCGGGTCTCATGGAGCATAAAGTCCAAATGCTGCACATGGATCTTGAGCACCGGGTGCGAAGAGAGTGCCATGGGCTCTCCCATGGTGTCGTGCCTCGCGAAGTGGGCGAAGCGGCTTCCCCGGAGTGCGGCGATGTTTTGTCCGCACACCCGAGCAAGTCCCTCCTGAAGGGCGTGAGCAAGACCGTCCACCCAGCTGTAGGCCTTGAAGGAGAAAAGGATCCTCTCCGAGATGGGAGGTTCGAGCTTCCCTTCAGCGGTGATCATCCACTGCTGTTCCCCACGGGTGTTGTGGATCCGGACTCCGTGGAACGGGGAGGTGGGCGTTCGAGCTTCTCGGACACGAGGTACAAGTCGCGCTCAAACACCAGACTTCCTCCGTTTTCCAGATCGTAGGTCTCCGTCTGGACGTAGGGCTCCATCTGAAAGTGAAATGGATAAGTAAGTTAGAGATGTGAACAAGGTGCACATTTTAATGGATTTATAAGGAGGTGCATGGCTTATTATTTTTAAGAAGATCTGGTAGAGAAGAAAATGAATAAGTTTTTCACAAATACTCCCTTCATTTGCTTTTAGAAACTAAAATTTTCCGAACGTCCATTCTAACTAGGGTCTCATAAGGTCAAACAATGGCTCTGATACCAACTTGTCAACACCCGGATTTTTAAGTCCAGATGCCTATTATGCCGTACATCGCAATCCCAGTAATATTGTTGTTGCGAGACATAATAGTTGAATATCATAGAGTCATCATTTATTACAACACATAATCGTCTTACAAAGAGGGATCACATGATCCAATATTACATAGTGGTTGATCTATTGATCAACGAACATCACAAATAGCGGAAGCGAAGTAGTAACGGACTATCTAGTCCACGGGCCAACGCTTGACGTCGGGAGTATCCTAGTTGTCGTAGACGTCCCTGTCCATCTTCCTCGTACACTGTTCACCTTCATAGTCGGCCATTTGAATAGCCAGGACAAAGCCATGAGTACTTTTAAAGTACTCGCAAACTAATACTAGTGTAAGCATTATCAATTGTGGTAAGGGGATACTAAGCTCTAGGTTTATTTGCATAAAGCCAAGTTTATTTCATAAACATTTAGTAAAGATGCTTGAATCACTAGACTAACTCGAGTGGGAACATTAGTGTCATTCCCACAACTCTGTTGTGGTTCAATTCAAAATCACCATTCACCTTTCAAATTCAAGTCATCAGTCATATGTCACATTTTTGAAAAAAAGGTGGATGACGGAACAATATGGCCTTTCCAATCGTCCGTTAGTGGACACGGCTATTCGAATAGTTCTACACTCTGCAGAGGTCGTACACTTGTGCCACAATATTTGCAATAATCCATCAGGGTTAGCTGGCCCTGATTTATCATACTCCGTATGCGGACTACCAACCATAACCTTTCACTTACATCCTCTAGTACAGGCACCTCTCCCTATGAGCTTGGCCTCCCAGTGAAGACACATCGTCCGGGAACTGCACAGGGCTTGGGCCGGACAATTCACCTCAATCACGTCATTTCATATCATCTCATATTTCTTTGGGGGCAGCCCTTGGCATAACCCCGATGACGCTTGTTTAGAGGGAACCCATACTAAAGCACATAGGTTTCTAGTTAAGCCCTTACCCATATTGGGTATTGTGGGGGTACTTTCAAAATTGGAATGGTATCGCATCCGAACCCAACCATCCGTTTTATCTCAAAAATCACTATCTTCTCTTGGTCATATTCACCTTCAAAGTCATTCAATGGAATGAACCATCATTCCAAGGTTTCAATTTCATTTCAAAGTCACATGTTCCCATCTAGAGTAGTCAAGTTTTAATTGATTAGCGCTAGCAACTATTTCATGAGGGGTGCTAAGTATCTTGGAGCTTACTAGGCTAAGTGTGATTTTCTTGTACTACTCTATAATTCAACCAAGTGAATCATAAACCAAAAAGTAACTTTGATAAATAAAATCAAGTAAAACTTGTAAAGTAAAAACTTTGGGATAGGTTCATAAAGTAAAATGTAATGGTGCCTTGCTCTGGTAGAGCTTTGCACAATGATGGTTAGCCAGTTTGTTAGCTTGCCAACAAAGTAGCTTGCATTAGTCTAGCTTGCAAGAATATTAGCTTGCCTTGATTGGTGAGGTGGTCAAAGTGTTCTTCTTCTTCCTCTTGGTAGAATACCTCCTCCTCTTGATAGTCTCCGGTACTAGCGTCTATACACGAATACGAGGATACAATCACCAAACAATACTTAAGTACTCTTAATTAGCCTTAGTGGCTCACACAATGATCTAGCATCACTACTTAACATTTATCACAAGATTATGCTAGGGTTTCCTTATTTAGTAATAGGAAAATAATTTCCTCTTATTGAAAATGATGTTAGGGTTTCTCTTTGGTTTTGTGAGAAATAATTTCCTCTCATTGAATTCTTCTTAGGATTTAATTTCTCTTATGAATAATATATGACCTAGGTTGACTAAAGTCAACCTCTTCATACTTATCATTTGAGAAAAATGATTTAAATGAGGTTCCATATCTCATGTAATTTAATACTAACATGGTAGTGATTTAATGCCACCAAATAATTCAATATGAGGTTACATAGACCATGATTACTACTTCATATTGAATTACTTGAGAGCAAGATTTAAATGGGAGGAATATCTCTCATATGATTTAACACATAGTTGTAACTAATTTAAAAGACTACTCTTGAGGTGATTTAATATTCTCAACTAACCAGGGATGATCCCATGTTGACCAAGGTCAACACTTCACACTTAGTATTTGAGAAAGTGAGTTAAATGAGATTCATGATCTCATGTGATTTAATTAACCTTTGGAAAATTTAAATACTATTTAGATTTAAAATCTACAAGTGAGCAAGTATGAGCCTAGAAAATTAAAGGTCAATACCTTACTTTATTTTATTTGAGAAAGATGATTTAAATGAGGTGAGCACCTCATACCATTTTAATAACACCTTGCAATGGTTTAATATTATTAATTAATTTAAGGTGAGTTTTAATTTAACATGGTATCTATCTCATATTAATTTGGTTGAGGCAAGATTTAAATGAGACCAAGTATCTCATATTAATTTCATAACTAGGTTTGAAATATTTAAATACTACTTATGATAATGATTTAATATTTTCAAAAAGGAACCTATGGGTCATTAATACATGTGTTATTAGTTCTTATTGAACTATTTGGACTAATGATTTATGTGAGAAGTTATACCTTATATAAGTTACACTATCATCTAAATGATTTAAAATCTATAAGTAACTAAGCATGAGACTTACTTGACCAAGGTCAGTACCTCTAATTGAATTACTTAAGATCACAATTTAAATGAGAGAGAAGCCCCCCCATACTATTTAAATAATTCTATGTGTATGTAGTAAATGGACTAGAAATGACTCCATAGCCATTATTTTAACTCTAGTCCATGATCATGCAAAACAACTATGCTATATTTTTTCATAAACAATTAGATTAGGTCCAATGTGATTTATTAGAGTTGGAATCAACTCAAAATTATTTATGGTTAATTTTTAATATTTATTTGAAGTTAGAAAAGTCCCTACCTTGTTATTTTTATCATTTAAATTAAATTTCGAATTTGGACATGAGGCCAGTGCCATTATTTAGATAATTTCATGAGCTTTCCAAATATATAAAATTTGTTAAATTTGGTGCAGTAGATTTCAAACTATTCAAATTTGAAGTGGGCAGCAGTATTGGATTTGAACTAAATAGATTAAATCAAATTTGAATTACTGGGCCACGCGGGAAAACGAATGGGCTGCGCAGCGGGAGAGGGAGGTGGGCCGGCCCAGTATCGCTACGGGCTGGTTTGAATTGCAGACAACTGGCGGGGCGACGTGGCGCTATCTGGGGCGTTCACGTGATCGAGCGGCGTACCTCCTCCGGCGAGGTCCAAACCCTACCGGCGACCAGAGGGGTTGCTAGGGGGTACCTGGGGCTCCGGCGAGGTGGGCGTTCGGCGTGGAAGACGACGGCGATGCGGACGAGGGTTGCGGGAGGTGCTGCGGGGGTCGGAGTCGTCGTCCTCGTCGAGCTACTGTGGCGGCGGGCTCCGGTGAAATTCCGGCGACGGTGAGCTAAATTGGAGAGGGGAAAGAGTCGAGGATGCTCAGAGAAGAGAGGGGAGGCGGCTGGTGTGCTGTGATCGTCCAGGAGCGGCCTCCTTTTATAGGGGGTCGAGGTGCTGCGGGTGCCCGTGGGAGGTCGTCGACGGCGTGGCGTCTCCGGTGCTCAAAGGGGCAAGCTAGGAGGCGCGGGCGTAGGCGTCGTCTAGGCGGAGCTAACGCGCGTGCTGGCGCAGCAGCAAGGGGAGGGAGTACTGGCGATGCTCGAGTGCTGGCAGTACCGTGGCGCGGCAGGTCGGTGATCATGGCGACGGCTAGGGCGTTCCCGCGTGTCATTGAGGATGTCTAGTGGCTAGCTGTAGGGGTGGTGAGCGTGCGTGCGGGAGAGAGAGAGAAGGTCGAGCGAGTCCAGGCGAGGGCGTGCACTGGCGCGTCCAGGGCGTCGTCTGGGCGTGCTCACCGCGTGTCTGGCACGCCGTGGCGAGGTGCTGGGCGCGTGCGTGCTGGCTTCTAGCGTGCGTCTCTTTGCTTAGGGGTGGTACGAGCGTGTTTAGGGTGATGCAGGGAAGGCAGTAGACATGGTGTAGGGGAGAGGAGGGGCTCAGATCGATCAAGTGTGTGTGGGTGAGCATGGTGCACGGCATGGAGAAGAAAAGGTTCTCTCCTCACTAATCAGCCAATGCAAGGACATGGCTCGATGCAGGGGAGGTACAAGAGGTTGATGATCACATAAGAAAAGGGGTGAAGGCTAAAATCCAGTGTGTAGAAGGGTGTGTGTCCAATCTGAAATGATGCCTGCCAAGTGTTCGATGAATTGGCCGCATGAAGAAAATATTGGAATTTTGGAAATCTTTTTGGTGGAACTCAAACATATAATTAAGGTGAAAGATTGGGGGTGGTGGTGCTCATTTTGGTCAAGGTTTGTGAGATTTCAAATTGGGGTTGATCTTCTCCTAGTTTCAAAGTCTCCACTTGTCAACACTATTCTGGTCAACCTGGTCAAAGTTAGCATGTGTGGTCAACATGAAAGTTGTAGAGCTTGACATGGTCTTGGATGACATGGCAATAGTTGACTAAGTTTAGTTTAAGAAATGAGAAATACAGAGGGGTAAAGTGGGGAACATTTTATAAAATGGCCAAATGACCATTATCACATGTATGTTGATTTTGAGATTTGCTTTGATTTGATTTTGGTTTCTTTGATGCAATTGTGTTTATTTATCATATCTAAGAGTTTTACAAACAATAGATCAAGCAATGGTGGCCTTAGTTGAAGATTTGCAAAATTGGGTTAGGTGTATGTGAGTTAAAAATGGAATTATCTCACCATTTGAATTCTCTCCATTTGATTTGACTTTTGTTGACTCTAATGTGGTTCTTATTAGTTTAGAAACATTTTAAGAGCATTGAAACCAATTCAAATGGTCTTGTTCAAAGATTTGCAAATTTGGCCTTAATACATAAGAGATGAAGTGTCAAATTTTAATAAACTTGTAAATGGTTGATCTTGCTTCACTTGGACATGGGTTAGGGTCCATTTAGTGTTATATTAGGTTTAGAGATGGTTTCACACCATTTGGTCAAGGTTTGAAGTCATAGGTCAAGGTTTAGTGAATTGGCTATGTGTCACATAGGCTTCTATGCATATATTGCATTTAATTTTTAATTTGACTTGGTTTGACTCAATTGGTTTTGTTGAGTGTTGAAATGGTAGATGGAGGTGATCCAACCATTCACAACAAGTCCTAGGGTCAATTTTCTTGAATTCCCATATTTGCTATTTTACTCTCATATGCCTCTATGGCATTTTTAGTTTCCTTTTTAATTTCTTTGGTTTCAACTTGGAAATGATTTAAGAAATACTATATAAGGTTTATAAAGCTTTTCCAATCCTCTAATTAAAGTGGAAAGGTCTAGGGTAAAGATTTATAATTATAGCCCTAGGCACATATGCCTTTTTCATTTAATTTCCTTTTATTTTATTTTAACTAGGATGGTGAGAAGAGGGGTGAGTTTTTAGGGTTTAAGATTATTTCAAATACTAATAACAAGCAATCATGGCAATAGCACAAGAATTAAGCAAGATTATTATGTACCAATCTTAATTTAATAAAAGTTTTTGTTGGTTCCAAAATTTGGAACTAGGGAAATTTATTTATTTTGTTTTGAATTTCTGGGATGTTACATATCCTATGAAGACGCATTTCTCCGATTTGGATTCTAGCTTGTCAGGTTGTAACTTTTTTACATAAGCTTTGCAACCCCAAACTTTAAGGAACGACAGCTTAGGTTTCTTCTGAAACCATAATTCATACGGTGTCGTTTCAACGGATTTAGATGGTGCCCTATTTAAAGTGAATGCTGCTGTCTCTAATGCATAACCCCAAAACGATAACGGCAAATCAGTAAGAGACATCATAGAACGAACCATATCTAAGAGAGTTCGATTACGATGTTCGGACACACCATTGCGCTGTGGTGTTCCCGGAGGTGTCAACTGTGAAAGTATTCCGCATTTCTTTAAATGCATGCCAAACTCATAACTCAGATATTCGCCTCCGCGATCAGAACGCAGAAACTTAATCTTCTTGTTACGTTGATTTTCTACTTCACTTTGGAATTCCTTAAACTTCTCGAAAGTTTCGGACTGATGTTTCATGAAATAGATATACTCATATCTACTCAGATCATCTGTGAAGGTTAGAACATAACGATAACCACCGTGCGAGGCTACACTCATTGGTCCGCACACATCGGTATGTATGATTTCCAATAAGTCTATAGCTCGCTCCATTGTACCAGAGAATGGAGTCTTAGTCATTTTTTCCATTAGACATGCTTCGCATCTATCGAGTGATTCAAAGTCAAGTGATTCAAGAAGTTCATCGGAATGGAGTTTCTTCATGCGTTTCACTCCAATAGGACCAAGACGACAGTGCCACATGTACGTAGAATTATCATTCAATTTAATTCGCTTAGCATCAATGTTATGAACATGTGTATCACTACTATCAAGATTTAACAAGAATAAACCATTCATCTCAGGCGCATGACCATAAAAGATATTATTCATAAAAATAGAACAACCATTATTCTCAGACTTAAATGAATAACCGTCTTGCATTAAACAAGATCCAAATATAATGTTCATGCTCAACGCAGGCACTAAATAACAATTATTGAGGTTTAAAACTAATCCCGAAGGTAGATGTAGAGGGATCGTGCCGATAGCGATCACATCGACCTTGGATCCATTTCCAACGCGCATGGTCACTTCGTCCCTCGCTAGGCTTCGTTTATTCCGTAGTTCCTGTTTCGAGTTACAAATGTGAGCAACCGAACCAGTATCAAATACCCAGGCACTAGTACGAGAACCAGTAAGATAGACATCTATAACATGTACATCAAATATACCTTTCTTCTTCTTGACAAGGCCGCTCTTCAGATCAGCCAAGTACTTGGGGCAATTGCGCTTCCAGTGCCCCTTCCCATTGCAGTAATAGCACTCAGTATCAGGTTTAGGGCCAGCCTTAGGCTTCTCAGGAGGCGCAACAACTTTCTTGCCGCCCTTCTTGAAGTTGCCCTTCTTAGGTTTGCCTTGCTTCTTGAAACTGGTGGTCTTGTTGACCATCAACACTTGGTGCTCTTTCTTAATCTCAATCTCAGCAGATTTTAGCATGGAGAAGAGTTCAGGTAACTCCTTGTTCATGTTCTGCATGTTGTAGTTCATCACGAAGTTCTTGTAACTTGGTGGCAGTGATTGGAGGACACGATGAATACCCAGCTGGTTAGGGATCGTAATCCCCAAGTCACTGAGCTTCTTCGCGTGTCCGGACATAGCGAACACGTGCTCACTAAGAGCTGCCCTCTTCCATCATACAACCAAAGAACTGTTTCGAGGCCTCATAGCTCTCCACAGCCGCATGAGTTTCAAAGATAACCTTGAGCTCATTGATCATATCACAAGGGTCGTGGTGCTCAAAACGCTTTTGGAGCTCTGCCTCTAGGCTGCACGGGATGGCACACTGAACTTGAGAGTGAGTCACCCGAGTTTCGTAAACATTTTTTATGTCCTCAGATACTGCAGGTGGTGGTGGGGGACCTAGCGGTGCTTTGAGCACATATTGCAGATTTCCGCCATAGAGGAAAATCCTCACATGACGAAACCAATCGGAGAAGTTGCTACTATTTATTTTATGCTTTTCTTTCTCTAGGAACTGGTTAAAATTGATTGATGGGGACGCCATGATCTACAACATATATTTGCAAAGAGTTTAGACTAAGTTTATGAAAAATTGAGTTCAAATTTTAATTCTACAAAATTAAACTAGGTGAACTCCCACTCAAAACAATATCCCTCGCATTGTCTTAGTGATCACACGAACCAAATCCACTACACCAAGTCCGATCATCATGAGACAAGATGTAACTTCAAAAGCGAACACTCAAAGTGTTCATCATATCAATCATATGACTCATGCTCTACCTTTTGGTATCCCGTGTTCCGAGACCATGTCTGTACATGCTAGGCTCGTCAAGGCAACCTTAGTATCCGCGTGTGCAAAACTGGCTTGCCCCCGTTGTATGCACATGTAGAATCTATCACACCCGATCATCACGTGATGCTTCGAAACGACAAGTCTTAGCAACGACGCATACTAAGGATGACACTTTATTATCTTGATATTTAGTGAGAGGGATCATCTTATAATGCTATCATCGCGATCTAAGCAATATAAGATGCATAAAAGGATTAACATCACATGCAATTCATATGTGATATGATATGGCCCCTTTGTCTTTGCGCCTTTGATCTTCATCTCCAAAGCACGAACATGATCCTCCATCATCAACGGGCATGATCTCCATCATCGTCGGCGTAGCATCAAGGTCAATGGCGCCGTCTTCATGATTGTTCTCCATGTAGCAACTATTACAACTACTTTGAAATAATACTCAACATGAAATTTAAAGACAACCATAAGGCTCCTGCCGGTTGCCACAATACAATAATGATCATCTCATACATATTCATCATCACATCATGGCCATATCACATCACCAAAGCCTGCAAAAACAAGTTAGACGCATCTAATTTGGTTTGCATATTTTACGTGGTTTAGAGTTTTCGAGTAAGATCCAATCTACCTACGAACATGAACCACAACGGTAATACTAGTGTTGTCAATAGAAAGAGTAAATTGGATCTTCACTATAGTGGGAGAGATAGATACCCGCAAAGCCATTTATGCAATACAAGTTGCATGTCGAGCGTGGAGCAAATCTCATGAACGCGGTCATGTAAAGTTAGCCCGAGCCGCTTCATCCCACTATGTCGCAAGATGCAAAGTACACGAACTAAAGACAACAAATCAACGCCCATAAAACAATTGTGTTCTACTCGTGCAACCAATCTATGCATAGACACGGCTCTGATACCACTTATGGGATTCGTAGCATAGAAAACAAAAAATTTCCTACCGCAAGAACGAAACACAAGCCAAGATCTAATCTAGTAGACGGTAGCAACGAGAAGATCAAGAGACTAACCCTCGAAGATCGCAAAGCTTAACGAGATTAGATCTCGTGGTGGATGTAGTCGATCACTTGCCGCTTGCAAAAGCGCGTAGAAGATTTTGACGGTGCCACGGTCGCACCTCCGTACTCGGTCACACGTTCGGTGTTGATGACGACATCCTCCTCCCCGTTCCAGCGGTCAGCGGAAGTAGTAGATCCTCCTCGGATCCCGACAGCACGATGGCGTGGTGGCGGTGGTGGTGGAGAACTCCGGCAAGGCTTCGCCTATGCACTGCGGGAGTAGTATGTGGAGGAGGAGCGGCTAGGGTTTGGGGAGAGGGGGGTCTTGGGCGCCGTCCACTAAGGGGTGCGGCCAAGATGGCTTTGGTGTGGTCGGCCCCCTCCCCTTGCTCCTCATTATATAGGTGGAAACCCCAATAGTTTGACTCCAAGTCTTCGAATAAGACCCCAACTCAAAACTTGCCATAAGGACGAAACCTACCCAAGGTGGGACTCCCACCCCTTCCTTGGGGGGGGGGGGGGTGGACGGCCATGATGTCTACAGGTGCTTCTATTCTTGTAGACAGTGTTGGGCCTCCAAGAGCAGAGGTTTGTAGAATAGCAGCAAGTTTTCCCTTAAGTGGATCACCCAAGGTTTATCGAACTCAGGGAGGAAGAGGTCAAAGATATCCCTCTCAAGCAACCTTGCAATCACGATACAAGAAGTCTCTTGTGTCCCCAACACACCTAATACACTTGTCAGATGTATAGGTGCACTAGTTCGGCGAAGAGATAGTGAAATACAAGTAGTATGGATGTATATGAGTGGTAATAGTAATCTGAATAAAATATGGCAGCGAGTAAACATGCAACAGAACAGTAAATTAACGGAGATTCGATGTTTGGAAACAAGGCCTAGGGTTCATACTTTCACTAGTGGACACTCTCAAATTGATCGCATAATAAATAATAACTTCTCTCATTTGTGCTACATACACTCTTTTGTTGGATGACAAACACCATTCGTTGTGTAGGGCTACAAGAGCTCCCTCAAGCCGGAGTTAACAAGCGCCACAACATTCGGCATTCATATTTAAGTAACATTAGAGCATAATAGATCTTTGCAAAATAAACCGAGAACTAACATAGCATACACACTGTCCACATTACACTATGAAAGGAGGAATAGATCACATCAATACTATCATAATGATGATTAACTCCATAACCTACAAGAGATTATGATCATAACCTACGACAAGAACCACATGATGCACACACTAGCACCTTTACACCATGCAGGAGGAATAGACTACTTTAATAACATCACATGAGTAGCACATAGACTAGTAGCGATACAAAGCTCATCATATAGATCTCAATCATGCAAAGCAATTCACGAGATCATGTATTGGAGTACAGAGAGAGAGATTAACCACATAGCTACCGGTACAGCCCTTAGCCTCGGGGAGAACTACTCCCTCCTCATCATAGGAGACAATGGCGGTGAAGATGGTGGTGTCGATGGAGAAGCCTTCCGGGGGGCACTTCCCCGTCCCGGCGGCGTGCCGGAACAGAGACTCCTGTACCCCAGATCTTGGCTTTGCGATGGCGGCGGCTCTGGAACTTTTCTCGTATCGTAGCTTATGTTTTTAGGGTTTTCATGTCAGGGGCTTTATAGGCGAAGGGGCGATGTCGGTGGAGACCTGGTGCAGCCAGACCATAGGGGGCGCGCCCACCCCCTGGCCGCGCCGCCGGTGGTGTGGATCCCTAGCTCCCCTCGGTCCCTTTCGATGTTGGAAGCTCCGGGAAACATAAGATGTTGGGCGTTGATTTCGTCCAATTCCGAGAATATTTCCTTACTAGGATTTCTGAAACCAAAAACAGCAGAAAACAGGAACTGGCACTTCGGCATCTCGTCAATAGGTTAGTTCCGGAAAATGCATCAAAACATCATAAAGTGTGAACAAAACATGTAGGTATTGTCATAAAACAAGCATGGAACATCAGAAATTATAGATACGTTGGAGACGTATCAGGCCACCATGGGGTGGAGTCCACCTGGGACTCCTGCTCCCTTAGGCTGGCCGGCCATGCTAGGTGGAGTCCCTCTGGGACTCCACCTTCCATGGTGATTCCTTCCGGACTTTTCTAGAACCTTCTAGAACATTCCATAATTTCACCGGATCATTTCCAAACTTGGAAAGTGACTTCCTATATATGAATCTTATTCTCCGGACCATTCCGAACCTCCTCGTGATGTCCTGGATCTCATCCGAGACTCCGAACAAAACTTCAAACTCCATTCCAAATTTCATATCTACTTAAACGACATCAAACCTTAAGTGTGTCACCCTACGGCTCGTGAATTATGCAGACATGGTTGAGACTTTTCTCCGACCAATAACCAATAGCGGGATCTGGAGATCCATAATGGCTCCCACATATTCAACGATGACTTAGTGATCGAATAAACCATTTACATACGATATCGATTCCCTTTGTCATGCGATATTTTACTTGTCCGAGGTTTGATCATCGGTATCTCTATACCTTGTTCAACCTCGTCTCCAACAAGTACTCTTTACTCATACCGTGGTATGTCATCTCTTATGAACCATTCATATGCTTGCAAGCTAATCAGACGACATTCCACCGAGAGGGCCCAGAGTATATCTATTCGTCATCGGGATGGACAATATCCCACTCTTGATCCATATGCCTCAACTCATACTTTCCGAATACTTAATCCCACCTTTATAACCACTCATTTACGCAGTGGCGTTGATGTAATCAAAGTACCCTTCCGGTATAAGTGATTTACATGATCTCATGGTCGAAGGACTAGGTAACTATGTATCGGAAGCTAATAGCAAATAGAACTTAATGACGTGATCATATGATACGCTTAATTGGGTGTGTCCATTACATCATTCATTTAATGACATAACCTTGTTATTAATAACATCCAATGTTCATGATCATGAAACTATGATCATCTATTAATCAACAAGCTAGTTATACAAGAGGCTTACTAGGGACTCCTTGTTGTTTACATAACACACATGTATCAATGTTATGTTAATACAATTATAGCATGGTATGCAAACATTTATCATAAACATAAAGATATATAATAACCACTTTATTATTGCCTCTTGGGCATATCTCCAACAGGATGATCGCCACAGGTAACTTCTTCCACATCCAGCCGAGCACCTACCACCCGGCTCCGTCGCCCCTCTCCCACGCTTGGATGGTGCCGGTCGGCACGATCGACCTCTTCGTCGGGCTCGCCGGCATCAGCGACCCCACCGAGGCTCGCCCCGGCCAGCTGTACGACCCCTATGCACCGGGGCAACTCCTCACGGTCACTCTCCCTCTCTCCGACGAGGTGCACACCGAGGGCGAGTCGGCCCAGCTGGAGGACGACGCCGATTCGGCGGTCGCGGCGTCGGTCGCCGTATCCATCATCGCAGCGTCGCTCGTGGACTCCATCACCCTAGTCTCCAACCCGAGCGACTTCGAGGACAACTCCATCCTCCCACTCTTCGATAGCGACTCGGAGTCTGACTCTGTCGACATCCCGCAGTACCAGTATCCCACCACCGTTCTCATGGCGACTGGCGATGAAGCGCCCTCTCCACCTGATTCCTTCTCCATGCCCCTCCCCGTGACCGCGACCGCAACCGAGATCGAGGCACATCGGGCGGCCCTGGAGGCGCAGAGGAAGAAGGAGCTCGCCGAGCGGCAGAAAATCCGTCTCGAGCAAGATTCGGTGAGAGTCGTATCATAGTACCGCCAGCAGCGCAATCGCCTGCGCATGGAGCGCGCTCGCGAGCAGGGCTTCCCCAGCGTCTGCCTCAACTTCGACGATCTGGACGCCAATCGACGCGCGCATGCATATCGTCAACGAACAAGTATGGCGCGCGCGCAACCGCCTGAACGAACACTACGTGGACGAGACCCCACGCCAAAGCCCGTTTGTATTGGGTCAGCCCAACATGCTTCGGCCCCATGATCATAGGCGAGCCCTACCCTCAAGGGCTCAAGGACCCCCGCGACATCGAGAAGTACGACACGCACATCGACCCCACGGTCTGGATCGACTCGTACACCATGGCGATGGGCATCCAAGGATACACAGAGCTACTCGCCACCCGCTACCTGCCCCTCATGATGGATGGGCTGAATCGTCAATGGTTCAACACCCTTCCACCAAACAACATCGACTCGTGGGAGGAAGCCCGCGCCGCTTTCATCCAGCACGCTGCCAGTGCATACACCCACGCCACCACCATCAAGGACCTAGACCACTCAATTCAAGGCCCCCGCGAATCGACTCGCTGGTGGGTACAACGGTGGCAGGACATGTGGATGACGTCAAGCGGCATCAGCACCGACACGACGATCTACTACTTTCGGTGGTGCTGCCGGTACGAGCCGCTCGGTGCAAAGCTCAGGGGTCACAGCCGTGACATCATCTCCATGGCCGAGCTGTTCAACATCGCCCAGCGCTACGCTGACGAGGACCCCACAGTCGACTCGGACAACGAATACGGCCAGCAGCGCAATCGCCGCCCCCACCGGTCTGACACTCGCCGCGACAACTACCGCATCAGCACTCGCCCAAGCAACGGCAAGCGCCGCGCCGACAGCGGCAACACCGTGTTCGTCGCCAACACCGACTACAGGCAGCGCGACCCGAAGTCCTCCCGCCGTGACAACCGCGCCCCAAGGGAAGACCGCCCCCGGGCAAGCGATTCGACCCGCACAACCTACTGGACGCCCCGTACATCAATCACAGCAAGGACGGCAAGCCCTCCACGTATACGACTGCAAACTGCTTCTCCCTCAAGAAGATAGAGAAGGCCCACCGCGCCAAGCAAAATAACGGCGGCAACCAGAACAAAGATCGCAAAAAGGACCAGGACCAATCCAAGGAGGACGGGTTTGGTCGCAGCATCGACTCCCTCCACACCTTCACCGGGGTCGGCGACTGCCGCGACAAGAAGGTCCTCGCACACGCGGTGGCTGTCAACGCAGTCGTCGCGGACGTCCCCCGCCAACTCAACTGATCCGAGCAGAGCATCACGTGGAGCCGCGAAGATCACACTCCACGCATCGAGTACCCAGGGCGAGTGGCCCTAATCGTCAAACCTAAGGTCGCCGAGTACTGGCTCCCGAAGACTCTGATGGATGGAGGAAGCTCCATCAACATCATGTACTACGACACCTTCCGGCGGCTCGGCCTGCCGGACTCACGCCTTGAGAACACCAAGGTTACCTTCCCAATCGGCAAGGTCACACTACCGGTAACCTTCGGCACGCCAGCGAACTACCGCACCGAGCGGATCTCCTTCGAGGTGGTCAACTTCCGTAGTCCATACCACTGCGTCCTCGGCCGCCAGGTGTTCGCCAAATTCATGGCCACGCCTCACTATGCCTACAACATGATGAAGATGCCCGGGCCCCGCGGTATCATAACCGTCCACGGCGACCCGGAATGGCACTGGAGTGCGAGGACGACAGCGCCAAGCTCGCGAAGCCGTCGACCGAAGACCCTCCATCCTCGAGAATCCAACCGAGCTCGACTCGTCCACGGCGACCTTCAAGCCGACGTCTGACACTCGTCAAGTAGATCTAGTAGAGAACGGCCCGAGTAGGCAGGTTACCATTGGGACAGGCACGTCCACCCAATAGAAAACCGCGCTCATCAAGTTCCTCCGTGAGAATCGAGATGTCTTTGCATGGAAACCTTCTAACATGCCAGGTGTCCCGAGAGAACTTGCTGAGCACAAACTCCACGTTGATCCCACCGCGCGCCCCGTAAGACAAAAGATGCGACCCGTTGATATGTCTCAAACGTATCTATAATTTCTTATGTTCCATGCTACTTTCATTACAATACTTGAATGTTTAATACATACTTTACAGCATTATTATACATTTTCCGGCACTAACCTATTAACAAGATGCCGAAGTGCCATTTTTTTTCTGCTGTTTTTGGTTTCAGAAATCCTAGTAAGGAAATATTCTCGGAATTGGACGAAATCAACGCCGGGGGCCTATTTTTACACGAAGCTTCCTAAGACCGAAAGGGAGATTTGGGGCCACGAGGGGCGCCACACTAGGCGGCGCACTGGCCCTTGGCCGCGCGGCCCTAGTGTGTGGGCCCCTCGTGACGCCCCTGACCTACCCTTCCGCCTACAAATAGCCTTCATCGTGAAACCCCCTGTACCGAGAGCCACGATACGGAAAACCTTCCAGAGACGCCGCCGTCGCGAATCCCATCTCGGGGATTCAGGGAGATCGCCTCGGCACCCTGCCGAGAGGGGAATCATCACCGGAGGGGCTCTACATCATCATGCCCGCCTCCGGATTGATGCGTGAGTAGTTCATCCTTGGACTATGGGTCCATAGCCGTAGCTAGATGGTTGTCTTCTCCGCTTGTGCTATCATTGTTATAGATCTTGTGAGCTGCCTAACATGATCAAGATCATCTATTTGTAATGCTACATGTTGTGTTTGGCGGGATCCGATGAATATAGAATATTATGTTAAGTTGATTATCAATCTATCATATATGTGTTGTTTATGTTTTTGCATGCTCTCCGTTGCTAGTAGAGGCTCTGGCCATGTTGATACTTGTAACTCCAAGAGGGAGTATTTATGCTCGATAGTGGGTTCATGCCTCCATTGAATCTGGGAACAGAAAGTTCTAAGGTTGTGGATGTGCTGTTGCTACTAGGGATAAAACATCGATGCTTTGTCTAAGGATATTTGTGTTGATTACATTACGCACCATACTTAATGCAATTATCTGTTGTTTACAACTTAATACGGAAGGGGTTCGGATGATAACCTGAAGGTGGATTATTTAGGCATAGATGCATGTTGGATAGCGGTCTATGTACTTTGTCGTAATGCCCTGATTAAATCACATAGTAATCATCATTGATATGTATTGAATCTTTATTTGTCAATTGCCCGCCTATAATTTGTTCACCCAACATGTTAGTTATCTTATTGGAGAGACACCACTAGTGAACTGTGGACCCCTGTCCATTCTTTTACATCTGAATACATTCTACTACAATCTCTGTTTTTACTGTTCTTTGCAAACAAACACCATCTTCCACTCGATACGTTTAATACTTTGTTTTCAGCAAGTCGGTGAGATTGACAACCTCACACGTTGGGGCAAAGTACTTTGATTGTGTTGTGCAGGTTCCACGTTGGCGCCGGTTTCACTGGTGTTGCGCCGCACTACACTCCTCCACCAACAACCTTCACGTGCTTCTTGGCTCCTACTGGTTCGATAACCTTGGTTTCTTTCTGAGGGAAAACTTGCTGTGCGCATCATACCTTTCTCTTGGGGTTCCCAACGGACGTGTACATCTACGCGCATCAAGCACTTTTTTTGGCGCGTTGCCGGGGAGATCAAGACACGCTACAAGGGGAGTCTCCACTTCCAATCTCTTTACTTTGTTTTTGTCTTGCTTTACTTTATTTTATTTACTGTCTTGTTTGCTTCATATTAAAAACACAAAAAATTAGTTACTTTACTTTCTGTCTTATTTACTAGCTCTATATCGAAAACACAAAAAAATTAGTTACTTGTCTTTACTTTATTTGCCTAGTTTACTTTATTACTGCTATAATGGGTACTCCTGAAAATACTAAGTTGTGTGATTTCACTAGCACAAATAATAATGATTTTATATGTACTCCTATTGCTCCACCTGCTACTACAGCAGAATTCTATGAAATTAAACCTGCTTTACTGAATCTTGTTATGAGAGAGCAATTTTCTGGTGTTAGTACTGATCATGCTGCTGCCATCTTAATAATTTTGTTGAACTTTGTGAAATGCAAAAGTATAAGGATATACATGGTGATATTATAAAACTGAAATTGTTTCCTTTCTCATTAAGAGGAAGAGCTAAAGATTGGTTGCTTTCTTTGCCTAAGAATAGTATTGATTCATGGACTAAATGTAAAGATGCTTTTATTAGTAAATATTATCCTCCCGCTAAGATTATATCTTTGAGAAGTAGCATTATGAACTTTAAACAATTTTATAATGAACATGTTTCTCAAGCATGGGAGAGAATGAAATCTTTGGTAAAGAATTGCCCAACCCATGGACTGACTACTTGGATGATCATCCAAACCTTTTATGCAGGATTGAATTTTTCCTCGAGGAACCTATTGGATTCAGCTGCTGGAGGTACTTTTATGTCCATCACCCTGGGCGCCGCAACTAAATTACTTGATGATATGATGATCAATTACTCTGAATGGCACACTGAAAGAACTCCTCAAGGTAAGAAGGTAAATTCTGTTGAAGAAACCTCTTCTTTGGGTGATAAGATTGATGCTATTATGTCTATGCTTGCAAATGGTAGATCTCATATTGATCCTAATAATGTTCCTTTAGCTTCTTTAGTTGCTCAAGAAGAAAATGTTGATGTGAATTTCATAAAGAGTAAAAATTTCAACAACAATGCTTATAGGAATAATTATGGTAACAATAACTATAGGCCATATCCTCCTAATAATGGTAATTGTTATGGTAATTCTTATGGTAATTCTTACAACAATAATAAGAGTGTACCCCCTGGTCTTGAAGCCATGCTTAAAGAATTTATTAGTACACAAACTGCTTTCAATAAAACTGTTGAAGAAAAGCTTGGTAAAATTGATATTCTTGCTTCTAAGGTTGATAGTCTTGCTCTTGATGTTGATCTTTTAAAATTGAAAGTTATGGAGGAAGTTAAAGATGCTAGGTTTGCTAAAATAAATGCCATCCAAGTTCGAATTAATGATAATATTAGAATGTTGGCTGAATTGCATGTTAGGTGGGATAGAGAAGAAAAAGAAAAACTTGCTAAAGAGAAAAATGTAGCTAAAGTATGGAATATTACCACCACTAGTAATGTTGATTCTTCACATGTTGCTGCACCTCCTACTATCAATGGTAAAATAATTGGTGTTGGCAATGTTTCTACTCCTAGTGCAAAGCGTACAAAACTGCCTGAAACTGCTGAAACTGCTTGTGATAAAACTGCTGAAATTTTTCAAAATATTGGTGACAATGATTCCATTGCTGTAGAACATAATGGTTTATATTTTGATGATTGTCACATCTCTGAAGTTATAAAGTTTTTACAAAAACTTGCTAGAAGTCCCAATGCTAGTGCTATAAATTTAGCATTTACGAAACATATTACAAATTCTCTCATTAAAGCTAGGGAAGAGAAATTAAAACTTGAAACTTCTATTCCTAGGAAGTTAGAGGATGGTTGGGAGCCCATCATTAAAATAAAATTCAATGATTTTGAGTGTAATGCTTTATGTGATCTTGGTGCAAGTATTTCTGTTATGCCTAAAAAGATTTATGATATACTTGACTTGTCACCATTGAAGAATTGTTATTTGGATGTTAATCTTGCCGATAATGTTAAAAAGAAACCTTTGGGGAGGATTGATAATGTTCGTATTACGGTTAACAATAACCTTGTCCCCGTTGATTTTGTTGTCTTGGATATCGAATGCAATGCATCTTGTCCTATTGTGTTGGGAAGACCTTTTCTTCGAACCGTTGGTGCTGTTATTGATATGAGGGAAGGTAATATTAAATATCAATTTCCTCTCAAGAAAGGTATGGAACACTTCCCTAGAAAGAGAATGAAGTTGCCTTTTGATTCTATTATTAGAACAAGCTATGATGTTGATCTCTTGATGTTATTTGATTTGCACTTTCTGCGCCTAGCTGAAAGGCGTTAAAGAAAAGCACTTCTTGAGAGATAACCCATGTTTCATTTTATTTACTGTATTGTTGAGTCTTGGAAGTTGTTTACTACTGTAGCAACCTTTCCTTATCATGTTTTTGTGCCAAGTAAAGTTTCTATGTTAAAGTTGATGATAGATTTGGATCGCTGCGCAGAAACAGCATTGCTGTCTGTCACAAATTCTCGCATAAGTCTCTGTAAAAAAATCGAAAAAATCTGAAAATTTACGAGCGTGATCCTCATATATGTACGCAACTTTCATTAGTTGTGAGTTTTTCCATTTGAGCAAGTTAAGTGTCCCTGACAGATTCATCTTTACGGACTGTTCTGTTTTTGACAAATTCTGTCTTTTATTTCGCATTGCCGCTTTTGCTATGTTGAATGAGTTTCTTTGTTCCATTAACTTTCAGAAGCTTTGTGAAATGTTCAGAAGTGTTAAGAATGATTGTGTCACCTCTGAATGTGTGAATTTTGGTTATACACTAACCCTCTTATGAGTTTGCTTGAAGTTTGTGTGAAGGAAGTTTTCAAGGGTCAAGAGAAGAGGATGATATACTATGATCAAGAAGAGTGAAAGGTCTAAGCTTGGGGATGCCCCGGTGGTTCATCCCTGCATATTTTAAGAAGAATCAAGCATCTAAGATTGGGGATGCCCAAGGCATCCCCTTCTTCATCGACAACATTATCAAGTCACTTCTAGTGAAACTATATTTTTATTCCATCACATCTTATGTTCTTTACTTGGAGCGTCGGTCTGTTTTTATTTTCGTTTTGTTTTGAATAAAGTTGGATTCCATCATTCTTATATTGGAGATATTACGCTCCGCTTTTTCATATGGAACACTTGTGTTCTTAATTGTGCTTTAATGTTCATGGCGAAGGATGATTGCTTCGTTAAATTGCTATTTGGTTGGAATCGGAAAATGTTGCATATGGTTTGGATTAATTTGGCAATTGTTTGAGCTCTCATAGATCATGTTTAAGCTCTTGCATCATGTAGTTTAATCTATTAATGAAGAACTACCGTAGAGCTTGTTTAATATGGTTTGCATGATTGGTCTCTCTAAGTCTAGATATTTTCGGGTAAAGTGTTTGAACAACGAGGAAGACAGTGTAGAGCCTCGTAATGCTTGCAATATGTTCTTGTGTGAGTTTCGCTGTACCTGTTCATACTTGTGTTTGCTTCAAACAACCTTGCTAGCCCAAACCTTGTACTGATAGGAAATGCTTCTCGTGCATCCAAACACCTTGAGCCAAAACCCATGCCATTTGTGTCCACCATATTGATACGTCTCAAACGTATCTATAATTTCTTATGTTCCATGCTACTTTTATTACAATACTTGAATGTTTTATACATACTTTACATCATTATTATACATTTTCCGGCACTAACCTATTAACAAGATGCCGAAGTGCCGGTTCCTGTTGTTTTTGGTTTCAGAAATCCTAGTAAGGAAATATTCTGGACGAAATCAACGCCCAGGGGCCTATTTTTACATGAAGCTCGAAGACCGAAAGGGAGACGAAGTGGGGCACGAGGTGGCCGGACACCGGCGCGGCCCAGGCCCCGGCCGCGGCCCGTTGTCCGGGCCTCGCGTCGCCCCCGACCTACCCTTCCGCCTACAAATAGCCTTCGTCGCGAACCCCGTACCTAGAGCCACGATACGGAAAACATTGAGAGCCGCCGCCGCAATCCCATCTCGGGGATTCGGAGATCGCCTCCGGCACCCTGCCGAGAGGGGAATCATCACCGGAGGGGCTCTACATCATCATGCCCGCCTCCGGATTGATGCGTGAGTAGTTCATCCTTGGACTATGGGTCCATAGCAGTAGCTAGATGGTTGTCTTCTCCGCTTGTGCTTTCATTGTTATAGATCTTGTGAGCTGCCTAACATGATCAAGATCATCTATTTGTAATGCTACATGTTGTGTTTGGCGAGATCCGATGAATATAGAATATTATGTTAAGTTGATTATCAATCTATCATATATGTGTTGTTTATGTTCTTGCATGCTCTGTTGCTAGTAGAGGCTATGGCCAAGTTGATACTTGTAACTCCAAGAGGGAGTAATTATGCTCGATAGTGGGTTCATGCCTCCATTGAATCTGGGACAGTGACAGAAAGTTCTAAGGTTGTGGATGTGCTGTTGCTACTAGGGATAAAACATTGATGCTTTGTCTAAGGATGTTTGTGTTGATTACATTACGCACCATACTTAATGCAATTATCCGTTGTTTACAACTTAATACCGGAAGGGGTTCGGATGATAACCTGAAGGTGGATTATTTAGGCATAGATGCATGCTGGATAGCGGTCTATGTACTTTGTCGTAATGCCCTGATTAAATCACATAGTAATCATCGTTGATATGTATTGAATCTTTATTTGTCAATTGCTCGCCTGTAATTTGTTCACCCAGCATGTTAGTTATCTTATTGGAGAGACACCACTAGTGAACTGTGGACCCCGGTCCATTCTTTTACATCTGAATACATTCTACTTTTTACTTGTTCTTTGCAAACAAACACCATCTTCCACTCGATACGCTTAATCCTTTGTTTTCAGCAAGCCGGTGAGATTGACAACCTCACTGTTACGTTGGGGCAAAGTACTTTGATTGTGTTGTGCAGGTTCCACGTTGGCGCCGGTTTCACTGGTGTTGCGCCGCACTACATTCCTCCACCAACAACCTTCACGTGCTTCTTGGCTCCTACGGTTCGATAACCTTGGTTTCTTGCTGAGGGAAAACTTGCTGCTGTGCGCATCACACCTTCCTCTTGGGGTTCCCAACGGACGTGTACATCTACGCGCATCAAGCTCTTTTTCTGGCGCCGTTGCCGGGGAGATCAAGACACGCTGCAAGGGAGTCTCCACTTCCAATCTCTTTACTTTGTTTTTGTCTTGCTTTATTTTATTTACTACTTTGTTTGCTGCACTTAAACAAAACACAAAAAAATTAGTTGCTAGCTTTACTTTATTTACTATCTTGTTCTCTATATCAAAACACAAAAAAATTAGTTACTTGTCTTTATTTGCTTAGTTTATTTTACTACTGCTATAATGGGTACTCCTGAAAAAATTAAGTTGTGTGACTTCACTAGCACAAGTAATAATGATCTTATATGTACTCCTATCGCTCCACCTGCTACTACAGCAGAATTCTATGAAATTAAACCTGCTTTACTGAATCTTGTTATGAGAGAGCAATTTTCTGGTGTTAGTACTGATGATGCTGCTGCCCATCTTAATAATTTTGTTGAACTTTGTGAAATGCAAAAGTATAAGGATATACATGGTGATATTATAAAACTGAAATTGTTTCCTTTCTCATTAAGAGGAAGAGCTAAAGATTGGTTGCTATCTTTGCCTAAAAATAGTATTGATTCATGGACTAAATGTAAAGATGTTTTTATTAGTAAATATTATCCTCCTGCTAAGATTATATCTTTGAGAAGTAGCATTATGAACTTTAAACAGTTTGATAATGAACATGTTGCTCAAGCATGGGAGAGAATGAAATCTTTGGTAAAGAATTGCCCAACCCATGGACTGACTACTTGGATGATCATCCAAACCTTTTAGGATTGAATTTTTCCTCAAGGAACCTATTGGATTCAGCTGCTGGAGGTACTTTTATGTCCATCACCCTGGGCGCCGCAACTAAATTACTTGATGATATGATGATCAATTACTCTGAATGGCACACTGAAAGAACTCCTCAAGGTAAGAAGGTAAATTCTGTTGAAGAAACCTCTTCTTTGGGTGATAAGATTGATGCTATTATGTCCATGCTTGCAAATGGTAGATCTCATATTGATCCTAATAATGTTCTTTTAGCTTCACTAGTTGCTCAAGAAGAAAATGTTGATGTGAATTTCATTAAGAACAATAATTTCAACAACAATGCTTATAGGAATAATTATGGTAACAACAACTTTAGGCCATATCCTTCTAATAATGGTAATTGTTATGGTAATTCTTATGGTAATTCTTACAACAATAATAAGAGTGTACCCCCTAGTCTTGAAGCCATGCTTAAAGAATTTATTAGTACACAAACTGCTTTCAATAAAACTGTTGAAGAAAAGCTTGATAAAATTGATATTCTTGCTTCTAAGGTTGATAGTCTTGCTCTTGATGTTGATCTTTTAAAATTGAAAGTTATGCCTAAGAAAGTTGAAGATGCTAGGTTTGCTAAAACAAATGTCATCCAAGTTAGAATTAATGATAATATTAGAATGTTGGCTGAATTGCATGCTAGGTGGGATAGAGAAGAAAAAGAAAAACTTGCTAAAGAAAATAATGTAGCTAAAGTATGGACTATTACCACCACTAGTAATGTTGATTCTTCACATGTTTCTGCACCACCTACTATCAATGGTAAAATAATTGGTGTTTGCAATGTTTCTACTCCTAGTGCAAAGCATACAGAATTGCCTGAAACTGCTGTTTGTGATAAAACTGCTGAAATTTTTCGAAATATTGGTGACAATGATTCCATTGCTGTAGAACATAATGGTTTAGATTTTGATGATTGTCATATTATTGAAGTTATAAAGTTCTTACAAAAACTTGCTAGAAGTCTCAATGCTAGTGCTATAAATTTAGCCTTTACAAAACATATTACAAATGCTCTCATTAAAGCTAAGGAAGAGAAATTAAAACTTGAAGCTTCTATTCCTAGAAAGTTAGAAGATGGTTGGGAGCCCATCATTAAAATGAAATTCAATGATTTTGAGTGTAATGCTTTATGTGATCTTGGTGCAAGTATTTCTGTTATACCTAAAAAGATTTATGATATGCTTGACTTGCCACCATTGAAGAATTGTTATTTGGATGTTAATCTTGCCGATAATGTTAAAAAGAAACCTTTGGGGAGGATTGATAATGTGCGCATTACGGTTAACAATAACCTGGTCCCCGTTGATTTTGTTGTCTTCGATATCGAATGCAATGCATCTTGTCCTATTGTGTTGGGAAGACCTTTTCTTCGAACAGTTGGTGTTGTTATTGATATGAAGGAAGGTAATATTAAACATCAATTTTCTCTCAAGAAAGGTATGGAACACTTCCCTAGAAAGAGAATGAGGTTTCCTTTTGATTCTATTATTAGAACAAGCTATGATGTTGATGATTCTTCTCTTGATGTTACTTGATTTGCACTTTCTGCGCCTAGCTGAAAGGCGTTAAAGAAAAGCACTTCTTGGGAGATAACCCATGTTTTATTTTATTTACTGTATTGTTGAGTCTTGGAAGTTGTTTACTACTGTAGCAACCTCTCCTTATCATGTTTTTGTGCCAAGTAAAGTTTTTATGTTAAAGTTGGTGCTATATTTGGGATCGCTGCGCAGAAACAACATTGCTGTCTGTCACGAATTCTCGCAGAAGTCTCTGTAAAAAATCGAAAACATCTGCAAATTTACGAGCATGATCCTCAGATATGTACGCAACTTTCATTAGATTTGAGTTTTTCCATTTGAGCAAGTTAAGTGCCCCTTCCAGATGCATCTTTACGGACTGTTCTGTTTTTGACAGATTCTGTCTTTTATTTCGCATTGCCGCTTTTGCTATGTTGAATGAGTTTCTTTGTTCCATTAACTTTCAGCTTTGTGCAATGTCCAGAAGTGTTTAGAATGATTGTGTCACCTCTGAATATGTGAATTTTTGGTTATGCACTAACCCTCTAATGAGTTTGCTTGAAGTTTGTGTGAAGGAAGTTTTCAAGGGTCAAGAGAAGAGGATGATATACTATGATCAAGAAGAGTGAAAGGTCTAAGCTTGGGGATGCCCAGTGGTTCATCCCTGCATATTTTAAGAAGACTCAACAATCTAAGCTTGGGGATGCCCAAGGCATCCCCTTCTTCATGGACAACATTATCAGGTCACTTCTAGTGAAACTATATTTTTATTCCGTCACATTCTTATGTTCTTTACTTGGAGCGTCGGTTTGTTTTTATTTTTGTTTTGTTTTGAATAAAGTTGGATCCCGCCATTCTTATATTGGAGATATTACGCTCCGCTTTTTCATATGGAACACTTGTGTTCTTAATTGTGCTTTAATGTTCATGGCGAAAGCTAATTGCTTCGTTAAATTGCTATTTGGTTGGAATTGGAAAATGCTGCATATGGTTTGGCAATTTGGCAATTGTTTGAGCTCTCATTAGATCATGTTTAAGCTCTTGCATCATGTAGTTTAATCTATTAATGAAGAACTACCGTAGAGCTTGTTTAATTTGGTTTGCATGATTGTTCTCTCTAAGTCTAGATATTTTCGGGTAAAGTGTTTGAACAACAAGGAAGACAGTGTAGAGCCTTATAATGCTTGCAATATGTTCTTGTGTGAGTTTTGCTGTACCATATTTTTTCTGCCATTCCAAAGTAAATTACTTGAGTGCTACCTTTAAAATTTCATTCCTCTACCTTTACAATATATAGCGCATGGGACAAATAGCTTAAAAACTATTGTGGTGATGAATATGTAGTTATGTGTCTTAATTCTTATAAGTTGCTTGTTGAGCGGTAACCATGTTTTCTGGGGACGCCATCAACTTTATCTTTGTTGGATATCATGTGAGATGATATGCATGTTCGTCTTGTCTGAAGTAAGTGGACTTCATGATCAAATGGTTTGAGTATGCATATGTTAGAGAAGAACATTGAGCCGCTAACTAAAGCCATGTATCATGGTGGAAGTTTCAGTTTGGACATACAACCTCAATCTCTTATGAGAATATTAACTGTTGTTGAATGCTTAAGCATTAAAAGAGGAGTCCATTATCTGTTGTCTATGTTGTCCCGGTATGGATGTCTAAGTTAATAAAAAGCGAGAAATCCAATGCGTGCTTTCTCCTTAGACCTTTGTACATGCGGCATAGAGGTACCCCTTTGTGACACTTGGTTGAAACATATGTTATGCGATGAGAATCCGTGTTTCCGAGCTAAGTAGGACAAGGTGCGAGCACTATTAGTACTCTATGCATGAGACATGCAACTTGTAGGAAGTATTATGCATAGCACATATGAATTATTACTACCGTTGACAAAATTGTTTCTATGTTTTCAAAACAAAAGCTCTAGCACAAAAATAGTAATCAATGCTTCCCTCTGCGAAGGGCCATTCTTTTACTTTATTGTTGAGTCAGTTTACCCACTTCTTTCTATCTTAGAAGAAAACACTTGTGTTAACTGTGTGCATTGATTCTTACATGTTTACTTATTGCACTTGTTATATTACTCTATGTTGACAAATATCCATGAGATATACATGTTACAAGTTGAAAGCAATTGCTGAAACTTAATTATCCTTTGTGTTGCTTCAATGCATTCTACTTAGAATTTATTGCTTATGAGTTAGCTCTTATGCAACTCTTATTGATACTTGTCTTGAAAGTACTATTCATGAAAAGTTTTGCTATATGATTCATTTGTTTAGTCATTATCTTTGTTAGCAATCTTTTGTTCAGATCACTCCATTCATCTCATATGCTTTACAATAATGTTGATCAAGATTATGTTGGTAGCATGTCACTTCAGAAATTATTTGTGTTATCGTTTACCTACTCGAGGACGAGTAGGAACTAAGCTTGGGGATGCTTGATACGTCTCAAACGTATCTATAATTTCTTATGTTCCATGCTACTTTTATTACAATACTTGAATGTTTTATACATACTTTACAGCATTATTATACATTTTCCGGCACTAACCTATTAACAAGATGCCGAAGTGCCGTTGTTGTTTTCTGCTGTTTTTGGTTTCGAAATCCTAGTAAGGAAATATTCTCGGAATTGGACGAAATCAACGCCAGGGGCCTATTTTTACACGAAGCTTCCAGAAGACCGAAAGGGAGACGAAGTGGGGCTACGAGGTGGCAGATGATACGTCTCCAACGTATCGATAATTTCTTATGTTCCATGCTACTTTATTGATGATACCTACATGTTTTATGCACATTATATGTCATATTTATGCATTTTCTGGAACTAACCTATTAACAAGATGCGAAGAGCCAGTTGTTTTCTGCTGTTTTTGGTTTCGAAATCCTAGTAAAGAAATATTCTCGGAATTGGACGAAACTTTCGCCAGGGTCCTATTTTTGCACTTCCAGAAGACCGAAGACCTAACGAAGTGGGGCCACGAGGTGGCCAGAGGCTAGGCCGGCGCGGCCCAGCCCTGGCCGCGCCGACCCCCCCTGGGCCCTCGTGTGGCCCCTCGCGTTGACCTTCCGCCTACTTAAAGCTCCGTCGCGAAACCCAGACCGAGAGCCACGATACGGAAAACCTTACAGAGACGCCGCCGCCAATCCCATCTCGGGGATTGAGATCGTCCGCACCCTGCCGGAGAGGGGATTCATCTCCGGAGGACTCTTCATCGCCATGATCGCCTCGGAGTGATGAGTGAGTAGTTCACCCCTGGACCATGGGTCCATAGCAGTAGCTAGATGGTCGTCTTCTCCTTGTTGTGCTTCATTGTTAGATCTTGTGAGCTGCCTAACATGATCAAGATCATCTATATGTAATTCTATATGTTGTGTTTGTCGGGATCCGATGGATAGAGAGTACTATGATTATGGTGATTATCAATCTATTGTTCATGTGTTGTTTATGATCTTGCATGCTCTCCGTTATTAGTAGAGGCTCTGGCCAAGTTTTTACTCTTAACTCCAAGAGGGAGTAATTATGCTCGATAGTGGGTTCATGCCTTCATTGATACCTGGGACAGTGACAGAAAGTTCTAAGGTTGTGATGTCTGTTGCCACTAGGGATAAAACATTGATGCTATGTCTAAGGATGTAGTTATTGATTACATTACGCACAATACTTAATGCAATTGTCTGTTGCTTTGCAACTTAATACTGGAGGGGGTTCGGACGATAACCTGAAGGTGGACTTTTTAGGCATAGATGCAGTTGGATGGCGGTCTATGTACTTTGTCGTAATGCCCAATTAAATCTCACTATATTTACCATGTCATGTATATGCATTGTTATGCCTTTCTCTATTTGTCAATTGCCCGACTGTAATTTGTTCACCCAACATGCTTTTATCTTATGGGAGAGACACCTCTAGTGAACTGTGGACCCCGGTCCTATTCTTTACATAGCATACAATCTACTTGTTTTATTGTTTTCTTTGCAAACATCTTCCACTCGATACGTTTAATCCTTTGTTACAGCAAGCCGGTGAGATTGACAACCTCACTGTTTCGTTGGGACAAAGTACTTGGGTTGTGTTGTGCAGGTTCCTAGTTGGCGCCGGAATCCCTGGTGTTGCGCCGCATCACATTTCGCGACCATCAACCTTCAACATGCTTCTTGGCTCCTCCTGGTTCGATTAAACCTTGGTTTCTTTCTGAGGGAAAACTACTGTGCGCATCATACCTTCCTCTTGGGGTTCCCAACGAACGTGTGAGTTACACGCCATCACACACCAGGCGGCGCGGCCTGTGCCCTGGCCGTGCGGCCCTGTTCTGGGCCCTCGCGTGTTGACCTACCCTTCCGCCTATAAATAGCCTTCGTCGCGAAACCCCCTGTACCGAGCCACGATACGGAAACATTACTGAGAGGCCGCCGCCGCGAATCCCATCTCGGGGGATTCAGGAGATCGCCCCCCGCCGGAGAGGGGAATCATCACCGAGGGGCTCTACATCATCATGCCCACCTCCGGATTGATGCGTGAGTAGTTCATCCTTGGACTATGGGTCCATAGCAGTAGCTAGATGGTTGTCTTCTCCGCTTGTGCTTTCATTGTTATAGATCTTGTGAGCTGCCTAACATGATCAAGATCATCTATTTGTAATGCTACATGTTGTGTTTGGCGAGATCCGATGAATATAGAATATTATGTTAAGTTGATTATCAATCTATCATATATGTGTTGTTTATGTTCTTGCATGCTCTCCGTTGCTAGTAGAGGCTCTGGCCAAGTTGATACTTGTAACTCCAAGAGGGAGTAATTATGCTCGATAGTGGGTTCATGCCTCCATTGAATCTGGGACAGTGACAGAAAGTTCTAAGGTTGTGGATGTGCTGTTGCTACTAGGGATAAAACATTGATGCTTTGTCTAAGGATATTTGTGTTGATTACATTGAAGCACCATACTTAATGCAATTATCTGTTGTTTACAACTTAATACCGGAAGGGGTTCGGATGATAACCTGAAGGTGGATTATTTAGGCATAGATGCATGCTGGATAGCGGTCTATGTACTTTGTCGTAATGCCCTGATTAAATCACATAGTAATCATCGTTGATATGTATTGAATCTTTATTTGTCAATTGCTCGCCTGTAATTTGTTCACCCAGCATGTTAGTTATCTTATTGGAGAGACACCACTAGTGAACTGTGGACCCCGGTCCATTCTTTTACATCTGAATACATTCTCTGCTTTTACTGTTCTTTGCAAACAAACACCATCTTTCACTCGATACGCTTAATCCTTTGTTTTCAGCAAGCCGGTGAGATTGACAACCTCACTGTTACGTTGGGGCAAAGTACTTTGATTGTGTTGTGCAGGTTCCACGTTGGCGCCGGTTTCACTGGTGTTGCGCCGCACTACATTCCTCCACCAACAACCTTGACGTGCTTCTTGGCTCCTACTGGTTCGATAACCTTGGTTTCTTACTGAGGGAAAACTTGTTGCTGTGCGCATCACACCTTCCTCTTGGGGTTCCCAACGGTCGTGTACATCTACGCGCATCACATATCTACCTACTATGTGGTATTTTTCTGCCATTCCAAAGTAAATTACTTGAGTGCTACCTTTTAAATTTCATTCCTTTACCTTTACAATATATAGCTCATGGTACAAATAGCTTAAAAACTATTGTGGTGATGAATATGTAGTTATGTGTCTTAATTCTTATAAGTTGCTTGTTGAGCGGTAACCATGTTTCTGGGGACGCCATCAACTTTACCTTTGTTGGATATCATGTGAGATGCTATGCATGTTCGTCTTGTCTGAAGTAAGTGCGATTTCATGATCAAATGGTTTGAGTATGCATATGTTAGAGAAGAACATTGGGCCGCCAACTAAAGCCATGTATCATGGTGGAAGTTTCAATTTGGATATACAACCTCAATCTCTTATGAGAATATTAACTGTTGTTGAATGCTTAAGCATTAAAAGAGGAGTCCATTATCTGTTGTCTATGTTGTCCCGGTATGGATGTCTAAGTTGAGAATAATCAAAAGCGAGAAATCCAATGCGTGCTTTCTCCTTAGACCTTTGTACATGCGGCATAGAGGTACCCCTTTGTGACACTTGGTTGAAACATATGTTATGCGATGAGAATCTGTGTTTTCGAGCTAAGTAGGACAAGGTGCGAGCACTATTAGTACTCTATGCATGAGACATGCAACTTGTAGGAAGTATTATGCATAGCACATATGAATTATTACTACCGTTGACAAAATTGTTTCTATGTTTTCAAAACAAAAAGCTCTAGCACAAAAATAGTAATCAATGCTTCCCTCTGCGAAGGGCCATTCTTTTACTTTATTGTTGAGTCAGTTTACCCACTTCTTTCTATCTTAGAAGAAAACACTTGTGTTAACTGTGTGCATTGATTCTTACATGTTTACTTATTGCACTTGTTATATTACTCTATGTTGACAAATATCCATGAGATATACATGTTACAAGTTGAAAGCAATTGCTGAAACTTAATTATCCTTTGTGTTGCTTCAATGCATTCTACTTAGAATTTATTGCTTATGAGTTAGCTCTTATGCAACTCTTATTGATACTTGTCTTGAAAGTACTATTCATGAAAAGTTTTGCTATATGATTCATTTGTTTAGTCATTATCTTTGTTAGCAATCTTTTGTTCAGATCACTCCATTCATCTCATATGCTTTACAATAATGTTGATCAAGATTATGTTGGTAGCATGTCACTTCAGAAATTATTTGTGTTATCGTTTACCTACTCGAGGACGAGTAGGAACTAAGCTTGGGGATGCTTGATACGTCTCAAACGTATCTATAATTTCTTATGTTCCATGCTACTTTTATTACAATACTTGAATGTTTTATACATACTTTACAACATTATTATACATTTTCCGGCACTAACCTATTAACAAGATGCCGAAGTGCCGTTGTTTTCTGTTTTTGGTTTCGAAATCCTAGTAAGGAAATATTCTCGGAATTGGACGAAATCAACGCCCGGGGCCTATTTTTACACGAAGCTTCCAAGACCGAAAGGGAGACGAAGTGGGGCTACGAGGTGGCAGGACACCAGGGCGGCGCGGCCGGCCCTGGCCGTGCGGCCCGTTCTCTGGGCCCCTCGCGCCGACCTACCCTTCCGCCTATAAATAGCCTTCGTCGCGAAACCCCCTGTACCGAGAGCCACGATACGGAAAACATTACAGAGGCGCCGCCGCGAATCCCATCTCGGGGATTCAGGAGATCGCCCCGGCACCCGGAGAGGGAATCATCACCGGAGGGGCTCTACATCATCATGCCCACCCCGGATTGATGCGTGAGTAGTTCATCCTTGGACTATGGGTCCATAGTAGCTAGATGGTTGTCTTCTCCGCTTGTGCTTTCATTGTTATAGATCTTGTGAGCTGCCTAACATGATCAAGATCATCTATTTGTAATGCTACATGTTGTGTTTGGCGAGATCCGATGAATATAGAATATTATGTTAAGTTGATTATCAATCTATCATATATGTGTTGTTTATGTTCTTGCATGCTCTCCGTTGCTAGTAGAGGCTCGGCCAAGTTGATACTTGTAACTCCAAGAGGGAGTAATTATGCTCGATAGTGGGTTCATGCCTCCATTGAATCTGGGACAGTGACAGAAAGTTCTAAGGTTGTGGATGTGCTGTTGCTACTAGGGATAAAACATTGATGCTTTGTCTAAGGATATTTGTGTTGATTACATTGAAGCACCATACTTAATGCAATTATCTGTTGTTTACAACTTAATACCGGAAGGGGTTCGGATGATAACCTGAAGGTGGATTATTTAGGCATAGATGCATGCTGGATAGCGGTCTATGTACTTTGTCGTAATGCCCTGATTAAATCACATAGTAATCATCGTTGATATGTATTGAATCTTTATTTGTCAATTGCTCGCCTGTAATTTGTTCACCCAGCATGTTAGTTATCTTATTGGAGAGACACCACTAGTGAACTGTGGACCCCGGTCCATTCTTTTACATCTGAATACATTCTACTGTTTTTACTGTTCTTTGCAAACAAACACCATCTTTCACTCGATACGCTTAATCCTTTGTTTTCAGCAAGTCGGTGAGATTGACAACCTCATGTTACGTTGGGGCAAAGTACTTTGATTGTGTTGTGCAGGTTCCACGTTGGCGCCGGTTTCACTGGTGTTGCGCCGCACTACATTCCTCCACCAACAACCTTGACGTGCTTCTTGGCTCCTACGGTTCGATAACCTTGGTTTCTTGCTGAGGAAAACTTGTTGCTGTGCGCATCACACCTTCCTCTTGGGGTTCCCAACGGTCGTGTACATCTACGCGCATCACATATCTACCTACTATGTGGTATTTTTCTGCCATTCCAAAGTAAATTACTTGAGTGCTACCTTTTAAATTTCATTCCTTTACCTTTACAATATATAGCTCATGGTACAAATAGCTTAAAAACTATTGTGGTGATGAATATGTAGTTATGTGTCTTAATTCTTATAAGTTGCTTGTTGAGCGGTAACCATGTTTCTGGGGACGCCATCAACTTTACCTTTGTTGGATATCATGTGAGATGCTATGCATGTTCGTCTTGTCTGAAGTAAGTGCGATTTCATGATCAAATGGTTTGAGTATGCATATGTTAGAGAAGAACATTGGGCCGCCAACTAAAGCCATGTATCATGGTGGAAGTTTCAATTTGGATATACAACCTCAATCTCTTATGAGAATATTAACTGTTGTTGAATGCTTAAGCATTAAAAGAGGAGTCCATTATCTGTTGTCTATGTTGTCCCGGTATGGATGTCTAAGTTGAGAATAATCAAAAGCGAGAAATCCAATGCGTGCTTTCTCCTTAGACACTTGTACAGGCGGCATAGAGGTACCCCTTTGTGACACTTGGTTGAAACATATGTTATGCAATGATAATCCGTGTTTTCCGAGCTAAGTAGGACAAGGTGCGAGCACTATTAGTACTCTATGCATGAGACATGCAACTTGTAGGAAGTATTATGCATAGCACATATGAATTATTACTACCGTTGACAAAATTGTTTCTATGTTTTCAAAACAAAAGCTCTAGCACAAAAATAGTAATCCATGCTTCCCTCTGCGAAGGGCCATTCTTTTACTTTATGTTGAGTCAGTTTACCACTTCTTTCTATCTTAGAAGCAAACAATTGTGTTAACTGTGTGCATTGATTCTTACATGTTTACTTATTGCACCTGTTATATTACTCTATGTTGACAAATATCCATGAGATATACATGTTACAAGTTGAAAGCAAATGCTGAAACTTAATCATACTTTGTGTTGCTTCAATTCATTCTACTTTGAATTTATTGCTTATGAGTTAGCTCTTATGCAAGTCTTATTGATACTTGTTTGAAAGTACTATTAAAGAAAAGTTTTGCTATATGATTCATTTGTTTAGTCATTATCTTTGTTAGCAATCTTTTGTTCAGATCACTCCATTCATCTCATATGCTTTACAATAATGTTGATCAAGATTATGTTGGTAGCATGTCACTTCAGAAATTATTTGTGTTATCGTTTACCTACTCGAGCGAGTAGGAACTAAGCTTGGGGATGCTTGATACGTCTCAAACGTATCTATAATTTCTTATGTTCCATGCTACTTTTATTACAATACTTGAATGTTTTATACATACTTTACAACATTATTATACATTTTCCGGCACTAACCTATTAACAAGATGCCGAAGTGTGCTTGTTTTTGCTGTTTTTGGTTTCAGAAATCGTAGTAAGGAAATATTCTCGGAATTGACGAAATCAACGCCGGGGCCTATTTACACGAAGCTTCCGAAGACCGAAAGGAGACGATGCGCCATACTTAATGCAATTATCTGTTGTTTACAACTTAATACGGAAGGTTCGGATGATAACCTGAAGGTGGATTATTTAGGCATAGATGCATGCTGGATAGCGGTCTATGTACTTTGTCGTAATGCCCTGATTAAATCACATAGTAATCATCGTTGATATGTATTGAATCTTTATTTATCAATTGCCCGCCTGTAATTTGTTCACCCAGCATGTTAGTTATCTTATTGGAGAGACACCACTAGTGAACTGTGGACCCTGGTCCATTCTTTTACATCTGGATACATTCTACTGCAATCTCTGTTTTTACTGTTCTTTGCAAACAAACACCATCTTCCACTCGATACGTTTAATCCTTTGTTTTCAGCAAGCCGGTGAGATTGACAACCTCACTGTTACGTTGGGGCAAAGTACTTTGATTGTGTTGTGCAGGTTCCACGTTGGCGCCGGTTTCACTGGTGTTGCGCCGCACTACACTCCTCCACCAACAACCTTCACGTGCTTCTTGGCTCCTACTGGTTCGATAACCTTGGTTTCTTTCTGAGGGAAAACTTGCCGCTGTGCGCATCATACCTTCCTCTTGGGGTTCCCAACGGACGTGTACATCTACGCGCATCACCCGTAGGTGAGGAGCGACGGCGCGGAATCGCCAAAGAGGTGAACCGGCTACTCTCCGCCGGCTTCATCATGGAAATCAAGCACCCCAAGTGGCTGGCAAACCCAGTCCTGGTGCTGAAGAAGAACAAGACATGGCGAATGTGTATAGACTACACAAGATTCAATCGCGCCTGCCCTAAGGACCCATTTGTCCTCCCGCGAATCGACCAGATCATCGACGCAGTCGCAGGCTTGGAGTCGCTGTGCTTCCTCAATGCCTACTCCGGGTACAATCAGATCAAGATGGCGGTCGAAGACCAGTAAAAACTGCATTCATCACGCCACTCGGCGCCTACTGCTACACCGCCATGACATTCGGCCTCAGGAACGCTGGAGCCACCTACCAGCGGTGCATGAACAGCTGCCTCGAGAGCCAAATCGGGCGCAATGTCCACGTCTACATCGACGACGTGGTGGTCAAGTTGACTTGGCAGGACGACCTAGTCGCCGACCTCACTGAGACCTTCGCCAACCTTCGGCGCTACCAGATAAAGCTCAACCCTCTGAAGTGCACCTTCGGGGTCCCCTCGGGACAGCTACTCGGCTATGTTGTCTCCAAGCGCGGCATCGAGCCCAACCAGGACAAAACGTCGGTGGTCTTGCGCACCAAAAGACTAACCTGTCTACTCGACGCACAGAAGCTCGCCGGGCGAGTCGCAGCGCTTAGTCGCTTCATACCTCGACTCAACGACAAGGCCATGCCACTCTACCGCCTACTGAAGAAGTCTGATTCCTTCAAATGGACGGAACAAGCATAGAAGGCCTTGGAAACCCTCAAAGACACCCTGCAGAATGCACCCGTCCTCGCCGCCCCTCTACCCCAAGAAACCATGCTCCTCTATGTCGCCGCATCCAAACGTGCCGTGAGCGCCGTCATGGTCGTTGAACGCAAGGAAGAAGGAAAGGAGCAGCCCATACATCACATAGTCTACTACATCAGCGAAGCCCTCACCGAGTCAAAGCAACGGTACCCGCACTACGAAAAGCTAGTCTACTCCGTGTTCAGGGCCCAGCGACGATTGGCCCCCTACTTCCATGAGCACCCCGTCAAGGTCGTCGCCTCGACGCCGCTCGCCGACATCGGCGCGCCTCCGCTGCACCACCGCACAAGGTTCGGATCGGGAGAGTCGCTCCACGGACGGGAAGTTGACGGTTCGTGGTTCCGGAGTACCTCCACCCTACTCCATCATCGCCGTCGTCTTGCTCAACACCACCACCTCCTTTGAGATCTTCAAACACCCGGATCCGTCGCCTCTCAAACTTGGGAGAGCGATTAACGCACTCCATAGCTCCGAGGAGATCCGTGACGATGCTCCACGGAGTACCACCAACGAAGGAGGAGACCACCGCCTGCAAAGTCCACTCCGGCGACTCCAACACCTCCACAACGCCTCCGACTAGCATCCTACTAGAACCTACACTATATACACGCCTAGATCCGGGATTCCCCGTCGTCCCGCCACTGAAGCGGCCACCGAGGGCGAGGAATCCACCGAATCGCTGACGATGAGGTGGTTCGGGCAGGGGTGCGCACAAATCACCTATGCGGGATGGCGAGGAATCCACCGAATCGCTGACGGTGAGGTGGTTCGAGTGGGTGTGCGCACAAATCCCCTATGCTCTACTGTAGACGGAGGGAGTGGCCGGTCCGAGTCCTGAATGCGGATTGGAATGTCATGCACTAACTATTTTAAAATACCGATTTGGAAAGAGCTAGGCAATCCACTTATACAGTTTAACAACATGGTTGCGCCAAGTAGACTAACGAGGGTGAGGAAATCTCATGATAACCGGTGAGAGCATCTCCACTGGTGGCCCCGATTTTTTATAGATATGAGAGCATCACCTCAGCCTCTGCATCAATAGATGCACATAGCTTTCTTTATTAAAAACGAGTATGAAGTTACAAAGTATCCATTATTACAATCAAGGAAAAGCTAAGGTCGACACATGAATCAACCATAAGAAAATGCAACATGTAGAAAAGCTCCGATAGCGTTTCGGGGGCCGGGAGCGAAAATGGGCTCGCACCGACGCGCCCCAAACGGAGCCGGCCAATTTTCGAGCCCAATAGAATCGCCGGCAACCTGATGCTGGCCCCTTGGCCAAGGGCGCGAATCGGGCGCGCCGACGCCTCGCGGAACGATGGTTTTCGCGGGTGGGGCGCCTTGTCTGCGAGAGGACACGACGGTTCGCATCGGAAACGACACGGGGAGGTTGGTCATCGGCGTTAATGGCCTCCTGCGCGGAAACCCAAACGACGAGGGCGGCGACTGGCCACGCGGCGTCCACCTACCTTACCCACGCGCCTTCAATGCGCGTCCGCCACCTCCCTTAAAACCCCACCGACGCGCACTTCTCGCTTTTCCCCGCCATCCAACCCTAGCCGTCGCCGTCCTCAACCTCCGGGCGAACCACCCACGCACCCCGCCGACGCGATGGCGCACAATGACTACGCCGGCGGCAGCGGCGGCGGCATGCTCCGCTCGACGCAGCTAACCTTCAATGAGGCCGACGTGCTGTACTAGCACCGCATCCCCGTGCCAGTACATTACAAGTTGCCGCACGGCTGGCACGTCTCCTACGGCGGCTTTGCCGTGCCGCCGCCGCCACCGCCAGGACCACAGACGCGGGCCCTCGCCAGGGAACGACGGGCCGAGATGACGCCGGAGGAGAGGAACCTGCCGGAGAACGCCCTTGAAAGCCCGTCCTGGGCATGGCGCTTCGAACATGAGTGCTCCGTCAAGCTCGCGCGGACGGACAACCTCTCGGGCGGCCGCTTCAACAACGTTGGCCGCCGTTCCTGGTGGTACGGCCGCTCCGTTGACGACACGCTCCGCCAATACGGCTTCCGTCCGCGCGTCCACGGGCAACGGGAGCTGCTGTACTTCCCGCAGGAGGCAACCATGGCGCCGGCGCCTACCCTGTAGAGGTCACCGGAAAGGACCGTGGCGTCCGGAAGCTCGCGCACCGGATCGTTGTCTACCGTCGCGCGCACGAGGCGTCGTTATCCGCGACGAGGCGAGGTGCGCGTCCTCTGCTTCGGCTCGTCGGACGACGGGGTTGGGCCGCCGCTCGCGCGTCAAGGAGGAGGATGCCTCGCCACCACTTCCGTCGGCAAAGAAGCAATGGTGGGAGAAGGAGGCCGAGGCGCAGACGGCCCTCCGTGGCGACGATGAGGAGGAGGAGATGGTGTGGTCCGCCAGGGACCACAGCGCCAACTACGTCGACCTCGCAGGACATCCTAGCTGCCGGTGCCAAAGAAGGAGAAGACCGACGATGTCAACAGCTGGTCCTTCGGGTCATCCAGCGGCGACAGCCTGAACTTCAGCACCGCTATATGTTTTTTTTTAGTTTTTAGTTTAAATTCACGTTAATTTGTACAAATTTTCGTTTGAACTTCGTATGAATATCTTTTCAACATTTGAATTTGATTTTCTAAATCTATCGGGACCGCCGGTTTGGGGGCGCCGGTGTGGGAGCAGCATCCCCAAATAGAGGATGTTGTACCAGCGTCCCCATATGGCAGTGCCGGCGCCCTATTTGAGGGCTGCCGGTGGAGATGCTCTGAAGATTGAAACTCGTACTAGAAAAATTGAAACGTGGATGATTTCACCCGGCGGCTAGGGTTTCCTCGGGGACAACTTGGGTGGGATCTTGCTTTAGATAGGATCTATGAGATCAATTTTTTGAAGACAAAAAACACGTTCAAAAAATCTCAAAAAAATTGACAACATACATCTATGTTATATATGCAACACCAAAAATTCGCTGCTTCAAATTCAACATACATTTAGAGAGCCAAAAAAGATAAATCTGGGAATGAATAGTGTGAAATACTATTCACCCAAAGCTAACACTATTCACAATATAATTTATCTTTTTTGTTTCTCTAAAAGTAGATTGAGTTTTGAGCTAATTTTTTTTGGAGTTGTAGATACAGTCAATAAGTATGTTGTATATTTTTGTTTGATTTTTTCGCATTTCGTAAATATGTTTTTTATGATCTGATCTTACAATCTCACCTAACGAGAAGATCCTATACAAGTCTCCCCCGAGTTTCCTCCCGTGAATGTACGAACTGAGCAGAGATCGTTTTCCCTGCCCTGACGCCGATCTGGTGCCACGACTCCAGGAGCACCCAGTCCCCATCTCGTGTCCATCGCACACAATCGCGCGGCGCGCGGCGACCGTCTGACCCACACCACCCAACCCAACCACGCCGCGCCGGTGACTGCCTCGCCTCGCCCCGCCGCTCCGTCCATCCCTAGCCCATCACCCCACCACTCTCCCCGTTCCCGGCACATGCAGCTCCCACAATTCCAGCAACCAATCCACCATCTCCACACCCCCCTACTGCCTGCCTAGCTCCCTCTCCCTCGGCCTCGGACAACAAACACGCTTCCCCAGACCCAAGCAAGCGCAGCAGCAGCCAGAGCCAGCCACCCTTCCCTTCCACTCCGCGCCTCCCATTACTCAGATCCAAGCACCTCTGCTGCATACCCAAAGCCAGCTTGAACCACCACAACATCCTCCCCACGCGCACTCACCGCAGCACCACCACCATGCCGCCGCGGCTGCTCCGCCTAGCCACACTCCTCCTGCTCTGCGCCACGCTCGCCGCGCCCGAACCAGACGCCGACAAGGCAGCGCTCCTCGACTTCCTCGCGGGCGTGAACGGCGGCCGCGCCCGCATCAACTGGTCCACCACCCTGCCCATCTGCACCAACTGGACCGGCATCACCTGCAGCCCCGACGCCACCCGCGTCACCGAGCTCCGGCTCCCGGGCCTCGGCCTCACAGGCCCATTCCCACGCCACACTCTCGGCCGCCTCACCGCGCTGCAGGTGCTGAGCCTGCGCGCCAACAGCCTCACCGGCGCCTTCCCCGACGAGCTCCTCGCTCTAAACGCCCTCACGGGGCTCCACCTCCAGCTCAACGCCTTCTCCGGCGCCCTGCCCCCCGGCCTCGCCCGCCTGCGCGCGCTCCAGGTGCTCGACCTCTCCTTCAACGCCTTCACCGGCGCCATCCCCGCGCAGCTCTCCGCCGAACTCCTCGCGCTCAACCTCTCCAACAACTCCCTCTCCGGCCGAGTCCCGGACCTCGCCCTCCCGGCCCTCCAGTTCCTCAACCTCTCCAACAACCACCTCGCCGGCCCCGTGCCCCGCTCCCTCCTCCGCTTCCCCGACTCATCCTTCGCCGGAAACACCCTAACCCGCTCCACCCCAACACCACCACTCCCCCCACCATCCTCCCCCACCCCATCCACCAAACACCATCGTCTAACCGAGGCGGCCATCCTCGCCACCGTCATCGGCGCCTGCGTCCTGGCCTTCGCGGTCACCGCCGTGCTCCTCATAGCCTTCTGCAACAACCGCCGCTCCACCGACCGTATCCCCAAGGCCGCCGACAAAAAAGGGCGGGAGTCGCCCGAGTCCAAGGCGGTGACGGGCAGATCCAACGACGGCAACCGGCTGGTCTTCTTCGAGGGCCCGGCCCTGGCGTTCGACCTGGAGGACCTGCTCCACGCCTCCGCCGAGGTGCTCGGCAAGGGCGCCTTCGGCACCGCCTACCGCGCGCTGCTCGAGGACGCCACCACCGTCGTCGTCAAGCGCCTCAAGGAGGTCAGCGCGGGGCGACGCGACTTCGAGCAGCAGATGGAGCTCGTCGGACGGATCCGGCACGGCAATGTGGCCGAGCTGAGGGCTTACTACTACTCCAAGGACGAGAAGCTGCTCGTCTACGACTACTACGCCAGGGGGAGCGTCTCCAACATGCTCCACGGTACTACTATGCTTCTCCCTTTGCTCCAGCTCTTCATGTCGTTTTTGTTCATCACATCACGGGTTTTAATAGTGCTAAATGTGGCTAGTAATGAAGTTGCAATTTTTGGTACTAGTCTGATGAATGTCGATGTCTGTTACTAGAACTGTGTAAACGGTGGTGATAATGACTGAGTGGTCCCGTTGGGGACATCCGATGAAATTGGGATGGTACTACTGAGAATATTAGCTTGGTCCCTCCTGCCCAAGGGTGAACCGACACTCAAGAAATGTCTTTTTTAGGGTTCATTTAGGAGCTGTCGCAGCAGTTGAGATGGAAGGTGATTTATGGCGGTGGTATTCTAATTTTACATGGAGATCTGAGGTTGCTTTTTGTTTGGGAAGGGGTTAGGGTTATACTATTAGTACCAGCTTGTTTAGCTCACAAAAATTATGTGAACTTTGTCAAATTGCATGGCAGATTGGACATTATCAGATTGCATGAAAGTGTGGACAACTTTTAATAGGAGATTAATGATAGAATTGGTGAACTATAGAAAGGCTAACAGCTGCACTGTAGGTTCTTATTCTTGGTGCTGTTAATGGTTACTGTCAAACAACTATTGTTTGCACTTCCTCTGTTTTGAATGTACTGCTAAAAAATTCTCTCTACATGGTTGGGCTTACTGTACTTGCTTCACCAATGGTGAGCATGTTATATTTTCTTATTCTACTCAGTTTTTATTGTGGGTCTAATTGAGTTTTCTTGCATTCGTAGATCTAGCCGCCAAGGTATGCCTTAAGTTTCCGTATCATGCTTAGCTGCATTGACTTGCAATATTTGCATGTGAGTATTCAATCAAGTTCACATGGCATGCTTGGTGTGTGGTGAATTAGCCAGGCCAATATTGTAGCACGAGGATCTGTTTCCTTAGACATCCAATCATGTTATGTTAATCATGGCAGCTTGTCAGCAAAGCACTTAATTACTACCAAACTCCTGAAATTCAGATTTCACATTGCATACTTAACATGTTAGTAATGGCATCTAAGGATATTTGCAAGAAATGAAACTAAAGATATGGAATTAAGGGCATGCACAAGAAAAGGGTAAATGGGGACAAGATAATGGAAACAAATAGTGGTGGACCTTTGTCGCCATCTTGGAAGCTAATGTTGTCTAGTTTATTTAGTGAAACTTTTGAAATTGTTAGCGTTGGTGGTCACTGCCAGAACCCATCCCCTATTTCACTATCAGATTCAGGGCCAGAGGTGGACTGCTGTGATACATCAGTATCGTGGTGGAGACAAGAACTAATACTAGTATTTACTTTCAGTATAGAAACAGTTGGGTTTTGATTGTTTAGGTTTGCTAGCCTCATTTGCCACAAGCATTTCTGATGTATGAATATATTATGCTATCCAGAAACAAGCATTAATTCTGGCGCGAGCTTGCGACAGCAATGCAGATAATTTGAAATGACATCACTTCACAAGATCACCCATTTGAATTTATTGATATCCAAAATTGAATATGACATGCACCTCATAATTCTGCCATGTTTTTTTCCATGCAGGGAAGAGAGGTCTGGACAGAACACCATTGGATTGGGAAACTAGAGTAAGGATAGCCCTGGGTGCAGCTAGAGGGATCGCACACATTCACTCCGAGAACAATGGGAAATTTGTTCATGGCAACATCAAGGCCTCAAATGTCTTCCTCAACGGCCAGCAATATGGCTGCATCTCTGACCTTGGCTTGGCATCACTGATGAACCCGATAACAGCAAGGTCCCGTTCTCTGGGATACTGCGCACCTGAGATCACCGACACAAGGAAATCGACACAGTGTTCTGATGTCTACAGCTTCGGTGTCTTCATACTCGAGCTCCTCACAGGCAAGTCGCCCGTTCAGATAACCGGCGGGGGCAATGAGGTTGTGCACCTTGTCAGGTGGGTGCAGTCCGTTGTCCGGGAGGAGTGGACCGCCGAAGTGTTTGACGGCGAGCTGATGAGGTACCCTAACATCGAGGAGGAGATGGTGGAGATGCTTCAGATCGCGATGGCATGCGTCTCAAGGACCCCAGAACGGCGACCGAAGATGTTGGACATGGTGAGGATGCTTGAAGAGGTTGGCAGGAATGATGTTGGAACTCGGCCTTCGACAGAGGCCTCGACTCCGGTGGGGGAAGCTTGGAACAAGGCAGAAAGCTCATCTGCAGCCCTCTGAGCTCGCTATCTTTTCTTTTTCGTCTTTGCAAGTGTAGGAGCACGGATAGGTCTGTGTTTTGACGGCACTGTATGATTCTTTTGTCTTATGATTACATGTTACGAAATTGTAACACCTTGCCATGTGGAACTGGAAATTATGCAGGCTCACGGCTGCTATCTAAGCATCGAGAACTGCTGTCTAATCTCTAAACATTATTCTTTTTGGCTAGAAAGTAATTTTGGTCTGTTCATACACATGGCTGAACAAAAATATTAGTATGGTCCTGGTCTCGCAAAAGCAAAAGGAACTAACGAAGTATGAGTAGTCAATTTTATGCGGACAAGGATTTTGTGCACATGGGAGTCAGTGCTCCCTTCACTTTTGGATTTTTGAAAATTTCAGATTCTTATATTTCTCTGCTTTCAAGAATTATGACATTAAATATGTAGATAGGATATTAATCAAAAAAGTCTCGTCAAAAAATACGTTATATTTTTGGAGATGCAAAAAAGACAAATTTATGACAATACACTGACAAAATATACGTATTATTGTACTACTATTTATAGTCAGAAATTTGTCTTTTTTGTATTTTCCAAAATACAAAGTATTTTTTGATGGGACTTTTTTGACTACACTCCTCGTGTCTAAATCTATCTACATATTTAATGGCATAATTTTTGAAAACATAAAAGAGCGAGGTTTTGAAAATTTTCAAAAATCCAAAAGTCCAAGGAGCACTTGTGCTCATGTGCACATGCTACTTTCCGATTTTATGCACGATGATAACTTGATAAGAATGAAATTGGTACAACCAAACTTGTTTCTTGTGAAAACACAACCGAGCTCTTGGATATGAATATATAATACACTCGGCAGAGTTACGCCTTACGGTATCCCGTCGCCTGGCACAGCGACGGTTTCTCACCTTGATGGTCCATGGGCTTTCTGCGTGGCCTCACTGACAACAGCGACTTGCACATGGTGTGATGGGTCTGAATTTAGCATTGCCAAAGGGCTGGGCCACCCTAAAAATAGAAGAAAATTGTGGAAATTCGCTTTTAACCTCATATGCTCAAATAAACAACGAGAAGAAAAAAACTGAATTCTACTGCCACACGACTAGGGCAAATGGAGTGACATACCCCTTTTCGGGGAAAAAGGGCAAATGGCCAGAACATAGCAAATGGTTATGGCCGCTGGGAGACCAGAAGTGTTTGGTTTTGTCTGAACAGTTAAACTTAGGGTAAAATCCTAGCCAAGAGGCTCGACACAAATTGATCAGCTCGTCCGCGCCGATGTATTCATGACCTAAATTTAGGGAGCGAATGCGTCGACGGGAACATCAAGCGAGTCCATCTGCATTCTCCTTTACTCGATCCCGGGCCTGCCCGCTAGGGACAACAAACCACCTCGCCCATTCGCGTCTCTCCCATCCCCTTTGCAGCCCTAGAGCTTTGCCTCCACCGGCCCTACTGCTCGCCATTGCCGGTACATTTTTTTGGTGCCAGCATCGAGTGCCCTTGCAGACCTCGACGTAGCACCTTCCCCGCTTATCTCGGTCAAAACTGGAAGCTGGTCACGACGCCAACGACTTGTTCATCCAATTTCTCAGTAAAAAATCATGGACCATTTTTGGCCGTTTGCTTGAAATAGTTAGGCCATTGACCCATAATTGTTGCCCCCGCAGATGAACACTAGGGAGTCGACCGACTTCTTCGTCAAATACATCCTCGACGGCTCGTCGGAAAACGAGTCAGATGCCTCTTCGGGGCTCATGGTTATCGTGGCCTCCTCATCCACGAGCACACTGAGGCCAGTGCACAGAGGCTCAACAAGGCATCGCAAGGGTGGACATTACCGGCTGTATCAGGACTACTTCCACATATTTTATAATGATTGCATACCTTACTCCTCTAATTCACGAAGTTTTCTTGTCTATTCCATAAGTAGTACAACATATACAGCTGCATACTGTGCGAAAAACTTGCATCTGTTAGACTTGTTTTCGTTAATTTCAATAAAAATGTCAATCATCTCACTTTTTTTTGACAAACTACGGGGTATAATGCAAAAAACCACATTAACCATGTTATTGTTAAAACTTGAGCCATCAGATTCTTGGTGAGCACTGGAAGAAGTTATTGTTATGATATGAGTAACAAGTTCATCGGCTATTGTCATTTGTAGGGAGATCTCTCACAATCTGGATGTCACAATAGATGCTCGTACATTATTAATTAAGTTATGCAGTTTGAGATGTACGCATAGCTTAGACATTGCTGCGAGGAGACATGACTTTGATTTGTATCTGTATGTCCATGTAATTGCAATGAACAAGAGCTTTTTTGTCAATTCTTCCGCTCTTAGGGTTATTGAGTAAAATAGTACCAAAAAGTTATTCATCTATCAAATCTGTGTCTATGTAGAGAGTTTAAAAAGTTTTGCAGCTGGAGTAGCTATGACGAAAATTATGTATAGAGTGTTGTATGAGCAAAAATTGACCGTCTGCCATACAGGGATTAATGTTTTGAAACATGGGAGCACTCCCTCTATTTTGAAATGCATCTTACACTCATTTTGAGCTTTAAAAAAGTTGAAGAAAAAAATTCGAACGTCTATTTTTACGTGCTACGCGCTCACAAAGTCGTTTCATAAAAAATCGACTTGTCATGTGACGTGTGTAAAAATGACAATTTAATGCTAAAAAATAGTGCTTTCCACAAGTTAAATTTTCTCTTTTTCACATAGTCTATAAAAAATATTGGTTTTTCGTGAAACCTGGGGAACACGGAGATGTACATGTAGAATTTTTTGTCAAAATTTTTCCACGCTTCGAAATATTTTTTATGGACTATGTGAAAAAGAGAAAATTTATCTTGTGAAAAGCATTATTTTTTAGCACTAAATTTTGTCTTTTTTACACACATCACATGAAAGTCAATTTTTTATAAAACGACTTTGTGAGCGCGTAGCACGTGAAAATAGGCGTGCGAATTTTTTGTTTCAACTCTTTTTAAAACTCAAAATAAGTGTAAGATGCATTTCAAAATAGAGGGAGCATATGCTTCCATGTTCCGAAACATTAATCCCGTGGCATCGAAATTCAATTCGGCTCACGAGAGCCAAAATATGATTTTCAAAATAGAGAGAGCATATACATTAATCCCGTGGCATCGAAATTTAATTCGGCTCCCGTGGCATCAAAATATGATTTTTTGGTAGAGGTAGCATACGCACCCGGGAGCCGAATTGAATTCCGTTGCCACACTTTACTTTTTATTGGTACACACTGCGCAATAATGTGCTTTAGGCATACATATTTCTCTACATTTTCCTTCCTTATTGCATTTGACTAAATAAGAAATAAAGTTGTGGCATGCAGCCAAAAAATGGAACAGACAAACGAGACATGAAAAATATGCACCGGAAAAGAAATGGAAAAGAAATACTCACACAACACAAGTAACACGACTAATATTGAAGATAGGCGCATCAGAGCTCGCTCCTGCACCAGCCTCTATTGGCGCTAGCAGCCGAGTTTATGCTGTTCAACCATCCATCGGCGACGTAGCGGTAACCTGGCTCCGTCAAGTGAACGCCGTCGAAATAGAGAGAAGATGACGGGCTCTCGCACGCGGTCGCACCTGGATCACCGCAAGAAACGCTGTCGTTGTAGTTGTATCTTCCGGGACCCCCGCAGCAAACTTGAAGAACATCTTGTCTGAACCCTGTCATTTCATCGATCAAATTCACCTTCTTGTTAAGTATCAGATTCCCATCACCACACAAGGTATTTAAACGGGCGCGGCAATCTTTAAGCAGCTCACCAAACTTGTGAGGCGACTCGATCATCTCCATGACGGGGCTGAAGAAATCGGCGTAGACGATGGTGACGCCCGGGTGCTTGGCCCGGAGCCCGCGCAGGGAGTCTTGTAGCAGCGTGTTGTGGTGGATCCCGAGCTCGTTGTGCGCTCTTAGGCAACCAGTCTTGGGGTCGTATTTGGGCGGCCGGGCGTCGGCGAACATGGTCAGGATCGACGGCGAGCATCCCGACGGGATCACCCCGGGAACCACCAGACTCGTCGCCCCGTGCTTGATCAGCCTCTGCTAATTAAGCAATCATCTGAGTAAAGCATGCAGTAGCGCGCTAATGACTAATGAGATGAACATAGTACCGCTTGATTGATTACCTCGATGGCCGCGGAGATTGTCTCGATGACAAGGGGAACGAGCGATCTGACTTGTTCTACGCTCCATTTCTTCAACGACAGGTGGTAGTCGTTGACCCCGAACTCGCCCACGAAGAAGAGGGATCTGCCGCCCAGGAACTCCTTGCACTCTGCATCACGGTTGACGCATCCGCCATCACGCGAAAAAAGAATTTGGCGTGTTCAACTATTTATCAGCTTTGCGAGATCGATCGCGGTAACTAACCTTGTGTGGAACCACACAGGGAGGGCTTGAGCTTCTCGAACCACTCCAGCTGCACGTTTAAGCTGGTGTTGAGAGGGAACTTGCTGGGAGCCCCCGGGATGTTCCTGTCGTGGAAGAAATCAGCGTCCAGGGTCGTGGCGCCGGCGACGGCGAAGTTGGCGCCTCGATGAAAGCTCCCGTTGTGCGCTAGTGAGGGCGGCACGAACGGCAACCCCAGGTTCTCAGCTGCAAGCAAGCACATCATTGTATGACCAGATCTAGCTGAGGCAGGCCAGCTACATATGCATGTACGTACCGAGGAAGTCCAGGATGAGGCGGCCGTCGGTGGTGCGGCCGGTGGGGTGGCCGAAGAAGGTGTCCCCGTAGGGACGCCGCATCACGGTGACGGGGACGGAGTTAGCCGCGAAAGCTATTGGCTTGTTGCCCGTATCGGCGAACGAGTCACCAAAGCTGAAGATGGAGCCGTACCGCCGGTGACCGACGGAGTGGGAGGCCGAGAGGACGGCCGGCTCCGACTGTGCGAAGAGGAGGAAGAGGAGCAAGACGGCACACTGCCACAAGTGCTGCTTCATCTTCGTGATGTACGGGGAAGCTTCAGTTCATCACTTGTTGATGCTGCACGGCTTTGCATCCGCGACTTGCACACTGCACCCGTGGGGTGGGGTGATATCGGTACGCCTTAAATTTCCATATCATGCTTGGCTGCATTGACTTGCAATATTTGCATGTGAGTACTCAACCAAATTCACATGGCATGCTTGGTGTGTGGTCAATTAGTCAGGCCAATATTGTAGCACGAGGACCTGCTTCCTTACACATCCAGTGATGTTATGTTAATCATGGCAGCTTGTCATCAAAGCACTTAATTACCAAACTACTGAAATTTAGATTTCACATTGCATACTTAACATGTTAGTAATGGCATCTGAGGATTTGCAAGAAATGAAACTAAAGATATGGAATTATGGACATGCAGAAGGACAAGATTATGGAAACAAATAGTGGTGGACCTCTGTCACCATCTTGGAAGCTATTGTTGTCTAGTTTATTTAGTGAAACTTCTGAAATAGTTAGCGTTTGTGGTCACTATCAGAACCCATCCCCTATTTCACTATCAGATTCAGGACCAGAGGTGGACTGCTGTGATACATCGGTACCGTTGTGGAGAACAAGAACTAATACTACTACCTCTGTCCATAAATGTCGCAAGTTTGTCTAAATTTAGATGTATCTAGACACTCTTCAGTGTATAGATACATCCGAATTTAGACAAATCTCAAACATCCTTTTTTTTTAGATAAAAGGCACTCAAGTGCCCAACTTTGAATTAACAAAGCCACCAACGGCGAGAAAGATACATAGTGCTGAACCCACCTTACAAAACGACACCACACACCCACATGAACTACCGAAGAAGCTACGGCCGGAAGCGTGATCAACGAACTTAGCCAAAGCGCCTACGAGACTCAGAGAAGAGCAGGAGTCTACAGTGTCGGGCCGGAGCTCACCCGAGAGCGAGCCATTTTCACGCGCGCCTCAACAACACTCCTCCGACGCAGAAACGCCACCGGAAGCCGACCACCACCGGGTGCCAACCCTCGTTGCTCACAAACCGAACAGCAGCGCCAAGGAAGCTCGACAAGGGAAGGGCACGAAGCAAGCTTTGCCGAGGATCGCCAGACGAAGAGCCAACACCAAGAGGCACCGCACCTCCGCCGCACAACCAACGGAGAGCCACACGCCATGAACTCCAAGGCGGCATCTTCAAGAAGAGCACAACGCCAAAGCGTCGCTACCGCCCGATCCAAAGATCTTGGGTTTTCACCCGGAGGTCGTGGCTGAACCGAGCGCCGCCACACCGACGCCTTCAACAAGGGAACGACGTCCACGGACGTCGCCGTCGTGGCCCAAACGGGCAAGGGTTTCCCCCGGCAATAGCACTCTGCCCATCCACACAGGGTGATGTGGTCTAAGACCCCGATTGTGGCCCGATCTCGCGAATGACCCAAGGAATCAAGGGGGAAAGAGGGGGAGAGGTGGAAGAGCACGAAGAACACGAAGAACACACGAAGATCCACGCACACCAACCCGATACAATCGATGCTTACCCTCACGGCTCGATGGACCGTGCCAATAGAATCCGCCCGGAAGAGACTCGAGGTAGAATTCCGAGAGGAGAGACCGGTGAGGAAGGACGAATCAAGGAGTGAGAGAGAGAGTGCAAGCACTAGAATCTCTTACTACCAAATCCATACATCCACAAGGGTTGCCTTGATTACAGAGGGATGATACCCAAGGGAGACTAAGCTCAAAGTTAGGTTTGAGTTCTAAACAAGTCTAAAGAGTAAAGGAGGGGTCCAGCTACTTAAATAGGCAAGTACAGCCAGCAAGGGCGAACAGGTACGCGAATGGATAAGTCAAGGCAGTTTGGTGGGGTATTCCCGTCGGATCCGGTTGCGCGTCCGGTCAGACCGGGCCTGTGACCGGGCTGTCCGGTCAGGGTCCGGTCGGACCGGGCCCGTGACCGGGCTGTCCGGTCATGGGTCCGGTCGACGGTCGCCAACCGGATTCGCGAGAACGGTCCGGTCCCGGTCGTCGTCCGGCACGAGGGAGCTGGGTTTGCGCCCGGTTGACCGGGCTGGTCGGGCGTCCGGTCGTGGGTCCGGTCCGACCGGTAATGGACCGCCAGCGTCCTTTTCTTCCTTGGCGATCTTCGGGCGACGGTGGCTTCGGCTTCATGTTCATCTCCAGTTCCGCTCCTCTCCTTCCCTTGACCATGACGTCTCATCCTTTCCGGGGTCTTGGTGCTCCATGTACCTAATCACACAAAGTGTCTCGGCATGAGGTAGCATTCCATCCAATGGGGTATCTAGATCGAGGGTAGTGAGGAGCGAGTTCACCTTGTCATGTATTGCTTTGGCTCGAGCCCGTGTCATGGGTCCACTTGGGGGACTTGTTGGTCTTGGTGAGGAGGTGTCCGAAGGCCACCCCGCATCATCTCCCCTTGGGAGAGAGTCGTCCTCGACTCTTGTTCCTCCTCATCTCCATGATAGGGTGAAAGATCCGAGACGTTGAAGGTGTTGCTCACCAAGTACTTTGATGTTGGTATGTCGATGACGTAGGCGTTGTTGTTGATGCGCTTGAGGACCTTGAAAGGCCCATCTCCTCTTGGCTTGAGCTTGGAGTTGCGTTCTTGCGGGAACCTTTCTTTCCTTAGGTGGATCCACACGAGGTCTCCTTCTTCAAACACGCGTTCCTTTTTCTTGGCGTTGAGGCGGGTAGCTTGGCGAAGTACATGATCTTGTATGGTTGCTCTTGTCTCTTCATGTAGTTTCTTCATGGCGGTGGTGCGCTCGTCGAAGTCCATGTTCGTTCTTTCATGAAGAGGTAGTGGAAGGATGTCGAGTGCCGTTGGAGGTTCGAATCCGTAGACGACCATGAAGGGACTCCTTGCGGTTGTGGAGTGCTTGGCTCGATTGTAGGCGAACTCCGCGTGGGGTAGGCAATCTTCCCATGACTTCAAATTTGTCTTCACAAGTGTGCGGAGGAGTGTGGAGAGGCTTCGATTGACCACTTCGGTTTGTCCATCGGTTTGCGGGTGCGAGGACGATGAGAACAAGAGCTTCACTCCAAACTTCGCCATGAGCGACTTCCATAGGTAACTCATGAACTTGACGTCTCGATCCGACACAATGCTTGCCGGTATTCCATGTAGGCGAACCACTTCCCTGAAAAACAATGAAGCAATGTGTGAAGCATCATCGCTCTTATGACATGGTATGAAATGAGCCATTTTAGAGAACCTATCCACTACCACAAATATTGAATCATGACCATGTTTGGTGCGAGGTAAGCCAAGTACAAAGTCCATGCTTATGTCCGACCAAGGTGCATATGGAATGGGTAAAGGCATGTAAAGACCATAGGGATTGGAAGTAGACTTAGCTTGTAAGCATGTTGTACACCGGCGGCAAAGGCGTTCCACGTCGCGGTACATTCTTGGCCAATAGTAGTGGGTTGATAGCATGGCATATGTCTTCTCTCGTCCAAAGTGACCCATGAGACCACCTCCATGTGACTCTTGCAAAAGCAACTTACGAAGAGAAGACTCGGGAATGCAAATCTTGTTAGCTTTAAACAAGTAGCCATCATGCAAATAGAAATCATCAAATCCGTGGTCAACGGAACACTTGGCAAAGATTGGACCAAAGAAAACATCGGAAGGGTAAAGTTCCTTGATCTCCTCAAGACCCAAAATGTGAAACTCCAAGCGGGTGAGTAGAAGAGTAATCTTGCGGGAAAGTGCATCCGCAACCACATTTTCCTTTCCCTTTTTGTATTTGATTACATAAGGGAAGGACTCTATGAACTCAACCCACTTAGCATGTCTCTTGTTTAAATTGTGTTGACTTTTCAAATATTTCAAGGACTCATGATCCGAATGGATAACAAACTCTTTTGGCCAAAGGTAGTGTTGCCAAACTTCAAGAACACGAACCAAGGCATAAAGCTCCTTGTCATATATAGGATAGTTGAGGCGTGCGCCATCCAACTTCTCGCTATAGTATGCCACGGGTTTTCCATTTTGCATGAGGACACCCCCGATTCCAAGGCCACTTGCGTCGCATTCTATTTCAAATGTCTTGGCAAAATCGGGAAGAGCAAGTAGTGGTGCCTCGGTGAGTCTCTTTTTCAATTCATCAAAAGCTTTTTGTTGCGCTTTGCCCCAAACGAACGGAACATTCTTTTTTGTAAGCTCGTTTAAAGGGCAAGCAATGGTGCTGAAATCTTTCACAAAGCGGCGGTAAAATCCGGCAAGACCATGGAAGCTTCGAACTTGACCAACATTTGTGGGAGTGGGCCAATTGTGGATGGCCTCAACCTTGGAAGAATCAACTTCAATCCCGTTGGCGGAAACCACAAAACCAAGAAAAACCAATTTGTTTTGAGCGAAATGGCATTTTGGAAGGTTGGCAAAGAGCTTCTCGTGGCGCAAGATGCATAAGACTTCTCTCACATGTTGAACATGGTCCTCGAGATTTTTGCTATAGATGAGAATATCATCAAAGTAGACAACCACACTCTTGCCAATGAGAGGTCGCAAGATGTGATTCATGAGACGCATAAAAGTGGAAGGAGCATTGGAAAGACCAAACGGCATGACGAGCCATTCATAGAGACCAAGCTTGGTCTTGAATGCCGTCTTCCATTCATCACCAATTGCCATGCGAATTTGGTGGTAGCCACTACACAAATCAATCTTAGAGAAAATGGTGGCACCACTCAATTCATCAAGCATGTCATCTAAACGCGGAATGGGATGTCGATAACGGACGGTAATGGCATTGATAGGGCGGCAATCCATACACATCCATTGCGTCTCATCCGGTTTAGGCACAAGAATGACGGGAACGGCACAAGGGCTAAGGCTTTCTCGGACATACCCTTTAGCGAGGAGGTCTTGAATTTGGCGTTGGATCTCCTTGGTATCCTCGGGGTTGGTGCGGTAGGCGGCGCGGTTTGGTAGGGGAGCGCCGGGTATGAGGTCGATGCGATGCTCGATGCCCCGAAGCGGTGGTAGTCCATGTGGTAGCTCGTCGGGGAAGACGTCTTGGAACTCCTTCAAAAGAGACAACAAAGACGAAGGAATGTTGGTTAAGTCGTTAGTCTCCGCCGAGAGGCCCTTGCAAATGAGCACGTAGTGTATGGTGGTGGATGGGTTGTCTTTCACTTCTCTCCACTCGCTTTTGGTGGTTAGGAGGACACTCTTTCTCTCACTCATATGTGGGTGGCGCTCACTCTCTTTTTGGTGGGTCGCTCCCTCTCCTCTCAACTCACTATGGTGGATGTGGTGTTGTGCCCTCGCTAAAGCCTTCGCATTGTCGGCGATGATTTGGCTAGGAGTCATTGGGCGAAGCTCGAACTTCTTGTCCTTGACCTTGAAGGTGTATGCATTGGAGAAACCATCATGTATGGCCTTCTTGTCAAATTGCCATGGGCGGCCAAGCAACATGTGGCACACGGTCATAGGCACCACGTCACACTCGACGGTGTCTTCATAGGGTCCTATCTTGAAGTTGACGGTGACGGTGTGTTGAATCTTGACATTGCCCTTGTCACTCAACCATTGGACATGGTATGGATGAGGATGCTTGCGAAGCGTGAGGTTGAGCTTCTCACATAGCTCGGTGCTTGCTAAGTTGTGGCAACTCCCACCATCGATGATGACCTTGATAGACTTGCCACCAATGCCGGCACGCGTTTGGAAGATGTTGCATCTTTGGTCTTCCATAGCTTGGGGTTGAGTGGTGAGCACTCGAGTGACCACAAGAGAAGGGCTTGGATCATGTGTGCATAAGAGAGGGTCTTCTCCACTTTCTTCATCATAGTCTTCCTCATTAGCAACCGCGGCTTGCACTAGGGCTTCATATTCACCCTCACTTAGAGTCTCTATGTCACCATTCTCCATAGTGATCATGACCTTGGTGTTCTTGCACTCAAAGGACTTGTGGCCTTGGGTGCCACACTTGAAGCAAGTGACATTGGGAGGTCCCGTAGAGGCCTTAGAGGAGGCGATGGAGGATACCGTTTGCTTCATGCGACTTTGTATGGAAGGTTGCTTGGAAGGTGTGGAGGATGCGGATGGCTTGACACTTGTTGTAGGAGTTGATGTAGCAAGCTTGGAGGCGAAGTATTGCTTGGACTTGGAGTACTTGATGTCCTCATTCACTTGACGCTCGGCCTTAGAAGCTTGGTGAACCAACTCAACCATGTTGGAGTATTGTTGGAACTCCACAATCCTCTTGATGGGGTAGTTGAGGCCATTGAAGAACCTAGCGATGGTTTGGTTCTCGGACTCTTGGATGTTTGCTCGCATCATAGTCAACTCCATCTCCTTGAAGAATTCCTCAACGGTCTTGGTGCCTTGCTTCAACTTTTGTAGCTTGTTGAAGAGATCGGTCTTGTAGTGTGTAGGGACAAAGCGGGCTTGCATCTCCTCCTTCATGTCTTCCCAAGTATCAATTGGAGGATCACCCTTTTCTTCCCTAAGAGTGACAACTTGTTCCCACCAAGTGTTGGCATAATCTTCAAACTCGAGGGAGGCCATGGCTACTTTCTTGGCACCGGAGTAGTTGTGTATGCGGAAGATCTTGTCAACCTTGAGTGCCCATGAGAGGTAGGCCTCGGCATCGTCTTCACCCTTGAACTTTGGCATATTGAACTTGAGCTTTCCATACATATTCTCTTCATCTTCCATGTTCCTTCGGCGAGGACGGATGCCTTCATCTCTTGCGACTTGAGGTGGTAGAGGAGGTCTTCCACGACCAACCATAGCATTGGGTTGGCGTTGGAGGTGAACACTAGCTTCACTTGGCTCATGTTGAGGATGTTGTTGCGGATCTTGTCGAGGTTGTTGACGTTGTCCAATGTTGGCCCTCTCATCTTGATCTTGTTGAGGTTGTCCTCGGCCCCTTTGGTCATGGCGAGGGTGATTCCGGAGATCACGCCTTGGTGGATCTTGATGACCTTGGTCTTGAGCATCCACATGGGCTTGACGATGAGGTGCCGGGTCCATGTTGTGGAGGACGTTGTCTTGGGGTTGGTCGTCATGCCCATGGTGGGCATGGCGAGCCGCTTGATGACGATCTTGGTGAAGAGCTTGTTCTTGTTGCGGACGTTCATGAGGACGAGCATGGCGATGGAACTCTCCGCGCCTTGAGTTGGAGCGAGAATCATCATGACGAACGTGCGGTCGACGAGAGCGATGATCTCCATGCCTTGAGTCGGAGCTTGAGGACGAATGGTGATCATGGGAGTAGTCATCATGTGAGGTAGTCGATGACGATGAGGAAGTAGAGCGATGTCGATGTCGGCGTCCCAAGTTGTTGATGGCGCGCTCGAGGCTATCCATGCGCCGCTCCATGTTTGCATCATTGGCCGTCACTTGGTCATGCAAGTTGTCCGTAGCTTCACGAAGAAGGATCATATCTTGGTTCACTTGGCCGAAGTTGTGGGCCACTTCTTCATATTGTTCATCGATGCGTGTCTCGAACAAGTTGAGTTGGTCCTTGAACTCTTGGCGTTGCACCCATAGGTTGTGTTGGGTGGCCAACCTCTCGGGGCGTAGGACCTCATCCTCCTTTGCTTGGTCTCCTTGCCTATCCATGATCACAAGACAAGAACTATGTTGTGGATGTTAGTGGAAGGAGACTACCTCTCACTCTTACCGTGGCAAGATAGTATTGAGGCAATCAACCAAACCGAAAGCAAGACCAATTGTATCGGGACACACACGAAACACACGCAAAAGCTAGCAAATATGGTGTTAGGAATGGATGGTGGAAAGCCAAAAGACGAAATCCAAAATCGAGTATGTTGTTAAGAGTGGGTAAGGTCCAAAAATCCAAGTGTCAAAGTGGCGATCACTATAAACACGGAAAAATGTGGAACTCACACACGGGATGAGCGGGGTTAGTGCAACCAAGGAACGAGCGGAAAAATGAAAAACCCCTAAGCAAGGGTGCTCAATGTCACACTAACGCAAGAAGAGATCGAAGCTAGGTTGCATAGATTAGAAACACCAAGATTCGCACGAGGTCTCTCTTCTCTATCTCTCTTGCTTGCTTAAAAGCTTTTCACTCTTTTTGTATCGGTGGCACTTTGCACTTTGCTTTTCTCTTTTTTTTTTTACTAGCACACTATGCTCTTACTCTTTTGCTGGCCACTCACGAGCTCCACTTATGAGCTTTACTCACACAACGCACACCCTCACGGTCGGGACCTCGTGCGATGTTTCGCAACACTCGGAAGCTTCGCTCGTGGGATAGATCGCAAAAGAAGAGGGCTACAAGGGTTACTGCAAGTTATACCTGCGATGGTGGAGATGGTGGTGGTGGTGGTGGTCGGCGGTGGTGTTAGACGATGTCGAAGACGAGGAGCCCGGTCGGTGGTCCGGTCGGACCGGGTGTGCGCCGGCTGCTCCGGTCTGGTGGCCGGTTGACCGGTTCTGGACCGGCTGCTCCGGTTTGCGGCCGGTTGACCGGGTTCTGCGTCGGACGGTCCGGTCTGGGGGCCGGTTGACCGGGTGCGAAACCGGGTTCGTCGATTTGGAGCTTTCTCTCTCCTGTTCTTCCCCAAACCAAAACCAAATCGGCCAAAACGAAGGGAAACGATGGAATTGGAGGCTCAAAGGTGGGGAAATAGTAGATCAAGCACAACAACACCAGATCCACGGAGCAAAACCACTCAAAACTCAACCAAATCACAGATCCGTCCAAAGGCAATTTAGGGCTATTTTTTGGAAAACTTTCTAGAAACGAAATTGGGTGGGTGGAGGGTCAAATCCGCGGAAACCAAAGGCTGCTGATACCATATGATGTGGTCTAAGACCCCGATTGTGGCCCGATCTCGCGAATGACCCAAGGAATCAAGGGGGAAAGAGGGGGAGAGGTGGAAGAGCACGAAGAACACGAAGAACACGAAGAACACACGAAGATCCACGCACACCAACCCGATACAATCGATGCTTACCCTCACGGCTCGATGGACCGTGCCAATAGAATCCGCCCGGAAGAGACTCGAGGTAGAATTCCGAGAGGAGAGACCGGTGAGGAAGGACGAATCAAGGAGTGAGAGAGAGAGTGCAAGCACTAGAATCTCTTACTACCAAATCCATACATCCACAAGGGTTGCCTTGATTACAGAGGGATGATACCCAAGGGAGACTAAGCTCAAAGTTAGGTTTGAGTTCTAAACAAGTCTAAAGAGTAAAGGAGGGGTCCAGCTACTTAAATAGGCACAGCCAGCAAGGGCGAACAGGTACGCGAATGGATAAGTCAAGGCAGTTTGGTGGGGTATTCCCGTCGGATCCGGCGGCCGGTCGACGGGCCCTGGGACCGGGCTGTCCGGTCGGTCCGGTCTGACCGGGCTGTGACCGGCTGTTCGGTCATGGGTCCGGTCGGTCGCCAACCGGGATGCGAGGAATCCGGTCCTGGGTCCGTCGTCCCGTACGAGGGAGCTGGCCCGGTTTGCGCCTTGACCGGGCCTGTGGCCGGGCGTCCGGTCGTGGGTCCGGTCCGACCGGGTCCTGGACCGGCCAGCGTCCTTTTCTTCCTTGGCGATCTTCGGGCGACGGTGGCTTCTTCATGTTCATCTCCAGGTTCCGCTGCTCCTCTCCTTCCCTTGACCATGACGTCTCATCCTTTCCGGGGTCTTGGTGCTCCATGTACCTAATCACACAAAGTGTCTCGGCATGAGGTAGCATTCCATCCAATGGGGTATCTAGATCGAGGGTAGTGAGGAGCGAGTTCACCTTGTCATGTATTGCTTTGGCTCGAGCCCGTGTCATGGGTCCACTTGGGGGACTTGTTGGTCTTGGTGAGGAGGTGTCCGAAGGCCACCCCGCATCACAGGGGAGCGGTCGCCGCCGTAGCAACATCTGCCCCGCTGACACAGCATGTGGCTCGCCGGAACCACGCCGTCCACACGGCCGAGGCTCCCGACCAGCACCCGAGTCTCTGGCTCGCCCGTCAACCAGCAGAACTCCCACCGTCCGGGGCCGCCGCCCCGGCGTCCCACCTCTGCAAACTGACAACCTAGGGGAGAGCAAAGGGCAACGTCGAGTGGCCACCGACCGCCAACCAAGGCGCAGGCCGGCCGCCGCAACCAGCACCACCGAAGCAAGACGCGAGGAGATCCGAGCCGAACCTGCGAAAGCGGCCACCTTCAGCCCCCATGGCTGTCGGCGCCAGCAGATCTGGGACGAAGACGGCTCGAAGGGGATCAGGCCCCTGCCTTGGTCCGCACCCGCGGAGGCCCAAGGAGCCGCCACCACCGCACCTGGCGGCCTCTACGTCGAGCCCGAGCAGGCGCTCCGCCGCCGCCTGCCATACATCCCGCCGCGCCGGTCGTCATCCGCGCCGCCGTCGCCTCCACCAGACCACCAGGGCAGAGGCCGCGCCGCCCGCCGTCGAGGTCGCTCCGGGGAGGAACCGCCGCCGCGAGCACGCCAAGGGGTGCGCCGTCTCCACGCCGACGCCGGAGCTCCGCGCTGCCACGCCCGACGCCCAGCGCGGCGCCCTCACCGCAGCGGACGGCCCGCGCCGCCACCACCGCGCGAGGAGGGGGAGGCGCGGCCGCCGCGCGGGCTTCGCCGGCGACGCCCTCTGGCAGCGGCGAGACGGAGGGGGAGGGGAGGGGGGGTCGGGGAGGAGCGCTGCCACGGGCTCTCGGCCGCTCGCGGGAGCGGCGCGAGAGCGCTAGGGTTTCACGCACCCCTCTGGTCTGCCGCTGATTCCTCAAACATCCTTTTATGGATGGAGAGAGTATTACAGTGTAGATACTTTCAGTATAGAAACAGTTGGGTTTTGATTGTTTAGGGTTGCTAGCCTCAATTGCCACAATCATTTCTGATATATGAATACATTATATTATCCAGAAACAACCATTCAATGTGGCGTGAGCTTGCGACAGCAATGCAGATAATTTGAAATGAAATAATTGCACAAGATCAGCCATTTGTATTTATTGATATCCAAAATTGGATATGATATGCATCTCATAGTTCTGCCATTTTTTTTCCCATGCAGGGAAGAGAGGTCTGGACAGAACACCATTGGATTGGGAAACTAGAGTACGAATAGCCCTGGGTGCAGCAAGAGGGATTGCACACATTCACACCGAGAACAATGGGAAATTAGTTCATGGCAACATCAAGGCCTCAAATTTCTTCCTCAACGGCCAGCAATATGGGTGCATCTCTGACCTTGGCTTGGCATCACTGATGAACCCGATAACAGCAAGGTCCCGTTCTCTGGGATACTGCGCACCTGAGATCACCGACACGAGGAAATCGACGCAGTGTTCTGATGTCTACAGCTTCGGTGTCTTCATACTCGAGCTCCTCACCGGCAAGTCACCTGTTCAGATAACTGGCGGAGGCAATGAGGTTGTTCACCTTGTCAGGTGGGTGCAGTCTGTTGTCCGGGAGGAGTGGACCGCCGAAGTGTTTGACGGCGAGCTGATGAGGTACCCTAACATCGAGGAGGAGATGGTGGAGATGCTTCAGATCGCGATGGCATGCGTCTCAAGGACCCGAGAACGGCGACCGAAGATGCTGGACATGGTGAGGATGCTTGAAGAGGTTGGCAGGAATGACGTTGGAACACGGCCTTCGACCGAGGCCTCGACTCCGGTGGGGGAAGCTTGGAACAAGGCAGAAAGCTCATCTGCAGCCCTCTGAGCTCGCTACTATCTTTTCTTTTCTTTCTTTGCAAGGGTAGGAGCACGGATAGGTCTATGTTTGACGGCACTGTATGATTCTTTTGTCTTATGATGATTGAATGTTACAAAATTGTAACACCTTGCCATGTAAAATTGGAAATTATGCAGGCTCACGGCTGCTATCTAAGCAACGAGAACTGCGTCTGATCTCTAAACATTTTTTTTTTGGGTAGAAAGTGTCTAGTCCGTTCCTAGACATTGCTCAACAAAATATGAGTATGCACCTTGTTCAAAAGGAACTAAAGAAATATGAGTATTTCCTGTAAAAAATATCTCATCGAATGAGTATGTCTTTTTTATTTACAGTGATAAGAATTCTTGTACCTGGAATCGGTACAGCCAAATTTGTTTCTTGTGTTATGCACAGTGATAAGAATTCTTGTACCTGAAATTGGTACAGCCAAACTTGTTTCTTGTGAAAACACAACCAAACTCTTGGATATGACACAAAGAGTCCTGGCACGGCGACGATTTCTCACCTTGATGATGCATGGGCTTTCTGCGTGGCCTAGAAGGCTTTGTGGCCTCATTGACAACGACGACTTACAAATGGCGTGATGTTATGAATTTAGCATTGCCAAAGGGCTGGGCCACCCTAAAAACAGAAAAAAATGTGGATGTTCACTTTTGATCTTAGTTCATATGCTTAAATAGACAATAAGAAGAAAACAATTAAATTCTACTGACCACACGGACTACAGGAGTGATATATCCCCTTCTCGGGGGAAAAAGGGAAACAACTAGCACAAACCAAATGGGCATGGCCGCGGGGGTTTGCCCCCGATCCATACAGGCTAAGGAGCGGTTGCAACTAAGATTTTTCAGTTGAATGTGGGGTCTCAACTGTGATTTTCTAGTTCCTACTATGAGTGTAATGAAGATTTTTCAGTCGTAAGTGGGGTTGCAACTGTATTTTTCAATTAAAATGTGGTTGCAACTGGATTTTTTTCTAGTTGCAAGTGCGGTTGCAACTAAGTTTTTTTTGGCTGAGTGCGGTTGTAACTAAGTTATTTCTAGTTGCAAGTGAGATTGCAACCAAATTTTTTTTTTGTTGAAGTGCGGTCACAACTAAATTACTTCCGGTTACAGGGGGATTGTAACTACGTTTATCTAGTTGTAAGTGGGGCTGCAACTACATATTATTTATTTTTATCCAGTTGCAAGTGAGGTTTTTTTTTTGCAGGGAGAAGATGAACTATATTGCAACAAGGTCCATTACAGAAAGATCCCGAAACAAACAGAAATAACAAAGAAGTACTACAGGACCCCGACGCAGACGGAGAAGAACAGGCCGTGCTGCCGGCGCGCCGCCGCTACTCCTTCCCTGATGACTTGGAACAGAAGGAGCCCTCCTGCGAACGGGAAGTCGACAATCCTCAGCTCCACGGAGCCTCCACCCTGCACTTTCGTCTCCATCGCCTTGCAACAACATAGCACCATCTTCTTTATTCTCATAATCCCAGATCCGCCGCTCGTCGGATCCCGGTGGAGGGATAACGCGCACACCAGCTCCAGAGAGCACGGAGTACGCGGCAGGCAGCAGATCTGCAGCAGAGCTCGTCGGAGCGCCGCCACCAGAGAGGAAACCCACCGCCTTCATACGCCACACCGACAGCCTCGCCGCCTCCACAACGCCGCCGGGGGCAGTACCACTCAAACCCACGCTATATACGGGCGAGAACCAGGGTTCCCCCACCCTCCCGCCGCCGGAGCGGCCGGCGGAGGGAAGGGGAACCAGCAGATCTGCGCCGGTGAGGTGGTTCGACCGGTGTCGCTGAAAAATCGCCCTCTCTAATACTGTAGCGGGGAGAGAGAGTCCAAGTTCCCGTAGCAAGTGAGGTTGCAACTAAGATTTCTCAGTTGCTAGGTTATAACTGGAGTTTTCTTTTGGTTGGATTGCGGTTGTAACTAAGTTATTTTCAGTTGTAGGTGAGATTGGAACTAAGTTTTATTTTGTTGAAGTGTGGTCACAACTAAATAATTTCCGGTTACATGTGAGATTGTAACTATGTTTATCTAGTTGTAAGCGCGATTGCAACTGCATTTTTTTATTTTTATTTTCATTTATTGTCTCGATTCTGAGAAACTTTTCTTGCAATAAGAAATAAATCATGAAATAAGATCACATAGCACATGATCTCTACAAGTTGAAATGCAAAAAATATCTCACATAGATATATCCATGTAGTATTATGTCTCAGACGCGCAATCCAAAAATATGTGTGCGGCTGCATGTACGTACATTTCCAACGCACATTGAGCCGAATTGGGGCATGTTCGCGACGAAAAGCACTGATCTCATTATTTAGCCGTGTTAAACCGTTTTCTGACTATTCGGGCCCACCTGTCAGGACTACATGACAAATGAAACCTAACTGGTAGTTTCAATTTGCAAATATAACCTCAGAACATATTTTGTGTCACACACAGATCCAATTCTCCACATAAAAAATAAAAAATAGATAAATGAAGAAAATAAAATTCCTCAAATGTGCATGCCCCGCTGCCAGCCACGCCGCCGTGCCGTCATCGCCTAGGCCTGGCGCCTCCGCCTTGGGTTTGAGGGCGGATGCGGTGAACCCTCCCGCAACAGGGCCGGGGCCGGTGAAAGGGGCAGCTTCGACGACAACGCGCCGGCCATCGGGTGCTGCTGTTGCCGCTTGGTCGGGTGCACGTCGAAAGAGGGGAAGGCGCCATGGAATGCCGCGTGGGCGTGCTACTGGTGCAGGTGGGGACGGAAAGGCGTGGCGGAGTCCTTGGCGTCCTTGCCGGCCAGTGTGAATAGGAGGCCGTGGCCTAGGCCCATCATCGACGGCGGGGGGGTGGAGCATGACACGGTCGAGGTCAAGATTCGGGTGGCCATCGTCGTCCCCTGGCGCAGCATCGTCGTCCGCAACGCCAATGATCCAGCGGAGGAGGGAGCATTCATGCTGCGAGGGCGGCGACGGGGACTGGCCATGGTCCTGCATCGTGGCGGTGTGTGGGTCCCCCCAGCCGGCCATGTCGAGGGGTGGGAGGTTGTGGACCTAGTCGTCCCCCGCGGAGGAGGGTGGCCATGCAGGCGCCGACGGGGGCGGGGAGACATTCTTGGCAAGGGCCGCCACGCCGGCAGCCGCCAGGGGCGAGGAGGAAGACAGCGTGGCCGGCGGCGGGCTGGCGCGGCGGGCTAGCGGTGGGGCTGGCCAGATGGGGAATGTGAGATCGAATCGGTGGAAGACGTTGACTTGGGACCTAATAGCTTTTGGGAAAGGGGATAGGGGGTCTTCTGTAAAATTAACAGAAACAATTCATTTATTTTTTTTCTCATGTGGGACCTCATAGTGGGTCCCAGCTGCCTGGATTAAGATGCGTAAATTGAAAAATCAGTGCACTTCGTCACGAACATGACTTAATAGTGGTAGTCATGTAACAAAATGGATATATTTGGTAGTTTTGATAGTTTCGTGACACGTCTATGTCAATTGTGGTAATTTTTTGTCATTTACTCCTATGAAGCAGGCTGTTGGGCGTCACTCTTTTTTCTCTTGCTTGCTCTCGCGCTCTTGTAGCAATTAGAAGACGGAAGTTGAGAATTAGAGGGTCCCTTTTCTTAAAGGATTAGTTTAATTTATGTTTTGCACTACTAGAAAAACAGGCTTCCGGTGAGCCCCATAAGTCGCGAAGGTAAAGGAACCGCGACTAATGGTACCTTTAGTCGCGGTTCGGGAGGCGAACCGCGACCAAAGGCCTGGGGGGCGCTCGGTGGCCAGCCGTTGCACGTGGGGGGCTTTAGCCGCGGTTGGCCAGGCCAACCGCGACTAAAGGTGCCCGAAGGCCTTTAGTCGCGGTTGGCCTGGCCAACCGCGGCTAAAGCCGCCCCCCTATATATACCCACCCAGCAGCCAACACTTAGCCATTTGGTGCCATTTTCTTCACAAGCTTCACAAGTGGGTGTTAGGTTTGCTTTTGGTTCCTCTTATGCACATAAGGTGTTTGATGAAATGCCCCAAGAGCATGAAACAAACATGATATGAAGTGTTGGAGCCACACTTGAGCTTTCTCATTTATTTTTTCCTCCTCGATCGCGGTTAGCAACTTGAACCTTTGATGTGTCGTTGATAAAATGTGCATGTGTGTGTAGTTTATTGTTTAATTAATATTGTTTGTAGCTAGTTAGTTTAACAAATGCATGATGGTTAATTATATATTTTATATTATAATAATGCAGATGAATCGACAATGGATGTACGGTAACCGACTCTCCGGCGAGTTCAGTACGGGTTTGAATGATTTCCTCGTAGTGGCTAATGCGAACAAGCAGGGGGTTTTGTTATCTGTCCATGTGTTAAATGTAAGAATCAGAAGGGTTACTCTTCCTCAAGAGATGTTCAGCTGCACCTGCTTCGGCACGGTTTCATGCCAAGCTATAATTGTTGGACCAAGCATGGAGAAAGAGGGGTTATAATGGAAGAAGATGAAGAAGGGGATGATTTCATCGATGAAAGCTATCTTGCTCATTTCGGTGATACTTTCATGGAGGATGCTGAAGGTGAAGGGGAAGGTGAAGGGGAAGGTGAAGAAGAGGCACGTGATGATCCCGTTGATGATCTTGGTCGGACCATTGCTGATGCACGGAGACGCTGCGAAACTGAAAAAGAGAGGGAGAATTTGGATCGCATGTTAGAGGATCACAGGAAGGCGCTGTACCCCGGATGCGATGATGGTCTGAAAAAGCTGGGCTGCACACTGGATTTGCTGAAATGGAAGGCACAGGCAGGTGTAGCTGACTCGGCATTTGAAGACTTGCTGAAAATGTTGAAGAATATGTTTCCAAAGAATAACGAGTTGCCCGCCAGTACGTACGAAGCAAAGAAGGTTGTCTGCCCTCTAGGTTTAGAGGTTCTGAAGATACATGCATGCATCAACGACTGCATTCTCTACCGCGGTGAATACGAGAATTTGAATGAATGCCCGGTATGCACTGCATTGCGTTATAAGATCAGAGGCGATGACCCTGGTGACGATGTTGAGGGCCAGAAACCCAGGAAGAAGGTTCCCGCCAAGGTGATGTGGTATGCTCCTATAATACCACGGTTGAAACGTCTGTTCAGGAACAAAGAGCATGCCAAGTTGTTGCGATGGCACAAAGAGGACCGTAAGTCGGACGGGGAGTTGAGACACCCCGCAGATGGAACGCAATGGAGAAAGATCGACAGAGAGTTCAAAGATTTTGCAGCTGACGCAAGGAACATAAGATTTGGTCTAAGTACGGATGGCATGAATCCTTTTGGCGAGCCCAAGCCAGTATTTTCTGATGAGCAAAAGAAGTGGGCTAAGTCATTTTTGAACACATCGTCCCAAGCCGCGAAGAATCTCCCTGACGACTATGAACGTGAACTTCGTGCGCAAGCACTCACGTTCCGGAGGAAGCAGGAGGAGGCGGAGAAGCAGGAGAAGAAAGCCTTGGAGGAGGCCCAGAAAAAATTAGAAAGGGGGAAACAACAAGTTGCCCAGCTCGGGGAACAAAGTAAACAGTCGATCCCCGCTCATAGTGAAAGCCGCAGGTCCGGACGAAGCCCCCGATGTCATAGCAGCTGCGGCAGCACAGGGATTGACTGTAGCGAAAGCCAAAGAACAAGCGGCAGACTTAGGTCTGACTCTTCGTGTAGCATTAGGCCTTGATGACGTGGCAATGAAGGACGTAGTATTTGGATATGTGAAGGATGGTCCTCTCGTCGAGCCTGCGCAGGAAGAGGATCTACCTCGACAAATGAAAGGTCTGCTAAATTGGTACAAGGGTTACATAAAACTTAAAAACGCCAGAGAATATATTTATGCGGAAGTTAGACCTGAGCATCACTTCAAACATTACTATATAACAATTCATCGGAGTGAATTGTTCCAGCTGTTCAATCTGCGCGAGCTCGACAAATCTATCATCAGCTGCTATGTTCTGTAAGTGATTTATTAATTTCTACCCCATCTCGTTCATTGCCTGCACTATAAATATATATGTTGTCCTAACTATCTTGTTGTGTACGCTATTATGCAGAATGAAGAAGCGGGAAATGCGAATAAGGCACACCCATGATGTTGGGTTCATTGACCCACAAATCGTTAATTCATATGTGTTACAACACCACCCCAGAGACGTGGAGGGTGACCTGTGGATGTTTCTTACAAAACAGGAACTCAAAAGTGATATTCTATTTCCTTACCATTTTGGGTGAGTGTTTCTGTCTTGAGCACATTCTCTTTTGTTTACTCCATGCATGGTATGTGGCTAATCGATGAGTTATGCATGACTGTGCATGTATCGTGTCCGCAGGTTCCACTGGATTCTGCTAGTAATTCAAATTCAGAACTCCACAGTTATCGTCCACGACTCTCTGAATATGGATACGAAGCTTTGGGGCAACATGAGAAAAATGATGCAAAAGTAACTACTTTCATTCGTTTGCGCTCTATATCGATCGGCCTTTTACATTCATCATTTCCTAATATCAAGTAACTAATTAATAACTCTCTTGTTCATTTAATTTTCCTTGCCTCGTAGGGTTTGGAGACGGTTCGTAGATCAAAAGGTCGGTGAATTCAAAAAAGAGCTACATTTTAAAATGGCAAAGGCTGCGACCGGGGACATTCAGCCACCGGGGACCAATCTATGTGGATACTATGTTTGTGAGAGGATCCGGAGATACACCACTGAGCGGCAGCCGTCTGAGAACAACACCAGGAGGAATAACCTCCGGACGACGCTTACTCCAGAAGCTCGCTTCCGACCACTTCAAGAGGAACTAGCTGGATGGTTGGCGAACCAAGTCATCGATCCTAGAGGAGAACACTATGTAGAGGACGTAGAACTTTATATGCACTAAATATATGTATGGAAACTTGTTCAAAATTGTATATGGTCATCCGATATTGAATATATATTGTATATTCCTCTTGAATTCTTTTTGGTTCTAATTTCAAATTTGTTTGAAATTGTACATTATTCACATGCATGTATACCGTAGAATATGTGAAACTCCTTCAAAATTAAAATAAAACACAAAAGAAATAAAATAATACAACTTAAAAAGTAACCAGGGGTTAGGGGAACCAGGTTAGGGGGGGCTAAAACCCTAAACCTGCGGCGGCCTTTAGTCGCGGTTGGCGAGCAGAACCGCGACTAAAGGTCCTCCGCCCTGGCGCTCGCCTGCCGCCCACGTGGACGGGCCTTTAGTCGCGGTTCGTAAGGAACCGCGACTAAAGGGGGGGCCTTTAGTCGCGAATAATAGGTCGCGGTTGCGCAACCGCGACTAATGGCAGTTGCGCACCGCGACCGAAGGCCATTTTTCCACCAGTGTTGGTGTTCGTTTTGTGTGGTGCGAACATGAACGCGCAGATGACATGTAGACCCTTGCTTGACCAGCTCGGGCGGTGCACCTGCTGGTTTTAGTCCGGCCGTACAGATTGTAATAAGAAATTCAGGGCTTGTTTCTTGCAATGAATTTCTAAAGGAATTTTGTAAAGAATTATCTATATAAGAATTTTTTTCTATTGAGGTCATTAGATTCAGAGGATTAAACCCTCCAAAATTCATATATATTCCTTTCCTACACTATAATTTGTAGGATTTCTAATGAGAGGTTAGACCTGTTGAAAAAAATTCTGTGTGTCTATAACAACTAGCACATGCATTTAACTTTTACTGAAATTTTCTGCGTTTTTCATGTGGTGCAATCAAACCATTCATGCAATTGATTCCTGCATTTTTTCATTTATGTAGGATTCCACATGGCATGATATACTATTCATGTGTTTTTCCTATCATATGCTTTTAAGATCCTTTGAATCAAAAAGGTTCTTATGTTGTAATAATGCTCCAGATGAGATGTTGTAATCTTTATTTAGCCATGGCATTTAGCCCTTTGGATCGAAGAACTGAAATCTGCATTCAAGTGCCTCGTTACGATGATAATATGCACTATTATGATGTGTGATGTGAATGTCTAGGAAATAGGATATGTCATGCCAAAATTTTAAATTGCTAGCCTGTATAGCGAAAAGGAACAGAGAGGGGGAGGGAGAAGAACCAACCTGTGGTTGGATGATTAGGAGGGTAGTGGCATCCCAACTCACCAGAGTTTAAATCCCGGATTTGATACTTTGGTGTCTCATAAATGCGGAATATTCTTTAGTGGGATGCGAGGTTCCCGTCGACAGCGAGGCGTTGTGGTGATTTCGTCAATCTCAAGACCCGCGGATCAGATCTTCGACGCAGTCTCTCGAAGATGCTCATAGGGGTAAAGTAGGTGTACGTGCGTGCGTTTATAGCGATGAGCGTGTGCGCGTATGTGTACGATTGTAATGTGTTGCAAAAAATATAGAGGGGGAGTGAGAGAGACGGAAAGTAATCGATCAAACGGAAAGTAATCGATCAGCCTGAGAAGAATAAACGGAAAGTAATCAGTGGATGGATTTGATCAGATCGAGCGCGCTCTCTGTTCTTGCGCGCCAACCGAGGAGGAGAAAAAGAGAAAAAATCCAATCTCTTTTCGTTCCAGGAACGGAAAGTAATTACGACGAGTCCGATGGTAGCTCTTTCGTCGGACCTCTCCGGAGACGTTGATATAGCTCCCGATCGTGTGGCCCCCCTTCCTTTTTTACTCCCAACATTCCAAAAAAAATAATGATATTTTTGGAGAGTAAATAATGAGGCAGTTATTGCCTCCCTTAACGCCGCCCAGTTCAGCGCTAACGCCGCCCAGGCCCAGTTCAGCGATGCTCCCCATCCCGTCGTCCTCACCCTGCTCCCCATCCCACTGCTCCCCGTCGTCCTAGCCCTCTCCTCCCTGACCTCGTCCCAGATTTTACTCCGCCCATCCAATCCAGGCCGACCACCGGCGGTCTCGCGCGCGATTGGCGTTCAAGCATCTCCGCCGGCACCATCTATGGCGTCCGACACAGTAGTGGATTGAGGCGGATCAACCCGGCCGAATCTCAGCTCCCGACGGTGCTTCCATCTCTCATTGTCACCGATTTGGTCCTTTCGACGGCTACGCGACCAGTGTAGAAGGTAACAGATACGTCTAGGTCTCCATGTGTTGCTACTGTATAAACAATATCTAGCTGTTCTCCAACCATTACGAATTTTGGATTCAGTTTTCAAACGGGAATCATATAATTATTTTGTGTTCATCAATTCTAACTGCAATTTTGTAGCTCTTGCCAGGGTAATAGTAGCAATTTTTATGTTTCCATGTACACCATTACAAATAGTAGCAATTTTGTGTTCAAGGATCATGCACTGATGATGATGAAATCGGTACATATTTTGTGCAAACGGCGGGAAACATTGTTACATTATATATTTCAAATATGTCTGTGATACGTCTCCAACGTATCTATAATTTCTTATGTTCCATGCTACTTTTATGACAATACTCACATGTTTTATTCATACTTTACATCATTATTATGCATTTTTCGGCACTAACCTATTAACAAGATGCCGAAGTGCCAGTTGCTGTTTTCTGCTGTTTTTGGTTTCAGAAATCCTACAAAGGAAATATTCTCAGAATTGGACGAAATCAACGCCCGGGTCTTATATTTCGCGAAGCTTCCAGAGAGCCAGAGAGGGACCAGAGGGGAGCCTGGGGCCCCACCCTGGGCGGCGCGGCCTGGCCCTTGGGCGCGCCAGCCTATGGGGGGGGCCACCCCCTGGCTCCTCCGAGGCTGCCCTTCCGCCTACTTATACTCTCCGTCACGAAACCCTATTACCGAGAGCCACGATACGGAAATACTTCCAGAGACGCCGCGCCGCCAATCCCATCTCGGGGATTCAGGAGATCGCCTCCGGCACCTGCCGGAGAGGGGAATCATCACCGGAGGGCTCTACATCACCATGCCCGCCTCCGGATTGATGCGTGAGTAGTTCATCCTTGGACTATGGGTCCATAGCAGTAGCTAGATGGTTGTCTTCTCCTCTTGTGCTATCATGTTTAGATCTTGTGAGCTGCCTAACATGATCAAGATCATCTATTTGTAATGCTACATGTTGTGTTTGGTGGGATCCGATGAATATAGAATACTATGTCAAGTTGATTATCAATCTATCATATATGTGTTGTTTATGTTCTTGCATGCTCTCCGTTGCTAGTAGAGGCTCTGGCCAAGTTGATACTTGTAACTCCAAGAGGGGGTATTTATGCTCGATAGTGGGTTCATGCCTCCATTGAATCTGGGACAGTGACAGAAAGTTCTAAGGTTGTGGATGTGCTATTGCCACTAGGGATAAAACATCGATGCTTTGTCTAAGGATATTTGTGTTGATTACATTACGCACCATACTTAATGCAATTGTCTGTTGTTTGCAACTTAATACTGGAAGGGGTGCGGATGCTAACCTGAAGGTGGACTATTTAGGCATAGATAAATGCTGGATGGCGGTCTATGTTCTTTGTCGTAATGCCCTGATTAAATCTCATAGTGATCATTGATGTCTACGCACGCTTCTAATCCTGTAGACAGTGTTGGGCCTCCAAGAGCAGAGGTTTATAGAACAGCAGCAAGTTTCCCTCAAGTGGATCACCCAAGGTTTATCGAACTCAGGGAGGAAGAGGTCAAAGATATCCCTCTCAAGCAACCCTGCAATCACGATACAAGAAGTCTCTTGTGTCCCCAACACACCTAATACACTTGTCGGATGTATAGGTGCACTAGTTCAGCGAAGAGATAGTGAAATACAAGTAGTATGGATGTATATGAGTGGTAATAGCAATCTGAATAAAATATGGCAGCGAGTAAACATGCAACAGAACAGTAAATAAACGGAGATTCGATGTTTGGAAACAAGGCCTAGGGATCATACTTTCACTAGTGGACACTCTCAACATTGATCACATAATAAAACCACTCTACACTCTCTTGTTGGATGACAAACACCATTAATTGTGTAGGGCTACAAGAGCACCTCAATGCCGGAGTTAACAAGCTCCACAACGTTCGATGTTCATATTTAAATAACCTTAGAGTGCATGATAGACCAACGCAATTTAAACCGAGAACTAACATAGCATACACACTGTCACCATTACACTATGAAGGGGGAATAGATCACATCAATACTATCATAGTAATAGTTAACTCCATAATCTACAAGAGATTATGATCATAACCTACGCCAAGAACTACACGATGCACACACTGTCACCATTACATCATGAAGGAGGAATAAACTACTTTAATAACATCACATGAGTAGCACATAGACTAATAGCGATACAAAGCTCATCATATGGATCTCAATCATGCAACGCAATTCATGAGATCATTGTATTGGAGTAGAGAGAGAGATTAACCACATAGCTACCGGTACAGCCCTTAGCCTCGAGGGAGAACTACTCCCTCCTCATCATGGGAGCAGCAGCGTTGATGGAGATGGCGGTGGTGTCGATGGAGATGCCTTCCGGGGGCACGTCCGGCGGCGTGCCGGAACAGAGACTTCTGTCCCCCGAATCTTGGCTTCGCGATGGCGGCGGCTCTGGAACTTTTCTCGTATCGTGGCTTTTTCGTGTCGAAGATTTAGGTCAGGGGCTTCTTATAGGCGAAGAGGCGGAGTCGGAAGGGTTACGGGGGCGCCACACAATAGGGGGGCGTGCCCCCCTTGGGCCGCGCCGCCCTGGCGTCTGGTGGCCCTGTGGCCCTCCTCTGGTCCCTCTCGGGTGTTCTGGAAGCTTCGTGGAATTCTAAGATGCTGGGCGTTGATTTCGTCCAATTCCGAGAATATTTCCTTACTAGGATTTCTGAAACCAAAAACAGCAGAAAACAGGAACTGGCACTTCGGCATCTCGTCAATAGGTTAGTTCCGGAAAATGCATCAAAACGATATAAAGTGTGAACAAAACATGTAGGTATTGTCATAAAACTAGCATGGAACATAAGAAATTATAGATACGTTTGAGACGTATCAATCATCATGATATATATATGAATCTTTATTTGTCAATTGCCCACCTGTAATTTGTTCACCCAGCATGCTATTTATCTTATTGGAGAGACACCACTAGTGAACTGTAGACCCCGGTCCATTCTTTTACATGTGAAATACGATCTACTGCAATCTATGTTCTCTGTTGTTCTTTGCAAACAAACATCATTTTCCACACCATACGTTTAATCCTTTATTTTCAGCAAGCCGGTGAGATTGACAACCTCACTGTTACGTTGGGGCAAAGTATCTTGATTGTGTTGTGCAGGTTCCACGTTGGCGCCGGATTCACTGGTGTTGCGCCACACTACACTCCTCCACCAACAACCTTCACGTGGTCCTTGAATTCTACTGGTTCGATAACCTTGGTTTCTTACTGAGGGAAAACTTGCTGCTGTATGCATCACACCTTCCTCTTGGGGTTCCCAACGGACGAGTGCTTCACGCGTTATCAGTCTGCTAGTGCATTCATTATAATATGCTTCATACCAACGGAGTGATGCTTCTGAGTTGATTATGTTGTTTCAAGGCAACTGTGCTACTGCGTTGATTATAATATGCTATTACGTTGATTTTAATATGTTTCATTTAAACAAATATGATGCTTCTTGTTTCTATCATAACAAATTTGGTGCTTCTGATTTCTATCATGCTTCTACACAGTTTGTTTCTACATACTTATATGTAATCTCACACTTCAACATGCTACTGATTGTTTTTTGCAGCAATTTACTACAAAATGACGAAGGATGACGATCCAAATTGTATGCTCAAGAGTCATTTTTCAGCCGCTCGGTTGAGAGACGTAGTGCTTGGGCTTAAGGATCCTCGGAGAAAACTCATTAGTGATCGAGGGTGGGGTGTACTTCTGGATATTTGCACATTCTCAGCTCCCAAGGGATTGCTTGAATGAATACTAAGGATTGATGCTGAGCTAGGTGATTTCAGAAATAGTAAGAACAAAACAAGCATAGTGTTCAACAAAGAAATGGTAGTTAAATCCCTGGGGCTTTCTTCTAGAACTAGGCCGGTGGTGCTTGATACGTCTCAAACGTATCTATAATTTCTGATGTTACATGCTAGTTTTATAACAATACCTACATGTTTTGTTCACACTTTATATCGTTTTGATGCATTTTCCGGAACTAACCTATTAATGAGATGCCGAAGTGCCAGTTGCTGTTTTTGGTTTCAGAAATCCTACAAAGGAAATATTCTCGGAATTGGACGAAATCAACGCCAGTATCTTATTTTTCCGGAAGCTTCCAAAGCACCGAAGGGGGGCCAGAGGGGAGCCAGGGGGGCCCCACCCCACAAGACGGCGCGGCCAAGGGGGGGGGCCCCCCAGGGCTCCGAGGCTGCCCTTCCGCCCCTCCGCCTCGAAACCCGAAAAACATAAGCCACGATACGAGAAAAGTTCCAGAGCCGCCGCCATCGCGAAGCCAAGATTCGGGGGACAGAAGTCTCTGTTCCGGCACGCTGCCGGGACGGGAATTGCCCCGGAAGGCATCTCCATCGACACCACCGCCATCTCCATCAACGCTGCTGTCTCCCATGATGAGGAGGGAGTAGTTCTCCCTCGAGGCTAAGGGCTGTACCGGTAGCTATGTGGTTAATCTCTCTCTTGTACTTCAATACAATGATCTCATGAATTGCCTTGCATGATTGAGATCCATATGATCAGCTTTGTAATCTAGATGTAGTTATGTTATTCAAGTGGATTTTACTTATGTGATCTCCGGAGACTCCTTGTCCCACGTGTGTAAAGGTGACAGTGTGTGCACCGTGTGGGTCTCTTAGGCTATATTTCACAGAATACTTGTTCACTGGGTTATGATTTGAGTTGGATGTCTCTATGAAATTGTGGTGTGTTAGTACCTCCTATGAATGCTCAAAGTGACAGCGTGGGATGTTTATTAGTACTTGGGAATACATCTTTAAGGTTTGCTTTGCATTCCTACATGGTGAATTAGTGTTCGTTATCCAGCCAGAGAGTAATTCAGAATAGCATAGTGAAGTGCTTATATTTATATTCAATTATGATTGCATTGTTGAGAGTGTCCACTAGTGAAAGTATGATCCCTAGGCCTTGTTTCTAAGCATTGAAACACCGTTTCCAACAAGTTCTGCTACATGTTCGCTTGCTATAATATTTACTTCATATCGCAATTACTGTTTACTACCATCTATACCACCTGTGTTTTACTATCTCTTCGCCGAACTAGTGCGCCTATACATCTGACAAGTGTATTAGGTGTGTTGGGGACACAAGAGACTTCTTGTATGTTAATTGCAGGGTTGCTTGAGAGGACTATCTTTGACCTCTACCTTCCTGAGTTCGATAAACCTTGGGTGATTCACTTAAGGGAAACGTGCTGCTGTTCTACAAACCTCTGCTCTTGGAGGCCCAACACTGTCTACAAGAATAGAAGCACCCGTAGACATCAAGCTATTTTCTAGCGCCGTTGCCGGAGGTAAGGTAAAAGGTATTCACATCCTCCGACTACTAAGCTATTTCCTAGCACTGTTGCCGGTGTGTGAGTGCTCGAAGGTATCTCCTTTAGATCCTGCAATTGCGACTTTTTGTTTCTTGTTTTTATTTTCACTAGTTAGGCTTAATGGAAAACAACAAAAAAATTAGAGATCTTTATGAACTTTATCTTGAATTAGGACATGAGGTGTTTGAAGAGAAAATTAAAAAACCCATGGAACTTTGTTTGCAAAATAGTTGTAGCAATGTTATTAGCATGAACTCTTTGAACACTATTATTGCTAATGCTATGGAAGAATTTAAGCTTGGGGAAGCTGGTTTTGAGGAGCATGATATTTTTAGTCCCCCAAGCATGGAGGAGAAAATTTACTTGGATGATACTTTACCTCCTATATATGATGTTTACAATGATGAATATGATATTTTCAGTCCACCTACTATTGAGGAGAAGATTAATTATGATTACAATATGCCTCCTATATATGATGATTATGGTGATGAGAATAATAATGATAGCTATTTTATTGAATTTGCTCCCACTACAACTAATAAAATTGATTATGCTTATGTGGAGAGTAATAATTTTATGCATGTGGCTCATGACAAGAATGTTGTATGTGATAGTTATATTGTTGAGTTTGTTCATGATGCTACTGAAAGTTATTATGAGAGAGGGAAACATGGTTATATGCATCTTAATAATATTAAGTTTCCCCTCTTTATGTTGAGAATCTTGAAATTGCGCTTGTGTTGCTTTTCTATGCTTGCCACTTTGTTCTTCATGAATTTATTTGTGTACAAGATTCCTTTTCATAGGAAGTGGGTTAGGCTTAAATGTGTTTTGAATTTGCTTCTTGATGCTCTCTTTTGCTTCAACTCTTACTTTTTGCGAGAGTATCATTAAATTTAATGAGCCCATCTTAATGGCTATAAAGAAAGCACTTCTTGGGAGATAACCCATGTGTTTATTTTTTCTACTGTTTTGTTGTGTCTTGGAAGTTGTTACTACTGTAGCAACCTCTCCTTATCATGTTATTGTGCCAAGTAAAGTCTCTAATAGTAAAGTTGATACTAGATTTGGATTACTGCGCAGAAACAGAATTGTTGTCTGTCACGAATTTGCGTAGATCTCTCTGTACAAAAATCAAAAAAATCTGCCAATTTACGTGCGTGATCCTCAGATATGTACGCTTTCATTAGTTTTGAGTTTTCCATCTGAGCAAGTTAAGTGCCTCAGAAGAATTCGTCTTTACGGACTGTTCTGTTTTGAAAGATTCTGCCTTTTATTTCACATTGCCTCTTTTGCTATGTTGAATGGATTTCTTTGTTCCATTAACTTCCAGTAGCTTTGGGTAATGTCCAGAACTGTTAAGAATGATTGTGTCCTCTCTGAACATGTGAATTTTGATTATGCACTAACCCTTTAATGAGTTTGCTTTAAGTTTGGTGTGGAGGAACTTTTCAAGGGTCAAGAGAAGAGGATGCTATAATATGATCAAGAAGAGTGAAAAGTCTAAGCTTGGGGATGCCCCCGTGGTTCATCCCTGCATATTTTCAAGCATCTAAGCTTGGGGATGCCCAAGGCATCCCCTTCTTCATCGACAACTTATCAGGTCACTTCTAGTGAAACTATATTTTTATTCGTCACATCTTATGTACTTTACTTGGAGCGTCTGTGTGCTTTTATTTTCGTTTTGTTATTTTCATTCTCTGAATAAAATAGGATCCTAGCAATCCATGTGTGGGAGAGAGACACGCTCCGCTTTTTCATATGAACACTAGTGTTCTTCATTTTTACTTTTAATGTTCAATGGCGAAAGTTGATCGCTTCACTTGTTGTTATTTGGTTGGAATCAGAAAATGCTTCATATGGTTTTGAATAACTTGATACTTGGCAATTGTTTTGTGCTCTCATAGATCATGTTTAAGCTCTTGCATCATGTACTTTGCACCTATTTATGAAGAACTACCGTAGAGCTTGTTAAAATTTGGTTTGCATGATTGGTCTCTCTAAGTCTAGATATTTTCTGGTAAAGTTTTGAACAACAAGGAGGACAGTGTAGAGTCTTATAATGCTTGCAATATGTTCTTGTGTAAGTTTTGCTGTACCTGTTCATACTTGTGTTTGCTTCAAACAACCTTGCTAGCCAAAGCCTTGTACTGAGAGGAAATGCTTCTCGTGCATCCAAACACCTTGAGCCAAAACCCATGCCATTTGTGTCCACCATATCTACCTACTATGTGGTATTTTCTGCCATTCCAAAGTAAATTACTTGAGTGCTACCTTTAAAATTTCATTCCTTTGTCTTTGCAATATATAGCTCATGGGAAAATAACTTAAAAACTATTGTGGTGATGAATATGTAGTTATGTGTCTTATTTCTTATAAGTTGCTTGTTGAGCGGTAACCATGTTTCTGGGGACGCCATCAACTTTTTACTTTGTTGGATATCATGTGATCGAGATGCTATGCATGTTCGTCTTGTCTGAAGTAAGGGTGATATATCATGATCAAATGGTTTGAGTATGCATATGTTAGAGAAGAACATTGGGCCGCTAACCAAAGCCATGTATCATGGTGGAAGTTTTCAGTTTGGACATACATCCTCACTCTCTTATGAGAATATTATCTGTTGTTGAATGCTTAAGCATTAAAGAGGAGTCAATTATTTGTTGTCTATGTTGTCCCGGTATGGATGTCCTAAGTTGAGATCTATTAAAAACGAGAAATCAAATGCAATTGATCTCCTTGGACCTTTGTACATGCGGCATAGAGGTACCCCTTTGTGACACCTTGTTGAAACATATGTTATGCAATGATAATCCATGTAATCCAAGCTGATTAGGACAAGGTGCGGGCACTATTGGTATTTTATGCATGAGGCTTGCAACTTGTAGGAAGTATTATGCATAGCACATATGAATTATTACTACCGTTGACAAAATTGTTTCTATGTTTTCAAAATAAAAGCTCTAGCACAAAAATAGTAATCCATGCTTCCCTCTGCGAAGGGCCATTCTTTTACGTTATGTTGAGTCAGTCTACCTATTTCTTTCTATCTTAGAAGCAAACACTTGTGTCGACTGTGTACATTGATTCTTACATGTTTACCTATTGCACTTGTTATATTGCTTTATATTGACAATTATCTATGAGATATGCATGTTGAAAGTTGAAAGCAACTGCTGAAACTTATATCTTCCTTTGTATTGCTTCGATGCCTTTACTTTGAATTTATTGCTTTATGAGTTAACTCTTATGCAAGACTTTTTGATGCTTGTCTTGAAAGTACTATTTATTAAAAGTTTTGCTATATGGTATCTATTTGTTAGCAAACTATAGATCATTGCTTTGAATCACTTCATTCATGTCATATGCTTTACAATAATGTTGATCAAGATTGTGTTGGTAGCATGTCACTTCAGAAATTATTTGTTGTTATCGTTTACCTACTCGAGGCGAGTAGGAACTAAGCTTGGGGATGCTTGATACGTCTCAAACGTATCTATAATTTTTGATGTTCCATGCTAGTTTTATAACAATACCTACATGTTTTGTTCACACTTTATATCGTTTTGATGCATTTTCCGGAACTAACCTATTAACGAGATGTCGAAGTGCCTGTTTTGTGCTGTTTTTGGTTTCAGAAATCCTACAAAGGAAATATTCTCGGAATTGGACGAAATCAACGCCCAGTATCTTATTTTCCCCGGAAGCTTCCAGAGCACCGAAGAGGGGCTAGAGGGGAGCCAGGGGTCCCCACCCCACAAGGCGGCGCAGCCAAGGGGGGGCGCGCCCCCCTATGGTCTGGCTCCACCAGGGCTCCTCCGAGGCTGCCCTTCCGTCTATATTAAGCCTCCGACTCGAAAACCCTAAAAACATAAGCCACGATACGAGAAAAGTTCCAGAGCCGCCGTCATCGCGAAGCCAAGATTCGGGGGACAGAAGTCTCTGTTCCGCCACGCCGCCGGGACGGGGAATTGCCCCGGAAGGCATCTCCATCGACACCACCGCCATCTCCATCAACGCTGCTGTCTCCCATGATGAGGAGGGAGTAGTTCTCCCTCGAGGCTAAGGGCTGTACCGGTAGCTATGTGGTTAATCTCTCTCTTGTACTTCAATACAATGATCTCATGAATTGCCTTGCATGATTGAGATCCATATGATGAGCTTTGTAATCTAGATGTAGTTATGTTATTCAAGTGGATTTTACTTATGTGATCTCCGGAGACTCCTTGTCCCACGTGTGTAAAGGTGACAGTGTGTGCACCGTGTGGGTCTCTTAGGCTATATTTCACAGAATACTTGTTCACTGGGTTATGATTTGAGTTGGATGTCTCTATGAAATTGTGGTGTGTTAGTACCTTCTATGAATGCTCAAAGTGACAGCGTGGGGTGTTTATTAGTACTTGGGAATACATCTTTAAGGTTTGCTTTGCATTCCTACATGGTGAATTAGTGTTCGTTATCCAGCCAGAGAGTAATTCAGAATAGCATAGTGAAGTGCTTATATTTATATTCAATTATGATTGCATTGTTGAGAGTGTCCACTAGTGAAAGTATGATCCCTAGGCCTTGTTTCTAAGCATTGAAACACCGTTTCCAACAAGTTCTGCTACATGTTCGCTTGCTGCAATATTTACACTTCATATCACAATTACTGTTTGCTACCATCTATACCACCTGTGTTTTACTATCTCTTCGCCGAACTAGTGCGCCTATACATCTGACAAGTGTATTAGGTGTGTTGGGGACACAAGAGACTTCTTGTATGTTAATTGCAGGGTTGCTTGAGAGGACTATCTTTAACCTCTACCTCCCTTAGTTAGATAAACCTTGGGTGATTCACTTAAGGGAAACTTGCTGCTGTTCTACAAACCTCTGCTCTTGGAGGCCCAACACTTTCTACAAGAATAGAAGCACCCGTAGACATCAGTGCTCACCGGTGATCATGAATAATCACCATATCGTGAATTCTACAAAATTGAATATACCACAGCTGGAAGGAGGGCGCCAATTCATCATGCTGAAAAGTTGCTTGAAAATGATGAGTTGGATCAAGAAATATGGTTTAGGACATTATTCATGGTGGTGATCGGTACATATTTCTTTCCTGGAAGCAGCATTATGCTGCCTCTGGAATATCTTGGGAGCCTCGGTGAGTCCACACTCGTTCGTGAATATGATTGGGCGGAGAAGATATTCACACATACAATGTAAAAAATCAAGACTTTCCAAGACAAAAGGAAAAAAGGAACTAAAGGATGGAAACATGAAACCACTATGGGTTGGTGGTTGCTCACCATGGATCGCGGTATATTTTCTCCTATGTACCTTCTTTCTTAATATATATACAATTGTTCCAGATTTTGTTCCCTTATCCCAACCTTTTTTTTAACCGAATTATAATGTAGATTGTTTACATGGATCATTTGGACTTCCCTGTCTCAACTCTGTCGACTCATCGGATTGATTACGATCTCTCGAGAGCCTCTCATATTTCCGATGCCGACTTCAAGTTTGTTATGAAGCATGATAGAAGCAAGCTGACACTCCAACCCCATACATATGGTGCATGTCCAGTAAGTTTTCCCATTTTTTTTCAACCCCAAATGCAACACTACCCCGTACGCCACTGTGAATGTAATCTTGGGAAATGAAGCACCGCAAGAACACATTTTACCACACCTTGCAGTATCAAACTCCAACCATTTGGGGCATGTACGAATAAATATGAAATCCATGTTTCAGCTATTTTTACGTCCATGCTTCTACTGCATTACTACATGTTTCCACCCATATTTTATATCACACCATGTTTGTAACAGGACGCATCTCGGCATCCCATAGCATAGGAAAATAATTTTGTTGCCTCACATCCTCTCAAACAATGATTCACGCCAACACGAATTTATTTTCATATTGTACAGGAGCTCCCAGATTACATTAGGATTGTCCATGAGAAGCACACCAATATATGGCGCAAAGATGTTGAAAGGGCAGTAACATGGTTAACAAAAATCCATGGCAAGCGCATGGCCGAGTACGCTTCTGATGTGTTTGCAGCTTTCAAAAATAACACAACAACTCCACATGGGCCATCGCCGCCAAGTGCCTCCACACCCATCTTCTCGCCACCAACATCATCCACTTGGCGGTGTGAAGATGGGCATGGAGGCACTTGGCGGCGGCCCATGTTGTGTGTTTTTTGAAAGCTGCAAACACATCAGAAGCGTACTCGGCCATGCGCTTGCCATGGATTTTCGTTAACCTTGTTACTGCTCTTTCAACATCTTTGCACCATATATTGGTGTGTCTCTCATGGACAATCCTAAGGTAATCTGTGAGCTACTATACAATATGAAAATAAATTCGTGTTGGCGCGAATCATTGTTTGAGAGGATATGAGGCAACAAAATTATGGCGCAACGTACCTCTGGGAAATTATTTTCCTGTGCTATGGGATGCCGAGATGCGTCCTGTTACAAACATGGTGTGATATAAAAGATGGGTGGAAACATGTAGGAATGCAGTAGAAGCATGGACGTAAAAATAGCTAAAACATGGATTGCATATTTATTCGTACCTGCCCCAAATGGTTGGAGTTTGATACTGCAATGTGTGGTAAAATATGTTCTTGCGGTGCTTCATTTCCCAAGATTACATTCAAAGTGGCGGGTAGTGTTGCATTTGGGGTTGAAAAAAAATGGGAAAACTTACTGGACATGCACCATATGTATGGGGTTGGAGTGTCAGCTTGCTTCTATCATGCTTCATAACAAACTTGAAGTCGGCATCGGAAACATGAGAGGCTCTCGGGAGATCGTAATTAATCCGATGAGTCGACAGAGTTGAGACAGGGAAGTCCAAATGATCCATGTAAATAATCTACATTATAATTCGGTTTAAAAAAAAGGTTGGGATAAGGGAAGAAAATCTGGAACAATTGTATATATATTAAGAAAGAAGGTACATAGGAGAAAATATACCGCGATCCATGGTGAGCAACCACCAACCCATAGTGGTTTCACGTTTTCATCCTTCAGTGCCTTTCTCCTTTTGTGTTGGAAAGTCTTGATTTCTGACATTGGATGTGTGAATATCTTCTCCGCCCAATCATATTCACGAACGAGTGTGGACTCACCGAGGCTCCCAAGATATTCCAGAGGCAGCATAATGCTGCTTCCAGGAAAGAAATATGTACCGATCACCACCATGAAGAATATCCTAAACCATATTTCTTGATCCAACTCATCATTTTCAAGCAACTTTTCAGCATGATGAATTGGCGCCCTCCTTCCAGCCGTGGTATATTCAGTTTTGTAGAATTCACGATATGGTGATTCTTCATGATCACCGGTGAGCACCACCGGCCTAGTTCCAGAAGGAAGCTCCAGGACTTTAACTGCCATTTCTTTGTTGAACACTATGCTTGTTTTGTTCTTACTATTTCTGAATTCACCTAGCTCGGCATCAATCCTTAATATTCATTCAAGCAATCCCTTGGGAGCTGAGAATGCGCAAATATCCATAAGTACACCCCACCCTCGATCACTAATGAGTTTTCTCCGAGGATCCTTAAGCCCAAGCACTATGTCTCTCAACCGAGCGGCTGAAAAATGACTCTTGGGCATACAATTTGGATCGTCATCCTTCGTCATTTTCTAGTAAATTGCTGCAAAAAAACAATCAGTAGCATGTTGAAGTGTGAGATTACAGATAAGTATGTAGAAACAAACTATGTAGAAACATGATAGAAATCAGAAGCACCAATTTTTTTATGATAGAAACAAGAAGCATCATATTTGTTTAAATGAAACATATTAAAATCAACGCAATAGCATATTATAATCAACGCAGTAGCACAGTTGCCTTGAAACAACATAATCAACTCAGAAGCATCACTCCGTTGGTATGAAGCATATTATAATCAATGCAGTAGTAGACATATTTGAAATATATAATGTAACAATGTTTCCCGCCGATTGCACAAAATATGTACCAATTTCATCGTCATCAGTGCATGATCATTGAACACAAAAATTGCTACTATTCGTAATGGTGTACATAGAAACATAAAAATTGCTACTATTACCCCGGCAAGAGCTACAAAATTGCTGATAGAATTGATGAACACACAATAATTATATGATTCCCGTTTGAAAACTGAATCCAAAATTCATAATGGTTGGAAAAGGCTAGATATTTTTTATACAGTAGCAATACATGGAGACCTAGGCGTATCTGTTACCTTCTACACTGGTCGCGTAGCCGTCGAAAGGACCAAATCGGTGACAATGAGAGATGGAAGCACCATCAGGAGCTGAGATTCGGCCGGGTTGATCCGCCTCAATCCACTACTGTGTCGGCCGCCGTAGATGGTGCTGGCGGAGATGCTTGAACCCCAATCGCGCGTGAGGCCGCTGGTGGTCGGCCTGGATTGGATGGACGGGGTAAAATCTAGGGCGAGGTCAGGGAGGAGAGGGCGAGGACGACGGGGAGCAGCAGGGCGAGGATGACGGAATGGGGAGGATCGCTGAACTGGGCCTGGGCGGCGTTAGCGCTGAACTCGGCGACGTTAAGGGAGGCAATAACTGCCTCATTATTTGCTCTCCAAAAATGTCATGTTTTTTTTCAGAAGGTTGAGAGTAGAAAAGGAAGTGAAGCCGCACGAGCGGGGGCTATATCGACGTCTGAGGTCGACTAAAGAGCTACAATCGATTCCCTTATATAGTACTCCGTATATTTACCTAATAATAATGCCGCTCAATATCAATCGAATCCTTCTTCCACCTCTGAATCGCGATCCCTGGCTGTGAGGGTGTCGTTGCTTCTCGGCCACACGTCAAGATGAGCAAGCTGCTGCGTGCCGTCACGCTAACGCCCCTCCTGCTCCTTCTCGCGACGAACCTCGGATCGACATGGGCACTGACCCCCTCCTCCCTGGCCGGCCTCCACGCCCGGCGCTACGACTCCATCTTCAGCTTCGGCGACTCCTTCGCCGACACCGGCAACAACCCCGCCGTCTTCGCTGAGAACGGCGTCCCCGACCCCGTCACGCGTGCTCCCTACGGCTCCACCTTCTTCGGCCATCCCACCGGCCGCAACTCCGACGGCCGCCTCATCATCGACTTCATAGGTAACGTACTGTACAAACTCCTCAATTATCACTTTGCCAAACAAACTCTCCCCTCGCAATCTGCGGCTGCGAGACTAACGCGATGTGGTCAACTGCTCTGCTCGCAGCTCAGCGTCTGGGACTGCCACTCGTGCCGCCGTCCCTTGCGCATAACGGGAGCTTCCACCGTGGCGCCAACTTCGCCGTCGGGGGAGCCACCGCTCTCGACGTCGCTTTCTTCCACGGCGGCAAGTTCCCCCTCAACACCAGCTTGGGCGTGCAGCTGGAGTGGTTCGAGTCGCTCAAGCCGTCGCTCTGCCACACTACCCAAGGTTGTTAATTAATTCTCAAAATCTCAGTCAAACCTACGTACGAAAATCCGTGTATTAGAATGCAAGAAATTGATCAGTAATGTACATTTGCTCTGCAGAGTGCAAGGACTTCTTCGGCAGATCCCTCTTCTTCATGGGCGAATTCGGGGTCAACGACTACCACTTCTCGTTCCTCACAAAGAGCGTGCAAGACGTCATGTCGATTGTTCCAGATGTCATCGGTGCCATCTCCACGGCCATCGAGGTACTTCAAGTTATCAACCATAGCATTGCATAATAAGAACAGAGGCTATTGTGGTGTTGATCCAGCTATGCCAATGGTAACAGAGGCTGATCAAGCACGGGGCTACAAGTTTTGTGGTTCCGGGGACAATACCATCAGGATGCGTGCCGCCCATTCTCGCCATGTTTGGCTCCGACCCAGCAGCATACAACTCCACCACCGGTTGCCTGGAAGATTACAACAAATTAGGGATACACCACAACTTGCTGCTGCAGGAGGCCCTAGAGAAGCTCCGGGGCAGGCACCCGAACACTACCATCGTCTATGCCGACCTCTTCGGCCCCATCATGGAGATGGTTGAGTCGCCTCGCAAGTTTGGTAAGCGTCTGCTGTCATTCTGCAGGGTTTGGAAAGAATGTGATTTTTTGTTGTCATTCTGCAGGGTTATGTTGATGAAATCGCCTGAAAAAAAACTATTACTACCCTTTGCAAAAGGTAGTGGTTAAGAATGATGGTCCTCATTCTGTAGGGTTTGAAGAAGATGTTCTTGCCATCTGTTGCGGAGGGCCAGGGACACTCTTCTGCGGCGATGAAGGTTCGTACCTATGTGAGAAACCGTCTGCTCGTCTGTTCTGGGACGGCGTCCACTTAACGGAGGCGGCTTATCGCTACATCGCTGATGGCTGGCTGAGCAGCATAGGCTCCCCTACAAGAGAAAGCAGGTATCAGTCAGTAAGATGACAGAAGCAGCTCGGCTTCATGGAGTGATGGCTAATTGGAGGCTTGGAGCCTGTCCTGTCAAGACAAGACTCTGAAAAGAGTCACACTGAATTCTCAGCAAATTGAATCTTACCGGCTAGCGGATAAACTTCTTTATGCTAGCTGTAACATTGACACATGGGGTTTATGTTAGAAATTAACCAAATGTTCGTTTTGGAGTTGAATTGTGAAGCTGTTTGGATGGATCTGTTCTGGAAATTCCAGATGAAATCTAAGCTAGAAATGGCTTTTGACGGTTCAGTCTGACATGAGCGAACAAGAATCTAGAACCTTACTAATATCTTGCACACATGGCTAATCGTGATCCTTATATTTTGCAAACAAGATTTTTTACTACTGAGGTAAACCATGGGAGGCAATGCTTCAAACAGCAGGATAGTTAAGTTTGTTCAAACACTGCACTCTGCAGTGCAGTATATAAATCTACTAGAATCCATTCACCTGATATCTTATGTCCAATTTAAGATAAACATCTAAATATTTTCAGTACTGAATAGTTATGACATGAATAGGCAAACCGTCCTTCCTGCCAGCGGAGAAAGAAGCAAGGTGTCTGCTTAAAACTGCAGAATACCTCAAGTCTATTAGGATAGTGAATTGCAGAATAAGTGAGAAATGCAATTTAGAGAATCCAAAGAATACCAAAGACACATAAACTCAGAATCCTTTTTTTTAGACTACAGTGTACGATAAGAGTGAAACCAAATTCCTAGAACACTGTAAAGGACACCAATTCTAAATATTCACAACTCTGTCAAACCCTCCCACTCTCTTCCTCGATCTAGGAGTCTTCCAAAGCTGTAATCTCCCTAAGATGCTGAAAGCAGGCACGAAACGAATACACGGGCATTTTCACTATTTCAAGAGATATCTCCACCTAAGGCTTTGTTTGGTACTAGAGCTTTTATGGGGATAGTGGGGATAATTCCCACCAAATTTCAAAGGGATTATCTCCACTTGTTCTTAAAATTTTGTTTGGTACTAGAGTATTGAACGAGTTTAATCCCCGCTTATCCCCACTTTTCCCAAATCTTAGTGTATTTTTTGCAGTCCCCAATACTCTACCCCTGACTAGTGGATTGCTGATGGGGTTTTGCAGGACTGGGTAGGGGATCACACAATACTCTAGAGTATTATCCGCACTAATTCCTGCAGAAACTCTAGTACCAAACAAGGCCTACGCATAACCGCAGGAAACCCGACCCCCGCGTTGTCTCTAGGGGTGGCTTGGGGGAACCCTAACCCGCCGCCGCCACCCACGCCCCCAGGCTCCACCCCTCCCCGCCATCGCCGGATGACTTCACTGGGCTAAGCCCGTGTGGCCGCTGCTCTCGCGGATCGGGGCGGCGGCTCTTCTCCTGGTGGGGACGATCGGCCCCCTGCGGCGGCGGCCGGTCTGATGGCTCCTGGCGGCTTGGTGGCCCTCCTCGCGCTCCATGTACTCCTCTGCTGCGCCTTCGGTGGCGGAGCTCCGGCTCCCCTGCACCGGCCCGGTGGCGTCGACCTCGGCTGCTCTGTGGTTGCGGCTCGCCGCGGTGGGGTGGGGTGGTGCCCCCTCCTACTATGTGGTTCCTCTGTGCGGGGTGGCGGCCTGCTAACAGTTGGTGATCATCGACGACGCCCTGGAGGTGGTCGCTAGATCGTGCAGGATCTGGCCCGTCGACTTCGTCGTCGGCGAGGTTTGTGGTGGCCCTGCTTTGCGATGGTGCAGTCGTGGTTGCAGGTTTGTGCGGGCTAGTGGAGCTGCAGGCTGGCTTCGGCCGGTTGCGTGGGGATGGTGGCCTTAAAGTTCCGGGCAAAAGTCTGCCCGGCTATGGCTGGCCGGCGGTGTTGTTCCCTCGTTGGAGGCACCGCCGTGGAGCTCTCTCGGATTCCAAGCTCGGACCAGGCTCTTTGGGTGAAATCTTTGGCCCTGTTGGGTTGGGCGATGGGTGTCGTCTCACGTCGCTTACCTCTTTTGGGGCGTCGTCTAGAAGACCTCGATCACATCTGCACTTCCTTTGGGCTGGACGCACACAAATTCACAGTTGGCAGGTGTCCAACCGACAATGCGGGTGTTCCATGTGGCGGCTTATGTGGCAACGATGGCATTGTAGAGTGATGATTTGGTCGCGGCAGGACCTTGTTAGTCGGCTTGGCCTGGCGTGTCCGAGTTTCCTCCATGCCGGTCTTCCGTTGTTGTGGTCTTCTCGGCAACGTCTTCTCGTCTTCTTGTCTTCTTTGGTGGTCGCTTCTTCGGGGAAGTCGGAGTCGCTGCGGGTGCGGAGTAATGACGATGATGCCGGTGAGCAACCTCGACGACGATCTTCGCCTATGTGGTGTTTGTGCAGATTCGGTGGGTTGCTAGGGTGGTTGTGTGTGCCCATGTGACGGTCGTGTTCCATGACGGTCGGCATGGGTGTTTGTGTTGGTTTTTGGTCGGTTTTTCGTTAATAATCTCTATTAACAAAATGGCAAGTCTTGCTTCGTTAAAAAAAAACAATTTCAAGAGACTCCAGTAAACTAGATTCCACTTAGTTGAACTCTTCGCGGCACTTCTTCACGATAGCTTTGCTGGCGTGCAGCCACCAGTTCTCAAAACAATCAGTTCCCAAAACTAGGATAGCTTTGCTGGAGGGATGCCTGCAGCTAGCTGTAGGTTCAAAAGACAACTGAACCACACTTGTATGGAAAAGCTTCACTGAAGCAAACTACGATCAACAGTGTCTTCCTTCTTTGGCAAGTTCCGAATCCGAAGGCAGTGAGGCACTCGGCAAAGACTTTACCGAGTTTCCGACCGAAAAGTGCTTTCGGCTCCCGAGCTCCAGTGCTCTCGTCATTTTTTAAAAATTTAAAAATATTTATTAATTATTAGAAAATCTGAAAAATAATTATATAGATTTCTAGTGATACATCTCACAATCATGAAAAATCTCAACCCAAAATTCTTTTTTTTACTTTGTGCTAGATAAAAATAACAAAATCTGACATGTTTTTGGAGATTTGAAAATAACTACTCATATGCACTTTTGTCTTTTTTCTGTAGCTTAATATATAAAGTATTTGAAATTGATATTTTACACGGTTGTGGGATACATTATTGGCTATATGCAAATTTTTACTTTAGAATTTTTAAAACTCAAAAAAATTTGATTTTTGATTTATTAAAAAAAAACAAGATCACTTGTGCCTATGTACACCAAATCTTTGTCCGTTTCGGACGGTCTTTTGTGAGTATTTTGCACAGTCCGCAAAGCTTGAATCTCCGGTAGTGAACAGGCTAAGGCCTAGTTTGGTAACAAAGTATTTCTACGAGAGGAATCCAACTCAGCCAATCACACAGACTTCGTTCGAATTACGGATTTTATGATGAAAAAAGAAATGAAATTCAGTAGAAGAAGAAGGCTTCTGGTCGCTCCGCTTATTGCTGCCACGCAAGATAGATGGAAAGCTCGGTGAGTGAGTCGTTCTTACTTGGCACAAACGTTGTCTCAGCTAGGCATCCTTCTATGATGTGACAGATTGGTTAGGAGGTTACTCGTAGAGCCAGCCCCTGAGTCCACTTCCCATTGTCATAGAAAACCAGATAACGTAACGTAATAGGAAAGTCTGCCACCGAGTCAGAGTACTCAAGGAGTAGCAAGGAGAAGTAAGGAAGTAGGCGCAGCTAGACCAGCATCTTCTCCTATTGAAATTCCTGGAGAGAAAGGAAAACGGAAAAGCTTCTCAAACCAGAGTAGGAATTCTATCAATCGCTATCAATGCCAGGAGGCAGATCCAGATTCATGGGAACGAGAACCTTTTCCGAGAAGAGTCAAGCGAGGGATAGGATAGATCAAACTGAAGTATTACAAAACTGAAGTATTTCAGTGTATCGACAAGGAATACTTCAGGCTCTGTTTGGGAGCAAAGTTTTTTTGAAGTATTTTGGGAATACTTCAGTATCTAAAAATAATAAAGTATTAAATACTTCAAAGCGTTTGGGCCTAACAAATAAGTTGGTTTTAGAAATGGAAGTATCTCCAATACTTCAGTTCTTTTGACGTATCCTAAACTTCAGCCCAGACCTGTTTTTTCCTAAACGGTGAAACACGAAAAACGCATCTGCCTCCTCGCACCCTCTTCGTCTACGGCTGACTGCGGCCATGTCTTCCTCATCCATGAAGAAAGGAAGCTCAGCACAAGGAAAAGAAGGTTGGCTCTGGTCTATTCTCGTGGGAATCTATGGCATGATTTTTTTCCAACTTGTGGCGCCATCGCTACGCCGGCGTGGAGATGGGGAACCGAGGCGGGCTGTGACGCTGCGCATGCCACTGCGGGAAAAGGCAGGCCGATTGGCCTTGCTGCGCTACCTTGCCGCCGTAGGCGCCTGCGCGGAGGAAGTGGTCGAGCGGCACGGCTGGGCGGCCATGCAGATCGAGGACATGTATTAGTGTAGATTTATTCCGATCACCATGTCTACTAACCGATCGGAATAAATCTACACTAATACATGTCCTCGATCTGCATGGCCGCCCAGCCGTGCCGCTTGCCCACTTCCTCCGCGCAGGCGCCTACGGCGGCAAGGTAGTGCAGCAATGCCAATCGGCATGTGACAAAGGATTAATTTGTCAATGCCTACAGATTGTAGACTAGGGTTTTGCTGGAAGTAGAGGGCAAGTAGATCTCGAAGGTTTCAGCCAAAAAGTACTCGCTGATTATGAAAACTAGGGTTCTGTCAACAGTAGATTCGATGCTTTCTTTGTCCCTCGACTCCCCCTAATATAGAGGATGGAGCCGAGGGTTTCGTAATATACAAGTTACAGAGTTCGGGAGGGTTTCGTACCCAATCCGTAAGATTACAAGTCTCTATGTTTCCTAATACAATCTATCTTTCCTTAACACTAAATGGGCTTCCGAATCTTCTTATTCTTCGAGTCCTGGGCCTTCAATAAATCCCGGGTACCATCTTTGGCAGGCCCATTGGGGATGCCTATGTCAGTAGCCCCCGAGATTTTTCTTGAATCGAAGAATCAGGGAAAATCTCCAATTTTACTCATTACATAACCTTTCAATATGCAAATACTATTTTGTACAGGGATAACGGTAGTTGGGGCTAGTTCATCTGACGGATCAGGTACTAGTTAACTGCTCTAGTGGCAATCCGTAAAAACCTACTTCAAGATCACGTCCCCGGACATGATCTCGGGATACGGTGTAAACTTCGACAGGTGCCGCTTAAGGTCTTACCATTCGTCGAGTCCCAGTCATATTTTATCGGGTACCTAACGCGTCCGTTAGGATTTTTCTTCGTATCTGTTGATACGGAAAAAAGTAGCAATCCGCCATCAGAGACGGTGCCACGCCGCTCAGAACGGATCTGGGGTCTTACCTTCGCAAAGTTTTGCGGCATTCAGAGATTTATTCGCGACTTCTAGCGCTCTTAGAATATATTGTCGAGTGCTTTTCGGCTGTTGGAATAGCACATTTTATCGAGTCATATTTGATGACTTATTTTGTCTTCCCGATGGGAGTATATGTAGAGTTATTTGTATAACTCGAAATATACTCACTTCTTTTTCTTTCTTTTGATCGAAATTCATCGGGCACGCGAACAACATTCCCGATGGGAGTAGCCCCCGAGGCTACAGCCAAGAACTTGTGCTTGGGTGTAGGCTCCACAGATTAATATCCTCTGCCACTATATTGGTAATCCTTCTCGATTTTTTTATATCTATCGGGTGCGCGACCAGCGCTCCCGATGGGAGTAGCCCCCGAGGCTATGAACAAATGCTTGCATTTGGTCATAGGCTCTCGCCATTTCTATCTTGTCATATTCGAAGTTTTCTATTTTTCCAAAGTAGCCCCCGAGCATTTGGGCAAAAACTTGTATTTGATCAAAGGCTCTTAAAATAATCTTGCGTTGTCGATATTTTCACCAGGCTTCTTAGTCGAACTTTTCTTTTACCTCAGTGACGTCATTGCTGATGATAGCCACGATTTCTGTATTGGAAACATGCGAAAACCGCTCCTCTCACTGCCTCGTGGGTCCAAATTCCCCATCTGATGGACACGTCGTGCAAGTGGGGGACACACGTCCTCCACTTTTTTTGGCGCACGTGCTTGATACGTCCAAAACGTATCTACTTTCCCGAACACTTTTGCTATTGTTTTGCCTCTAATTTGTGTATTTTGGATACAACTAACACGGACTAACGCTGTTTTCAGCAGAACTGCTCTGGTGTCTCGTTTTTGTGCAGAAATCCAACTTTCGGGAAAATCCTCGGAATTTCTTCAGATGGCCCCATTTTACCAAAATATTGACGGAGCCGAAGGGCGAAGGAGGTGGAGGCCCGAGGGCCCCACACCATAAGGCGGCGCGGCCCGGGGGGGCCCGCGCGGCCCTATGGTGTGGCCCCCTCGGCCGGCCTCCTTTGGACTACTTATCGGGTTCGACCTAAAAACGCACGGGGAGAAGTCGACATCGCCAGAAACCCTCCAGAACGCCGCCACATCGCGAAACTCCGTCGCGGGAGCCAGAAGTCTCCGTTCCGGCACTCCGCCGGGACGGGGAATTGGAGGAGATCTTCACCGCCATCACCGCCAACGCCTCTCCATCAACCAGCAATGTTTCCCCCATCCATGTGTGAGTAATTCCCCCGCTGTAGGCTGAAGGGGATGGTAGGGATTGGATGAGATTGGTCATGTAATAGTCATAAGATTGTTAGGGCATAGTGCCTAGTATCCGTAGATGTCACTTTTATGATATTGTTGCAACTTGTTATGCTTAATGCTTGTCACTAGGGCCCGAGTGCCATGATCTCAGATCTGAACATGTTATTTATTCATGAAGATATTCGTTGTTTATGATCTTACCTGCAAGTTGTATACACATGTCGCTGTCCGGAACCAATGGCCCCGAAGTGACAGAAATCGGGACAACCGGAGGGAATGGTAGTGATGTGAGGATCACATGTGTTCACGGAGTGTTAATGCTTTGCTCCGGTACTCTATTAAAAGGAGTACCTTAATATCCAGTAGTTTCCCTAGAGGCCCGGCTGCCACCGGCTGGTAGGACAGAAGATGTTGTGCAAGTTTCTCATTGCGAGCACGTACGACTAAATATGGAACACATGCCTATTGATTGATTAGTACTTGGATACCGTTTTATTATTATCTGCAAATGCCCATGCTTTGATTGTTACATGAGTTTCTCTCATCCATGCAACGCCCGCTAAATCCATCCCTGTGCCTACAGTATTTTAATCCTGCTGTTTACTATAATCACTACTGCTGTCTTTATTTCACTCTGCTGCTTTCCACTGCCATAGAACTGTTACTACTGATAAACTCTTGCGAGCAAGTCTGTTTCCAGGTGCAGCTGAATTGACAACTCCGCTGTTAAGGCTTACAAGTATTCTTTGTCTCCCCTTGTGTCGAATCAATAAATTGGGTAATACTTCCCTCGAAGACTGTTGCGATCCCCTATACTTGTGGGTCATCAAGACTATTTTCTGGCGCCGTTGCCGGGGAGCATAGCTTTATTTGGAAGTTCACTTGGATTGATATTGTTCGCTGCAAATTCTCCATTATGGGTAAACCTCGCGATACTAAGATCGCCATATTACCATCCACTACAAGAAAAGGTACAACTCTGAGTACCTCTGCTGCTCTTGATTCACCATCTGTTATTGATAAACTTGTTTCACCGCCACATGCTTCGCGTGCTGGTACTTCTGCTGAATCTGAAAATTCTCATAATATTGATAATGTTTCTGCTGTGCTTGATGATAGTGGTTCATTGGGATCTTTTCTAGATGCTACAATTGCTAAGTCTAGACAAATTGAAAATACTGAAACTCCTAATGCTGCTACACCTGTTAATTCACCTAAGTCTGTTGATTATTCTAGTGATGATCTTGATGAAGATTATGTAGAGCTTGATGATGATTTTATTGAAAAATGCAATGCTACTACTGATGCAAGAAAAATTAAAAAGTTGCTTGCAGAACATGCTGTTAGATATAAACCATCTCCTGATCCTAAATTTGCCACATCTCCTATAAAAATTAGGGATAAAGATTATGATTTTTCTCTTGATCTATCTCATATAGCTATTGTTGAGAAAACACCCTTTTGTGGTACTGAAAAAGAAAGTGTTGTTGAACACATGACTGAGTTATCTACTCTTAGTGGCTTGTTTTCTGATGATATTAAGATGCGTACTTATTTTGTCGCTAAAATTTTCCCTTTCTCATTAAAGGATGATGCTAAAACTTGGTATAATAATTTGCCTCCTGGTTCTATTAAAAGTCCAAAAGAATTGCTTGATGTTTTCTTCCGTAAATACTTTCCTGCTAGTGCTCAACATGCTGCTTTGCAGAGAATTTATAATTTTGACCAGGAAGATGGAGAGAAATTGCCTGAGGCTTGGGCTAGATTTTGCTCTCTTATTAGAGCTCAGCCTGACCATGATTTGGAAAAGCATGATTTACTTGATATATTTTATAGTGGACTAACTATTGAGTCTAGGGCATACCTGGATAGTTGTGCTGGTTGTGTTTTCAGGAAAAGAACTCCAGACGACGCTGAAGAATTATTGGCTAAAATAGGCCGGAATCATGATGATTGGTCTACAATTGAACCAACCCCGACACCGATAGTGAAGAAGAGGGGTATGATTAAATTAAATGATGAAGATATGAGGGAAGCCAAGAAGTCTCTTAAGGAGAAAGGTATTAAACCTGAAGATGTGAAGAATTTACCTCCTATTGAAGATATATGTGAGACAATTCCCCTTCATCCATGATTGAGGTACACTCGCTTCAACACTTTACTAGGGAAGATATTCCGTATTCAAAATCTCCTGCTCAATGCTTAGATGAATTTGATAATTATATTGTTAAGCAAGAAAACTTTAATATGAGAGTGGAGAATCATTTAATGGAAAATTCCCGAGCTATTAGTGAATTGCATGGTATTGTGGAGAGAACCTCCAATGATGTTAAGATACTTGTTAAACATTTTCAAATGGTTCAAACTCAAATTGATCAGCTTACTAAAGTGCAAAATGACTTGTTGGGAAATAATTCTAAAGAAAAACATGCTTGTGAAGTAACAACTAGAGGTGGTGCTTCTACCCAGGATCCTCTATATCCTGAAGGGCACCCCAAAAGAGTTGAACAAGATTCTCAACCAATTAAAACTAGTGCTCCATCTAAGAAAAAGAAAAAGAAACATAAGAATGTTGTAGAATCCTCTGAACCTGTTAATGATCCTAATAGTATTTCTATTTCTGATGCTGAAACTGAAAGTGGTAATGAACATGAGGAAGATAATGATAAGAATGATACTCCTGATAAAGAAGAAATTGAAAAAGAACCTGAAAAGCCTGCTAAAAATAAAAAGTACACTAAAGAAGACTTTATTACTGAGAAGCATGGTAATGAAAGAGAACCTTGGGTTCAAAAGCAAATGCCTTTTCCTGCTAAGAAACTAAAATCAAAGGAGGAGGAACATTATAATAAATTTTGTGATTGGATGAAACCTTTATTTCTGCAAATCCCTTTGACTGATGCTATTAAATTGCCTCCTTATTCAAAGTATATGAAAGATATTGTTACTAACAAAAGGAAAATCCCCAATGAGGAAATTTCTACTATGCTCGCTAATTACTCCTTCAATGGTAAGATTCCAAAGAAGTTGGGCGACCCAGGTATACCGACTATTCCTTGTTCCATCAAGAATAATTATGTTAGAACTGCTCTATGTGATTTGGGAGCAGGTGTGAGTGTGATGCCTTTTTCTCTTTATAAGAGACTTGATTTAGATAAATTGATACCAACTGATATATCTTTGCAAATGGCTGATAAATCTACTGCTATTCCTGTTGGTTTATGTGAAAATGTTCCTGTTCAAGTTACTCAGCATTGCTTGATATTAACTGATTTCGTTGTGTTGGAAATGCCTGAAGATGATAATATGTCCATTATTCTTGGAAGACCCTTTCTTAATACTGCAGGGGCTGTTATTGATTGCAATAAAGGCATGGTTACTTTCAATGTTGATGATAAGGAACACACTGTCTATTTTCCCAAGAGGATTGATAAAGTATGTGGAGTCAATACAATTTTTAATGTGAAAACTATCAAAGTGGGATCCATTGATTGTCCTATATATGAGCCTAAAGAAGAATATCAAACTCTTGTGATTGGATCCATATCAATTCAATATAAGGTAACATGATTGATTTGAGGTTTATTTCTTCTTATGTCATATAAAATTTATTTGGTAGCAAGACTTGATCAACCTTGTTAACAAGTATATTTTATTGCATAAAAGAGCTAAACAACACTTCTTTCTTTCTCTCTCCCTTCACCTATTTTACTTGCTGTAGCACTTTTATTTTGCAATATGCTTTAATCATTTAAGATTTTAGAAATCATTTTCCTGCGCAGTAATCATTAATTTAATACCCAGAAATGTGCATTTTTCAAAGTTCTCTAAAAATTACAAAAATTACACCGTTGGTCCTATTTTTCGACGAGGCACCTGGGAGCACCAGAGGATGACCTGTGGGGCACCAGGGGGTGCCACACCATAGGGCGGCGCGGCCAGCAAGGGGGCCGCGCCACCATGTGGTGTGGGCCACCCCTTGCCCCACTTCTTCATCTCTTTCTCCCAGCACCTTCTCTCTCCCGAAAAAACTCGTACCAAGTTTCTCTCACTCGTGTTTCTGCTCAAGAACTCGCGATTTTTCGATCTCCTTGCTCAGCCCAGATTTCTGTCTGAAATTTGGCACATTTACTCCTTGGTATGTGACTCCTTTGATTGTCCAATTAGAATTTCATTTGGTTGAGTATATCTTGAATATTTTGCTGCTGTAGATAACATGTTTAGTGAGCTTGCATGCTTGTTCTAAGTGGTAGAAATTAGTTTTGATGCATGTTTAGCACTCTAGCAAGTTCCTATAGTGGTTCCCTTCAATTACACACCTTGAAATCAAATTTTATAATGATTGTTGAAAATTTCAGAAGGGGAAGATGAAGAAATTCAAGTTTGGAGAGTTGTTCAAGAAAGCAACAACCAGCACCGGTAGGCCCTCAAGGGCGTCTACTCAAATTAGGCGATCCTACAATGAGGATGTCATCGCGCCTAGCTTCGCGCCCGAGGAGGACCATGGGGCCCCTAATGCTTCATCCTTCCCTTGTTATGAGTTTCTAACCAATGCAGGGTTATTGGATGACTTCTTCACCCTCGTCAACAGGGCAGGCCTAGCCACCTACGTGGGAGACGAGAGGGGACAATATTACAGGCTCACCAAAGTTTTCGTTGAGAGCTTCAAGTTCCACAACACGGAATATGAGCCGACAGTCGCATTCAAGATTTATGATATTCCTGTTACCATGAAATTGGAGGAATTTTGTTTTGCATTGGGTATTGCCCCTGTAGGTACAGCAAGGAGGATTGATGACAACCCTCGGGACTTGTTGGAGCTCTACCGAGGGATCACCGGGGATGATTGCCGCACCATCCAGCGAGGGAAGATAAGAAACATTCAACTCCCCGCTATTAAGTATTTCGCATATTACATTGGTACTAGCATTTTGGGTAGAGAAAATACTAGTAACATCTCTAGCTACCATCTTGCTTTCTTGAATGTTGCACTTACTGGAGAGACACCTTATCATCTTGGTTCTCTTATTGCTCGCCGCTTGTCTAGCAGGGGGCCTATTTTTGGAGGAACTATTGCATCACGCATTCTAACACATCTAGATATTCCTCTTGATTCTAATGATGTACCATTAACCCCTAGGAAGCTAGATATTGCTGCTATGAAGAGCCATCATTTTGTTACTACTAACTCCACCATAGATAATATTGTCTATAAAATGTTGTTTGCTGATGGGAATGAGAAAGAAATCCCTCTTCCCCAGCAGGGTTTGTTTAATATTGACAGGCAATCATGGTCGCTAACAAAGGAGGTGGTGGAGGAACATATGAAGATACAAGAATTCCTCCAGCACATACATGGAACCGGGTCGTTCTTCGTCATATTACGAAGACACCACTTCATGGGGACCGTGGGAATGAACTCCACTTAGGCCAAAAGCCTAAGCTTGGGGGGAGGTATACCGGCATCACTCATTCTTTGCATATTATGATTGCTGGATACTTGTACATACTTGTTTAGTCTCTAGAGTGGTTTTCTAATGAGAGGGAGATGATATTTGGGGAAGTGCTGTCCAAAAACAGATTCTGTGCTGTTACCAAAAAAATTCGTACGCACAGCCAGAACGTTATTTTGAGTTGCCAATTTTTGAGCATGTTCCCCAGGTTGTTATCTAACTTTCATTAGTTGAACACTTTTTGGTCTGAGCAATGGAAGATTTTTGTTAAATTCGATTTCTGTACTGCTGTCAGGATTTGGCAGATTTCTGTCATCCTGCTTTTCTGTGTTTCTGTTAGTTTGCATTCTTTTGTTTTCGCTTTGTTTCTTTCCTAAAACACAAAAAGACCAAAAATATTTCTGTTGTTTCTCTTCACCATTTGTTTATTTGGTTCCTTGCTCTTAGTTTGCTTTATTTGCTATCGTTAGTTTGCTATAAGAAAACCCAAAAAGATTTTGCTTTGTTTGCTTGTTTTCTTTCGTGCTTGTTTCTAATTCGAAAACACCAAAAATATTTGCTGTTCTTCTTTGGTTTGTAAAGTTCATCATGAGTTCAATGGTCTTCGGTGGCTGGAGCGTGGTTTTCATTTCATATTATCCAAGCTACACAAGTGAAAAGGCAATAATGACGATCTACGACAATCTGATTGTGGTGAGAGGCTGGTATGAACTCTATTTGCTTTCATTTTTGTACATATACTCATCCATATGAGCATGCTTAGTTGGTTCATGTGAGGTATATGTTATTTGAGAAAGTCTAGTAGCTCATGATCTCTCATGTTTAGTTTCAATTTATTAATATGAGTAGCATGTCATGGATGTTTGCTTGCATTGTTTTATTCATAAGTAAGTATGGCATTGTGGTATCCTCCTCTGAATAACTCATTTATATCGACTTGGCACATGCTCACGCATGCATATGACTGAACAAAAAGTCAATTAAGCCTCGATGATTTATATTGCTTCAGAGTTCTTGTATCACTTTTATGCCTCCGTTAATTTATTTTGCCGCAAGCATAATTATGACAGTTACTGCTCTCTTGATTTGTCGCTCCCTAGTCTTTTGCTAGCCTTCACTTGTACTGAGCGGTGACGCCGCTCGTGCTTCCAAACACCTGAAAACCAAGTTGTTCCAAAAGTGTCCACCATAAATACCTATGCATGGCATTTCAAACCATTCCAAGTAAATTCTCATGCGCTACCTTTAAAACTTTCAAAATGCTTCTCAATTTGTGTTAATGTTTCATAGCTCATGAGGAAGTATGTGGTGTTTAGCTTTCAACCTTGTCATTTACTTTTGACGGACTCTCATATGGACTAGTGGCACATCCGCTTATCCAATAATTTTGCAAAAAGAGCTGGCAATGGGATTCCCAGTCCCAAATTAATTAACTTAAAAAGACACTCCTCCATGGTTTGTGATTGTTGGACGGCACCCGAAGGATTCGGTTAGCCATGGCTTGTGTAAGCAAAGGTTGGGGGAGTGTCATCATCATAATAAAACTTAAATAAAAAGGCACTCCTTCATGGTATGTGATTGATGGCAGGCACCCGAGGATTCGGTTAGCCATGGTTTGTGAAAGAAAGGTTGGAAGGAGTGCCAACCAAAAATAAATAAATGGGAGCCGCTCTTGTGAGTCCGGTTGATGAGGTAGTTAGTGTACCCATTACCATTCGTTGACAACAACAAACACCTCTCAAAATAATTTTACTCCTGCTTTACAAATGAAAAGCTCTAGCGCATGTTAATCCCTGCTTCCCTCTGCGAAGGGTCAATCTTTTACTTTTTATGTTGTGTCTCCATTCTTTCTTTGAGCACTATCTTGAGAGCACAACTGTCATTCTTAGTATAATATGCTTGTCTCAAAATATGATTGATTGTGGTATAACTTTGATGCTTTTATCTTTGACAATCACTACTTCTAGTCTTTCTATGAACTCAAGAGGTGCCTCGGCATTTATGTTTTGCCGATCAAATACAGGCAAGCGAGATACCACTTTATCATATTCTCTTATGAACATTGCAATCCTGCTTATATACATGATTCATGGTGCTTATTATTAATTGTTGGTACTTCTCCATGATTGACATAGCTGTTGGATGATCTTATTTGCATGTATCTCATTATGAACTGCTTAAGTATTAGCCATAGCATGAGAATATATACATCATATGAGCAAATGTGTTCGTGAAAGTTCTTTTATCGCTCAGTTGTTAACTGAATTGCTTGAGGACAAGCAATAAGCTAAGCTTGGGGGAGTTGATACGTCCAAAACGTATCTACTTTCCCGAACACTTTTGCTATTGTTTTGCCTCTAATTTGTGTATTTTGGATACAACTAACACGGACTAACGCTGTTTTCAGCAGAACTCTGGTGTCTCGTTTTTGTGCAGAAATCCAACTTTCGGGAAAATCCTCGGAATTTCTTCAGATGGCCCTATTTTACCAAAATATTGACGGAGCCAGAAGGGCGAAGGAGGTGGAGGCCCGAGGGCCCCACACCATAAGGCGGCGCGGCCCAGGGGGGGCCCGCGCGGCCCTATGGTGTGGCCCCCTCGGCCGGCCTCCGACGCCCCCCTTTGGACTACTTATCGGGTTCGACCTAAAAACGCACGGGGAGAAGTCGACATCGCCAGAAACCCTCCACGCCGCCACATCGCGAAACTCCGTCGCGGAGCCAGAAGTCTCCGTTCTGGCACTCCGCCGGGACGGGGAATTGGAGGAGATCTTCACCGCCATCACCGCCAACGCCTCTCCATCAACCAGCAATGTTTCCCCCATCCATGTGTGAGTAATTCCCCCGCTGTAGGCTGAAGGGGATGGTAGGGATTGGATGAGATTGGTCATGTAATAGTCATAAGATTGTTAGGGCATAGTGCCTAGTATCCGTAGATGTCACTTTTATGATATTGTTGCAACTTGTTATGCTTAATGCTTGTCACTAGGGCCCGAGTGCCATGATCTCAGATCTGAACATGTTATTTATTCATGAAGATATTCGTTGTTTATGATCTTACCTGCAAGTTGTATACACATGTCGCTGTCCGGAACCAATGGCCCCGAAGTGACAGAAATCGGGACAACCGGAGGGAATGGTAGTGATGTGAGGATCACATGTGTTCACGGAGTGTTAATGCTTTGCTCCGGTACTCTATTAAAAGGAGTACCTTAATATCCAGTAGTTTCCCTAGAGGCCCGGCTGCCACCGGCTGGTAGGACAGAAGATGTTGTGCAAGTTTCTCATTGCGAGCACGTACGACTAAATATGGAACACATGCCTATTGATTGATTAGTACTTGGATACCGTTTTATTATTATCTGCAAATGCCCATGCTTTGATTGTTACATGAGTTTCTCTCATCCATGCAACGCCCGCTAAATCCGTCCCTGTGCCTACAGTATTTTAATCCTGCTGTTTACTATAATCACTACTGCTGTCTTTATTTCACTGCTGCTGTTATTTCGCTATTTCCACTGCCATAGAACTGTTACTACTGATAAACTCTTGCGAGCAAGTCTGTTTCCAGGTGCAGCTGAATTGACAACTCCGCTGTTAAGGCTTACAAGTATTCTTTGTCTCCCCTTGTGTCGAATCAATAAATTGGGTAATACTTCCCTCGAAGACTGTTGCGATCCCCTATACTTGTGGGTCATCAGTACTGTGCCGTCTGTCATTTCTTTTCTCAGTGAAAATCCATTTTTACCCCTTGTCCACGTGTGATCCATCTGCGCCATAATTTTTCTATCCAACGGTTGCGTCGATTCACCGCACCTCTATTTAATTCCATCATCTTCTTCCTCTGTCACTTTCGCTCACACCGCCCATCTGCGCCTCTGCCAAAAATCCTCCATTGCGCTCATTGCTTTGTGCGCTCCTCCAAGCTCGTGCTGTTCTGCTCCATTCGAGTGGAAATCATCACCCTCGCGACACACCCAGCACAGCGCTCCAACAATCCCCAATGGCCACCGAAGATTTGGAGTGGGAGAGATCCAAGATCTCCAACCAGGACATGAACCTGCTGAAGAGGCTACCCATCTCCTCCAATGGAGTACCGGGTTAGTTTCGTTGATCATCTCATCCGCGGTCTTTCCCCTCCTATTCATGAGTTTCTTCGCGGTCTTCTCTTTGTTTATGGGCTTCAGCTTCACCAGCTGACGCCCAATTCTATCTTGCACGTGTCGATTTTTATCACATTGTGCGAATGCTTCCTCGGAGTCCAACCTAATTGGGCTCTGTGGAGACGCATCTTCTGCCTCCGCCGTAATGGCTCCCACAGCGTCGCCTATAATATTGGCAGCGTCGTTATCTGTGTTCGCTCTGACGTTGATTACTTCGACGTAAAATTTCCTGATTCTGTCCAAGGGTGGCGCAAAAGGTGGCTGTATGTGCACGAAGAAAGCTCTGATTCAATGGAGTACAACATCGCCCCCTTCTACGGAAAAACCAAAAAATTTCGCTGCCGCTCCTGGGATGCTGAAGCTACCGAAGAAGAGAAATTGGCGACAGAGGCGCTGATGACTCGCATCCGTGAGCTTCAGAGTACCCGTGGCAAGGAGCTATCGGGTATCCAAATCACAGCCTACTTCCTTAGGATTAGAATGCAGCCTCTGCAAGCTCGAAAAAATCCCCTTTGGATGTATGCTGGTGATGAAGACGTCGAGAGGCTCTCCACAGATCTTTCTGCAAAGGACTTGGAGAAGCTGATCCGAAGAATCTCCAAGCTTAGCAAGAAGGACACCGTTCCATCTTCTTGCAAAGTTAAGCCATTTTGTAGCGCCAATCCTCTTCCCGAGGTAATTGATCTTTGCGACTATTATATTGTCTTGCCAGATTTTTCCTGTCGACAATCTTTATTGATGACGAAATATAACTGTTTTTGCCGACATTTTTTATATTCACAGGGTCATCTTGTTTTATCTTCTCTTCCTCCCCTTCCCGAAGGTGGGGAAGTCGAAGAACGGGCTGTTGTCACCGACGACAACCAGGGTGCTTCTCGTCCTGAAAGTGGAGTCGGGGGTTCCCAGAAATCCGCGGCTTCTCTTGAAAAAGAGAATGGAACAGAGGTTACTTCGTCGACACGCTCATCTCTCCATGCTGCTTCTCCAAAAGGCAAAAGGAAGAGGGATGAAACTATCGACTCTGGCGCCTCCAAAGCTGATACTTCCCGTGCTGAAAAGAGCACCCAATGCCGGGGAGAAACCTTTGGCTCTTTATGATGCTGCTCTTATCAGCTCGTAAGTTTTTTAATGCTGTATTTTTCCCTTTGTCGATGCTTTTTGAAGTTCTTATTTATACTGTCGCTATATTTATTGTAGTGACGATGAAGAGGAAGATGCACCTATTGACGAGACTGCTCGAACGAGCACGTCTCGTACTTTAGTTGTCTCAGAAGCTCGTCCAGATGGCGACGAAACTTCACCTCCTCAACAAAACCCTGAACATCCAACACCAGCTGTAAGCCCCCAGGCTCCTTCCCCGAAGAGAGCCAGGGTAGAATCAACCGAGGAACCAACTATACTAGCTAGTTGTTCCTCGACTCCTTTGATGGAAGAAGTAAGTTATCTTCTTCGTTCTGCATTGGCTTCATTTTTCTGAACTTCCCTCCGTTTTTTCATGGTGTCGAAATTTTTCCACTTATATTGATCCTCTTTTTATGATCTTTCTTTAGCCTTTCATGAAGGAACTTATCCGTTTTGGTACCCAATTTATCGGGTACCGAGATTACGCCGGCAAACTTGAAGGTACCTCCTTTTTCTTTGTCCATCTTTCCTTGTCGAGTATATCCTGTCACTATTTTGTGTCGCAATGCTTATCTGTTTTATGTTGGCAGAAAAACTTGCGGAAGCCAACAAACGCGCTGACGCTCTTGCTGCTGAGTTAGAGCAAAGCGAGACGGCACGCATGGAAGCCGAAGCTAAGGCTGCTCGTCGCGGATCTTCAAAAAAGACTCGACGACGCAAAAAGGGCTCTTGAAGAAAATGTAGCTCAACATTCTGCTCGCGAAGAAGTAATCCTTGGTCGACTGGAGTCGCAGAGTCGACGTTTTGTTAGTAAGTGTTCATACCCATGTGATACGTCCAATTTGCATCACTATTTTGTATCATAATTTGCTGTTATTCATTGATATATTTCATATTGGGACACAATACTTATGTTATTTCATCTATTTTGCATGTTTCATCATCATTGGAGGATCAAGCACCGGAGCCAGGATTCTGCTGGAAAAAGCACCGTCAGAACGCAATATTTCGGAAGATCAACTGTGGAAGGGAATTTCACGAAAATTCCTATTTTTCCAGATGACGGAGGGAGCCAGAAGGGGAAGAAGAGAAGAGCCACTGTGGGCCCAGACCATAGGGCGGCGCGGCCCATGACCTGGCCGCGCCACCCTATGCTCTGGGGGCCCCACAGCCCCTTTCGCCTCCTTTTCTTCGCGTACTCCTTCGTCCCGAAAACCTAAGCCACAGAGAGGACCTCACGAAGGGTTACAGCCGCCTCTGCGGGGCGGAGAACACCCGAGAGAAAAGAGCTCTCCGGCGGGCAGGAATCCGCCGGGGAAATTCCCTCCCGGAGGGGGAAATCGACGCCATCGCCATCGTCATCGAGCGGGACATCATCTCCATCATCATCATCATCATCTCCACCATCTACACCGCCATCACCACCGCTGCACCTCGTCATCGCTGTAGCAATTCGGGTTAAATCTTGATTGTTTGATAGGGGAAACTCTCCCGGTGTTATTCTATACTTGTTGTAGATGCTATTGAGTGAAACCATTGAACCAAGGTTTATGTTCAGATTGTTATTCATCATCATATCACCTCTGATTGTATTCCATATGATGTCTCGTGAGTAGTTCGTTTAGTTCTTGAGGACATGGGTGAAGTCTAAATGCTAGTAGTGAATTATGGTTGAGTAATATTCAATGTTATGATATTTAAGTTGTGGTGTCATTCTTCTAGTGGTGTCGTGTGAACGTCGACTACACGACACTTCACCATTTATGGGCCTAGGGGAGTGCATCTTGTATTCGGTTGCTAATTGCGGGGTTGCCGGAGTGACAGAAACCTGAGCCCCCGTTAGTATATCGATGCAGGAGGGATCGCAGGATCTCAGAGTTTAAGGCTGTGGTTAGATTTATCTTAATTACTTTCTTGTAGTTGCGGATGCTTGCAAGGGTATAATCACAAGTATGTATTAGTCCTAGGAAGGGCGGTGCATTAGCATAGGTTCACCCACACAACACTTATCAAAACAATGAAGATTATTAAACCATATGAAGCGAAAGTACTAGACTAAAATCCCCGTGTGTCCTCAAGAACGTTTGGTCATTATAAGTAAACAAACCGGCTTGTCCTTTGTGCTAAAAAGGATTGGGCCACTCGCTGCAATTATTTCTCTCGCATTTTATTTACTTGTACTTTATTTATCTGCAATATCAAAACCCCTGAATACTTGTCTGTGAGTATTTACAGTGAATCCTTCATCGAAACTGCTGCCAACACCTTCTGCTCCTCGTTGGGATCGACATTCTTACTTATCGAAGATACTACGATACACCCCCTATACTTGTGGGTCATCACCATGCTGCTTTCTTGCGTCGTGTGTTGGCCTCTTTTTTCCTTTTAGTAACTCTATTTTATGCTTGAAGCAGGGAGAACACACCAAGAGTACGAGCTGGAGAATCCTGAAGATGACGAGCTTCTTGATGCGCTTTCTCTCCTTGAAATCCATGGTACGGAAGCTCGTAACGGACTAGCTGAAGCTGAAGCTGGCTGTCGTGGCTTTTCCCCTATTTTTTTAAGAAAAAGGAGGAACCCGCAGTCTTTATTGATCTCGCCAAGTGCTTCACTGGCAAAGAAGACCTTGGACTCCAACTTCGTCAAGAGGGACTAAAGGTTGGTGTCGAAGGTACAATGGCCTTGATTGCAGAGAGTCAACAACACGTCGACTGGTCGAGGGTTGGCACGGGGAGATCGAAACGAAGAAATGGCAGTCGCTGATTAAAGCGGCGAAGCCCAATTCGAAGAAAATCCTTGCCACCCTTGGATATAAGCCAGCGCCTGCTCCGAGTTCTTCAAAGCCGGAGGTCAAGTAGACCACTTTGCTTTTTCTTTTAGTTTTCGTCTTTTGACGCTGTCGTAGTGTTCTTGGCGATAGTTACTCCAATAGTTGTCTAGAGGTCCTTCTTTTGTAATAGACATGTACATATTCTGAGAATGAATGGAAATCTATCTTTGCTCAATGATTGATGTCGAAAATTTTATTTTCAGTTGATTTTTGACAACTATACTTCAACTCCTGGTCCTTCCGAGGTTTTTCCTTCATCTCGTTCGAAGAAAACACCTGTCGCTGTCGAATTTATTGAAGATTCGTCGAGTAAAGACTCAGTGCAAGATTTGGAAGAACTTCGACAACAGCCAATCCACGAAGAAGCAATCACTTATGCTCATGGAACAATCTCGGAAATCCTCCGAGAGGGAAAAGGTTGCGCTCCAACAAGCTCAAGATGCCATAGCTGAAAAGGACTCCGCCGTTGCTGAAGCTGCTGCAGCTACATCTCGAGAGAATTTTATGCTTCAGCTGTTGACAGATGCTAGCTTGGATATGGCAGGTGTGCCTCATTATCTTTGTCGTGCTATATTTTTCTTTTTTGCTTGCCTCTTCGCTGCCCGCTGATTCTTTCAAAATAGGTTCCTTTTTGGATGCTACTACCGAAGATGAACGTGTCGAAGCTCGAACCAAAGATGCTACTACCGAAGGGGAAACTCTCCCGGTGTTATTCTATACTTGTTGTAGATGCTATTGAGTGAAACCATTGAACCAAGGTTTATGTTCAGATTGTTATTCATCATCATATCACCTCTGATTGTATTCCATATGATGTCTCGTGAGTAGTTTGTTTAGTTCTTGAGGACATGGGTGAAGTCTAAATGCTAGTAGTGAATTATGGTTGAGTAATATTCAATGTTATGATATTTAAGTTGTGGTGTCATTCTTCTAGTGGTGTCGTGTGAACGTCGACTACACGACACTTCACCATTTATGGGCCTAGGGGAGTGCATCTTGTATTCGGTTGCTAATTGCGGGGTTGCCGGAGTGACAGAAACCTGAGCCCCCGTTAGTATATCGATGCAGGAGGGATCGCAGGATCTCAGAGTTTAAGGCTGTGGTTAGATTTATCTTAATTACTTTCTTGTAGTTGCGGATGCTTGCAAGGGGTATAATCACAAGTATGTATTAGTCCTAGGAAGGGCGGTACATTAGCATAGGTTCACCCACACAACACTTATCAAAACAATGAAGATTATTAAACCATATGAAGCGAAAGTACTAGACTAAAATCCCCGTGTGTCCTCAGGAACGTTTGGTCATTATAAGTAAACAAACCGGCTTGTCCTTTGTGCTAAAAAGGATTGGGCCACTCGCTGCAATTATTTCTCTCGCATTTTATTTACTTGTACTTTATTTATCTGCAATATCAAAACCCCCTGAATACTTGTCTGTGAGTATTTACAGTGAATCCTTCATCGAAACTGCTGCCAACACCTTCTGCTCCTCGTTGGGATCGACATTCTTACTTATCGAAGATACTACGATACACCCCTATACTTGTGGGTCATCAAGACTATTTTCTGGCGCCGTTGCCGGGGAGTGAAGCGCTATTGGTAAGCGGAATTGGTAAGGAAATTTACTGTTTGTGCTGATTTTATTTCTGCCTGCTGCTATAAATCATTATGGAGAGATCTTCTCTTCAATTTCTATTTGGGAAATCTACTACTACTGCAACGGTAGTGGATGAAGCGCCAGGTGAGGAAGTAGTACCATATAAAATACCTATGAAAATTATTGAACGTGTTATGGATAACCGCTATGAAGGGGATGGAACTGTCCATCCTGGTGATCATTTATTGTTTTTGCATGAATTATGCGGGTTATTCAAATGTGCAGGTATTTCTATGAATGAAGTTAGGAAGAAACTATTCACTATATCGCTGTCTGGTAAAGCGGCGCACTGGTATAAATTGCTGAAGAATGGTGATTCTATTGATTGGGAGGACATTGTGCCTTTATTTTATTCCAAATTTTATCCTCCAAGTGAAATTCACAAAGATCGGAACCGCATATATAATTTCTGGCCTCATGATGGAGAGAGTATTGCCCAAGCTTGGGGGAGATTGAAGTCTTTAATGCTCAAATGCCCCATTCATGAGCTTCCTGGTAATGTTATTATTGATAATTTCTATGCAAGACTTTCTTTTCAAGACAAGACCTTGCTGGATACTTCTTGTTCTGGATCATTTACACGCAAGAATGAAGAGTTTAAAAGAGACCTTCTTGATCGGATCCAAGAAAATACTGAAGGATGGGAGAACGACAAAGATAGAGAATCAGGTATAATTTATGATTATAAATGCATTGAAGCTTTTATGGATACTGATAAATTTCGAAATATGAGTGCTACATATGGTCTTGATTCCCAAGTTGTTGCAAATCTTTATAAAGCTTTTGCCTCTCATTATGAACTGCCTAAGAAGAATTTTGATAAGTATCATGAACCATATAAAGATAAAGTTGATTCATCTGTAAACAAATGTGTAGTGATTGAAACTGTTGATAATGTTATTCCTGAAGCTTATATTGAAAAAACTCCTTTCCCTGCTAAAATGAAGGAGTACTCTGTCATATCTAGTGCGGTTAATAAAAGTGAAAAGAAACCTAAAGAACCTGAAGAACAAATTAAAATTGAACCTGCTGTTGCAATAGTTAAGGATCTTGTGACTGAAAATGTGGAGGATGGTCATATTATTTTCTGTGAAGATGCTTCTAATATTGTTTCACATCCTAATAAATCCAAACAAGTTAGTGTTCCTATGCTATCTGTTAGAATTGGTGATCATTGCTATTATGGTTTATGTGATATTGGTGCAAGTGTTAGTGCTATACCTTATGAGCTTTACACGGAGATTATGCACGAAATTGGTTCTTGTGAACTTGAAGATATTGATGTGGTTATTCATCTGGCTAATAGAGAAACTATTTCTCCAATTGGTATTGTTCGAGATGTGGAAGTTCTATGTGGTAAGATTAAATATCCTGCTGACTTTTTGGTACTTGGTTCTGCTGCTAGTGATCATTGTCCTATCATTTTTGGTAGACCTTTTCTAAATACTTGTGGAGCTATTATAGATTGTAAGAAAGAGAAAATTTTGACTAGATTTGCTGGTGAACCTTATGAATTTAACTTTTCTAAATTTACCAAAACTCCTTATAAAGCTGACTTGCCTAGTAATGATTTTAAAATGGAGCAGTGTGCATCTATTGTTCTTGTTCCTAATAATCCTTTGCAGCAACATTTGGAGAATAGTGAAAGTGAAGCTTTTAGGAAAGAAAGAGATGAGCTTGAGGAAATTTTTCTTCGTCAACCTATTCTCAAGCATGATTTACCGGTGGAAGATTTGGGTACAACACCGCCACCAAAGGAAGATCCTGTTTTTGATTTAAAGCCTTTACCTGATAATCTTAAATATGCTCATATTGATGATAAGAAAATATATCCTGTTATTATTAGTTCTAAGCTTTCAGAGATTGAGGAAGAAAGGTTATTGGAAATATTGAAGAAACACCGAGGAGCTATTGGCTATACTCTTGATGATTTGAAAGGGATTTCTCCTTCTATTTGCCAACATGCTATTAATATGGAAGATGATGCAAAGCCTGTTGTTGAACATCAACGTCGTCTAATTCCGAAGATGAAGGAAGTGGTAAGGAACGAGGTATTAAAACTCCTTGAAGCTGGTATTATATATCCTATTGCTGATAGTAGATGGGTTAGTCCTGTGCATTGTGTTCCTAAGAAAGGAGGAATGACTGTTGTGCCTAATGATAATGATGAGCTTATTCCTCAAAGAATAGTTGTAGGTTATAGAATGTGCATTGATTTTCGAAAAGTTAATAAAGTTACTAAGAAAGATCATTACCCTTTACCCTTTATTGATCAAATGCTAGAAAGGTTATCTAAAAATACTCATTTTTGTTTTCTTGATGGATATTCTGGGTTTTCACAAATTGCTGTTAAAGCTAAAGATCAAGAGAAAACCACTTTTACTTGTCCTTATGGAACTTATGCTTATAGGCGTATGCCTTTTGGTTTATGTAATGCTCCTGCTACTTTTCAAAGATGCATGTCTGCTATTTTTCATGGTTTTTGTGAAAGTATTGTAGAGGTATTCATGGATGATTTTTCTGTCTATGGAAATTCTTTTGATAATTGCTTGCGAAACCTCGATAAAGTTTTGCAGAGATGTGAAGAAACTAACCTTGTTCTTAATTGGGAGAAATGCCACTTTATGGTTAATGAAGGAATTGTATTGGGACATAAAATTTCTGAGAGAGGTATTGAAGTTGATAGAGCTAAAGTTGAAGCAATTGAGAAGATGCCCTATCCGAGGGATGTTAAAGGTATTCGTAGTGTTCTTGGTCATGCTGGGTTTTATAGGAGATTTATTAAAGATTTCTCTAAAATTTCAAAGCCTCTTACTAATCTTCTTCAAAAAGATGTACCTTTTGTTTTTGATGATGATTGTAAGGAAGCTTTTGAAACTCTAAAGAAAGCCTTAACAACTGCTCCTGTAGTTGAACCTCCTGATTGGAATTTGCCTTTTGAAATTATGTGTGATGCTAGTGATTTTGCTGTAGGCGCTGTTCTTGGACAGCGGGTAGATAAAAAATTAAATGTTATTCATTATGCTAGTAAGACTCTTGATGCTGCTCAAAGAAATTATGCTACAACTGAAAAGGAATTGTTAGCTGTAGTCTTTGCTTGTGACAAGTTTAGACCCTATATTGTTGATTCGAAAGTTACAATTCATACTGATCATGCTGCAATTAGATACCTTATGACAAAGAAAGATGCTAAGCCAAGGCTTATTAGATGGGTACTTCTGTTGCAAGAATTTGATTTACATATTATAGATAGGAAAGGTGCTGATAATCCTGTTGCTGATAATTTGTCTAGATTGGAAAATATTGCTTATGATCCTGTTCCTGTTAATGATAGTTTTCCAAATGAACAATTGGCTGTAATAAAGGTGAGCTCGCGAGAGAGCCCTTGGTATGCAGATTATGCTAACTTTATTGTTTCGAAGTATTTGCCTCCAACCTTTTCAGCTCAGCAAAGGAGGAAATTCTTTTATGACTTGAGGCATTATTTTTGGGATGACCCACACTTATATAAAGAAGGAGTGGATGGTATTATGCGAAGATGTGTTCCTGAATATGAACAACAGGAGATATTGAATAAATGTCATGGTAGTGTTTATGGAGGACATCACGCTGGAGATAGAACCGCGCAAAAGGTTCTACAATCAGGTTTTTATTGGCCAACACTCTTCAAAGATGCAAGGAAATTTATTTTATCCTGTGATGAATGTCAAAGAGTTGGTAATATCTCCAGACGCAATGAAATGCCTATGAATTATACTCTTGTTATTGAACCATTCGATTGTTGGGGATTCGACTTCATGGGACCTTTCCCTTCTTCAGACGGTAACACTCATATACTTGTCGCTGTTGATTATGTTACTAAATGGGTAGAAGCTATACCTACAAAAAGTGCTGATGGTGAGACCTCTATAAAAATGCTTGTAGATATTATATTTCCTAGATTTGGAGTACCTAGATATATTATGACTGATGGAGGTTCTCATTTTATTCATGGAGGTTTTAGAAAAACTCTTGCTAAGTATGGTATTAATCATAGAATTGCTTCCGCTTATCATCCTCAAACTAGTGGTCAAGTAGAATTATCAAATAGAGAGATTAAAGCTATTTTAGGAAAGACTGTTAATAAATCTAGGAGGAATTGGGCTAGCAAATTGAAAGAAGCACTATGGGCTTATAGAACTGCTTATAAAAATCCTATGGGAATGTCACCTTATAAAATGGTTTATGGAAAAGCTTGTCATTTACCTCTAGAACTAGAGCACAAAGCTTATTGGGCTGTTAGAGAATTAAATAAAGATCCTAAATTAGCCGGTAATAAGAGGTTGTTGCAATTAAGTTCTCTAGATGAATGGAGAAGTGAAGCTTATGAAAATGCTAAACTCTTTAAAGAAAAAGTTAAGAAGTGGCATGATAGAAGGATCATCAAAAGAGAATTTAATGTTGGAGATCAAGTTCTATTGTATCGGTCTCGTCTCAGATTCTTTGCAGGGAAATTACTCTCGAAGTGGGAAGGACCATATGTTGTTGAGGAGGTGTATCGTTCAGGAGCAATTAAAATTAGCTCTCTCCAAGGCAATGCCACACAAGTGGTGAATGGACAAAGACTCAAGCATTATATCTCGGGCGATTCTTATAATGTTGATGTTGATATTATTCAAGTGGAAACACCGGAGGCCTTCATCAAAGGACAAATTGACAGTCCGCCAGAACTGGACTTTGAATAGGTAACAGTATAGGTAATAAAAAGTCCGCGTTTACCTTTCCGAACATTATTTCTGCTGTTTTTAGAAAATATGAAAAATTACGAGTTCGAAACGGAGTGGAAAGGACGCACGAGGGCGTGCCACCATAGGCCGGCGCGGGCCCCACCCTGGCCGCGCCGACCTATGGTCTGGCCGCCTCGGTGTCCCGTTTCCACTCGTTTTCGGCCTGGAACCTTCCTTTTGTCATAAAAATATTTGCTATATAATCCCCCGGACCCCTGGAGGTCCGTAATATCGTTTTCTCGTCGTGTTTTGTTTCGAGCTGTTTTCTGCCAGGATCTGCTTCGGATCTAGATCCATCATGTCTTCGTCGGGAACTCAGAAGGACAGCTTCTTTGAGGACGTCGTCAACCCGTACATGAACGAGCTGAAGATGCACCCCAAAGAGTTGCAGCTCGTGGATGGAGAGTTGCAGATCAAAGATGTCCAGGGTCCTAAGGGAGAAGGGAGTTTGGAAGACAGGATGGAGAAACTGGAACAAGAGGTTTTCAACTACAAGAAGATGGCTGAGCGTGAAGTGGATATCTTTCACAAGATTGTGTCTGAACTCATTGATGGGCACAAGAAGGAGACTGCAAAGTTGTGGGACGATATCTTCTCACTTCACGACACCACCAACAAACTCCAAGCTCAACTCTATGATGTTCATAATCAAAACTGTGAGTATGAAAACAGGTTTAAGCGCATAAGTCATGCTGCTAGTTTCAGGTTTCCGGAGACCAAGATGTCTTTTGTTGATGGAGGGCCTCTTCCATGGAAGTCTGATGACGACAAAGATTCACCATCATCACCGAAGGAGTAATTCATCATTGGTATTGGCATCCCCTTGGTTTGTTCCAAGCTTGGGGGAGTGCCGCGGTATCACATCATCATTACCTTTATCTTTTACTATCAAGTAGTGTCATATCATGAGTAGGGAAGTTATCATATGGAATAGTATGCAATGTGGAAGTATCTCTCTTAGTTAGTTATCTATGTATCCGTTGGTGTGAGTTATCGTTATGGAATATTAATGAGAAGTCTTATCATTTACTTTTTGCACACCTTATTTTAGTTTGCAATCTCCATTATATGATTACTCTTGACATAAGTATTGATATCACTTTGGGAGCATCAAGTAAATCTATTTGGTTTTGGCAAACTTAGCATTGGTCAATAGCAACAACATCTTGATGTTTAATAGAAGAGAGAAATACACTTAGATATATTACTCTATTATCTCTATGCTTAGTATTCTGAAGTTAAAATTGCTTGTGCTTATGAGAAAGATGCATGATTGTTTCTATCATATGTATATTTGTTTGTTTCCCTCAACCTTTATGCTTGCTATCAAACCTTGCTAGCCAAAGACCTGTATCGAGAGGGAATGCTTCTCATACATCCATAACCTTAGACCAAACCTATGCCATTTGTGTCCACCATACCTACCTACTACATGGTATTTTCTGCCATTCCAAGTAAATACTTCATGTGCTACCTTTAAATTATTCAAATTACTATTCCTTATTTGTGTCAATGTTTTATAGCTCATGAGGAAGTATGTGGTGTTTTATCTTTCAATCTTGTTGGGCGGACTTTCACCAATGGACTAGCGGCACATCCGCTTATCCAATAATTTTGCAATAAGAGCTGGCAATGAGGTTCCCAGCCTCAATTAATAACCTTCATTAATAATTCTCTTCACATGTTTTGCTCTGATTCATCAGTAAGCAACTTAATTTTGCAATAGACACTCCTCCATGGTATGTGAATGTTGGAAGGCACCCGAGGATTCGGTTAGCCATGGATTGAGAAAGCCAAGGTTGGGGGAGTGTCATCCTTAATAAAACTAAAATACATGTGTAAACAAAAGAGAAGGGGGATGATCTACCTTGCTGGTAGAGATGCCGTCCCTCATGGGAGCCGCTCTTTGAAGGTTCGTTTGGCAAGGGGGTTAGAGTGCCCGCTACCATTCGTTGACAACAACAAACACCGCTCAAAATCTTACTTTTATGCTCTTTATATGATTTCAAAACTTGAAAAGCTCTAGCACATGATTTAATCCCTGCTTCCCTCTGCGAAGGGCCTATCTTTTACTTTTATGTTGAGTCAGTAAACCTATTTCCCTCTATCTCAAGCAAGCAATTGAGTTGTTGTGAACCAATCATTTATGCTATGATTCAGTTAATCATGTCTTTTATGCTTTCTTGTTTAGTACCAATTTTATCTGAATGAATATGACTTTGAAGTTATCAATGATTATGAAGAGATTGTCATGCTTGAATATGAAGGCTCAGCTATAAAATCTAATATGAAAGCTTTGCTTAGAAGTACAATCCGTTAGTAGTTCTCTGACCAAGAACAAAGTTTGCCATCACCAACTATGATTTCTTATGCACCTTTACTTGTGATTTCTCTTTACCTATTTCAAGATGAGTTATATGAGGAAGTTGTTTACTAGAATGTCTTGTGTGAATGAATATGATGCTTCTTGTCCGTATTTTATTTATCGACTCTTCACTCCATAAACATGTGGTCTTGTTTATCGAGCTCAGTTTCGCTTGGGGACAAGCGAGGTCTAAGCTTGGGGGAGTTGATACGTCCAATTTGCATCACTATTTTGTATCATAATTTGCTGTTATTCATTGATATATTTCATATTGGGACACAATACTTATGTTATTTCATCTATTTTGCATGTTTCATCATCATTGGAGGATCAAGCACCGGAGCCAGGATTCTGCTGGAAAAAGCACCGTCAGAACGCAATATTTCGGAAGATCAACTGTGGAAGGGAATTTCACGAAAATTCCTATTTTTCCAGATGACGGAGGGAGCCAGAAGGGGAAGAAGAGAGGAGCCACTGTGGGCCCAGACCATAGGGCGGCGCGGCCCATGGCCTGGCCGCGCCACCCTATGCTCTGGGGGCCCCACAGCCCCTTTCGCCTCCTTTTCTTCGCGTACTCCTTCGTCCCGAAAACCTAAGCCACAGAGAGGACCTCACGAAGTTACAGCCGCCTCTGCGGGGCGGAGAACACCAGAGAGAAAAGAGCTCTCCGGCGGGCAGGAATCCGCCGGGGAAATTCCCTCCCGGAGGGGGAAATCGACGCCATCGCCATCGTCATCGAGCGGGACATCATCTCCATCATCATCATCATCATCTCCACCATCTACACCGCCATCACCACCGCTGCACCTCGTCATCGCTGTAGCAATTCGGGTTAAATCTTGATTGTTTGATAGGGGAAACTCTCCCGGTGTTATTCTATACTTGTTGTAGATGCTATTGAGTGAAACCATTGAACCAAGGTTTATGTTCAGATTGTTATTCATCATCATATCACCTCTGATTGTATTCCATATGATGTCTCGTGAGTAGTTCGTTTAGTTCTTGAGGACATGGGTGAAGTCTAAATGCTAGTAGTGAATTATGGTTGAGTAATATTCAATGTTATGATATTTAAGTTGTGGTGTCATTCTTCTAGTGGTGTCGTGTGAACGTCGACTACACGACACTTCACCATTTATGGGCCTAGGGGAGTGCATCTTGTATTCGGTTGCTAATTGCGGGGTTGCCGGAGTGACAGAAACCTGAGCCCCCGTTAGTATATCGATGCAGGAGGGATCGCAGGATCTCAGAGTTTAAGGCTGTGGTTAGATTTATCTTAATTACTTTCTTGTAGTTGCGGATGCTTGCAAGGGGTATAATCACAAGTATGTATTAGTCCTAGGAAGGGCGGTGCATTAGCATAGGTTCACCCACACAACACTTATCAAAACAATGAAGATTATTAAACCATATGAAGCGAAAGTACTAGACTAAAATCCCCGTGTGTCCTCAGGAACGTTTGGTCATTATAAGTAAACAAACCGGCTTGTCCTTTGTGCTAAAAAGGATTGGGCCACTCGCTGCAATTATTTCTCTCGCATTTTATTTACTTGTACTTTATTTATCTGCAATATCAAAACCCCCTGAATACTTGTCTGTGAGTATTTACAGTGAATCCTTCATCTTGCCAACACCTTCTGCTCCTCGTTGGGATCGACATTCTTACTTATCAAAGATACTACGATACAACCCCTATACTTGTGGGTCATCACCATGCTTTTTCTTGCGTCGTTTCCTTTAGTAACTCTATTAGTATGCTTGAAGGAGAACACACCAAGAGTACGAGTGGAGAATCCTGAAGATGACGAGCTTCTTGATGCGCTTTCTCTCCTTGAAATCCATGGTACGGAAGCTCGTAACGGACTAGCTGAAGCTGAAGCTGGCTGTCGTGGCTTTTCCCCTATTTTTTAAGAAAAAGGAGGAACCCAGTCTTTATTGATCTCGCCAAGTGCTTCACTGGCAAAGAAGACCTTGGACTCCAACTTCGTCAAGAGGGACTAAAGGTTGGTGTCGAAGGTACAATGGCCTTGATTGCAGAGAGTCAACAACACGTCGGTCGGTTGGTTCGAGGGGAGATCGAAACGAAGAAAGCAGTCGCTGATTAAAGCGGCGAAGCCCAATTCGAAGAAAATCCTTGCCACCCTTGGATATAAGCCAGCTCCTGCTCCAAGTTCCTCAAAGCCGGAGGTCAAGTAGACCACTTTGCTTTTTCTTTTAGTTTTCTGTCTTTTGACGCTGTTGCCGTAGTATTCTTGGCGATAGTTACTCCAATAGTTGTCTAGAGGTCCTTCTTTTGTAATAGACATGTACATATTCTGAGAATGAATGGAAATTTATCTTTGCTCAATGATTGATGTCGAAAATTTTATTTTCAGTTGATTTTTGACAACTATACTTCAACTCCTGGTCCTTCCGAGGTTTTTCCTTCATCTCGTTCGAAGAAAACACCTGTCGTTGTCGAATTTATTGAAGATTCGTCGGGTAAAGACTCAGTGCAAGATTTGGAAGAACTTCGACAACAGCTGCAATCCACGAAGAAACAGTCACTTATGCTCATGGAACAATCTCGGAAATCCTCCGAGAGGGAAAAGGTTGCGCTCCAACAAGCTCAAGATGCCATAGCTGAAAAGGACTCCGCTGTTGCTGAAGCTGCTGCAGCTACATCTCGAGAGAATTTTATGCTTCAGCTGCTGACAGATGCTAGCTTGGATATGGCAGGTGTGCTTCATTATCTTTGTCGTGCTTATTTTTCTTTTTTGCTTGCCTCTTCGCTGCCCGCTGATTCTTTCAAAATAGGTTCCTTTTTGGATGCTACTACCGAAGATGAACGTGTCGAAGCTCGATCCAATGTACTTCTTCGGCTTGCGCATGATCATGGTTCAAATTTTTGGGGCACGCCTGAACGGACTCGCCAGATCGTCAGGTTTCAGGATCGCGCGCTCCAGGTTCGCGATTATCTCGACTTTTGTACAAGGACTTTGTCTCTGGTCTATGGCACCATGTTTCCTCGTAATAAGATGCCAGAGACTCTTCCTGCTTTAATGGACAAATTTCGGGATGCTCCTCGAATCCACGGCTTTGTGCGGGCCCAATTAGCTGCTGGCGCAAGGTTTGTTATGATCATGATCAAAATCTGCTACCCAAAGTTAGACGTGGGTCAGATTGTTCCAAAGTGCTTGGCCAAGATGGCGAAGAGGAAGAAGAACTTCACCAAATATGATGACGTTGTGACCCCTGTTGCCGAAGATATCATGGATGAACTTCTTCGGATGGACGCCGAATTCTTCGTGAAGGGCAGCTATGCTGAACATAGCACTCGCGCAATAAACAATGAACGTCTGACGATAGATAATATATTGGGCAATCCTTGAATATTTGTTGCTCCAAGGATTGTATCTTGTGTATAGCGGACATAACTTATATTGTAAAGTCACTATATATCTGTTTTTCAATGCCAAGCCCCCGGGCGTTTTGATGACGATGTTTTTCTTATTTATAATGCGAGGTTGTCCCAAGGCAAGATAAATTATATTTGTGCACTATTTTTGCGGGTACGAAAACCCCGAGTGTTATCTTGATCGCTACTTGGCGACGTATTTTTGTTTGGCGAGGTATTTTATACAAAGGCGAGATATTGTGGATTGTATTTGTCGACATTATGTATATATATATTGTATCTTCTGGGTAGAAGCCCCCGAGCCTGTCGAAAAGATATATAATTCCACTATCTTTATTATATTGCAGCACCGCGAGCCCGCCTCATTAAAAACCTTTCCCGGCCCCACTCGGTGCCCCGAAAAAGGAAAAGAGTGCGTCTGAAAACTCGCGGGCGTTTCAGTACATTGTATGTTTACAGAGGAGACTATATTTCGGCATCTAAGCGTAGAAACGCCTGAGCTGCGCCACGTTCCAAGGGTTTGGCTCGGCAATCCCCGTCTTCTTGTCCTTGATTCTGTATGCTCCTCCTTCGATTACTTCTGTGACGATGTAAGGTCCAAGCCACGGTGACTCGAGTTTTTCATGACTTTTTTGATTAAGTCGTAAAACCAAGTCCCCAACTTGAAAAGATCTTGGTCGCAATCGTCGACTGTGGTAGTTTTTCAGGTCCTGTTGGTATTTGGCGACTCGTGACAGTACTTCATCTCGAGCCTCATCAAGTGCGTCGACATCATCCTCCAAAGCTCTTCTCGAAGTTTCTTCATCATATTCTGTAACTCTTGGAGAATCATGCTCTATTTCTATCGGCAGACTGCTTCAGCTCCATGGACCAGGAAAAACGGCGTCTCCTGCGTCGCCGTGTTTGGTGTTGTTCGAATACTCCACAACACGCTTGGCAGCTCCTCTGGCCAAGTATGCCGAGCTTTTTCCAATGGTCCTAACAGGCGCTTCTTGATACCATTGCAGATGATACCATTGGCTTTCTCGACTTGTCCATTGGTCTGTGGATGTGCAACAGATGCAAAGCTCAATTTAATGCCCACTTCTGCGCAATACGCTTTGAACTCCTTGGATGTGAAATTACTGCCATTGTCTGTGACGATGCTATGGGGAACTCCAAATCGAAAGACAATGCTTTTCACAAACTTGATTGCCGATGCGCCGTCCGGTGAATTTATCGGCTTTGCTTCTATCCACTTGGTAAATTTGTCGACAGCAACGAGCATATACTCATATCCTCCTGGCGAAGCTTTGTGTAGTTTTCCCACCATATCGAGACCCCATTGAGCAAAGGGCCAAGACAATGGGATTGGCATCAGTTCTGCTGCCGGAGAGTGAGGTTTTGCGGCGAATCTTTGGCACGCGTCGCAAGTACGCACTATTTCCTTCGCATCCTCAATTGTTGTTAACCAATAGAATCCTGCCCTGAAGACTTTGGCCGCAATAGCTCGGCTGCTTGCGTGGTGCCCGCATATTCCTTCGTGTACATCTTTCAGGATTATCCTTCCTTCTTCGGGTGTGACGCACCTCTGAAGCACACCTGAAATACTTCGCTTGTACAACTCCCCTTTTATCACAGTGAAAGCTTTAGATCGTCTAATTATTCGCCTTGCTTCAACTGGATCGTCGGGTATTGTTTTCCTTAGGATGTATGATATGTACGCCTGCATCCATGGAATTTGCACCATCATGACTAGCTCATGTTCCTCTTCTTCTTCTTCCAATGATTCTTTGGTAACACTCGAGGGTTTTTCTTCCTTCTCCTTCTTCTTTGTTTTCATTGGCTTTGTTGATCTCTCGCTTATCTCTTCCCAAAACACGCCTGGAGGGATGGCGAGACATTGCGACCCGATGTTTGCAAGAACATCGGCTTCATCATTGCTCAACCTGCTGATGTGGTTTACTTCACATCCATCAAACAGCTTTTCTAGCTCATTATACATCTCCTTGTATGCTATCATACTCTCGTTGACTGCATCACATTGATTCATGACCTGCTGTGCTACCAATTGTGATTCGCCAAAGATTTTCAGTCGAGTTGCACCGCAGGCTTTCGCCATCTTCATCCCGTGTATGAGAGCCTCATATTCTGCTTCATTGTTAGACGCATTTGGGAACGTCATCCGTAAGACATACTTCAATTTGTCGCCTTCAGGTGATACTAGTATCACGCCTGCTCCAGCGCCTTCTAACCTTTTGGACCCATCAAAGTTCATAGTACAGGTTCTCGAGAAATCTGGAGGCCCTGTGTTTTGTAACTCCATCCACTCTGCAATAAAATCTGGTAGGACTTGCGACTTTATTGATTTTCTTTTTTCATACGTGATGTCCCGAGGGGAAAGCTCTATTCCCCAGAGGGAGACACGACCCGTAGCTTCTGGTTTGTTTAATATGTTGGACATAGGAGCTTCATTGACCACTATTATCGGGTGCGCCGAGAAATAATGTCGCAATTTTCTTGCTGTCGTGAATACTCCGTACGCCAACTTCTGGTATTGGGGGTACCGCTGTTTTGAGGGCGACAGTACTTCGCTGATATACTGGCCTCTGTACTCCATGGAGCTTTCCTTCTTCCTCTCTTTCAACTACGGTGCTGACCACCTGAGGCGTGGCTGCAATGTATAGGAGGAGAGGTTCCTTCTCTTTAGGCGCCACCAAGATTGGTGGTGTCGAAATTGTGCGCTTGAGATTCTCGAAAGCTCTATCTGCTTCCTCGTTCCATTGAAATTTCTCGCCCTGTTTGATCAATGCATAGAACGGCAGCGCCTTTTCTCCCAACCTGGCGACGAATCTGCTTAAAGCTGCGACTCGCCCCGTCAGCTGTTGTATTTCTTTCAACTTTGTCGGCTTCCTCATAGTTACGATGGCCTGTATTTTTCGGGATTGGCTTCAATCCCTCTTGCTGATACTAAGAACCCAAGAAGTTCTCCCGCAGGAACACCGAAAGAGCACTTTGTCGGGTTTAGCTTAAGGCAGAACTTGTCGAGGTTGTCGAAGGTTTCCTTCAAGATCTTCGATCAATGTTGTCCCCTTCTTTGATGTTATCACGACATCGTCAATGTAAACTTGTACATTTTTTCCGATCTGTGTTGCAAGGCACTTCTGCATCATCCGCTGATATGTTGCTCCCGCGTTTTTCAAACCAAAGGGCATTGTTTTGTAGCAAAACACGCCGTAAGGTGTTATGAACGCTGTCTTGGCTTCATCATCTTCTTTTAATCTGATCTGGTTATAACCAGAGTATGCGTCCAAGAAGGAAAGACGTTCACATCCTGCCGTGGAGTCGATGATTTGATCGATCCTTGGGAGGGGAAAGTGATCCTTAGGACAGTGTTTATTGAGACACGTAAAGTCGACACACATGCGAAGGACTTTCGTGTTTTTCTTTGGCACCATCACTGGGTTAGCTACCCACGTGGCTTCTGTAGATATCTCTTTAATAAAACCAACATCTTTGAGTCGATCTATTTCTGATAGCATAGCTTTGCGGTTTGGTTCCGAAAAACGCCGCAAAGGTTGTTTGATTGGTCTCGCGAGAGGATCCAAGTTTAGGTGGTGCTCGGTGATACGTCTCCAACGTATCGATAATTTCTTATGTTCCATGCTACTTTATTGATGATACCTACATGTTTTATGCACATTATATGTCATATTTATGCATTTTCTGGAACTAACCTATTAACAAGATGCCGAAGAGCCAGTTGCTTTTTCTGCTTTTGGTTTCAGAAATCCTAGTAAAGAAATATTCTCGAATTGGACGAAACTTTCGCCAGGGTCCTATTTTGCACGAAGCTTCCAGAAGACCGAAGAGATAACGAAGTGGGGCCACGAGGCGGCCAGAGGGGAGGCCGGCGCGGCCCAGGCCTTGGCCGCGCCGACCTACCCCTGGGCCTCGTGTGGCCCCCGCGTTGACCTTCCGCCTACTTAAAGCCTCCGTCGCGAAACCCCCAGTAAGAGAGCCACGATACGGAAAACCTTCCGAGACGCCGCCGCCGCGAATCCCATCTCGGGGGATTCGGAGATCGCCTCCGGCACCCTGCCGGAGAGGGGATTCATCTCCCGGAGGACTCTACACTGCCATGGTCGCCTCCGGATTGATGAGTGAGTAGTTCACCCCTGGACCATGGGTCCATAGCAGTAGCTAGATGGTCGTCTTCTCCTTGTTGTGCTTCATTGTTGGATCTTGTGAGCTTCCTAACATGATCAAGATCATCTATATGTAATACTATATGTTGTGTTTGTCGGGATCCGATGGATAGAGAGTACTATGATTATGGTGATTATCAATCTATTGTTTATGTGTTGTTTATGATCTTGCATGCTCTCCGTTATTAGTAGAGGCTCTGGCCAAGTTTTTACTCTTAACTCCAAGAGGGAGTATTTATGCTCGATAGTGGGTTCATGCCTCCATTGAATCTGGGACAGTGACAGAAAGTTCTAAGGTTGTGGATGTGTTGTTGCCACTAGGGATAAAACATTGATTCTATGTCTAAGGATGTAGTTGTTGATTACATTACGCACCATACTTAATGCAATTGTCTGTTGCTTTGCAACTTAATACTGGAGGGGGTTCGGATGATAACCTGAAGGTGGACTTTTTAGGCATAGATGCAGTTGGATGGCGGTCTATGTACTTTGTCGTAATGCCCAATTAAATCTCACTATATTTATCATATCATGTATATGCATTGTTATGCCTTTCTCTATTTGTCAATTGCCCGACTGTAATTTGTTCACCCAACATGCTTTATCTTATGGGAGAGACACCTCTAGTGAACTGTGGACCCCGGTCCTATTCTTTACATAGCATACAATCTACTGTGTTTTACTGTTTTCTTTGCAAACATCTTCCACTCGATACGTTTAATCCTTTGTTACAGCAAGCCGGTGAGATTGACAACCTCACTGTTTCGTTGGGACAAAGTACTTGGGTTGTGTTGTGCAGGTTCCACGTTGGCGCCGGAATCCCTGGTGTTGCGCCGCATCACATTTCGCGACCATCAACCTTCAACGTGCTTCTTGGCTCCTACTGGTTCGATTAAACCTTGGTTTCTTTCTGAGGAAAACTTGCCTTGTGCGCATCATACCTTCCTCTTGGGGTTCCCAACGGACGAGTACATCTACGCGCATCAAGCACTTTTGGCGCCGTTGCCGGGGACCGAAGAAAAGTTACACCACAGAATTGCCTCCCACGGCAAGCACTTTCTGGCGCCGTTGCCGGGGAGATCAAGACACGCTGCAAGGGGAGTCTCCACTTCTCAATCTCTTTACTTTGTTTTTGTCTTGCTTTATTTTATTTACTACTTTGTTTGCTGCACTAAATCAAAATACAAAAAAATTAGTTGCTAGTTTTACTTTATTTACTGTCTTGCTCTCTATATCAAAAACACAAAAAAAATTAGTTACTTGCATTTACTTTATCTAGTTTGTTTTATTTACTGTTGCTAAAATGAATACCCCTGAAAATACTAAGTTGTGTGACTTCACAAATGCAAATAATAATGATTTCCTATGCACACCTATTGCTCCATGATGACCCACAAGTATAGGGGGTGTATCGTAGTACTTTCGATAAATAAGAGTGTCGAACCCAACGAGGAGCAGAAGGTGTTGACAAGCAGTTTCGATGAAGGATTCACTGTAAATGCTCACAGACAAGTATTCAGGGGGTTTTGATATTGCAGATAAATAAAGTACAAGTAAATAAAATGCGAGAGAAATAATTGCAGCGAGTGGCCCAATCCTTTTTAGCACAAAGGACAAGCCGGTTTGATTACTTATAATGACCAAACGTTCTGAGGACACACGGGGATTTTAGTCTAGTGCTTTCGCTACATACAGCTGATTAATCTTCATTGTTTTGATAAGTGTTGTGTGGGTGAACCTATGCTAATGCACCGCCCTTCCTAGGACTAATACATACTTGTGATTATACCCCTTGCAAGCATCCGCAACTACAAGAAAGTAATTAAGATAAATCTAACCACAGCCTTAAACTCTGAGATCCTGCGATCCCTCCTGCATCGATATACTAACGGGGGCTTAGGTTTCTGTCACTCCGGCAACCCCGCAATTAGCAACCGAATACAAGATGCACTCCCCTAGGCCCATAAATGGTGAAGTATCGTGTAGTCGACGTTCACACGACACCACTAGAAGAATGACACCACAACTTAAATATCATAACATTGAATATTACTCAACCATAATTCACTACTAGCATTTAGACTTCACCCATGTCCTCAAGAACTAAACGAACTACTCACGAGACATCATATGGAATACAATCAGAGGTGATATGATGATGAATAACAATCTGAACATGAACCTTGGTTCAATGGTTTCACTCAATAGCATCTACAACAAGTATAGAATAACACCGGGAGAGTTTCCCCTATCAAACAATCAAGATCAAACCCGAATTGCTACAGCGATGACGAGGTGCAGCGGTGGTGATGGCGGTGTAGATGGTGGAGATGATGATGATGATGATGGAGATGATGTCCCGCTTGATGACGATGGCGATGGCGTCGATTTCCCCCTCCGGGAGGGAATTTCCCCGGCGGATTCCTGCCCGCCGGAGAGCTCTTTTCTCTCTGGTGTTCTCCGCCCCGCAGAGGCGGCTGTAACCCTTCGTGAGGATCCCTGTGGCTTAGGTTTTCGGGACGAAGGAGTACGCGAAGAAAAGGAGGCGAAAGAGGCTGTGGGGCCCCCAGAGCATAGGGTGGCGCGGCCAGGCCTGGGCCGCGCCGCCCTATGGTCTGGGCCCACAGTGGCCCCTCTCTTCTTCCCCTTCTGGCTCCCTCCGTCATCTGGAAAAATAGGAATTTTCGTGAAATTCCCTTCCACAGTTGATCTTCCGAAATATTGCGTTCTGACGGTGCTTTTTCCAGCAGAATCCTGGCTCCGGTGCTTGATCCTCCAATGATGATGAAACATGCAAAATAGATGAAATAACATAAGTATTGTGTCCCAATATGAAATATATCAATGAATAACAGCAAATTATGATACAAAATAGTGATGCAAATTGGACGTATCAACTCCCCCCAAGCTTAGACCTCGCTTGTCCCCAAGCGAAACTGAGCTCGATAAACGAGACCACATGTTTATGGAGTGAAGAGTCGATAAATAAAATACGGACAAGAAGCATCATATTCATTCACACAAGACATTCTAGTAAACAACTTCCTCATATAACTCATCTTGAAATAAGTAAAGAGAAATCACAAGTAAAGGTGCATAAGAAATCATAGTTGGTGATGGCAAACTTTGTTCTTGGTCAGAGAACTGCTAACGGATTGTACTTCTAAGCAAAGCTTTCATATTAGAATTTATAGCTGAGCCTTCATATTTAAGCATAACAATCTCTTCATAATCATTGATAACTTCAAAGTCATATTCATTCAGATAAAATTGGTACTAAACAAGAAAGTATAAAAGACATGATCAACTGAATCATAGCATAAATGATTGGTTCACAACAACTCAATTGCTTGCTTGAGATAGAGGGAAATAGGTTTACTGACTCAACATAAAAGTAAAAGATAGGCCCTTCGCAGAGGGAAGCAGGGATTAAATCATGTGCTAGAGCTTTTCAAGTTTTGAAATCATATAAAGAGCATAAAAGTAAGATTTTTGAGCGGTGTTTGTTGTTGTCAACGAATGGTAGCGGGTACTCTAACCCCCTTGCCAAACGAACCTTCAAAGAGCGGCTCCCATGAGGGACGGTATCTCTACCAGCAAGGTAGATCATCCCCCTTCTCTTTTGTTTACACATGTATTTTAGTTTTATTATGGGTGACACTCCCCCCAACCTTGGCTTTCTCAATCCATGGCTAACCGAATCCTCGGGTGCCTTCCAACATTCACATACCATGGAGGAGTGTCTATTGCAAAATTAAGTTGCTTACTGATGAATCAGAGCAAAACATGTGAAGAGAATTATTAATGAAAGTTATTAATTGGGGCTGGGAACCCCGTTGCCAGCTCTTATTGCAAAATTATTGGATAAGCGGATGTGCCACTAGTCCATTGGTGAAAGTCCGCCCAACAAGATTGAAAGATAAAACACCACATACTTCCTCATGAGCTATAAAACATTGACACAAATAAGGAGTAGTAGTTTGAATAATTTAAAGGTAGCACATGAAGTATTTACTTGGAATGGCAGAAAATACCATGTAGTAGGTAGGTATGGTGGACACAAATGGCATAGGTTTGGTCTAAGGTTATGGATGTATGAGAAGCATTCCCTCTCGATACAGGTCTTTGGCTAGCAAGGTTTGATAGCAAGCATAAAGGTTGAGGGAAACAAACAAATATACATATGATAGAAACAATCATGCATCTTTCTCATAAGCACAAGCAATTTTAACTTAAGAATACTAAGCATAGAGATAATGGAGTAATGTATCTAAGTGTATTTCTCTCTTTTATTAAAACATCAGGGTGTTGTTGCTATTGACCAATGCTAAGTTTGCCAAAACCAAATAGATTTACTTAATGTTCCCAAAGTGATATCAATACTCATGTCAAGAATAATCATATAATGGAGATTGCAAACTAAAATAAGGTGTGCAAAAAGTAAATGATAAGACTTCTCATTAATATTCCATAACGATAACTCACACCAACGGATACATCGATAACTAACTAAGAGAGATACTTCCACATTGCATACTATTCTATATGATAACTTCCCTACTCATGATATGACGCTACTTGATAGTAAAAGATAAAGGTGGTGGTGATTTGATACCGCGGCACTCCCCCAAGCTTGGAACAAACCAAGGGGATGCCAATACCGATGATGAATTACTCCTTCGGCGATGGTGGTGATGAATTCCTGACAAGCTTCTCAATAAGCTCCTGGAGCTCGTCAATCCTGTATATGAGATTGCGAATCATCTCTGAATTGTGCTCGACGCGGTTAAGGAGTCTGTCCGACGGTGAGTCCCAACTCTTGGAGTTATTTCCCCACTCTTCAGCCTCAGGCTCCTTCTCTCCTGCAGTGTTAGAGCGATCTATATCCCACTGGCTAGGCAATGCTGCCTTGGGAGTCCCTTCAATTTGATTATTGAAAATTAGATTGTGGAAGGGTTGATGAGTGCCTGATAGAGATGACTTTGGAGCTAGGTAATGACGTGGAACCGCTCCTCCAGTGCGAATTCTTGCGCTCTTGTTTGCGCTAAAAGGGTTGTCCACCACCTTGATGCTTGCGATAGTAGCACGCGGGTGCGTGCGCGAATCTTCATCCACCTCTTCTTCATCCTCTTCCTTGACGTCCTTGTCTTCCTCTTTCCGCCCAAGATCTTGATTATCTTCTTCCGGAAACTCCTTGCCCTTGTTCTTGGAGACCATGGCGCTTCTAAACTGAAAACAGATCTATACTGTTACCTATTCAAAGTCCAGTTCTGGCGGACTGTCAATTTGTCCTTTGATGAAAGCCTCCGGTGTTTCCACTTGAATAATATCAACATCAACATTATAAGAATCGCCCGAGATATAATGCTTGAGTCTTTGTCCATTCACCACTTGTGTGGCATTGCCTTGGAGAGAGCTAATTTTAATTGCTCCTGAACGATACACCTCCTCAACAACATATGGTCCTTCCCACTTCGAGAGTAATTTCCCTGCAAAGAATCTGAGACGAGACCGATACAATAGAACTTGATCTCCAACATTAAATTCTCTTTTAATGATCCTTCTATCATGCCACTTCTTAACTTTTTCTTTAAAGAGTTTAGCATTTTCATAAGCTTCACTTCTCCATTCATCTAGAGAACTTAATTGCAACAACCTCTTATTACCGGCTAATTTAGGATCTTTATTTAGTTCTCTAACAGCCCAATAAGCTTTGTGCTCTAGTTCTAAAGGTAAATGACAAGCTTTTCCATAAACCATTTTATAAGGCGACATTCCCATAGGATTTTTATAAGCAGTTCTATAAGCCCATAACGCTTCTTTCAATTTGCTAGGCCAATTCTTTCTAGATTTATTAACAGTCTTACCCAAGATAGCTTTAATCTCTCTATTTGATAATTCTACTTGACCGCTAGTTTGAGGGTGATAAGCAGAAGCAATTCTATGATTAATACCATACTTAGCAAGAGTTTTTCTAAAACCTCCATGAATGAAATGAGAACCTCCATCAGTCATAATATATCTAGGTACTCCAAATCTAGGAAATATAATATCTACAAGCATTTTTATAGAGGTCTCACCATCAGCACTTTTTGTAGGTATAGCTTCTACCCATTTAGTAACATAATCAACAGCGACAAGTATATGAGTGTTACCGTCTGAAGAAGGGAAAGGTCCCATGAAGTCGAATCCCCAACAATCGAATGGTTCAATAACAAGAGTATAATTCATAGGCATTTCATTGCGTCTAGAGATATTACCAACTCTTTGACATTCATCACAAGATAAAATAAATTTCCTTGCATCTTTGAAGAGTGTTGGCCAATAAAAACCTGATTGTAGAACCTTTTGCGCGGTTCTATCTCCAGCGTGATGTCCTCCATAAACACTTCCATGACATTTATTCAATATCTCCTGTTGTTCATATTCAGGAACACATCTTCGCATAATACCATCCACTCCTTCTTTATATAAGTGTGGGTCATCCCAAAAATAATGCCTCAAGTCATAAAAGAATTTCCTCCTTTGCTGAGCTGAAAAGGTTGGAGGCAAATACTTCGAAACAATAAAGTTAGCATAATCTGCATACCAAGGGCTCTCTCGCGAGCTCACCTTTATTACAGCCAATTGTTCATTTGGAAAACTATCATTAACAGGAACAGGATCATAAGCAATATTTTCCAATCTAGACAAATTATCAGCAACAGGATTATCGGCACCTTTCCTATCTATAATATGTAAATCAAATTCTTGCAACAGAAGTACCCATCTAATAAGCCTTGGCTTAGCATCTTTCTTTGTCATAAGGTATCTAATTGCAGCATGATCAGTATGAATTGTAACTTTTGAATCAACAATATAAGGTCTAAACTTATCACAAGCAAAGACTACAGCTAACAATTCTTTTTCAGTTGTAGCATAATTTCTTTGAGCAGCATCAAGAGTCTTACTAGCATAATGAATAACATTTAATTTTTTATCTACTCGCTGTCCAAGAACAGCGCCTACAGCAAAATCACTAGCATCACACATAATTTCAAAAGGCAAATTCCAATCAGGAGGTTCAACTACAGGAGCAGTTGTTAAGGCTTTCTTTAGAGTTTCAAAAGCTTCCTTACAATCATCATCAAAAACAAAAGGTACATCTTTTTGAAGAAGATTAGTAAGAGGCTTTGAAATTTTAGAGAAATCTTTAATAAATCTCCTATAAAACCCAGCATGACCAAGAACACTACGAATACCTTTAACATCCCTCGGATAGGGCATCTTCTCAATTGCTTCAACTTTAGCTCTATCAACTTCAATACCTCTCTCGGAAATTTTATGTCCCAATACAATTCCTTCATTAACCATAAAGTGGCATTTCTCCCAATTAAGAACAAGGTTAGTTTCTTCACATCTCTGCAAAACTTTATCGAGGTTTCGCAGGCAATTATCAAAAGAATTCCCATAGACAGAAAAATCATCCATGAACACCTCTACAATACTTTCGCAAAAACCATGAAAAATAGCAGACATGCATCTTTGAAAAGTAGCAGGAGCATTACATAAACCAAAAGGCATACGCCTATAAGCATAAGTTCCATAAGGACAAGTAAAAGTGGTTTTCTCTTGATCTTTAGCTTTAACAGCAATTTGTGAAAACCCAGAATAACCATCAAGAAAGCAAAAATGAGTATTTTTAGACAACCTCTCTAACATTTGATCAATAAAGGGTAAAGGGTAATGATCTTTCTTAGTAACTTTATTAACTTTTCGAAAATCAATGCACATTCTATAACCTACAACTATTCTTTGAGGAATAAGCTCATCATTATCATTAGGCACAACAGTCATTCCTCCTTTCTTAGGGACACAATGAACAGGACTAACCCATCTACTATCAGCAATAGGATATATAATACCAGCTTCAAGGAGTTTTAATACCTCATTCCTTACCACTTCCTTCATCTTCGGAATTAGACGACGTTGATGTTCAACAACAGGCTTTGCATCTTCTTCCATATTAATAGCATGTTGGCAAATAGAAGGAGAAATCCCTTTCAAATCATCAAGAGTATAGCCAATAGCTCCTCGGTGTTTCTTCAATATTTCCAATAACCTTTCTTCCTCAATCTCTGAAAGCTTAGAACTAATAATAACAGGATATATTTTCTTATCATCAATATGAGCATATTTAAGATTATCAGGTAAAGGCTTTAGATCAAAAACAGGATCTTCCTTCGGTGGTGGTGTTGTACCCAGATCTTCCACCGGTAAATCATGCTTGAGAATAGGTTGGCGACGAAAAATTTCCTCAAGCTCATCTCTTTCTTTCCTAAAAGCTTCACTTTCACTATTCTCCAAATGTTGCTGCAAAGGGTTATTAGGAACAAGAACAATAGATGCACACTGCTCCATTTTAAAATCATTACTAGGCAAGTCAACTTTATAAGGAGTTTTGGTAAATTTAGAAAAGTTAAATTCATAAGGTTCACCAGCAAATCTAGTCAAAATTTTCTCTTTCTTACAATCTATAATAGCTCCACAAGTATTTAGAAAAGGTCTACCAAAAATGATAGGACAATAATCACTAGCAGCAGAACCAAGTACCAAAAAGTCAGCAGGATATTTAATCTTACCACATAGAACTTCCACATCTCGAACAATACCAATTGGAGAAATAGTTTCTCTATTAGCCAGATGAATAACCACATCAATATCTTCAAGTTCACAAGAACCAATTTCGTGCATAATCTCCGTGTAAAGTTCATAAGGTATAGCACTAACACTTGCACCAATATCACATAAACCATAATAGCAATGATCACCAATTCTAACAGATAGCATAGGAACACTAACTTGTTTGGGTTTATTAGGATGTGAAACAATATTAGAAGCATCTTCACAGAAAATAATATGACCATCCTCCACATTCTCAGTCACAAGATCTTTAACTATTGCAACAGCAGGTTCAATTTTAATTTGTTCTTCAGGTTCTTTAGGTTTCTTTTCACTTTTATTAACCGCACTAGATATGACAGAGTACTCCTTCATTTTAGCAGGGAAAGGAGTTTTTTCAATATAAGCTTCAGGAATAACATTATCAACAGTTTCAATCACTACACATTTGTTTACAGATGAATCAATTTTATCTTTATACGGTTCATGATACTTATCAAAATTCTTCTTAGGCAGTTCATAATGAGAGGCAAAAGCTTTATAAAGATTTGCAACAACTTGGGAATCAAGACCATATGTAGCACTCATATTACGAAATTTATCAGTATCCATAAAAGCTTCAATGCATTTATAATCATAAATTATACCTGATTCTCTATCTTTGTCGTTCTCCCATCCTTCAGTATTTTCTTGGATCCGATCAAGAAGGTCCCTTTTAAACTCTTCATTCTTGCGTGTAAATGATCCAGAACAAGAAGTATCCAGCAAGGTCTTGTCTTGAAAAGAAAGTCTTGCATAGAAATTATCAATAATAACATTACCAGGAAGCTCATGAATGGGGCATTTGAGCATTAAAGACTTCAATCTCCCCCAAGCTTGGGCAATACTTTCTCCATCATGAGGCCAGAAATTATATATGCGGTTCCGATCTTTGTGAATTTCACTTGGAGGATAAAATTTGGAATAGAATAAAGGCACAATGTCCTCCCAATCAATAGAATCACCATTCTTCAGCAATTTATACCAGTGCGCCGCTTTACCAGACAGCGATATAGTGAATAGTTTCTTCCTAACTTCATTCATGGAAATACCTGCACATTTGAATAACCCGCATAATTCATGCAAAAATAGTAAATGATCACCAGGATGGACAGTTCCATCCCCTTCATAGCGGTTATCCATAACACGTTCAATAATTTTCGTAGGTATTTTATATGGTACTACTTCCTCACCTGGCGCTTCATCCACTACCGTTGCAGTAGTAGTAGATTTCCCAAATAGAAATTGAAGAGAAGATCTCTCCATAATGATTATAGCAGCAGGCAGAAATAAAATCAGCACAAACAGTAAAGGTTTTCCTTACCAATTCCACTTACCAATAGCGCTTCACTCCCCGGCAACGGCGCCAGAAAATAGTCTTGATGACCCACAAGTATAGGGGGTGTATCGTAGTACTTTCGATAAATAAGAGTGTCGAACCCAACGAGGAGCAGAAGGTGTTGACAAGCAGTTTCGATGAAGGATTCACTGTAAATGCTCACAGACAAGTATTCAGGGGGTTTTGATATTGCAGATAAATAAAGTACAAGTAAATAAAATGCGAGAGAAATAATTGCAGCGAGTGGCCCAATCCTTTTTAGCACAAAGGACAAGCCGGTTTGATTACTTATAATGACCAAACGTTCCTGAGGACACACGGGGATTTTAGTCTAGTGCTTTCGCTACATACAGCTGATTAATCTTCATTGTTTTGATAAGTGTTGTGTGGGTGAACCTATGCTAATGCACCGCCCTTCCTAGGACTAATACATACTTGTGATTATACCCCTTGCAAGCATCCGCAACTACAAGAAAGTAATTAAGATAAATCTAACCACAGCCTTAAACTCTGAGATCCTGCGATCCCTCCTGCATCGATATACTAACGGGGGCTTAGGTTTCTGTCACTCCGGCAACCCCGCAATTAGCAACCGAATACAAGATGCACTCCCCTAGGCCCATAAATGGTGAAGTATCGTGTAGTCGACGTTCACACGACACCACTAGAAGAATGACACCACAACTTAAATATCATAACATTGAATATTACTCAACCATAATTCACTACTAGCATTTAGACTTCACCCATGTCCTCAAGAACTAAACGAACTACTCACGAGACATCATATGGAATACAATCAGAGGTGATATGATGATGAATAACAATCTGAACATGAACCTTGGTTCAATGGTTTCACTCAATAGCATCTACAACAAGTATAGAATAACACCGGGAGAGTTTCCCCTATCAAACAATCAAGATCAAACCCGAATTGCTACAGCGATGACGAGGTGCAGCGGTGATGATGGCGGTGTAGATGGTGGAGATGATGATGATGATGATGGAGATGATGTCCCGCTCGATGACGATGGCGATGGCGTCGATTTCCCCCTCCGGGAGGGAATTTCCCCGGCGGATTCCTGCCCGCCGGAGAGCTCTTTTCTCTCTGGTGTTCTCCGCCCCGCAGAGGCGGCTGTAACCCTTCGTGAGGATCCCTCTGTGGCTTAGGTTTTCGGGACGAAGGAGTACGCGAAGAAAAGGAGGCGAAAGAGGCTGTGGGGCCCCCAGAGCATAGGGTGGCGCGGCCAGGGCCGCGCCGCCCTATGGTCTGGGCCCACAGTGGCCCCTCTCTTCTTCCCCTTCTGGCTCCCTCCGTCATCTGGAAAAATAGGAATTTTCGTGAAATTCCCTTCCACAGTTGATCTTCCGAAATATTGCGTTCTGACGGTGCTTTTTCCAGCAGAATCCTGGCTCCGGTGCTTGATCCTCCAATGATGATGAAACATGCAAAATAGATGAAATAACATAAGTATTGTGTCCCAATATGAAATATATCAATGAATAACAGCAAATTATGATACAAAATAGTGATGCAAATTGGACGTATCACTCCACCTGCTACTACAGCAGAATTCTTTGAAATTAAACCTGCTTTACTAAATCTTGTTATGAGAGAACAATTTTCTGGTGCTAGTTCTGATGATGCTGCTGCCCATCTCAATAATTTTGTTGAACTTTGTGAAATGCAAAAGTATAAGGATGTAGATGGTGATATTATTAAATTGAAAGTGTTTCCTTTCTCATTAAGAGGAAGAGCTAAAGATTGGTTGCTATCTTTGCCTAAGAATAGTATTGATTCATGGACTAAATGCAAGGATGCTTTTATTGGTAGATATTATCCTCCCGCTAAAATTATATCTTTGAGAAGTAGCATAATGAATTTTAAGCAATTAGATACTGAACATGTTGCTCAAGCATGGGAGAGAATGAAAACTTTGGTAAAGAATTGCCCAACCCATGGACTGACTACTTGGATGATCATCCAAACCTTCTATGCAGGACTAAATTTTTCTTCGCGGAATTTATTGGATTCAGCTGCTGGAGGTACCTTTATGTCCATCACATTGGGGGCGGCTACAAAACTTCTTGATGATATGATGATAAATTACTCTGAATGGCACACGGAAAGAGCTCCACAAGGTAAGAAGGTAAATTCTGTTGAAGAAACCTCTTCCTTGAGTGATAAGATTGATGTGATTATGTCTATGCTTGTGAATGGTAGATCTAATGTTGATCCAAATAATGTTCCTTTAGCTTCATTGGTTGCTCAAGAAGAAAATGTTGATGTGAATTTCATTAAAAATAATAATTTCAACAACAATGCTTATAGGAACAACTCTGGTAATAACTATAGGCCATATCCTTCTGCTAATGGTAATGGTTATGGTAATTCTTATGGGAATTCTTACAATAATAATAGGAGTGTACCCCTGGTCTTGAAGCCATGCTTAAAGAATTTATTAGTACACAAACTGCTTTTAACAAATCTGTTGAGGAAAAGCTTGATAAAATTGATACTATCGCTTCTAGAGTTGATAGGCTTGCCTCTGATGTTAATCTTTTAAAATTGAAAGTTATGCCTAATAATGATATTGATAATAATATTACTACTACAGCAAATGCCATCCAAGTTAGAATTAATGAGAATATAAGATTAATGGCTGAATTGCGTGCTAGGTGGGATAGAGAAGAAAATGAAAAACTAGCTAAAGAGAATAATGTAGCTAAAGTTTGGACTATTACCACCACTAGTAATGCTAATTCTTCACATGTTGCTGCACCTCCTACTATCAATGGTAAAATAATTGGTGTTGGCAATGTTTCTACTCCTAGTGCAAAGCGTACAAAGCTGCCTGAAATTGCTAAAACTGCTGAAACTGCTTGTGATAAAACTGCTGAAATTTTTTCCAACCTTGGGAACAATGATCCCATTGCTGTAGCTCATAATGATTTAGATTTTGATGATTGTCACATCTCTGAAGTTATAAAGTTCTTACAAAAACTTGCTAAAAGTCCTAATGCTAGTGCTATAAATTTAGCCTTTACAAAACATATTACAAATGCTCTCATAAAAGCTAGAGAAGAGAAACTAAAACTTGAAACTTCTATTCCTAGAAAGTTAGAAGATGGTTGGGAGCCCATCATTAAAATGAAATTCAATGACTTTGAATGTAATGCCTTATGTGATCTTGGTGCAAGTATTTCTGTTATGCCTAAAAAGATTTATGATATGCTTGACTTGCCACCATTGAAGAATTGTTATTTGGATGTTAATCTTGCCGATAATGTTAAAAAGAAACCTTTGGGGAGGATTGATAATGTGCATATTACGGTTAACAATAACCTTGTCCCCGTTGATTTTGTTGTCTTGGATATCGAATGCAATGCATCTTGTCCAATTGTGTTGGGAAGACCTTTTCTTCGAACTGTTGGTGCTGTTATTGATATGAGGGAAGGTAATATTAAATATCAATTTCCTCTCAAGAAAGGTATGGAACACTTCCCTAGAAAGAGAATGAAGTTGCCTTTTGATTCTATTATTAGAACAAGCTATGATGTTGATGCTTCTACTCTCGATGTTACTTGATTTGCACTTTCTGCGCCTAGCTGAAAGGCGTTAAAGAAAAGCGCTTATGGGAGACAACCCATGTTTTGTTTTGTTGAGTCTTGGAAGTTGTTTACTACTGTAGCAACCTCTCCTTATCATGTTTTTGTGCCAAGTAAAGTTTCTATGTCAAAGTTGATGTTATATTTGGGATCGCTGCGCAGAAACAGCATTGCTGTCTGTCACGAATCTGGGCACAGTTCCCTGTAGAAAATTCGAAAAAATCTGCCAATTTACGAGCGTGATCCTCAGATATGTACGCAACTTTCATTAGTTTTGAGTTTTTCCATTTGAGCAAGTCTGGTGCCAGCTTTAAATTCGTCTTTACGGACTGTTCTGTTTTTGACAGATTCTGCCTTTTATTTCGCATTGCCTCTTTTGCTATGTTGGATTTATTTCTTTGATCCATTAATGTCCAGTAGCATTATGCAATGTCCAGAAGTGAAAATAATGATTGTGTCACCTCTGAATGTGTGAATTATTAATGATGCACTAACCCTCTAATGAGTTTGCTTGAAGTTTGGTGTGAAGGAAGTTTTCAAGGGTCAAGAGAGGAGAATGATATACTATGATCAAGAGGAGTGAAAGCTCTAAGCTTGGGGATGCCCCCGTGGTTCACCCCTGCATATTTTAAGAAGACTCAAGCGTCTAAGCTTGGGGATGCCCAAGGCATCCCCTTCTTCATCGACAACATCATCAGGTTCCTCCCCTGAAACTATATTTTTATTCAATCACATCTTGTGTTCTTTACTTGGAGCGTCGGTTTGTTTTTGTTTTTGTTTTTGTTTGAATAAGATGGATCCTAGCATTCACTTTGTGGGAGAGAGACACGCTCCGCTGTTGCATATGGACACATGTGTCCTTAGGCTTTACTCATAATGTTCATGGCGAAGTTTCTTCTTCGTTAAATTGTTATATGGTTGGAATTGGAAAATGCTACATGTAGTAATTCTAAAATGTCTTGGATAATGTGATGCTTGGCAATTGTTGTGCTCATGTTTAAGCTCTTGCATCATATGCTTTGCACCCATTAATGAAGAAATACATAGAGCTTGCTAAAATTTGATTTGCATATTTGGTCTCTCTAAGGTCTAGATAATATCTAGTATTGAGTTTTGAACAACAAGGAAGACGGTGTAGAGTCTTATAATGTTTACAATATGTCTTTTATGTGAGTTTTGCTGCACTTGTTCATCCTTGAGTTTGCTTCAAATAACCTTGCTAGCCTAAACCTTGTATCGAGAGGGAATACTTCTCATGCATCCAAAATCCTTGAGCCAACTACTATGCCATTTGTGTCCACCATACCTACCTACTACATGGTATTTCTCCGCCATTCCAAAGTAAATTGCTTGAGTGCTACCTTTAAAATTCCATCATTCACCTTTGCAATATATAGCTCATGGGACAAAATAGCCTTAAAAACTATCGTAGTATTGAATATGTACTTATGCACTTTATATTTTATTAAGTTGCTTGTTGTGCGATAACCATGCTTCTGGGGAACGCCATCAACTATTGTTGAATATCATGTGAGTTGCTATGCATGTCCGTCTTGTCTGAAGGATCTATCATTTTAGTGGTTGGAGCATGCAAAATTGTTAGAGAAGAACATTGGGCCGCTAACTAAAGCCATGAACCATGGTTGAAGTTTCAGTTTTGGACATATATCCTCAATCTCATATGAGAATAATAATCATTGCTACATGCTTATGCATTTAAGAGGAGTCCATTATCTGTTGTCCATGTTGTCCTGGTATGGATGTCTAAGTTGAGAATAATCAAAAGCGAGAAATCCAAAATGCGAGCTTTCTCCTTAGACCTTTGTACAGGCGGCATGGAGGTACCCCTTTGTGACACTTGGTTGAAACATGGCATGCAAAGATCCGGTAGTCCAAGCTAAGTAGGACGAGGTGCGGGCACTATTAGTATACTATGCATGAGGCTTGCAACTTGTAAGATATAATTTACATAACTCATATGCTTTATTACTACCGTTGACAAAATTGTTTCATGTTTTCAAAATAAAAGCTCTAGCACGCAATCGATGCTTTCCTCTTGAAGGACCTTTCTTTTACTTTTATTGTTGAGTCAGTTTACCTATCTCCTTCCACCTTAAGAAGCAAACACTTGTGTGAACTGTGCATTGATTCCTACATACTTGCATATTGCACTTGTTATATTACTTTATGTTGACAATATCCATGAGATATACATGTTATAAGTTGAAAGCAACCGCTGAAACTTAATCTTCCTATGTGTTGCTTCAACACCTTTACTTTGATTTATTGCTTTATGAGTTAACTCTTATGCAAGACTTATTGATGCTTGTCTTGAAGTACTATTCATGAAAAGTCTTTGCTTTATGATTCAGTTGTTTACTCATGTCATTACCTTTGTTTTGATCGCTGCATTCATTACATATGTTTACAAATAGTATGATCAAGATTATGATGGCATGTCACTTCAGAAATTATCTTTGTTATCGTTTTACCTGCTCGGGACGAGCAGAACTAAGCTTGGGGATGCTGATACGTCTCCAACGTATCGATAATTTCTTATGTTCCATGCTACTTTATTGATGATACCTACATGTTTTATGCACATTATATGTCATATTTATGCATTTCTGGAACTAACCTATTAACAAGATGCCGAAGAGCCATTTCTGCTGTTTTTGGTTTCAGAAATCCTAGTAAAGAAATATTCTCGGAATTGGACGAAACTTTCGCCTAGGGTCCTATTTTTGCACGAAGCTTCCAGAAGACCGAAGAGATAACGAAGTGGGGCCACGAGGCGGCCAGAGGGGAGGCCGGCGCGGCCCAGGCCTTGGCCGCCGACCTACCTGGGCCCTCGTGTGGCCCCCGCGTTGACCTTCCGCCTACTTAAAGCCTCGTCGCGACCCCGGTACCGAGAGCCACGCACGGAAAACCTTGCGAGACGCCGCCGCCGCGTCCCATCTCGGGGGATTCGGGAGATCGCCTCCGGCACCCTGGCGGAGGGATTCATCTCCGGAGGACTCTACACTGCCATGGTCGCCTCGGAGTGATGAGTGAGTAGTTCACCCCTGGACCATGGGTCCATAGCAGTAGCTAGATGGTCGTCTTCTCCTTGTTGTGCTTCATTGTTGGATCTTGTGAGCTGCCTAACATGATCAAGATCATCTATATGTAATACTATATGTTGTGTTTGTCGGGATCCGATGGATAGAGAGTACTATGATTATGGTGATTATCAATCTATTGTTTATGTGTTGTTTATGATCTTGCATGCTCTCCGTTATTAGTAGAGGCTCTGGCCAAGTTTTTACTCTTAACTCCAAGAGGGAGTATTTATGCTCGATAGTGGGTTCATGCCTCCATTGAATCTGGGACAGTGACAGAAAGTTCTAAGGTTGTGGATGTGCTGTTGCCACTAGGGATAAAACATTGATTCTATGTCTAAGGATGTAGTTGTTGATTACATTACGCACCATACTTAATGCAATTGTCTGTTGCTTTGCAACTTAATACTGGAGGGGGTTCGGATGATAACCTGAAGGTGGACTTTTTAGGCATAGATGCAGTTGGATGGCGGTCTATGTACTTTGTCGTAATGCCCAATTAAATCTCACTATATTTATCATATCATGTATATGCATTGTTATGCCTTTCTCTATTTGTCAATTGCCCGACTGTAATTTGTTCACCCAACATGCTTTATCTTATGGGAGAGACACCTCTAGTGAACTGTGGACCCCGGTCCTATTCTTTACATAGCATACAATCTACTGCAATTGTGTTTACTGTTTTCTTTGCAAACATCTTCCACTCGATACGTTTAATCCTTTGTTACAGCAAGCCGGTGAGATTGACAACCTCAAATTTCGTTGGGACAAAGTACTTGGGTTGTGTTGTGCAGGTTCCACGTTGGCGCCGGAATCCCTGGTGTTGCGCCGCATCACATTTCGCGACCATCAACCTTCAACGTGCTTCTTGGCTCTACTGGTTCGATTAAACCTTGGTTTCTTTGAGGGAAAACTTGCCACTGTGCGCATCATACCTTCCTCTTCTGGTCCTCAGACGTCCAAATTGAGGCATGCTCGGCAAGTTCCCTGGGTACTCCTGGCATGTCGGCTGGACACCATGCGAAGATTTTCCAGTGCTCACGGAGGAACTCGACGAGCGCGCTTTCCTATGCGACATCCATGTTTGTTGCAATGGATGTCGTTTTCTTTGGGTCTGTCGGGTGGATCTGCACCTCTTTTGAATCCTTGCCGGTATTGAAGGTTGGTTCCTTGAGTGACCTCCCTGCATCTGGCAGCCCGTCATAATCAGTGAGCCTTGGCGCCATATATTCAGACTTGCTCGCAAGAGTTTATCAGTAGTAACGTTTTATAGCAGTAGGAATAGTAAAATAACAGCAGCGGTGAAATAAAGACAGCAGTAGTGATTATAGTAAACAACAGGATTAAAATACTGTAGGCACAGGGACGGATTAACGGGCGTTGCATGGATGAGAGAAACTCATATAACAATCAAAGCAGGGGCATTTGCAGATAATAATAAAACGGTATCCAAGTACTAATCAATCAATAGGCATGTGTTCCATATTTAGTCGTACGTGCTCGCAATGAGAAACTTGCACAACATCTTTTGTCCTACCAGCCGGTGGCAGCCGGGCCTCTAGGGAAACTACTGGAAATTAAGGTACTCCTTTTAATAGAGTACCGGAGCAAAGCATTAACACTCCGTGAACACATGTGATCCTCACATCACTACCATTCCCTCCGGTTGTCCCGATTTCTGTCACTTCGGGGCCATTGGTTCCGGACAGCGACATGTGTATACAACTTGCAGGTAAGATCATAAACAACGAATATCTTCATGAATCAATAACATGTTCAGATCTGAGATCATGGCACTCGGGCCCTAGTGACAAGCATTAAGCATAACAAGTTGCAACAATATCATAAAAGTGACATCTACGGATACTAGGCACTATGCCCTAACAATCTTATGACTATTACATGACCAATCTCATCCAATCCCTACCATCCCCTTCAGCCTACAGCGGGGGAATTACTCACACATGGATGGGGGAAACATGGCTGGTCGATGGAGAGGCGTTGGCGGTGATGGCGGTGAAGATCTCCTCCAATTCCCCGTCCCGGAGTGCCAGAACGGAGACTTCTGGCTCCCGAGACGGAGTTTCGCGATGTGGCGGCTCTCTGGAGGGTTTCTGGCGACTTCGACTTCTCTCCGTGCGTTTTTAGGTCGAGGGCGATAAGTAGTCCGAAGGAGGGCGTCGGGGGCCAGCCGAGGCCGCCACACACTAGGGCCGCGCGGGCCCCTCCTGGGCCGCGCCGGCCTAGTGTGTGGGGCCCTCGTGCCCCCATCTGGCTCCGCCAATATTCTGGGAAAATAGGGCCTTCTGTATAAATTCCGAGGTTTTTCCTGAAAGTTGGATTTCTGCACAAAAACGAGACACCAGAGCAATTCTGCTGAAAACAGCGTTAGTCCGTGTTAGTTGTATCCAAAATACACAAATTAGAGGCAAAACAATAGCAAAAGTGTTCGGGAAAGTAGATACGTTTTGGACGTATCAACTCCCCCAAGCTTAGCTTATTGCTTGTCCTCAAGCAATTCAGTTAACAACTGAGCGATAAAAGAACTTTCACGAACACATTTGCTCATATGATGTATATATTCTCATGCTATGGCTAATACTCAAGCAGTTCATAATGAGACACATGCAAATAAGATCATCCAACAGCTATGTCAATCATGGAGAGGTACCAACAATTAATAATAAGCATCATGAATCATGTATATAAGCAGGATTGCAATGTTCATAAGAGAGTATGATAAAGTGGTATCTCGCTTGCCTGTATTTGATCGGCAAAACATAAATGCCCAGGCACCTCTGAAGTTCATAGAAAGACTAGAAGTAGTGATTGTCAAAGATAAAAGCATCAAAGTTATACCACAATCAATCATATTTTGAGACAAGCATATTATACTAAGAATGACAGTTGTGCTCTCAAGATAGTGCTCAAAGAAAGAATGGAGACACAACATAAAAGTAAAAGATTGACCCTTCGCAGAGGGAAGCAGGGATTAACATGCGCTAGAGCTTTTCATTTTTAAAACAGGAGTAAAATTATTTTGAGAGGTGCTTGTTGTTGTCAACGAATGGTAATGGGTACACTAACTACCTCATCAACCGGACTCCCAAGAGCGGCTCCCATGAATTATTTGTATGTTTATGTGGCACTCCTTCCAACCTTTCTTACACAAACCATGGCTAACCGAATCCTCGGGTGCCTGCCAACAATCACATACCATGAAGGAGTGCCTTTTTATTTAAGTTTTATTATGATGATGACACTCCCCCCAACCTTTGCTTACACAAGCCATGGCTAACCGAATCCTTCGGGTGCCGTCCAACAATCACAAACCATGGAGGAGTGTCTATTTTAGTTAATTAATTTGGGACTGGGAATCCCATTGCCAGCTCTTTTTGCAAAATTATTGGATAAGCGGATGTGCCACTAGTCCATATGAGAGTCCGTCAAAAGTAAATGACAAGGTTGAAAGCTAAACACCACATACTTCCTCATGAGCTATGAAACATTAACACAAATTGAGAAGCATTTTGAAAGTTTTAAAGGTAGCGCATGAGAATTTACTTGGAATGGTTTGAAATGCCATGCATAGGTATTTATGGTGGACACTTTGGAACAACTTGGTTTTCAGGTGTTTGGAAGCACGAGCGGCGTTCCCGCTCAGTACAAGTGAAGGCTAGCAAAAGACTAGGGAGCGACAAATCAAGAGAGCAATAACTGTCATAATCATGCTTGCGGCAAAATAAATTAACGGAGGCATAAAAGTGATACAAGAACTCTGAAGCAAAGTAGATCAGCGAGGCTTAATTGACTTTTGTTTTAGTCATATGCATGCGTGAGCATGTGCCAAGTCGATATAAATGAATTATTCAGAGGAGGATACCACAATGCCATACTTACTTATGAATAAAACAATGCAAGCGAACATCCATGACATGCTACTCATATTAATAAATTGGAGCTAAACATGAGAGATCATGAACTACTAGACTTTCTCACATAACATATACCTCACATGAACCAAATAAGCATGCTCACATGGATGAGTATATGTACAAAAATGAAAACAAATAGAGTTCATACCAGCCTCTCACCACAGTCCAATTGTTGTAGATCGTCATTATTGCTTTTCACTTGTGTAGCTTGGATAATATGAAATGAAAACCATGCTCCAGCCACCGAAGACCATTGAACTCATGATGAACTTTACAAACCAAAGAAGAACAGCAAATATTTTTGGTGTTTTCGAATTGGAAACAAGAACAAAAGAAACAAACAAACAAAGCAAAATCTTTTTGGGTTTTCTCATGGCAAACTACCGATAGAAAACGAAGTAAAATAAGAGCAAAGAACTAAATAAACAAATGGTGAAGAGAAACAACAGAAATATTTTTGGTCTTTTTGTGTTTTAGGAAAGAAACAAAGCAAAAACAAGAGAATGCAAACTAACAGAAACACAGAAAAGCAGGATGACAGAAATCTGCCAAAACCTGACAGCAGTACAGAAATCGAAATTAACAAAAATCTTCCATTGCTCAGCTCAAAAAGTGTTCAACTAATGAAAGTTAGATAACAACCTGGGGCACATGCTCAAAAATTGGCAACTCAAAATAACGTTCTGGCTGTGCGTACGAATTTTTTTGGTAACAGCCCAGAATCTGTTTTTGGACAGCACTTCCCCAAATATCATCTCCCTCTCATTAGAAAACCACTCTAAGAAACTAAACAAGTATGTACAAGTATCCAGCAACCATAATATGCAAAGAATGAGTGATGCCGGTATACCTCCCCCAAGCTTAGGCTTTTGGCCTAAGTGGAGTTCATTCCCAACGAGGGTCGGAGTTCCACGCCGGTGGATCATACATGGAGTGATAATAGGGCCCCTGCGCAGAAGAATGTCGTGGAGGTTCCACATGACCATAATGTTGATATGAGGAGCTCGCTGCATCGGATGAAGAGTCGGGGTGCTCCTCGGCCTCCTCCATGCCTTCCCTTGCACGATGGCTTTCCCTTTCTATGTATGCGTTTAGCTCATTTTCTGTGATCGACCACCCTTTCCTGGCATCAAGGTTAAGCAGAGCAGGTGCAGGCAATCGTACTAGTTTTTCAATTTTCTTAGTTATTCTCCAATTTTTCTTATACAAAGTTATCCTATAATACAGGTTGTTCAAATTAGATGCATCTGAAATAAACTCATGTTTAATCATGGAAACAACATCAAGCTTCTCTATAGAAAGCGGAATATCTAAATGGTGAGGTCCTACACCATGCATAGCTAATAAGCGAGAGGCGATAAGACCTCCACAAATTCCTCCTTTCTCACGGTTAGTAGCAAGTCTACAAGCTATTAAAGCACCCAAATTATAGGTCCTATCCTGTTGCAAAGCGGCGGCTAAGAAAGCCATATCTTGAACAGACAACTTACTCGCATTCCTTCTAGCAAGAACACACTTTGTAACGAAGTAAGCGAAGTAGCGGATAGCTGGTTGTTGAATGCTACTAATCTTACCACCATCATCGGAGAAGCTCCTCCCATTACAAATCATGGTATAAAGATTCGAGAGCTCCCGCGGCGTTCCCCTGACCTTCTCGCAGGATCCCCACCGCGGCACTCTAATTGCTGCACAAAAATCACTGAAAGGCAAGTTGATAGTTTTGTTATAAATCTTGTACCGGACCATGGGGTTAGTTTGAGACCGATGAAATTCGAAATCCTGCACAACCGACACCGTTAGTTTAGCATATTGGTGAGGTTCACCAACAGTAAAACCTTCCAACCCTGCATTGGAAATCAGTGTTTGAACATCTTGCAGGATTCCTGCATTCCGCATAAAATCCGTGCATGGGTAATAAGAGGGGTATACTCCCTCTTCACGATGAACTCTCATGACTTGCTGTACCTCCAATTCTTGTTGATTTAGTTGGTGCCTACTCCCTTCCATTTTCTGAAATTTTTCAACAATCATTATAAAATTTGATTTCAAGGTATATAATTGAGGGGAACTACTATAGGAACTTGCTAGAGTACTAAACATGCATCAAAACTAGTTTCTACCACTTAGAACAAGCATGCAAGCTCAACCAAACAAAATTCTAATTGGACAATCAAAGGAGTCACATACCAAGGAGCAAATGTGCCAAATTTCAGACAGAAATCTGGGCTGAGCAAGGAGATCGAGAAATCGCGAGTTCTTGAGCAGAAACGCGAGTGAGAGGAACTTGGTGCGAGTTTTTTCGGGAGAGAGAAGAGCATGGGAGGAAGAGATGCTGAAGTGGGGCAAAGGGGGGCCCACACACCAGGGTGGCGCGCCCCCCTGGCTGGCCGCGCCGGCCTGTGGGGTGCCACCCTGGGGTGCCCCACTGGTCATCCCCAGGTGCTCCCAGGTGCCTCTTCGAAAAATAGGACTAACAGTATAATTTTTGTAATTTTTAGAGAACTTCGAAAAATGCACATTTCTGGGTGTTAAATTAATTATTACTGCGCAGGAAAATGATTTCCAAAATCTTAAACAACTAAAGCATATTGCAAAACAAAATGTGCTACAGCAAGTAAAATAAATGGAGGGAGAAAGAAAGAAAGAAATGTTGTTTAGCTCTCTTATGCATTAAAATATACTTGTTAACAAGGTTGATCAAGTCTTGCTACCAAATAAATTTTATATGACATAAGAAGAAATAAACCTCAAATCAATCATGTTACCTTATATTGAATTGATATGGATCCAATCACAAGAGTTTGATATTCTTCTTTAGGCTCATATATAGGACAATCAATGGATCCCACTTTGATAGTTTTCACATTAAAAATTGTATTAACTCCATATACTTTATCAATCCTCTTGGGAAAATAGACAGTATGTTCCTTATCATCAACATTGAAAGTAACCATGCCTTTATTGCAATCAATAACAGCCCCTGCAGTATTAAGAAAGGGTCTTCCAAGAATAATGGACATATTATCATCTTCAGGCATTTCCAACACAACAAAATCAGTTAATATCAAGCAATGTTGAGTAACTTGAACAGGAACATTTTCACATACACCAACAGGAATAGCGGTAGATTTATCAGCCATTTGCAAAGATATATCAGTTGGTATTAACTTATCTAAATCAAGTCTCTTATAAAGAGAAAAAGGCATTACACTAACTCCTGCTCCCAAATCACATAGAGCAGTTCTAACATAATTATTCTTGATAGAACAAGGAATAGTCGGTATACCTGGGTCTCCAAGCTTCTTTGGAATCTTACCATTGAAGGAGTAATTAGCGAGCATAGTGGAAATCTCCTCATTGGGAATTTTCCTTTTGTTAGAGACAATATCTTTCATATACTTTGAATAAGGAGGCAATTTAATAGCATCAGTCAAAGGGATTTGCAAAAATAAAGGTTTCATCCAATCACAAAATTTATTATAATGTTCCTCCTCCTTTGATTTTAGTTTCTTAGCAGGAAAAGGCATTTGCTTTTGAACCCAAGGTTCTCTTTCATTACCATGTTTCTCAGCAATAAAATCTTCTTTAGTGTACTTTTTATTTTTAGCATGCTTTTTAGGTTCTTCTTCAACCTCTTCTTTATCAGGAGTATCATCCTTATCATTATCTTTATCATGTTCATTACCACTTTCAGTTTCAGCATCAGAAATAGAAATACTATTAGGATCATTAACAGGTTCAGAGGATTCTACAACATTCTTATGTTTCTTTTTCTTTTTCTTAGATGGAGCACTAGTTTTAATTGGTTGAGAATCTTGTTCAACTCTTTTGGGATGCCCTTCAGGATATAGAGGATCCTGGGTAGAAACACCACCTCTAGTTGTTACTTCATAAGCATGTTTTTCTTTAGAATTATTTCCCAACAAGTCATTTTGCACTTTAGTGAGTTGATCAATTTGAGTTTGAACCATATGAAAATGTTTAACAAGTATCTTAACATCATTGGAGGTTCTCTCCACAATATCATGCAATTCACTAATAGCTCGAGAATTTTCCATTAAATGATTCTCCACTCTCATATTAAAGTTTTCTTGCTTAACAATATAATTATCAAACTCATCTAAGCATTGAGCAGGAGGTTTTGAATACGGAATATCTTCCCTAGTAAAGCGTTGAAGAGAGTGTACCTCAATCATGGATGAAGGGGGAGTTATCTCACATAAATCTTCTATAGGAGGTAAATTCTTCACATCTTCAGGTTTAATACCCTTCTCTTTAAGAGACTTCTTGGCTTCCCTCATATCTTCATCATTTAATTTAATCATACCTCTCTTCTTCACTATCGGTGTCGGGGTTGGTTCAGGTGTAGACCAATCATCATGATTCCGGCCTATTTTAGCCAATAATTCTTCAGCGTCGTCTGGAGTTCTTTTCCTGAAAACACAACCAGCACAACTATCCAGGTATGCCCTAGACTCAATGGTTAGTCCACTATAAAATATATCAAGTAAATCATGCTTTTCCAAATCATGATCAGGCCGAGCTCTAATAAGAGAGCAAAATCTCGCCCAAGCCTCAGGCAATTTCTCTCCATCTTCCTGGTCAAAATTATAAATTCTCTGCAAAGCAGCGTGTTGAGCGCTAGCAGGAAAGTATTTTCGAAAGAAAACATCACGCAAGTCAATTGGACTTTTAATAGAACCAGGAGGCAAATTATTATACCAAGTTTTAGCATCATCCTTTAATGAGAAAGGAAAAAATTTAGCGACAAAATAAGTACGCATCTTGACATCATCAGAAAACACGCTACTCAGAGTAGATAACTCAATCATGTGTTCAACAGCACTTTCTTTTTCAGTACCACAAAAGGGTGTTTTCTCAACAATAGCTATATGAGATAGATCAAGAGAAAAATCATAATCTTTATCATTAATGTTTATAGGAGATGTGGCAAATTTAGGATCAGGAGACAGTTTATATCTAACAGCATGTTCTGCAAGCAACTTTTTAATTTTTCTTGCATCAGTAGTAGCATTGCATTTTTCAATAAAATCATCATCAAGCTCTACATAATCTTCATCAAGATCATCACTAGAATATTCAACAGACTCAGGTGAATTAACAGGTGTAGCAGCATTTTCATTAGGAGTTTCAGTATTTTCAATTTGCCTAGACCTAGCAATTGTAGCATCTAGAAAAGATCCTAACGAACCATCATTATCAAGCACAGCAGAAGCATCATCACAATTATGAGAGGAATTTTCAGATTCAGTAGAAGTACCAGCATTTGAAGCTTGTGGTGGTGAAACAAGTTTACTTATCACAGATGGTGAATCAAGAGCAGCAGAGGTACTAAGAGTTGTACCTTTTCTTGTAGTGGATGGTAATATGGCGATCTTAGTATCGCGAGGTTTACCCATAATGGAGAATTTGCAGCGAACAATATCAATCCAAGTGAACTTCCAAATAAAGCTATGCTCCCCGGCAACGGCGCCAGAAAATAGTCTTGATGACCCACAAGTATAGGGGATCGCAACAGTCTTCGAGGGAAGTATTACCCAATTTATTGATTCGACACAAGGGGAGACAAAGAATACTTGTAAGCCTTAACAGCGGAGTTGTCAATTCAGCTGCACCTGGAAACAGACTTGCTCGCAAGAGTTTATCAGTAGTAACAGTTTTATAGCAGTAGGAATAGTGAAATAACAGCAGCGGTGAAATAAAGACAGCAGTAGTGATTATAGTAAACAGCAGGATTAAAATACTGTAGGCACAGGGACGGATTAACGGGCGTTGCATGGATGAGAGAAACTCATATAACAATCAAAGCAGGGGCATTTGCATATAATAATAAAACGGTATCCAAGTACTAATCAATCAATAGGCATGTGTTCCATATTTAGTCGTACGTGCTCGCAATGAGAAACTTGCACAACATCTTTTGTCCTACCAGCCGGTGGCAGCCTCTAGGGAAACTACTGGAAATTAAGGTACTCCTTTTAATAGAGTACCGGAGCAAAGCATTAACACTCCGTGAACACATGTGATCCTCACATCACTACCATTCCCTCCGGTTGTCCCGATTTCTGTCACTTCGGGGCCATTGGTTCCGGACAACGACATGTGTATACAACTTGCAGGTAAGATCATAAACAACGAATATCTTCATGAATCAATAACATGTTCAGATCTGAGATCATGGCACTCGGGCCCTAGTGACAAGCATTAAGCATAACAAGTTGCAACAATATCATAAAAGTGACATCTACGGATACTAGGCACTATGCCCTAACAATCTTATGACTATTACATGACCAATCTCATCCAATCCCTACCATCCCCTTCAGCCTACAGCGGGGGAATTACTCACACATGGATGGGGGAAACATGGCTGGTCGATGGAGAGGCGTTGGCGGTGATGGCGGTGAAGATCTCCTCCAATTCCCCGTCCGGCGGAGTGCCCGAACGGAGACTTCTGGCTCCCGAGACGGAGTTTCGCGATGTGGCGTCTCTGGAGGGTTTCTGGCGACTTCGACTTCTCTCCGTGCGTTTTTAGGTCGAGGGCGATAAGTAGTCCGAAGGAGGGCGTCGGGGGCCAGCCGAGGGCACACTAGGGCCGCGCGGGCCCCTCTGGGCCGCGCCGGCCTAGTGTGTGGGCCCCCACCTGGCTTGCCCTTCTGGCTCCGCCAATATTCTGGGAAAATAGGGCCTTCTGTATAAATTCCGAGGTTTTTCCTGAAAGTTGGATTTCTGCACAAAAACGAGACACCAGAGCAATTCTGCTGAAAACAACGTTAGTCCGTGTTAGTTGTATCCAAAATACACAAATTAGAGGCAAAACAATAGCAAAAGTGTTCGGGAAAGTAGATACGTTTTGGATGTATCAATATTCTGCTTGCATCCCGAAAGTTTCTGACAGTCGATGAAAATCTTTGTCGCACTTATCAGACAGCGCGAAACTTCCCTTAATTGTGATAGGTCCCTTGGGTCCAGGCAACCTCCACAATAGGTATGTATAATGAGGTACCGCCATAAACCTGGCATATGCTGGTCGTCCCAACAAAGCGTGATATTGCGACGGGAAATCCACCACTTCAAACTCCAAGTTCTCTATCCTGTAGTTTTCTCGGGTCCCAAACTGAACGTCGAGATTGATCTTGCCCAACGGATAACTTGGCTTCTCTGGTGTGATCCCATGGAAACGTGTATCAGTTGGTTTTAGGTTTGCCAGGGATATGTTCATCTTCCTCAATGTATCTGCATACATAAGGTTTAAGCTGCTGCCACCATCTATAAAAACTCTCGACACATCAAAACCAGCGATTACTGCGGGTAAGATAAGTGCGATTGTCCTGGTCGAGGAACTTGCTGTGGATGATCCGCAATTGTGAAGCCAATGTCTTGCCCGACCAATTTAGGTACTCAACTGTTGGTGGAGGCATCTTCTCTGCCATGAACACTTGCCGCGAGATTACCTTCTGCGCCCTGTTAGATGGCCTAGCTTTCTGAATCATCGAGACCGCATCGTTGGAGTTGGGATCAACATATGGAGGTGGATGTGGTGTGATGACCCACAAGTATAGGGGATCGCAACAGTCTTCGAGGGAAGTATTACCCAATTTATTGATTCGACACAAGGGGAGGTAAAGAATACTTATAAGCCTTAACAACTGAGTTGTCAATTCAGCTGCACCTGGAAAAGCACTAGTAACAGGGGTGATGTGAAAGTAGCAGTAATATGAGAGCAATGGCACCAGAAAATAGTTGATACTACTTCCAATGTCATATAGAACGAGTATATGATGATGAGAGATGGACCGGGGTTCCCAGCTATCTACACTAGTGGTAACTCTCCAATAACAAGTGTTGGGTGAACAAATTACAGTTGGGCAATTGATAGGATTGAAATAGCATTAAGACAGAACATCAAGATTATTAATCATGTAGGCATGTTTTCCATATATAGTCATACGTGCTCGCAATGAGAAACTTGTACAACATCTTTTGTCCTACCAGCCGGTGGCAGCCGGGCCTCAAGGGAAACTACTGGCAATTAAGGTACTCCTTTTAATAGAGCACCGGAGCAAAGCATTAACACTCCGTGAAAACATGTGATCCTCATACCTACGCCTTCCCCTCCGGTTGTCCCAATTTCTGTCACTTTGGGGCCTCGGGTTCCGGACATAGACATGTGCAAACAACTTGTAGATACAATCTAAGCAATAAGTATAGAGCTTAAATCTAAGATCATGCCACTCGGGCCCTAGTGACAAGTGATGACCCACAAGTATAGGGGATCGCAACAGTCTTCGAGGGAAGTATTACCCAATTTATTGATTCGACACAAGGGGAGACAAAGAATACTTGTAAGCCTTAACAGCGGAGTTTTCAATTCAGCTGCACCTGGAAACAGACTTGCTCGCAAGAGTTTATCGTAGTAACAGTTTTATAGCAGTAGGAATAGTAAAATAGCGGTGAAATAAAGACAGCAGTAGTGATTATGGTAAACAGCAGGATTAAAATACTGTAGGCACAGGGACGGATTAACGGGCGTTGCATGGATGAGAGAAACTCATATAACAATCAAAGCAGGGGCATTTGCAGATAATAATAAAACGGTATCCAAGTACTAATCAATCAATAGGCATGTGTTCCATATTTAGTCGTACGTGCTCGCAATGAGAAACTTGCACAACATCTTTTGTCCTACCAGCCGGTGGCAGCCGGGCCTCTAGGGAAACTACTGGATATTAAGGTACTCCTTTTAATAGAGTACCGGAGCAAAGCATTAACACTCCGTGAACACATGTGATCCTCACATCACTACCATCCCCTCCGGTTGTCCCGATTTCTGTCACTTCGGGGCCATTGGTTCCGGACAGCGACATGTGTATACAACTTGCAGGTAAGATCATAAACAACGAATATCTTCATGAATCAATAACATGTTCAGATCTGAGATCATGGCACTCGGGCCCTAGTGACAAGCATTAAGCATAACAAGTTGCAACAATATCATAAAAGTGACATCTACGGATACTAGGCACTATGCCCTAACAATCTTATGACTATTACATGACCAATCTCATCCAATCCCTACCATCCCCTTCAGCCTACAGCGGGGGAATTACTCACACATGGATGGGGGAAACATGGCTGGTCGATGGAGAGGCGTTGGCGGTGATGGCGGTGAAGATCTCCTCCAATTCCCCGTCCCGGCGGAGTGCCAGAACGGAGACTTCTGGCTCCCGAGACGGAGTTTCGCGATGTGGCGGCTCTCTGGAGGGTTTCTGGCGACTTCGACTTCTCCCCGTGCGTTTTTAGGTCGAGGCCAATAAGTAGTCCGAAGGAGAGCGTCGGAGGCCGGCCGGGGGCCACACCATAGGGCCGCGCGGGCCCCCTAGGCGCCGCCTTATGGTGTGGGGCCCTCGGGCCTCCACCTTACTTGTCCTTCTGGCTCCGTCGATTTGGGAAAATAGGGCCTTCTGCATAAATTCCGAGGATTTTCCCGAAAGTTGGATTTCTGCACAAAAACGAGACACTGAACAGTTCTGCTGAGCGTTAGTCCGTGTTAGTTGCATCCAAAATACACAATTTAGAGGCAAAACAATAGCAAAAGTGTTCGGGAAAGTAGATACGTTTTGGACGTATCAACTCCCCCAAGCTTAGCTTATTGCTTGTCCTCAAGCAATTCAGTTAACAACTGAGCGATAAAAGAACTTTCACGAACATATTTGCTCATATGATGTATATATTCTCATGCTATGGCTAATACTTAAGCAGTTCATAATGAGATACATGCAAATAAGATCATCCAACAGCTATGTCAATCATGGAGAGGTACCAACAATTAATAATAAGCACCATGAATCATGTATATAAGCAGGATTGCAATGTTCATAAGAGAATATGATAAAGTGGTATCTCGCTTGCCCGTATTTGATCGGCAAAACATAAATGCCCAGGCACCTCTGGAGTTCATAGAAAGACTAGAAGTAGTGATTGTCAAAGATAAAAGCATCAAAGTTATACTACAATCAATCATATTTTGAGACAAGCATATTATACTAAGAATGACAGTTGTGCTCTCAAGATAGTGCTCAAAGAAAGAATGGAGACACAACATAAAAGTAAAAGATTGACCCTTCAGAGGGAAGCAGGGATTAACATGCGCTAGAGCTTTTCATTTTTAAGACAGGAGTAAAATTATTTTGAGAAGTGTTTGTTGTTGTCAACGAATGGTAATGGGTACACTAACTACCTCATCAACCGGACTCACAAGAGCGGCTCCCATTTTATTTATTTTTGGGTGGCACTCCTTCCAACCTTTCTTTCACAAACCATGGCTAACCGAATCCTCGGGTGCCTGCCAACAATCACATACCATGAAGGAGTGCCTTTTTATTTAAGTTTTATTATGATGATGACACTCCCCCAACCTTTGCTTACACAAGCCATGGCTAACCGAATCCTTCGGGTGCCGTCCAACAATCACAAACCATGGAGGAGTGTCTATTTAAGTTAATTAATTTGGGACTGGGAATCCCATTGCCAGCTCTTTTTGCAAAATTATTGGATAAGCGGATGTGCCACTAGTCCATATGAGAGTCCGTCAAAAGTAAATGACAAGGTTGAAAGCTAAACACCACATACTTCCTCATGAGCTATGAAACATTAACACAAATTGAGAAGCATTTTGAAGGTTTTAAAGGTAGCGCATGAGAATTTACTTGGAATGGTTTGAAATGCCATGCATAGGTATTTATGGTGGACACTTTGGAACAACTTGGTTTTCAGGTGTTTGGAAGCACGAGCGGCGTTCCCGCTCAGTACAAGTGAAGGCTAGCAAAAGACTAGGGAGCGACAAATCAAGAGAGCAATAACTGTCATAATCATGCTTGCGGCAAAATAAATTAACGGAGGCATAAAAGTGATACAAGAACTCTGAAGCAATATAAATCATCGAGGCTTAATTGACTTTTTGTTCAGTCATATGCATGCGTGAGCATGTGCCAAGTCGATATAAATGAATTATTCAGAGGAGGATACCACAATGCCATACTTACTTATGAATAAAACAATGCAAGCAAACATCCATGACATGCTACTCATATTAATAAATTGGAGCTAAACATGAGAGATCATGAACTACTAGACTTTCTCACATAACATATACCTCACATGAACCAAATAAGCATGCTCACATGGATGAGTATATGTACAAAAATGAAAACAAATAGAGTTCATACCAGCCTCTCACCACAATCCAATTGTTGTAGATCGTCATTATTGCTTTTCACTTGTGTAGCTTGGATAATATGAAATGAAAACCACGCTCCAGCCACCGAAGACCATTGAACTCATGATGAACTTTACAAACCAAAGAAGAACAGCAAATATTTTTGGTGTTTTCGAATTAGAAACAAGAACAAAAGGAAACAAGCAAACAAAGCAAAATCTTTTTGGGTTTTCTTATGGCAAACTACCGATAGCAAACGAAGTAAAATAAGAGCAAGGAACCAAATAAACAAATGGTGAAGAGAAACAACAGAAATATTTTTGGTCTTTTTGTGTTTTAGGAAAGAAACAAAGCGAAAACAAAAGAATGCAAACTAAAAGAAACACAGAAAAGCAGGATGACAGAAATCTGCCAAATCCTGACAGCAGTACAGAAATCGAAATTAACAAAAATCTTCCATTGCTCAGACCAAAAAGTGTTCAACTAATGAAAGTTAGATAACAACCTGGGGAACATGCTCAAAAATTGGCAACTCAAAATAACGTTCTGGCTGTGCGTACGAATTTTTTTGGTAACAGCCCAGAATCTGTTTTTGGACAGCACTTCCCCAAATATCATCTCCTTCTCATTAGAAAACCACTCTAAGAAACTAAACAAGTATGTACAAGTATCCAACAACCATAATATGCAAAGAATGAGTGATGCCGGTATACCTCCCCCCAAGCTTAGGCTTTTGGCCTAAGTGGAGTTCATTCCCATCGAGGGTCGGAGTTCCACGCCGGTGGATCATACATGGAGTGGTAATAGGGCCCCTGCGCAGAAGAATGTCGTGGAGGTTCCACATGACCATAATGTTGATATGAGGAGCTCGCTGCATCGGATGAAGAGTCGGGGTGCTCCTCGGCCTCCTCCACACCTTCCCTTGCACGATGGCTTTCCCTTTCTATGTATGCGTTTAGCTCATTTTCTGTGATCGACCACCCTTTCCTGGCATCAAGGTTAAACAGAGCAGGTGCAGGCAATCGTACTAGTTTTTCAATTTTCTTAGTTATGCTCCAATTTTTCTTATACAAAGTTATCCTATAATACAGGTTGTTCAAATTAGATGCATCTGAAATAAACTCATGTTTAATCATGGAAACAACATCAAGCTTCTCTATAGAAAGCGGAATATCTAAATGGTGAGGTCCCACACCATGCATAGCTAATAAGCGAGAGGCGATAAGACCTCCACAAATTCCTCCTTTCTCACGGTTAGTAGCAAGTCTACAAGCTATTAAAGCACCCAAATTATAAGTCCTATCCTGTTGCAAAGCGGCAGCTAAGAAAGCCAAATCTTGGACAGATAATTTACCTCCATTCTTTCTAGCAAGAACGCACTTTGTAACGAAATAAGCAAAGTAGCGGATAGCTGGTTGTTGAATGCTACTAATCTTACCACCATCATTGGAGAAGCTCCTCCCATTACAAATCATTGTATAAAGATTTGAGAGCTCCCGCGGCGTTCCCCTGACCTTCTCGCAGGATCCCCACCGCGGCACTCTAATTGCTGCACAAAAATCACTAAAAGGCAAGTTGATAGTTTTGTTATAAATCTTGTACCGGACCATGGGGTTAGTTTGAGACCGATGAAATTCGAAATCCTGCACAACCGACACCGTTAGTTTAGCATATTGGTGAGGTTCACCAACAGTAAAACCTTCCAACCCTGCATTGGAAATCAGTGTTTGAACATCTTGCAGGATTCCTGCATTCCGCATAAAATCCGTGCATGGGTAATAAGAGGGGTATACTCCCTCTTCACGATGAACTCTCATGACTTGCTGTACCTCCAACTCTTGTTGGTTAAGTTGGTGCATACTCCCCTCCATTTTCTGAAATTTTCAACAACCATTATAAAATTTGATTTCAAGGTATATAATTGAAGGGAACTACTATAGGAACTTGCTAGAGTACTAAACATGCATCAAAACTAGTTTCTTCCACTTAGAACAAGCATGCAAGCTCACTAAACATGTTATCTACAACAGCAAAATATTCAAGATATACTCAACCAAACAAAATTCTAATTGGACAATCAAAGGAGTCACATACCAAGGAGCAAATGTGCCAAATTTCAGACAGAAATCTGGGCTGAGCAAGGAGATCGAGAAATCGCGAGTTCTTGAGCAGAAACGCGAGTGAGAGGAACTTGGTGCGAGTTTTTTCGGGAGAGAGAAGATGCTGGGAGGAAGAGATGAAGTAGTGGGGCAAGGAGGGGCCCACACCACAGGGTGGCGCGCCCACCTCCTTGGCCGCGCCGGCCTGTGGTGTGGCACCCTGTGGTGCCCCACAGGTCATCCTCTGGTACTCCCAGGTGCCTCGTCGAAAAATAGGACCAACGGTGTAATTTTCGCGAATTTTTGAAAACTTTGAAAAATGCACATTTCTGGGTATTAAATTAATTATTACTGCACAAGAAAATGATTTCCAAAATATTAACAACTAAGGCATATTGCAAAACAAAAAGGTGCTACAGCAAGTAAAACAAATGGAGGGAGAAAGAAAGAAAGAAATGTTGTTTAGCTCTCTTATGCATTAAAATATACTTGTTAACAAGGTTGATCAAGTCTTGCTACCAAATAAATTTTATATGACATAAGAAGAAATAAACCTCAAATCAATCATGTTACCTTATATTGAATTGATATGGATCCAATCACAAGAGTTTGATATTCTTCTTTAGGCTCATATATAGGACAATCAATGGATCCCACTTTGATAGTTTTCACATTAAAAATTGTATTAACTCCACATACTTTATCAATCCTCTTGGGAAAATAGACAGTATGTTCCTTATCATCAACATTGAAAGTAACCATGCCTTTATTGCAATCAATAACAGCCCCTGCAGTATTAAGAAAGGGTCTTCCAAGAATAATGGACATATTATCATCTTCAGGCATTTCCAACACAACAAAATCAGTTAATATCAAGCAATGTTGAGTAACTTGAACAGGAACATTTTCACATACACCAACAGGAATAGCAGTAGATTTATCAGCCATTTGCAAAGATATATCAGTTGGTATCAACTTATCTAAATCAAGTCTCTTATAAAGAGAAAAAGGCATTACACTAACTCCCGCTCCCAAATCACATAGAGCAGTTCTAACATAATTATTCTTAATAGAACAAGGAATAGTAGGTATACCTGGGTCGCCCAACTTCTTTGGAACTTTGCCATTGAAAGAGTAATTAGCAAGCATAGTGGAAATTTCCTCATTGGGAATTTTCCTTTTGTTAGTAACAATATCTTTCATATACTTTGAATAAGGAGGCAATTTAATAGCATCAGTCAAAGGGATTTGCAAAAATAAAGGTTTCATCCAATCACAAAATTTATTATAATGTTCCTCCTCCTTTGATTTTAGTTTCTTAGCAGGAAAAGGCATTTTCTTTTGAACCCAAGGTTCTCTTTCATTACCATGTTTCTCAGCAATAAAATCTTCTTTAGTGTACTTTTTATTTTTAGCAGGCTTTTCAGGTTCTTTTTCAATTTCTTCTTTATCAGGAGTATCATCCTTATCATTATCTTTATCATGTTCATTACCACTTTCAGTTTCAGCATCAGAAATAGAAATACTATTAGGATCATTAACAGGTTCAGAGGATTCTACAACATTCTTATGTTTCTTTTTCTTTTTCTTAGATGGAGCACTAGTTTTAGTTAGTTGAGAATCTTGTTCAACTCTTTTGGGATGCCCTTCAGGATATAGAGGATCCTGGGTAGAAACACCACCTCTAGTTGTTACTTCATAAGCATGTTTTTCTTTAGAATTATTTCCCAACAAGTCATTTTGCACTTTAGTAAGTTGATCAATTTGAGTTTGAACCATTTGAAAATGTTTAACAAGTATCTTAACATCATTGGAGGTTCTCTCCACAATACCATGCAATTCACTAATAGCTCGAGAATTTTCCATTAAATGATTCTCTACTCTCATATTAAAGTTTTCTTGCTTAACAATATAATTATCAAACTCATCTAAGCATTGAGCAGGAGGTTTTGAATACGGAATATCTTCCCTAGTAAAGCGTTGAAGAGAGTGTACCTCAATCATGGATGAAGGGGGAGTTATCTCACATAAATCTTCTATAGGAGGTAAATTCTTCACATCTTCAGGTTTAATACCCTTCTCTTTAAGAGACTTCTTGGCTTCCCTCATATCTTCATCATTTAATTTAATCATACCCCTCTTCTTCAATATCGGTGTCGGGGTTGGTTCAGGTGTAGACCAATCATCATGATTCCGGCCTATTTTAGCCAATAATTCTTCAGCGTCGTCTGGAGTTCTTTTCCTGAAAACACAACCAGCACAACTATCCAGGTATGCCCTAGACTCAATGGTTAGTCCACTATAAAATATATCAAGTAAATCATGCTTTTCCAAATCATGGTCAGGCTGAGCTCTAATAAGAGAGCAAAATCTTGCCCAAGCCTCAGGCAATTTCTCTCCATCTTCTGGTCAAAATTATAAATTCTCTGCAAAGCAGCATGTTGAGCACTAGCAGGAAAGTATTTCCGGAAGAAAACATCAAGCAATTCTTTTGGACTTTTAATAGAACCAGGAGGCAAATTATTATACCAAGTTTTAGCATCATCCTTTAATGAGAAAGGAAAAAATTTAGCGACAAAATAAGTACGCATCTTAATATCATCGGAAAACAAACCACTAAGAGTAGATAACTCAGTCATGTGTTCAACAACACTTTCTTTTTCAGTACCACAAAAGGGCGTTTTCTCAACAATAGCTATATGAGATAGATCAAGAGAAAAATCATAATCTTTATCCCTAATGTTTATAGGAGATGTGGCAAATTTAGGATCAGGAGATAGTTTATATCTAACAGCATGTTCCGCAAGCAACTTTTTAATTTTTCTTGCATCAGTAGTAGCATTGCATTTTTCAATAAAATCATCATCAAGCTCTACATAATCTTCATCAAGATCATCACTAGAATATTCAACAGACTCAGGTGAATTAACAGGTGTAGCAGCATTTTCATTAGGAGTTTCAGTATTTTCAATTTGTCTAGACTTAGCAATTGTAGCATCTAGAAAAGATCCTAACGAACCATCATTATCAAGCACAGCAGAAGCATCATCACAATTATGAGAGGAATTTTCAGATTCAGCAGAAGTACCAACATTTGAAGCTTGTGGTGGTGAAACAAGTTTACTTATCACAGATGGTGAATCAAGAGCAGCAGAGGTACTAAGAGTTGTACCTTTTCTTGTAGTGGATGGTAATATGGCGATCTTAGTATCGCGAGGTTTACCCATGATGGAGAATTGCAGCGAACAATATCAATCCAAGTGAACTTCCAAATAAAGCTATGCTCCCCGGCAACGGCGCCAGAAAATAGTCTTGATGACCCACAAGTATAGGGGATCGCAACAGTCTTCGAGGGAAGTATTACCCAATTTATTGATTCGACACAAGGGGAGACAAAGAATACTTGTAAGCCTTAACAGCGGAGTTGTCAATTCAGCTGCACACTGGAAACAGACTTGCTCGCAAGAGTTTATCAGTAACAGTTTATAGCGTAGGAATAGTAAAATAACAAGAGCGGTGAAATAAAGACAGATAGTGATTATGGTAAACAGCAGGATTAAAATACTGTAGGCACAGGGACGGATTAACGGGCGTTGCATGGATGAGAGAAACTCATATAACAATCAAAGCAGGGCATTTGCAGATAATAATAAAACGGTATCCAAGTACTAATCAATCAATAGGCATGTGTTCCATATTTAGTCGTACGTGCTCGCAATGAGAAACTTGCACAACATCTTTTGTCCTACCAGCCGGTGGCCGGGCCTCTAGGGAAACTACTGGATATTAAGGTACTCCTTTTAATAGAGTACCGGAGCAAAGCATTAACACTCCGTGAACACATGTGATCCTCACATCACTACCATCCCCTCCGGTTGTCCCGATTTCTGTCACTTCGGGGCCATTGGTTCCGGACAGCGACATGTGTATACAACTTGCAGGTAAGATCATAAACAACGAATATCTTCATGAATCAATAACATGTTCAGATCTGAGATCATGGCACTCGGGCCCTAGTGACAAGCATTAAGCATAACAAGTTGCAACAATATCATAAAAGTGACATCTACGGATACTAGGCACTATGCCCTAACAATCTTATGACTATTACATGACCAATCTCATCCAATCCCTACCATCCCCTTCATCCTACAGCGGGGGAATTACTCACACATGGATGGGGGAAACATGGCTGGTCGATGGAGAGGCGTTGGCGGTGATGGCGGTGAAGATCTCCTCCAATTCCCGTCCCGGCGGAGTGCCAGAACGGAGACTTCTGGCTCCCGAGACGGAGTTTCGCGATGTGGCGGCTCTCTGGAGGGTTTTGGCGACTTCGACTTCTCCCCGTGCGTTTTTAGGTCGAGGCCGATAAGTAGTCCGAAGGAGGCGTCGGAGGCCGGCCGAGGGGGCCACACCATAGGGCCGCGCGGGCCCCCCTAGGCCGCGCCGCCTTATGGTGTGGGGCCCTCGGGCCTCCACCTTACTTGTCCTTCTGGCTCCGTCAGTATTCTGGGAAAATAGGGCCTTCTGCATAAATTCCGAGGATTTTCCCGAAAGTTGGATTTCTGCACAAAAACGAGACACCAGAACAATTCTGCTGAAAACAGCGTTAGTCCGTGTTAGTTGCATCCAAAATACACAATTTAGAGGCAAAACAATAGCAAAAGTGTTCGGGAAAGTAGATACGTTTTGGACGTATCAACAAGCATTAAGCATAACAAGATTGCAGCAACAATAACTTCACAAACTTTATAGATAGACTAATCATAATGTAACAATCCATCGGATCCCAACAAACACAACACCGATTACATCAGATGAATCTCAATCATGTAAGGCAGCTCATGAGATCATTGTATTGAAGTACATGGGGAGAGAATACCAACTAGCTACAGCTAGAACCCGTAGTCCATGGGGGAACTACTCACGGAGCATGATGGAGGCGGTGGCGTTGATGGAGATGGCTTCCGGGGCACTTCCCCGTCCGGCAGGGTGAAGAGACTTTGTCCCCGAATGGAGTTTCGCGATGGCGCAGCGCCCGGAGTCTTTCCGGAGTTTCGTCAATTGGTATCGCGTTTTTAGGTCGAAAGGGCTTATATAGGCGAAGAGACGAGTCGGAGGGTTACGGAGCCGCCGGACAACGGGCGGCGCCCCCCGGCCGCGCCGCCACATGTGTGGGCCCTGTGGCCCTCCTCCCCCTTTGACTTTCGGAAGGTTCCGGAAAAATAGGATCTGGGTCTTCATTTCGTCGAATTCCGAGAATATTGAACAGCCTTTCTGGAACCAAAAAGCAGAAAACAGGAACTGGCTTGTGGCATCTTGTTAATAGGTTAGTTCCGGAAAACGCATAAAAACATTATAAAGTGTGAGCAAAACATGTAGGTATTGTCATAAAACAAGCATGGAACATCAGAAATTATGGATACGTTGGAGACGTATCAGCATCCCCAAGCTTAGTTCTACTCGTCCTCGAGTAGGTAAACGATAAAAAATAATAATTTCTGAAGTGACATGCTACCAACATAATCTTAATCATACTATTGCAAATCATATGAGATGAACGAAGTGACTCAAGGCAATGATCTATAGTTGCTAACAAATAGATAACATATAGCAAAACTTTTCATGAATAGTACTTTCAAGACAAGCATCAAAAGTCTTGCATAAGAGTTAACTCATAAAGCAATAAATTCAAAGTAAAGGCATCGAAGCAACACAAAGGAAGATATAAGTTTCAGCAGTTGCTTTCAACTTTCAACATGCATATCTCATGGATAATTGTCAACACAAAGTAATATGATGAATGCAAATAAGCAAGTATGTAAGAATCAATGCACAGTTGACACAAGTGTTTTTCTGGATTTCTATTTTCGTGCCCCTGGTTCGTTAGTTGTACTCAGTTTTCCCCAGCCCCTTAGTTTTTCCTCAGTTTTCCCCTCCCTCTAGTTTGAAACCCGTCGCAGACGCTCGGACGGGAGGGTTGCCGTCTGGTCAGAGGCCTTCACCGTTACCGGTGACGGCTAGGGAGCCGCGTTGGTGTTGAATTGACCGTTTCTTTCGAACTATGTTGACTGTTGACTCGAGGAGCTCACCCAAAGCTTTCCACTTCCCCCGATACTGGAGGAGCTCACACACCGCCCCTCCGCCGCCACGCCGTCCTGCCCTCCTACCTTATGGCGTCGTCCGCCGCCGAGCCGCCCCCGCCCCCACCACCACCCCCGGGAGGCGGAGAGGGATCCGCCTCCACCAGATCTAGATCTACCCCTGTCGCGGTAGAGTTTGTATATCCGTCTGGTGTACCGCCTCTTCCCGTCAGCCGCGGAGAAGATTGGGAATCGGAGGGATCTAACGCATGGATTCCATCTGGGTAAGCATCGTCTGCCTATGTGAATTAACAGTAGGCAGTTTTTGAGCGCCAATCGTTGTTGCTCAACTAACTGCGTTGCTTTTCGAATAGGATTGATCCAGCGCTGGCTTTTCGGCTGGTGGTTAGGCTGGATTCTAGCTTTACGCGTGATTCTAAACGCGAAATGAATGGGTTTTACTTCCCTGCGGTGGTTGCAACCACCATCTCGTTGAGGGATTTGAAAGCTAACATCTTCGATAAGTACCCCTGGAGCCCTCGCGATGCAGTTCATTTCGAATATTTCAACAGCACGGAGCAAAGATTGGTTCCACTATTTTCCGACGATGATCTGGGAATTCTTTTTGCTTTGAATGCTTCTTGCCATTTCGGTAAAATTCGTGTCCATGTGGACAGGGGCCAGGCATCATCTGGTGTTCGGGCATCATCAGGTGGTCGGGCATCATCAGGTGGTCGGGCATCATGTCTCTCTACTGCTGCTGCCTCTGCTAATAGTGTGCGCCGCGGCGATCCTTGTAGGTCCACAGCAGCACCATCTGTCCCCAGTGCGAGTGGTAGCCAGATCGTTCCTGTGGTCAATGTGGAGGACGATGCAGAGATTGGGGATCAGTCTCCTGAAGATGATGAGGATGAGTTAATGTTTCCTGAATTGGTAGATCGATGCAGTAAGCAGGCAATGGAGGATCAATACATGGAAGATATTGCTTTTGGTGCCAGATTTGATGAGACTGATGATGAAGAGAAGAATGAGAACGATGACAGCCTCGTTTTAGCCGATTACGAAGGTGAAGACTTGCCAACAATTGAGTGGAACAGGGAGGATCCTCAGCTTGCAAAAGGCACCGTGTTTCAAACGATGATGGACTGCCGTAATGCAATTACTACATATCACATTCTCACTAAGAATAATTTTGATGTTATTAAAAGTGAGCCAGGTAGGTTCACAATTAAATGCCCATACCCAAGGTGTAGGTTTAGGCTGCATGCATCCACAATGCGCAGAAGCAGCTTGGTTCAGGTACTACGCCAACCAGTTGTGTATTTAGATCACGGTGTAAAATTTGTTATCTATTACTGACATCCCTTATCATTATGTTTCAGATAAAGGTTAATAAGGAGATCCATAGGTGTCCACCTCTAGGGGGAGAGCCAGACCTGAAAACAAAGCTAGCGAAGACTAGGTGGTTGGCAGATATAATCCTAGATTGGCTGAGAGAAACTCCTTCACTTGGTCCAACGGCACTCATGAAAAAGGTGGCTGAGAAGTATAAAGGGATGAAAGTACCTTACATGAGGATGTTCTATGCAAAGGAAATGGCTCTTGACAAGATCAATGGTCCATGGAATGAAAGCTTTCAGTTGCTTTACACTTTCAAAGCTGAAGTGGAGATGGCTAGTCCAGGCAGTGTTGTAGCAATAGACAAGCATACAGTTCCCTACAAATTGAAAAGCGGGAAGGTAATGCACAAGGAATGTTTTAGAAGGGCTTTTGTTTGTTTCAAAGCTTGCTGGAAAGGCTTTTTGGACGGTTGCAGGCCTTATTTGGCCGTGGATGCATCAGCTCTTCATGGTAGGTTTAAAGGACAGCTAGTTGCTGCTACTGCAGTTGATGGACATAATTGGATGTTCCCTGTTGCTTATGGAGTTTTGGAGGTTGAGTCAGAGGAAAGTTGGACTTGGTTTCTGCAGAACTTGCGCGACCTTATAGGTCATCCACCAGGACTTGTTATCCACACAGACGCTTGCAAAGGTTTGGAGAGTGCGGTAGAAGCAGTATTCCCTGGAGTGGAGCATAGGGAATGTATGCGACACTTGGTACAGAATTTTACAAAGAAATTCAAGGGTAAAGTTTTTACTGACAACCTATGGCCAGCTTCATACACATGCAGCTCTAGGAAGCATAAGTTTCATTTGGATGTGTTGTATAAACAAAAACCTGGGGTGAAGGAGTACTTGGATGAACATCATGGTAGGGTGTGGTCAAGAAGCCAATTCAATGAAATTTGCAAGGTAGACTATGTAACAAGTAACCTTGCGGAGAGTTTCAACTCAAAGGTCAAGTCATTGAAAGGGCTTATGCTGTGGCAAATATTTGATAAGATTAGGCAGATGATCATGATAAAGATCGATCTGCGTCAAAGAATTGCATCCACAAATTATGTTGGCCATCTCATGCTCCCATCTTTGATTAAGTCTTTGCATGAGAGGGCAAAACAATTGAGGATGCAATGCGTCAGAAAAGGAATGGAGGCTGAGGTAACCTACACTGACAGTAAAAACATGCAGTGGAGGTATCCAGTGAGTTTGGTTGATAGGACATGCCATTGTAGGGGATGGCAGATCCGTGGGATACCCTGCATACACGCATTGTTTTTCATGAGTGTTATAGGGGGTGAAGATGGTGAAGTTGATCAGTATGTGTCAGAGTATTTCTCTGTTGCAAAATTTAGGGCTGCATATGCTATGAATGTTCCTACCTTGTTGGGAAAAGACCAATGGATGAAAGTCGATCCAGGCTTCAAACTGTACTCTCCAGTATTGACTAGACCGGCAGGTAGGCCGAGGAAGAATAGGATCAGAGCTAGTGCAGAGGGTGGTGCACCGATTCGAAAACGTAAGTGCAAACGTTGTGGAATCCCTGGACACATTGCTAGGCTTTGTAAAAATGGAGTTGATCCGGCTTTTGGAATGGAAGATCAGGCGGGAGCAGAAAATGCAGAGGAGAATGAAGCAGCAATTCAACTTGAGATTGAAGCAGCAGTTCAACATGAGGAGATTGAAGCAGCAAATGCAGAGGAGATTGAAGCAGCAGTTCAACATGAGGAGATTGAAGCAGCAAATGCAGAGGAGATTGAAGCAGCAGTTCAACATGAGGAGATTGAACCGATGGATCGAGAGCAGAGGGAACAGATGGATGTAGAAAGGCTTCAACCGATGAGTCCAGAGGAGAGTGAACAGTATTATCGACATTGCCTCGATAGTTGTAAGGCCATGTGTGATGCACACTTCGAAGAGCTCATGGCAGAAGAAAAAGCAGAAGCTTCGCAGAAGAAGAAGAACAAGAAAGAGGGCAAAAGGAAGGTAGACACCGGTAATATCCCTGGTAGGGTTACCCGGAGTAAGGTGGTGGCCCCGGCGAGTCACACCAGGAGCAAGAAAAAGATTTTATTCTGAACAACTAATTTGAATTTGTATGAACAATTTGTATTGGGGTTCCCTTTGTATTGGGGATCCCTTTGTGTTGAACAATTTGTATTGGGGTTCCCTTTGTATTGGGGTTCCCTTTGTATTGGGGATCCCTTTGTGTTGAACAATTTGTATTGGGGATGCCTTTGTGTTGAACAATTTGAATTTGTATGAACAATTTGTATTGTGGTTCCCTTTGTATTGGGGATCCCTTTGTGTTGAACAATTTGTATTGGGGATCCCTTTGTGTTGAACAATTTGTATTGTGGTTCCCTTTGTATTGGGGATCCCTTTGTGTTGAACAATTTGTATTGGGGATGCCTTTGTGTTGAACAATTTGAATTTGTATGAACAATTTGTATGCCACATTTAAGCCACATTTATCATTTTAGGGTTTTAGGGTTTTAGGGTTTTAGGGTTTTAACATTTTAGGGTTCAATTCAAAATAATTCAAAACATGGTGGAACCTTCCCATGGAGCCTTGTTATGTTACCTACAACCTAGAGAAATAATAATGGAAAAGGAAATATAGAGATATGAAGTTTTTATGCCAAAAGCTTCAAAACCACTTCCTAGTCCATGAGCTACTAGATATGAAGATGCAGGGCTTTCTGCTCAATACACCTCCCAAATACCCACTATGCTTACAAACTTTGTCCAAATGAGTCCAAATTCGTCACACTTGTGTATCTTTGAGTTGCAAACAATATCTAGTCGGCCAAAATGTAATATATTGTTCAAATAACACAATTTTACAATTTTTATGCCAAAAGCTTCAATTTCCCTTAGTCCGTTTATTATTTGGGTGCCCCTGTTTTACTTAGTGTTACTCAGTTTTCCCCTCCGGGCCCACTTGTCTTACTCAGTCATACTCAGTTTTGCCCTTCCGATAAACATTTCCTCACTTTTCCCCCTCTCAGTTCTACTCAGTTTTCCTAACTTGTACTCACTGGCTGATCTCTGATTGGTCGAGATGTATGTCACACGGATCTTGGTTGGATGAAAGCTCAACGAACGCTTGCACCGTTCGATCATTGGTTGTACTCACGGCCTGTATCTATGGACCACGATGGACGCATACGGAGACAAGAGCAGAGCACATACCTACCAACCCTGGCAGTCGCATATTCCAGTCGCATCCTCCTCTCTCTAACCGTGCGTGCGGCGGCGCAGATCTAACCGTGCGCGTGCGCGTGCGGCGGCGCGGATCTAACCGTGCTTGCGGTGGCGCGGCGCGGATCTAACGTGCGTGCGGCGGCGCGGATCTAACCGTGCGTGCGGCGGCGCGATCTAACCGTGCGGCGCTGCGCGCGCGCGGATCTAACCGTGCGGCGGCGGCGGATCTAACCGCGTGCGGCGCGCAGATCTAACCGTGCGTGCGGCGGCGTGCATCTAACGCGGATCTAACCGTGCGTGCGGCGGCGTGCATCTAACCGTGCGTGCGCCGTGGATCTAAGAGTGCCGGTGAGGATCTAACCGTCAGAAATAGTTGAAATGTCTCTCTCTGTCTCACTTTCGATTCTATTCTCAGATCTGTTGAATGATGAAGAACACCAAGACGGCGGCCGTGCCGACAGTGGTCATCGATGCCACGAACATTGAAGCCATCGCCTACAACATCGCTTCGACGGCGCAGACCCAGCCTGTTGATGTCTCACTTCCGGTGCCGAGAGTGCGAATCGATGCCAAGACGATTGAAGCCATCGTCTACAACCGCGCTGCAAAGCCGCCGATCCAGCCCTCCGCAGATCCGTCGCTGGTGAAGTACACCAAGACAGCGGCGGTTCCGACACTGGTCATCGATGCCACGAACATTGAAGCCATCGTCTACAACCGCGCTGCAAAGCCGCCGATCCAGCCCTCCGCAGATCCGTCGCTGATGAAGTACACCAAGACAGCGGCGGTTCCGACACTGGTCATCGATGCCACGAACATTGAAGCCATCGCCGATAACATCGCTTCAACGTTTGATGGCGCAAATTGGGATAAATTATTATAAATTTGTATTTTTCAATTTCCAATTGGGATAAAATTGTTTGAACTACTACCTCCGTCTCAAAAAAAGCTTCTTCACGTTCTTGATGTGTCCATGTACATCCGTATGTATGATTTGAATTCTATCCCAACTTGATTGGGAAGATATTGATATGTATTTGATCCGGAGGCTGGTACATGCATTCACTTTTGGGATCCCTTCACTTTTATAAAATGTTCATGCATGCTAAAATTATCGTGCGCATTACTTAGCACAAGTAGGAAATTGTACACCGAAATACAGTGCTTAGAGCCACAACAAAATACAGTGGTTAGAGCCATCTACTGAATAACAATTCTATACTAAATCGTCTACCAGAACCACATAACTGCTAGGACAGGGATGACACCTAATAAAACTGCACAGATGAATCTACTTTTCTCCTCTCCCATCACTTTAAGTTCATGTTCTAGATTTTCTACCACTTGATCAAATACGGCAAGATCTGTCTCAACTCTCAACTTCTCCTTGCGAATAAGCTCTGAATTCTTCTTTTCTTCCTCCACAATACGCTTCAGCTCGAATATCATCAGGTTTTTACGGGCCAATTCATCACCTAAATTGGCCACCTTCTCCTCCAAATCCATCCTCTGGCTACACCACTGGGTTGATTCATCTTGGTATGCAATGTACCATGGATCATCGGCTTGCCTGGCTAACTGTAACAATAATGGAAAAAAGAACAACTGAAATCACCCCAACAAGCCATGGCGGAACTTCAAATTCAACGGTAGTACAGAGAGCTGAAGCTATATACCTGCACTTCCGACGAGGTAGGAGAAGTAGAACGTGGCCACGACATGATCGAATCCCCACCCTCGCCGGTGTACCCGCTACGACGAGACATTGAGGACTATTTCGTACCTGCAAACTCCAATAAATTACGGGAACCGAATCGATTAGGGGGCGGGGGAGGCAGAAGCGGAGGTCTTACCAAGCTATGCCAATTGGTGCGCGGAACAAATCCCGGTCGTCGTGGGCGGCGGATCTGCTTGCGGCGGACTTTCCTGCGGTGGGTACAATGCGTGCGGACGAAACAAGTGCTGGAGCCGTGGTTGACGTGCAGCGCCGCAGTTCGTCCGACGCCGCCGGGGGACAGAGCCGGCGGCGCGACGAGGCGCCGGCGATGGCTGCTCCGTCCGACGGTGGGGAACGAGCTGCCAGCGCTTCTCCGGTCTAGCTTAAGAATAATTAATTAGCGAACTTGTTGCTTCTCTCTATGATATTCTCTAAAGACATATATCAGAGCGGCAATATATGATTTTTTCTCTCTAAATAAATAGACGACCCCACTGGTCATTGGCTGCGGCAGCCCCACAGAGCGGCAATATATGTCTTTTCCTGAAAAATAGACGACCCCACTGGTCATTGGCTGCGGAGGCCCCACAGAGCGGCAATATATGAGTTTCTCTAAATAAATAGACGACCCCACTGGTCATTGGCTGCGGCAGCCCCACAGAGCGGCAATATATGTCTTTTGAAAAATAGACGACCCCACTGGTCATTGGCTGCGGAGGCCCCACAGAGCGGCAATATATGAGTTTCTCTAAATAAATAGACGACCCCACTGGTCAATTGCTGCGGCAGCCCCACAGAGCGGCAATATATGTCTTTTACTGAAAAATATACGACCCCACTGGTCATTGGCTGCGGAGGCCCCACAGAGCGGCAATATATGAGTTTCTAAATAAATAGACGACCCCACTGGTCATTGGCTGCGGCAGCCCCACAGAGCGGCAATATATGTCTTTTCTGAAAAATATACGACCCCACTGGTCATTGGCTGCGGCAGCCCTATAGAGCGGCCCCATTTGTCATTGGCAGCACCGCATATAAAATCATGAAAAATAAAACGGCCCACACGTCAGCGATAAATGGATGGCTGCTCCGACGTGTCTCCTGACCCTACCCGTCAGCACGAGACGGTCAGGGAGGAGCTGCCCCTGTGCGGCCCCACCCGGTCAGACTAACGGTCAAGGCCTCGACCTGACGGCTACCGGCCGTTCCAGCACTTGTGCGTGTTTCAAACTAGAGGAGGGGAAAACTGAGGAAAAACTAAGGGACTGGGGAAAACTGAGTACAACTAACGAACCAGGGGCACGAAAATAGAAATCCCTTGCTTCTAAGATGGAAGGAAGTAGGTAAAGTGACTCAACATAAAAGTAAAAGAAAGCCCCTTCGCAGAGGGAAGCAGGGATTAAATCATGTGCTAGAGCTTTTCAAGTTTTGAAATCATATAGAGAGCATAAAAGTAAAGTTTTGAGAGGTGTTTGTTGTTGTCAACGAATGGTAAGGTACTCTAACTACCTTATCAACCAGACTTTCAAGAGCGGCTCCCATGAAGGACGTTATCTCTACCAGCAAGGTAGATCATCCCTCTTCTCTTTTGTTTACACATGTACTTTAGTTTTATTCATTAGATGACACCCCCCAACCTTTTGCTTACACAAGCCATGGCTAACCGAATCCTCGGGTGCCTTCCAACATTCACATACCATGGAGGAGTGTCTATTTGCAAAATTAAGTTGCTTACTGATAGATCAGGGCAAAACACGTGAAGAGAATTATTAATGCAAGTTAATTAATTGGGGCTGGGAACCCCATTGCCAGCTCTTTTTGCAAAATTATTGGATAAGCGGATGAAGCCACTAGTCCATTGTGAAAGTCTGTCAAAAGTAAATGACAAGATCGAAAGATAAAACACCACATACTTCCTCATGAGCTATAAAACATGGACACAAATAAGAGATGATAGCTTTTGAATTGTTTAAAGGTAGCACATGAAGTATTTGCTTGGAATGGCAGGAAATACCACATAATAGGTAGATATGGTGGACACAAATGACATAGGTTTTTGGCTCAAGGTTATGGATGCACGAGAAGTATTCCCTCTGAGTACAAGGCTTAGGCTAGCAAGGTTGTATGACGAAAACACAAGTATGAACCGGTACAGCAAAACTTACATAAGAACATATTGCAAGCATTATAAAACTCTACACTGTCTTCCTTGTTGCTCAAACACTTTTACCAGAAAATATCTAGACCTTAGAGAGACCAATCATGCAAACCAATTTCAACAAGCTCTACGGTATTTCTCCACTAATAGGTTTAAACTACATGATGCAAGAGCATGATCTACTTGAGAGCTCAAAACAATTGCCAAGTATCAAATTATCCAAGACAATATGAAGCATTTTTTGTTTCCAACCAAATAACAATAAGTGCAGCGGTTTTCAACTCCGCCATGAACATTAAAATAAAGCTAAGAACACCATTGTTCATATGAAAAAGCGGAGCGTGTCTCTCTCCCACACAAGGATTGCTAGGATCCGAATTTATTCAAACACAAACAAAAATAAAAACACACAGACGCTCCAAGTAAAGCACATATGATGTGACCGAATAAAAATATAGTTTCAATAGAAGAAACCTGATAAGTTGATGAAGAAGGGGATGCCTTGGGCATCCCCAAGCTTAGACGCTTGAGTCTCCTTGAAATATGCAGGGATGAACCACGGGGCATCCCCAAGCTTAGGCTTTTCACTCTTCTTGATCATATATCATCCTCCTCTCTTGACCCTTGAAAACTTCCTTCACACCAAACTTCTCATAAACTTCATTAGAGGGGTTAGTACTCAAAAAATTTAATCCACCTTGGTCCTGTAGTGACACATTGCAAGAAATCAATAAAACATTAGCTACAGCTCTCCACGTCTAGAAAGCCTCACTTAAAGTCCACAAGAGACAATGCAAAAAACAGAGACAGAATCTGCCAAAACAGAACAGCCAGTAAACACGAATTTTAAAATGGTACTTCCGTTGCTCAAATCAGAAAACTCAAAACTAATTAAAGTTGCGTACATATATGAGGATCACGCACGTAAATTGGCAGATTTTTCTGAGTTTCCTACAGAGAAATATGCCCAGATTCGTGACAGATAGAAATCTGTTTCTGCGCAGAAATCCAAATCTAGTATCAACCTTCTATTAGAGACTTCACTTAGCACAACAATGCAATAAAATAAAGATAAGGAGAGGTTGCTACATTAGTAACAACTTCCAAGACACAACAAAACAGTAGCAAAATAAACACATGGGTTATCTCCCAAGAAGTGCTTTCTTTATAGCCATTAAGATGGGCTCAGCAATTTTAATGATGCACTCATAAGGATGAGAGTTGAAGAAAAAGAGAGCATCAAAAAGCAAGTTCAAAACACATTTAAGTCTAACCCACTTCCTATGCATAGGAATCTTGTACACAAATAAATTCATGAAGAACAAAGTGACAAGCATAAGAAGATAAAACAAGAGTAACTTCAAAAGTTTCAGCATATAGAGAGGTGTTTTAGTACCATGCAAATTTCTACAACCATATTTTCCTCTCTCATAATAATTTTCAGTAGCTTCATGGATAAACTCAACAATATAACTATCACATAAAGCATGCTTTTCATGATTCACAAACACATAATTTTTATCAAGCTCAGAAATAATAGGATTAAAACTTTCAAACCCACTTTTATCAATAATATAACAAGATGATTGATTAATCTCAAAAGATATGGGACTCATAGATAAAGTCAAGAAATCTCCAATCCCATTTTCATTAGTAGTACAATTAATATTATCAAGTAACATAGGACAATCATCTAGAGATTTATCATAAACATTTGCTAAACAAAACTCTTTAGTACCATGCATTTCGACATCAGGCACAAACAAAGCATTATCATGAGATTTATCAAAGTAGCATGGATTATCATAGATAACAGTAGCATAATTATTCTCACAAGTTTTACTCATAGGGAATATTTCAAGATAATCCACAGGAACATAACATTCATCCTCTTTCGGTAAGCATGGAGGACAATCAAATAGTGTAAGAGATAAAGAGTTACTCTCATTAGAAGGTTGGCATGGGTAGCTAATCCATTCTTCCTCCTTTTGTTCATCACTCTCCTCTTCTTTTTCATCCAATGAGCTTTCAGGTTCATCAATTTCCTCCTCTTTTTCATCCAATGAGCTTTCAGGTTCATCAATTTCTTCTTCCATTGGTTCCTGCAAATTGTGAGTGCATTCTTGTGCATTAATGAGTCTCTCTTTATAATCAATGATATAAGGATTATCACTGTAGCTTTCTATGCAAAAATTAAGGATAAAAGAGACATAATCTTTAAGGTCCTTACAAACAGCACAAGTTTCATAATTTTTAGACATGAATGATTCTATCTCAGAGGCTCCCATAAATATGACAAATTGTTCTACCTCTTCAAACCCAAAATGAATATAGCTATTCCAATTATAGTTCTTAATTAAAATTTCCTCACTAAAGCCACATTGAAATTTAAGATGTTTAGTATCCTGTTTAGAGCAACAGTTTATATCATGGCGTTTAAGCAAGATTTTAGCAATTGTATTTAATTTTTCTATCACAGCACTCATAACTTTTCCCGTTCTTGATTCTCTATAATTATTATATAATTCTATAAGCTCCAAATAGGTTGTAGGTTCTCCCATAATAGCAGTTTTTAATTTTTAGTTTTTTCAAATTTTTATGGATTTTCGGGTATATAGGGAAAATAAAACAAGACAAAAAGAAACTAAACAAAATTAAACTAGGCAAAATAATACTAGACAGAAATAGACTAAGCACAAATAAACTAGACAGAATTAAACTAGCAAGACAAAATAAAATAAAAGCAGAGAGAGAGGTAGAGTGTACTCCCCAGGTGAACTTATGAGTAGAGCTATGCCTCCCCGGCAACGGTAAAAATAGCTTGATATCTACGGTGCTTCTATTCTTGTAGACAGTGTTGGGCCTCCAAGAGCAGAGGTTTGTAGAACAGCAGCAAGTTTTCCCTTAAGTGGATCACCCAAGGTTTATCAAACTCAGGAGGAAGATGTCAAAGATATCCCTCTCAAGCAACCCTGCAACCACAAAGCAAGAAGTCTCTTGTGTCCCCAACACACCTAATACACTTGTCGGATGTATAGGTGCACTAGTTCGCGAAGAGATAGTGAAATACAAGTAATATGGATGAGTATGAGTGGTAATAGCAATCTGAATAAAATATGGCAGCGAGTAAACATGCAACAAAACAGTAAACAAACGGAGATTCGATGCTTGGAAGCAAGGCCTAGGGATCATACTTTCACTAGTGGACACTCTCAACATTGATCGCATAATAAATAACTCTTTCTCATATGTGCTACATATACTCTTGTTTGATAATGAACACCATTCGTTGTGTAGGATTACACGAACCCTCAATGCCGGAGTTAACAAGCTCCACAACATTCGATATTCATGTTTAAGTAAACTTAGAGCATAATAGATCATTGCAAAATAAACCAAGAACTAACATAGCGCACACACTGTCCACATTACACTATGAAGGAGGAATAGATCACATCAATACTATCATAATGATAATTAACTCCACAACCTACAAGAGATCATGATCATAGCCTACGACAAGAACCACACGGTGCACACACTAGTCACCTTTACACCCAGGAGGAATAGACTACTTTAATAACATCACATGAGTAGCACATAACTAGTAGCGATACAAAACTCATCATATGGATCTCAATCATGTAAGCAGCTCATGAGATCATTGTATTGAAGTACATAGGAGAGAGATTAACCACATAGCTACCGGTACAGGAGCCTCGATGGAGAACTACTCCCTCCTCAAGCAGCGGTGATGAATATGGCGGTGGAGATGGCAGCGGTGTCGATGGAGAAGCCTTCGGGGGCACTTCCCGTCCGGCGGCGTGCCGAACAGGACTCCTGTCCCCCAGATCTTGGCTTCGCGATGGCGGCGGCTCTGGAACTTTCTCGTACCGTGGCTTATTCGTATCGGGGTTTTAGGTCGGGGGCTTCTTATAGGCGAAAGGGAGCCTCGGAGGGGCCCTGGTGGGGCCAGACAGGCCGGCGCCCTCAGGTCGCCGCCTTATTGTGTGGGGCCCTGTGGCCCCCTCTGTCCCTCTCGGGTGTTGGAAGCTTCGGTGAAAATAGTCGGGCGTTGATTTCGTCCGATTCCGAGAATATTTCCTTACTAGGATTTCGAAACCAAAAGCAGTAACAGAACTGGCACTTCGGCATCTCGTCAATAGGTTAGTTCCGGAAAACACATCAAAACGATATAAAGTGTGAACAAAACATGTAGATATTGTCATAAAACAAGCATGGAACATCAGAAATTATGGATACGTTGGAGACGTATCATGGTGATGCCGCTATTCTTAGCTGGTGCAGATTTTCGTCCGTAATTGCGGGAGGAGGTGGGAGGTGGATCTCACTCCTTAGCCCCTGGGGATTTCTGTTCATTGCTTGGGCATTTGCAATTCCTGCGGCTCGCAACATTGCCTGAAAATTGCGGCAATCTTTTTGAAGATGTCCTGCCTCTTTCCGTTCTGTCGAGATAAAAGTGCATCCGACACGGTCCGTTCATCATCTCCTCGGGAGACACATAAGGTCTTTGAAACCTTGGTCCACTATTTTGCTGTTACCACGGAAATCACCTCTATTGTCGCCTTGTTGCTCATTACTTCTTTGGTAGTCATCTCGACTATTCCCTCCAGAGTTTCCTCGGAAACCAGCCGATATGTGGCCAGGAGCATCATTATTGTAGAACTGGCGAGAAAATCGCCTTCTATTTTGAAAATTTCGACCGCGATCCTCTTCTGGCGACCTATGTCGCTTGTTGTATATCGCATCTTCTCCATCTGCCCACTTGTTCGCTATCTCCATCAATGCTGATATTGTCTTAGGATTAGTTCTTCCTAAGTCTTCGACGAAATCTCCCCGTCGAATTCCCACGAACGCGTCTATTGCTCTCTCGTCAGATATATCTTTTGCCGAGTTTTTAATAATGTTCCATCTTTGTATATATTTTCTCATTGATTCGTCGTGTTTCTGTCGACACGCCCTCAACTCTTCCAATGACGCAGGTTTCTTGCAGGTGGATCGAAAATTCCTTACGAAGATATCCACAAAACTATCCCAGCTGTCGATGGAACATGGGGGAAGTTTCTTTATCCAAGATCTTGCGGCACCACTCAAGTGAACTTGGATACTTTGCATGGCTGTTGCTCTGCTTCCTCCTACTAGCTTTACCATCTCGAGATAATCAACGAGCCAATCCTCGGGATCTGCAGGCCGTCGAATTTCTTGAAATTTTCGGGTAACTTAAACCCTTTCGGGACGCGAGTCTTTCGAACTCGTCTCGTAAAGCACGGAGCCCACACATATCTTCGTCGGCAACTTCTGGTGAATGCTGACGTTCTCTCTCTTTCTTGTCGCGCTCTATCCACCCTTACTTGAGCTCTTGTGTCTCTGGCTCCACTTGTTCTTGGTGGATCTTGCACCGCTGCAGTGGGTCGTGGACTATTTTTCCTGGGTGTTTCTTCAGGAGGCGTGGCTACGAACGCTGTTCCCATAACTCCAACTCCAGTCATTGTCATATTAAACAATGCTTCTCTCGGGTCCCCAGGGGGTGGTCTGGACGCGAGGATGTAAGCTTGCGTTGCCATGTATCCTGCTTCGGCGTTTTCGGGATGATATTCCCCTTGTATCAATCGTCATGAAGGACATGTCGAGATTTTGAATTATGTTTCTCTCTCTTCTTCAGGTATATTTTGCAGCCGAGATCTTGCTCTCCTCCGAGCGTCTCTGTTGTCTGCGAAGTTCCCGATTGTCGACTGAGCTCTGCTCGACGCCTGCTTGACGCGGAGGTTGCCTCTTTTCTTCTATTCAGGGATGATGTCTCTTTTTCCAGCTCCCTACTCACACGAGCAAGTCTATATTGATAGGCTTGTAATTCTTGTGCAGTAGCGGTGGTAGTCATTGGTTCTGAACCATCCATGGCTCTTGCGGCCTTATCCCACGCTGCTTGCAGGAGTTGAACTCTGTCGCGAGGTGTAGATCCGACATATTTAGTGCCTAGGCCTCTTCGAGATCAGCGGGATCGACGTATGGATTTCCCAAATCATCGAAAGCCTCTGACGTCTCTGGTTCTGCTCGACTTGCCTCTTCAATTGCATAGATTTGATGATATTTTGAGTATTGATTTTTGTCGGGATTGGTGACACCATCATAGAGATTGGTGAAGACCTTTCCAACGGCAGCAGATTTGTCGATGAAGTTGAAGCTGTCGACGCTATCGGAATCGCTGCTTATAAAGGAGTCCGCAGACGATTCGAAAGATGTGTCGCTGAAGATCTTGACGATCTTTCCGCTTGCCTTAGTGTCGATGAAGCGTGACGACGAAAACTCCTCATCACTCGATGAAAAGCCAGAATCGATCGCTGAAAATTCCGACGAGATCGGAACTTCGAGACGATAAGATCCTTCTTTGTTGACGCCAAATCGAAATTCTCCGAACGTCATGACGATGGGCTCCTCCAGATAGGCACATGCATCCATACGGGAGGGCGGGTGAGGAATAAAATCGACTAGATCAGTTTTTCCCGTTTACCTCGATCCATCGCATTGCTAGCCACCGACGAAGTCGACGATTCTGGACGTGCCATCGAGATCAGCTCCTTGCAACCTCTAATTCCCACAGACGGCGCCAATTGACAAAGGATTAATTTGTCAATGCCTACAGATTGTAGACTAGGGTTTTGGGAAGTAGAGGGCAAGTAGATCTCGAAGGTTTCAGCCAAAAAGTACTGATTATGAAAACTAGGTTTGTTGACAATAGATTCGATGCTTTCTTTGTCCCTCGACTCCCCTATATAGAGGGTGGAGCCGAGGTTTAAATATACAAGTTGAGTTCGAGGGTTTCGTACCCAATCCGTAAGATTACAAGTCTCTATGTTTCCTAATACAATATATTCTTAACACTAAATGGGCTTCCGAATCTTCTTATTCTTCGAGTCCTGGGCCTTCAATAAATCTCGGGTACCATCTTTGGCAGGCCCATTGGGGATGCCTATGTCAGCCTGCCTTTTCCCGCAGTGGCATGCGCAGCGTCACAGCCCGCCTCGGTTCCCCATCTCCACGCCGGCGCAGCGATGGCGCCACAAGTTGGAAAAAAATCATGCCATAGATTCCCACGAGAATAGACCAGAGTCAACCTTCTTTTCCTTGTGCTGAGCTTCCTTTCTTCATGGATGAGGAAGACATGGCCGCAGTCAGCCGTAGACGAAGAGGGTGCGAGGAGGCATATGTGTTTTTCATGTTTCACCGTTTAGGAAAAAACAGGTCGGGGCAGAAGTTTAGGATACGTCAAAAAAACTGAAGTATTGGAGATACTTCCGTTTCTAAAACCAACTTATTTGTTAGACCCAAACGCTTTGAAGTATTCAATACTTTATTATTTTTAGATACTGAAGTATTCCCAAAATACTTCAAAAAAACTTTGCTCCCAAACAGAGCCTAAGTTTCCGCATGTAATTCTCGTGCTAGACCCGCAGCTGGTAGGCGAGCTGTACCTATCGAACCAATTAACAAGAGAAAGCGAGAGTTCCTGTTGCCCAACCGACCTGATGTAGGCATTCTCATGGACCTAAAATGTCATAACTTGAATAAATCGTATAGTGATGCACCGAGAGTTCCTGTTTTGCAGATGCGTTTGATAGCGGGAAATTAATGTGATTGCTTCCATCATTGATTTTTTTCTAGCTAATATATTGAGTGAGCTGTCTGCTATCCCATATCGTGGCGGTGGCGCGACCTCGAATTCTAAAACGAACGTACTATATATACACTGCAGTTGCGCACTCCCTAGATAGATCTCGTGAGCCGCTGCGAGCTAGGCGCATACCAAGATGAGCAAGCTGATATGTACCGTCTGGCTCCTCCTGCTCCTCGCGAACCTGGGATGGTCAGTCCACGCCTCCCCAGCGCTCTCGTTACGTCGGCGATACGAGTCCATCTTCAGTTTCGGCAATTCTTACACCGACACCGGCAACAACCCGGTCGTCTTTGCTGACAACGGCGTGTTCGACCCTGTCATGCGCCTTCCCTACGGCTCCAAGTTCTTCGGACGACCGACCGGTCGCTGCTCCAATGGCCGCCTCATCATCGACTTCATCGGTGAACACTCGCTTTTCACATTATTATTCTTAGCAATATGTACAAGTAAAACGCTAGGGGTGGTCACTGTATTTTCCTATGGTCGCAGCTCAGCGCCTGGGCCTGCCCCTCGTTCCGCCTTCCCTGACGCACAAAGGGAGCTTCCGCCGAGGCGCCAACTTCGCTGTCGGGGCTGCCACCGCTCTCGACGCTGCTCGCTTCCACGACGGGTCCAATCCCGGCAACCTGTTCCCTCTCAACACTAGCTTGGGCGTGCAGCTGGAGTGGTTCGAGTCGCTCAAGCCTTCGCTCTGCAACACAACCCGAGGTTTATCAATTCTCAACTCTCAAGCAAACTTACACATGCTAATGCGTGTATTCAGCTAGCCTGTCTGCCTGTAGAGTGACAAAAATAACAATTGCATGATGGCATCGCAGGGTGCGGGAGATTCTTTGGCAGGTCGCTCTTCATCTTGGGGGAATTCGGGGTCAACGACTACCACTTCTCATTCGGAAAGAGCATGGACGAGATCACGTCCCTCGTTCCAGATGTGATCGGTGCCATCTCCATGGCCATCGAGGTACCCGTCAACAAACAAACAGTAGCAAGTTATTACCAACCTGCATTGCGTTGCAGCCTTAGAACATAGGCAGTCAGTGTACGTGGTATTAATCTAGCTGTGACAATGGAAACAGAGGCTGATCATCACGCACGGGGCGAAGAGCTTCCTGGTTCCGGGGACAGTCCCATCAGGATGCATACCGCAGATTCTTCACTACTTCGCCAAGGACGACCCTGCAGAATACAACTCCACCACCGGCTGCCTGAATGTTTACAACATGCTAGGGATGCAGCACAACCTGCTGCTGCAGGAGGCCCTGGAGAAGCTCCGGGACAGGTACCCCAGCGTCACCATCGTCTACGGCGACCTCTTCGGCCCCATGATGGAGAGGGTGGAGTCGCCTGCCAAGTTTGGTAAGCACCTCATGATGATGGGGTGTGACTATTTTTCAGTCGACTTCTAGTTAGATGATGTCATCAAATCTCTAAGTTGCAACTCATGAGCAGCACGAATCACGATGCAAATCAAATGATGTAGGACTTGACTGAGCACGAAGAACTAACAAATCCTTTATTGATGATGATGATGGTAATGGTTGACGGTGTAAACCTGCAGGGCTCGAAGAGGACGTTCTTACCCATTGTTGCGGCGGGCCGGGAGCGCTTATTTGCGGCGATGATGGCGCAAATGTATGTGAGAAACCATCTGCCCGCCTGTTCTGGGACGACGTCCACCTGACGGAGTCAGTTTACCGCTACATCGCCGACCTCTGGCTACGCAGCATGGACTCCCCTGGAGCAGCAGAGAGCAGTTAGTAATATGCAACAGGCTGATCGGCCGGGCTACCCTTCGATCGGGAGCGGACTGCAGCATCCAGTGGGGTAGATCGAGCTAGTTCTTCAGGCATGCTCATCTCTTGGGAAGGTTTCGCCATCAAGTGTGTGAAATCTGAGCACGCTTTGACATCACTTCGTCCTTTTATCCCCTCGGTATTACCGTTTACCCTTTTTTGTCATGTACTATAAACGGCTGTTTGGCCGGTTTGGGTGAAGTCTTTTTGGTTTTTGTAACAACTGTAAGGAATGTGTGCATAAATGGTGCAGAGGCCACGACTCATGAGATTCTCTTTCTATTATATATTCGATTTCTTGTCCATGGTGTAGAGACAGGGAAATATAACTCTTCGATTACACGAAGAAAACAACGGAAGCTGATTGAACTCATAGTTGATCTGATGATCATATGAATCTATAGCTTGTCCGAAATACTCCAACCAAGGACTGACCGAACCCAGAAGTACTCAGCAGCAACTGGAGGCTGACACTAGTGAAATGGAAGCTCCAACATTAGTCTGAACAAAATACACCAGTGAATAAATCATTTTATGCCAATTATAACATTGAGAGACGGATTTTTTTTAGAAATTACTTACTGTTCGTCTTGGAGTTCTATTCTGAAGTTCAGTTTATGGGTCTAATCTGGAATTTTCAGATTAAATACATTGACATCAGCCAAGACAAGTCTTAGTATTACTTCAGTGTTTCAAGTTTACCCACAGCAAAATGCCATAATTGTGATCTTATATTCTGCAAACATTTAGCTCATACAACAGTATTAATTAGCTTGCGCAAAATGCCATAATTGTGGTTCGGTAAATACATCTACAAGAATTCATTCAACTTACATTTTACACTCAATTTCATATAAATATATAAAGATGTACAGTTCTGGATCTCGGATGGACAAGCCATCCTGCCAGCAGAGAAACAAGGAAAATGTTCTCTCGAAACTACACAAGTATATAATGATAAACAAATTACAATGCAGAACTTCCAAAAGTAAGTGATACGTGCAGTTTAGAGAATATAAAAGACACATAACTATGAATACTTAATTCTTGCCATAGGTTCGGACAAACACAAAGAGGCCTTTAGTCTTTGAGATACTACTACACATAACTTGTAGAGCGAGTGCAATCAATCATCCATGCCCACAAAATTTTGAAGTGACCTTGGAACTGGAGGCACTTCGACAGCCAGAGCATCCTCTAGTATTTGAACAACTTGCCCCATCATTGGCCTATGATCTTCAGCATCTTGAATGCACCAGCACGCAGTTTTGCAAGCTTGGCTCAGCTGCTCCACATCGGCATCACCTTCCAATCTACTATCCAATAGGCACATAACATCTCCTTCATTCACCTTGACTGCAGCAAAGGTGGGAAAGTAAGTAAACTTCCCTTCCTTAATTTTCTCGGAATTCCTTTGCCCTGATATGATTTCAAGAAGCGTCATTCCGTAGCTGTAGACATCAGCCTTATGTGTGATCGGCAACCCAGAGATCCACTCCGGTGCAAGATATCCAATGGTCCCTCGCATTGTTGTTAGGGCCCTGCTAAAATCTCGACCAAGAAGCTTCGCCATACCGAAGTCTGCAATCTTAGGACAGAACTCTGCATCAAGAAGTACATTGTCCGGCTTCATATCACAGTTTATGATGCAACCATTGCACACCTCATGCAAATAAGCCAAGCCTCTTGCTGTTCCAATAGCTATACGAAACCGCAGTTCCCAGCTCAGCTTTGCAGAACCCTTAGAAAAGAGTTGTGAGTTTAAGGAACCTTTTTCCATAGACTCATACACCAATAACCTGCTTTTCCTATCAGCACAGAATCCAAGTAGACGAACAAGATTTTTGTGATTAATCATACCAATGGTCTGCACCTCTGCTCGAAACTGCTTCTCTCCTTGTCCAAGGCCTTTTAGTTTCTTGACAGCCACTACACCGAACCTGGCAATTCCCCTTTATAAACACAACCGAAACCACCTTCTCCGAGTTTCTCGGAGAACTGTTTTGTTGAGCTCTTCATTTGTGCAAATGAGAAAACCACAAGGCTTTCATTTCCATGCACAGATCTAGCTGTGAATAATTTTGTTCTGCATCTCCACAGAACAACCAGACTAATAGCAATGATGTCTGCCACGGCCGTTATCAATAGGAACAGAGGACTACTGTACCTATGTGCAAACCATTGCCATCTGAACCAGAGTCAAGCACTGCTGTGTTCCATAACTCCCAAAATCATAACAGGCATGTTACATTATAAGCAAAAGCTGTACAGGTACAGTCCCTTAGGCAAGACGTTTCACACTCTTTCATCCTTCTGGCATCTGAGTGCCCAGAGTTATTAGGGAATGTGTAGACACCCTCTACCGGAAAAAAATCCATATTTAGATGAGCTGAACTGCCTCTTTCACAAGTCATAGGCACTTCCCTCGAATAGCCAACAGCATTCCATAGTTCTCTTCCTAATGAAACAAAGCCAGTAGGACATATGCAAGAGCCTGATCTCGTGCAGAGGCCATAAGGTCCACAGTACGAATCAAAGTCACATACACTTTCTGGAGCAGACCATAAAACCGAGCTGCAAGACCCTATAGTAGCAAATTCAATAAACCCAGAGGCATTTAAATGCATGTATGTATGTGTGTTGCAACACGAAGAGGATTTGGGAATTTTCTGGAACTCACTCGTTTCTCCATTCACTCTCACAGAGATATACAGGTGATGTGTGTTTTACATTTTGACCCTCATAACACACACACACATATACAACCTAACCCTCACAACACTCCCCCTCAAGATGGGGCGAAGATATCCATGAGCCCCATCTTGCTACAAATGTTACCAAAAGACACAACACTAATACCTTTAGTAAAGATATCAGCTAACTGATCTATAGACTTTACATAAGACACATAAAGTCTTCCCTCATCCAGTTTTTCTCTTATAAAATGTCTATCGATTTCGATGTGCTTAGTCCTATCATGTTGGACTGGGTTATGCACTAGATTAATGGCTGCCCGATTATCACAATAGAGCTTCAGAGGTCCACCACCAAATAACCGAAGTTCAGCTAATAAAATCCTCAACCACATAAGTTCACATAAGCCTGAGGCCATAGCTCTAAATTCAGCTTCAGCGGTGGATCTAGAAACCACACTCTGTTTTTTACTTCTCCAGCTAACAAGGTTACCACCCACAAAAGCACAATATCCGGATGTTGATCTTCTATCATCTAAGCACCCTGCCCAGTCCGCATCAGTATATCCCTCTATTCTCAGATGTTCATGGTTTGAAAACAAGATACCTTTCCCTGGGCAACTCTTAAGATACCTCAAGATCCTATGAACTGCATCTAGATGACCAGATTTGGGATCATGCATATATCTACTCACTATGCTAACAGCATAAGCAATGTCTGGCCTTGTATGCGACAAGTAAATCAAGCGACCAACTAACCTCTGGTACTGATGCTTGTCCACCGGATCACCTGATTCTGCTAAAATGCGGTGGTTTTGCTCAATTGGAGTCGTCGCTGGTCTACAATTTAGCATGCCAGTTTCAGTGAGTAAATCAAGTATATATTTCCTTTGTGATAGGTAAATACCTTGTGGTCCATATACAACCTCAATTCCCAAGAAATAATGAAGAAAGCCCAAATCCTTGACTTCAAATGACTTGGCCAACATTTTCTTTAGGCATGCTATCCCATCATCATCATTACCTGTGATCACAATGTCATCAACATACACACTAAGGATAACAATCTTGCCACTCCAGTGTTTAAAGAAAAGGGTGTGATCAGCATTGCTTTGCTGATAACCCATAGAGCATATCTCCTTCCTTAACCGTTCAAACCATGCTCTAGGTGATTGTTTCAAACCATATAGAGATTTTTTTAGCCTACACACTTTACCATCCGTCTCTTGTGTACCAAACCCACGGGGAATATCCATGTACACTTCTTCCTTTAAATCACCATGTAAGAAAGCATTTTTAACATCCATCTGAAAGAGTTTCCATCTTTTATTTGCAGCTACTGAAATTAGAGTTCTTATTGTATTCATTTTTTCCACTGGGGCAAATGTCTCATCATAGTCCACACCATAGGTTTGACTATATCCCTTTGCCACCAATCTAGCTTTATATCTTTCCACTTTACCATCTGGATTTTGTTTTACGGTAAATACCCATTTACAACCAACAATCTTTTTATTGGGAGGAAGAGTAGTAAGTACCCAAGTATTGTTTTTGTCAAGCGCCTCCATCTCTTCCATCATAGCTCTTCTCCATTCCGGATATTGTTTTGCTTCCTGCCAGTTACGTGGTATAGGTAAAGTAGAGTCCAGTGCAGCTATGAATGCTTTGTATTGGGGGCCCATAGATGAATATGAAACATAATTAGAGACATCATATTGGGACAGGTTTGATGGTAATTTACCAGCAGTAGTGCGAGATTGTTTTCTTAGAGCTATAGGGAGATCTAAATCACCATGTGGAGGAGAGATTGTACCATCACTTGCAGAAGGACTTGAACTTGAGTCATGCAAATCTAGCTGTACTTGGGCTTCAGGGTTTTGACTCAATGTGATTTCTTCCTCCCTTTGCACTTGATCATTCTCAGCTCTCTGTCTCCTTGTGTAAACCTTAAGGTTTTGTGGCCACCTTGATCGTTTAGTTTGATACTCTTGCTGCTCCCCCTGAGTGTGATCTTGTTCAGCATTTGATGTATCTTCATCTCTACCATCAGGCTCAACTTCATCTCTACCATCAGGCTCATCTCGAGTTGGAATTACTCCAACAATCATCTTCTGTGAAGTTGCATCATTGTCTTCTCTTCTCTCATCTCCCCCTGTCCTCAAGACTCCATCTGAGCTATCATCATTGAACAATTCAGGGAACACATCACTTAAGTCAGTAGGTTCTCCATAAAAAGGTACATTTTCCCTAAAGGTCACATCCATACTCACAAACATTCTCCTCTCCGAAAGACACCAGCATTTGTAGCCCTTCTGCTTACCAGAATACCCAACAAACACACATTTCACTGCTCTTGGATCTAATTTCCCAACATATGGCCTGTGATCTCTTACAAAGCATACACACCCAAATACTCTTGGAGAACCACATATGTAGTTTCACCAGTTAGACACTCAATTGGTGTCTTATTATTGAGCACCCGAGATGGCATTCTATTCATCAAATAAGCCGCTGTCATCACAGCTTCAGCCCACAAATATTTAGGAACATTCATAGCTAACATGATACACCGGGTGATTTCTAAGAGGTGTCTGTTCTTCCTTTCAGCCAACCCATTCTGCTGAGAAGTACCTGGGCAACTCGTTTGATGGATAATTCCAAAACTTGACAAGTACTCATAAAATTGGTTATTTACATATTCTGTACCATTGTCAGTTCGGAATATTTTCACCCTTGCATCATATTGATTTTTGATTAAGCTGTGGAAATCCTTAAAGCACTCAAACACGTCACTTTTATTTTTTAGTACATACACCCAAGTAGTCCTAGTGCAACAGTCAATAAATGTAACAAAAGATTTGTATCCATGAAGTGACCACACCCCACTAGGACCCCACATATTTGAGTGGATAGTTTGAAATGGCACCGTACTTCTGTGATCAGATGAAGTATATATACTATGGGTCAGCTTCCCATACGGACATGCATCACATGCTAGACTTTCTTTGCAAATTTTACTATAGAGGTGAGGATACAACTGACCTAGGGTGTTAAAGGCCATGTGTCCCGGCCGGCGATGATGAAGAAGGAATTCTTGCAATGGTGACTGAGAGAGAACAGTAGCAGCCACATGTGTCGTATCATCATCCAAGTAGTAGAGGCCATCTCGCATTATTCCTGTCCCAAGGACTTTCCACGTCCCAAGTTCCAGAAATACACACCATGTTGGGTAAAAGATAGCAGCACAATTGAGCTCCTTTGTGATACAACTAATGGACAATAGATTTATTGGAAATGATGGAACATGCAAAACAGAGGATAAAGACATATCATGTCCACACACAACTGTCCCTGTCCCCATGATAGCTTGAGTAGAGCCATCTGCCAATTGTACACCTTGTTCTTTCACACTAGGAACATATTTTGAGAATTCCTGGTAGGATCCCACCATATGTCTTGACGCACCAGAGTCAATTAACCATGGCACAAAACTCTGGTTATTATTCATGAATTTAGAAACATTACCACGTGAATCAGTAGGGTTGGTTGAAGCTGATGTGAGAGGTGCCTCCATTGACGATTTCTCATTCATGTACATCCTCTTGAACTGCTGCCAATTTTTCCAATCATCCAGTGACATCTCCACTCTCACAGTTTGAAACTCCTTTTTTCCAGTTGCGGTAGTATTCGCCCTGCCACCAGGTCGCATACCACAGCCCCAACCACAACTGCCAACACCTTTTCCAGTAACACCAGCAAGGCGTGCAACTCCACACAAATTACAGATACTTCGGAAGGAAAAATTTATATTTCTACAGCTCATTTTTTGACACAGCCAATCACCATCTCGTTGCCAAGATTTTACAGCACCATCACCAAGTCCTTTACTTATGCCCAATCCATCATCCAATACCATTCCTTGTTTACCAAACCCACCAAACATAACTTGAGATTTTCCATCCATAGCTACAGCAGCACCTTGAACTCACTGGTGATGTGCAGTACTACCCTCACTTTGTTTGTTCAATTAAGTAGCCAAGCAAAGCTGAACCCAAACAGCTGCTGCATGAACTAAAGTAACACAACAAACCAAGCTTCTCACTTCTCCTTTACACAGCTAGTTACAGAAGTACCACTCCTTGCTGCACGCACACCTGTAGCTCCTCCTCTGCTTCACAATCAGCACCTGCTCCTCATCTGCTTCACAATCAGCAACAACAGCAAATCAGCAACACTTCTTCTTTCTGCTCTAGGCCACCTCCAGCTGCACACCTCTCCAATCAGCACAGCAATTCAGCACCACTCCCTTCTCTCCTCTGCTACTGGCCAGTAAGCAAGCACCCAAGCGCTGGCCTTCCTCTCGTACACTTCTTCTTTCTGCTCTAGGCCACCTCCAGCTGCACACCTCTCCAATCAGCACAGCAAGTCAGCACCACTCCCTTCTCTCCTCTGCTACAGCCAGTACATCAAGCACCCAAGCGCTGGCCTTCCTCTCGTACACAGGCACCTTGCCGTCACCAACTCTGCACCACCACGAAATCCACCACTGAAAACAGCACCCCCACCAGCGCCGCCACCAAGGCCGCCAGTGGAACCTCCTCCTGTGCCTATTCCACCGCCGAAAACACCTCCGGCACCAGCGCCTCCGCCACCACCGACGCGCCTGTCCGCAGCGCCTGGTTCACCACCTTCGCGGGCTTGAAGTCGGCTGCCGCCGCCTTCAATCAATCCCGAGCCGAGCTCCCCACTCTCCGTCCAAACCACCACCGGGGCTGATTCACCGCCGGCAAGGGGCGCCCGACATCACCTGCTCTGATACCATGTTGCAACACGAAGAGGATTTGGGAATTTTCTGGAACTCACTCGTTTCTCCATTCATTCTCACATAGATATACAGGTGATGTGTATTTTACATTTTGACCCTCATAACACACACACACACATATACAACCTAACCCGCACAACAATGTGCGTCATTTAATGTCAGCGTAAAGTCTCTGTATTCACGAATGTTTATCTAGCTAGGAAAAGTATCAGAAAACATCAAACCAAAATAATTCAGCTGGATAATAAAACCTCGCCTTCTTGTTGCATCCAGCCCAAGAGTAAAACTTATACCGAATGGATTGTATTTCCATAAAGTTACACCCATTGGATAATCCATTTGATCAGAAATAAGCGATATGTTCTTGCCGCTGATTGAATTGAACCCCAGGCTCATTCCAGAGAGTAGTGCAGCACTAGTAGTGGGGTAATCAAAACTCTGCCAAAACACCAGAGAACTGTTACTTTGGTCTGTTAATACAAGATTTCCATCATCAAGAAGCACTGCAATGACAGACATAGAAGGGTTGATCGTGTAATTTGACATTAAATATTGAAAGCCATCAGTGCCGGCTATATGTAGCATGCCACTCTCTGAAAGGCTTACTGATGATAAATCACAGCCGAAATCGAATCTGTAACCGTTACCCAAATCAGGTTGCCAAATGGTTAAATAATCAGGATAACAAGGCGATGAGTCGGTGAAACAGATTCCAAAACCACAATACTGGCCTGAGCAGTTGAACCCCAACTTGAAGATGCCATTATTTGAGAGCAGGATCTGGCTGGAATTAAGAGATTGTCCTGGAAGGAGTGTGTCTCTTGGACTCTTGCATATATGAATTCGCAGTTGGGATATAGAAGGCTGATCAGGAATGGGAGTACTAAAACAACGGAAGACGGAAGCACAGACCTCCACTTGCTTGATCTCTCCATTTGATGAGATATTTCTTGCTATCTGATGATGAGTTCCTTACGTGCTAATTGAACAGATATAAGGGAACCAAGAAATGGATTTGCACAAAAGTCAATGCTGTGCTATGTTCAGTGTGGAAAATGTTGTGTCCCCACATTTTGGTACACACAAAAAAGGGGAAAAGACTGAAAAAATGTGGTTCAGTCAATATGAGGCCTACTGACTATTTGCCATCTAGTGATTTCAGTTGGCAGCTGTATTGGACCTAGACAGGACTGAGATGAAATGTGGTTCACAGTCAATCATCTTTGGTGTGCACGGTGGCAGGCTCAGAATCAAATGAAATGTGTATCGTTCAACGCATAATTAAAGCAAAAGGACAGGTATTACCTGCTGCTACATTGACACTGACTGAGGCAGCGCAAGTAGTCAAGCTAAGCTCAACTTCCCAACACCGCTCGCTGAGACAATTTCGTCGAACACCCTCTGCGCGTTCCGTCTAGCCGGAGCGATTGAACGAGATGGGACTCCCCATCCCTACCAGTGGTGATACGTCAACAATTGTGCCACTCCGAGCATCATTGGCGCTCTTGTACTCCACTCCCGACTTCGACGACCCTGGACCAGGAGAGGCAATATAAATGTTGATGACTACACAAAGCAGTCATTCAATTGTATCAGTCTCATGTATTAGATCAACCCCATGGTATTCAGAGTCGAATGATACCGTCAAGTGAATGGCATACCTGAAATTGAACAGGAATATCCCCATTTCTACAAAACAATCATAGGGAGTAATAGAAAATTACCAATAAATTCATATACTAAACTAACATGAGGTTGAGAGAGAGATCCAGGGTTGTAGTTGGACATATCACACAAATCTATTGTGGAGGGATATGGCCTAATCTGCAGGTTGGCGTGACCGTTGACCGGATGGATGGTTGCGGTACCTGCACTTGCCATCGCAGATTCGATCCACACACTGCTGCTGCTGTTATCTCACGTGGTCTGTATGGAAACAGAGTCTGAACGACTAATTGCTGCACATGATTCGGATAACAAAGATAACATTAGCCATATTTTGAGTTATTTCGGTTAAAACTTTTATGTGTTAAATAACAGTGCCATGTTTGTTGTTTTGGAGGGTGTATTAAATCACTGCATATGTCTGGTTTGATTCCAGCACAAGAAAAGCACATTGCCGACGGAGTTGATGGCATCTGAAAAGCTATTTCCAGATCAACAAGTAATGCTACTACAATTCAGATGGTGTTGGGAGAACCAAAAGGCATAACTTTGCAAATATTCGAACCTTTGCCTTTTCTTTCTTTTTCGTTTTAATATATAGTCGAGTACAAAGATATGTGTTTCCTATTCCTTTTTTCTTCATTTTTCTTAACACAAACTCAATCTGAGTTTGGTGTTTTATCTGGACTTATCATGAACCAAATAACTTACATAATTGAACCTAGCTATTAGACGCAGTAGATATGATTTTAGTAGTGCCCCCTCTTTTTCCGTACTCTCTGTAAAAAACAGTAATGTTCAGATGTGTGCCAGATCAGATTTATACCAAGAGAGGAAACAGAGAACCTTTTGCTACCCACATTATCCTGGTTGATTGTTTCTCATCATTGAAGACTCTCATGGCTGTGTTGGAATGAGAGTACTGCATATTAGAGCATCTCCAGTCGCGTCCCCCAAAGCGTCCTCCAAACCGCGCCGGATTGAGCGTTTGGGGGACGTGTTTTGTTCGTGCCGCGTTTGGAGGACGTCGCTCCAGCCGCGTCCCCCAAACGCCTCCCCCAAACATTTAAAATACTTTTTTTAGCATTTTTATTTCAATTTCCACAAACTAATACATAATTGGGAACGTGGTTTATACGAAGACATAGTTAGGAACATGGTTTCCACAAACTAATATATAGTTGGAACCGTGGTGGACACAAATATATAATATTGCAAAAAAACTAAACCTAACTAGGCCGGTCATCGGAGGTTTCGTGTGTTCTCTGCCAAGAAAGAACACTCGAGAGCACACCATCACCAAACTGGAAAATCCAGTGGTGACGGTGCCGTTGGTTCTTGCGAGGAAGAACAGGAAACCTCCGTGCACGTATTCGCTGCGAAGAAACAACACTCGTCGTCCTCCTCGTCGGTGTTGTCGCCATGGTAGTCCCTGTCGTTGTGGTAGTCCCGGCGGCAGCGCCTCTCGTCGAAAACCTTGACGCTCATGTCCCTGTTGCCGAAGTAGGAGAACAGGAGGATGAAGCCGGCCGAGGCTGTGGTGGCGCGCGAACTTCTGCCGATGTTGAGGTACATCTTGCGCGCGCGTCGTAGATCGCGTCGACGATCCACCGGTAGTAGCCGCACGAAGCCTCCCGCAGATGCATCGTGCGCGGGCGTACGGCGTCGACGTGCTCGGCGAAGGAGTCGGCAGCCTCGGATGCGCGCGGGTCGCCCTTGAGGACGAGGACGAACTCGAACAGCACATCCGGCTCCACGTCCATCTCCGACGATGAAGACGACGGCGTGGGAGGTGACGGCGAGCGTTCACCGCGGCCACGACCACGACCACGACCACGGCCGCGAGGTCGGCCTCCGCCTCTACCGGACATAGCGTCGAGTCTTGTTGAGATGGTGGCGGCTAGGGTTTGGGAGAGAGGCGGTAGGGTTTGTGTGTGAGAGGGACGATGAGAGGCGGCCCTTTTATAGGCCGGAGGGAGGCGGAGGAGCGGTAGCGCTCATTAATGCCGACACGCAGAGCTAGGCGCGACGGGACGCATCGCTGCGGGAACTATACCGTTGTTGCGCGCCAATAACTTCTGTCGCGAGGTAGGCGACGGTTAGGTTAAAATTTATTGTGCCACTGACGGGTCGGCCCCGCCACTCCCCGCCTCGCTTTTCGTTGTGTCCGGCGTCCGGAACGTCCCTGTGGACGGGACGGGCTCGAGGCGCCGGACACCGTATCGGGCCGATAAAAATGGGCTTTGCGGAACGCGGCTGGAACGAATTTTCTGTCCGGCGCGCCCCAAATTGCTTTGGAGGACGCGACTGGAGATGCTCTTACATATACGCAAGCTGTTGATTTTAGGCTTATGTGCCTATATCTTACCGCAGGGTCTCGAGCAAGCCTTGGACTCTTTGTATTGGGTCCCTGCATTTGTGGTCGATAGGCAGCATCTTGTGAGACTGCTTGTGGATAAACACTCACAAGCATAATTGTAGAATAGCGTCTGTCCAAAGATTTACCTTTTATTTTCTTTTTTTTACCATAGAAATGGAATTCTTTTCATCTCCTGCTCCCTTCTCAAAATTTTCATGATTGTATATAAGAGTTAGCTACTCAGTTCGTGATTTGGTGTGCTTTATCGTGCCGCATTTGTTTTGTAATACCTAAAAACACGTTCTCATCTTTCCACCTAATTTTTATTATCGTTATACAAAGTGCAAATCGATGTAAATTTTACGGGGTCGTGCGTCAAGGCGCACATCTAAATCTAGTAACTTTATAAGAGATAGTATAAGTGGAAGATATGAACTGTGACTGGTCTTTCAATCTTCTGGTTGTCGCCTATCCGGATGTTCGCTCGAGTAGCTGCGCCATATGCCCATATCACAACCAAACTACTCTTCCAAGTCAGAACAAGCGGTGTAGCACCACAGATCTCAAATTCTCAATACTCCAGCTGAGCCTTTCTGAAATCTGAATCGCTGTCCCAAGATGGGCAAGCCGCTGTTCACCGTCTCGCTCCTGCTCCTCCTGGCGAACCTGGGATGGACATGGGCAGTCCCCGCCTCCTCGGCGCTCTCCTCCGGCCGGCGACCTTACCGCTCCATCTTCAGCTTCGGCAACTCCTACACCGACACCGGCAACAACCCCGTCATCTTCCCTGAGAACGACCTCTTCGACCCCGTCAATCGCCCTCCCTACGGCTCCAAATTCTTCGGTCGTCCCACCGGCCGCTGCTCCAACGGCCGCCTCATCATCGACTTCATCGGTGCACACTCACTCCTCATTAGTACATAGTAGTAATCAATAGAGATCTGCAGAAGCAAACCGCCCTTTGATCTGGTTGCTTGCAGCTCAGCGCCTGGCCCTGCCCCTTGTCCCGCCTTACAACCCGGCGCTGGCACAGAATGAGAGCTTCCTCCAAGGAGCCAACTTCGCCGTCATGGCTGCCACCACTCTCGATGCCGCTCGCTTCCACGACGGGTCCAATCCTGGCAACAAGTACCCTCTCAACACCAGCTTGGGCGTGCAGCTGGAGTGGTTCGAGTCGCTCAAGCCTTCGCTCTGCGGAACAGCCCGAGGTTGCTGCTTCTCAACTCAAACCTACGCAAGTTAACACGTGTATATTATCAGCTACCTGCTCTACCTGCACCTGCAGAGTGACAAAAAAAATATGCATGATTGCATCACAGGGTGCGAGAAATTCTTCGGCAGATCGCTCTTCATTTTGGGAGAATTCGGGGTCAATGACTACCACGACTCATTCGAGAAGAGCATGACCGAGATCACGTCTCTCGTTCCGGAAGTGATCAGTGCCATCTCCATTGCCATCGAGGTACTTCATCAGCATACAATGTAGCATTGCCATCACCAACCTGCAGCCTTAAAACAGAGTTAGTCAGTGTATCTGTGTATGTTGTACTGATGTAGCTGTGGCAATGATAACAGAGGCTGATCACACATGGGGCGAAGAATTTCCTGGTTCCTGGGACAATCCCGTCAGGATGCGTGCCCGCGATTCTCCACTACTTTGCAAAAGACGACCCGGCAGAATACAACTCCACCACCGGTTGCCTGAATGTTTACAACAAGCTAGGCATGCACCACAACCTGATGCTCCAGGAGGCCCTGGAGAAGCTCCAGGACAGGTACCCAGGCGTCACGATCATCTACGGCGATCTCTTCAACCCCATGATGGAGATGGTCGAGTCGCCTGCCAAGTTTGGTAAGCACAATGTTTTTCAAACGTACATTTAACCTTTTCAGATGGCGATGGTAAAGGTTGACAGTTCCATATCTACAGGGTTCGTAAAGGATGTTCTTACCATGTGTTGCGGAAAGCCTGGTGCATCTCTTTGCGGCGATGATGGGGCAAACCTATGTGAGGAACCCTCTGCCCGCCTGTTCTGGGACGACATCCACCTGACGGAGACGGCTTACCACTACATCGCCAACCGGTGGCTGCGCAGCATGTACTCCACTGCAACAGAGAGCAGCTAGTATAAGCTGATTGGCCAGGCTACCCATCAATGCAAGGAAGCTTTGACGTCACTTTGTCCTTTCAGCTCGCTAGCTATCATCGTTTACCTTTTATTATCATGCAAACTGGCATTCACCTAGTTTCGGTGAAGCTGTTCGTTTGGGCTATGTGCACAAGCATAGGCTAGGAGATAGTCTTTGTATTCTGCTGCATCAGCTTGGTGAAGTTATGGATAAATAAAACTTATCCAATATCTACAAACTCATGTAAACTGGTGTTGTGCTCATCATCCAATGGCTCTATACGAAGTCTAGCCTGCTGCCAGAAACTTCCTGAACCGAGAAGCGTTAAGAGCAACCAGAGGCTGAGACTGCAAGTGACATGGAAGAATGTTAATTACTTACTGTTTGATCTAGTAGCTGTGGAAATGGTAACAAAGGCTGATCACGCACGGGGCGACCAGTTTCCTGGTTCCGGGAACGATCCCGTCAAGGATGCATACCGCAGATTCTCCACTACTTCGCCAAAGACGACCCGGCAGAATACAACTCCACCACCGGTTGCCTGAATGTTTACAACAAGCTAAGTATGCACCACAACCTGCTGCTCCAGGAGGCCCTGGAGAAGCTCCAGGACAGGTACCCCGGCATCACAATCGTCTACAGCGACCTTTACAGCCCCATTATGGAGATGGTGGAGTTGCCTGCCAAGTTTCGTAAGCACCTTACCACAGAATGTTTGTGCATTCGACGTTTTCAGATGATGCTGGTAAAGGTTGACGGTTGCAAATCTGTAGGGCTTGAAGAGGATATTCTTACCATGTGCAGAAGGGCGATGATGGCGCAAATGTATGCAAGAAACCGTTTGCCTGCCTGTTCTGGGATGACGTCCACCTGACGCCATGGACTCCCCTGCAGCAGAGAGCAGTTAGTAAGATACTAGAAGCTGATCAGCCGGACTACCCTTCAAGAGCAGACTACAGCATCCAGTGAGGCCACAGCTGGTTCTTCAGGCATGCTGATCTATTGGGAAGGTTTTGCCATCAACTGTGTGAAATCTGAGGACGATTTGACATCACTTCGTCTTTTTATCTCCCTTGTTATTACAGTTTACCTTTTGTCATGTAAACTGCTGTTTGGGTGAAACCCCTTTTTGGTTTTTGTAACAACTGTAAGGAATGTGTGCATGAATGGTGTAGAGGCCATGACTCATGAGATTCTCTTTCTATTATATATTTGATTTCATCACCATGGTGCAGTGACAGGAAAATAGAACTCTTCAATTACATGAAGAAAACAATGGAAGCTGATTGAACTCATGATTGATCTAATGAATGTATAGCTTGTCTGAATGACCCCAACCAAGGACTTACCGAACCGAAATGGGAGCTCCAAGATAGACCCTGAAACCTCTCAAAAAAAAGATAGACCCTGAGATAGTTAGAAACTCAGAATTAATCTGAACAAAATCAGGGAATGAATCATTTTATGCTAAATATAAATTGAGGGAAGGAATTTTTTGTTGGAAATTATTTACTGTTCATCTTGGAGTTCTATTCTAAAGTTGAATTCGTGGGTCTAATCTGGAATTTCCATATTAAATACAGTGACATCAGCCAGATAATTCTTCGTATTACTTCAGTCTTTCAATTTTTCCCACAGCAAAAATGCCATAATTTATTTTATATTCTGCAAACATTTGTGCTTCATACAACAGGTTTAATTAACTTGTGCAAACACAACAGTATGTGGTTCGTACATACATCTAGAAGAATTCATTCACCTTATATTTAACACTCAATTTCATATAAATATATAAATATGTACAGTTCTGAATGTCGAATGCACAGGCCATCCTGCCAGCAGAGAAAAACGTGAAAATGTTCTCTTGAAACTAAGCAGGTATATAATCATAACAAATTACAATTCAGAACCTCTGAATGTGATATGTTCACTTTAGAGAATATAAAAGGCACATAACTCTGGATACTTAATTCTTGACATAGGTTTGGACAAACATAAAAAGGCTTTCAGTCTTTGAGATACTATATAAAAAAAATCTGTAGAGCGAGTGCAATCAATCATACGTGCCCATAAAATTCTGCAGTAACCTTGAAACTGGAGGTACTTCGACAGCCAGACCATCCTCTAGTATTTGAACAATTTGCCCCATCTTTGGCCTATGATCTTCAGCATCTTGGATGCACCAGCATGCAATTCTACAAGCTCTGGTCAGCTGCTCCACATCTGCATCACCTTCCAACCTACTATCCAATAGACACATAACATCTCCTTCATTCACCTTGACTGCAGCAAAGATGGGAAAGTAAGTAAACTTCCCTTCCTTAATTTTCTCCGCATTCCTTCGTCCTGATATGATTTCAAAAAGCATCATTCCGTAGCTGTAGACATCAGCCTTATGTGTGATTGGTAACCCTGAGATCCACTCCGGTGCAAGATATCCGATGGTCCCTCGCATTGTTGTTAGGGCCCTGCTGAAATCTCGACCAAGAAGCTTTGCCATACCGAAGTCTGCAATCTTTGGACAAAACTCTGCATCAAGAAGAACATTATCCGGCTTCATATCGCAGTGTATAATGCAATGCTTGCACTCCTCATGCAGATAAGATAAGCCTCTTGCTGTTCCAAGAGCTATACGGTACCGCAATTCCCAGCTCAACTTTGCAGAATCTGTAGAAAAGAGATGCGAACTTAAGGAACCTTTTTCCATGTACTCATAGACCAACAACCTGTTATTGCTATCAGCACAGAATCCAAGTAGACGAACAAGATTCTTGTGATTAATCATCCCAATGGTCTGGACCTCTGCTCGAAACTGCTTCTCTCCCTGTCCAAGGCCTTTTAGCTTCTTGACAGCCACTACAACTGAACCTGGCAATGTTCCCTTGAAAACACAGCCAAAACCACCTTCTCCGAGTATTTCAGAGAATTGTTTTGTTGAGTTCCTTATTTGCGCAAATGAGAAAACCACAAGGCTTTCATTTTCATACACATTTCTTGCTGTGAATAACTTTGTTCTACATCTCCACAAAATAATCAGACTAATAACAATGATGGCTGGCACAGCCAATACCAACAGAAACAGAGAAGCTCTAAAACCTGATTGTTGTTGGTGGTGGTGGTGCTGCTGCTGTATGGTGGACGTACTTATGTACAAACGACTGCCATTAGACCCAGAGTCAAGCACTACTGTGCTCCGTAGCTCCCCAAACCATAACAGGCAGGTTACATTGTAAGCAAAGGCAGTACATGTACAGTTCCTTATGCAAGAGGTTTCACACTCGTTCATGCTTCTGGCATTTGTGCTGTAAGAATCTTTAGGGAACCTATAGATGCCATCTATTGGATAAAATTGCACATCTGGATGAGCTGAACTGCCTCTTTCACAACTTATAGGCATCTGCCGCACCTCCCCCAAACAGCCAAGAACATTCCATGGGTTTGTGATCGATGGCCAGAAACCAGCAGGACATATGCAAGAGCCTGACCTTGTGCAGAGGCCATAAGGTCCACAGTACGAATCAAAGTCACATATACTTTCTGGAGCAGACCATAAAACAGAACTACATGCCTCTTGAGAAGCAAATTCAATAAACCCAGAGTTATTTAAACGCATATATGTATGTGTGTCATTTAATGTGAGCGCAAAATCTCCATCTTCGCGAATGTTTATCCAGCTAGGAAAAGTACCAGCAAACACCAAACCGGTTGGATTTTGCTGGATAATAAAACCTCGCCTTCTTGTTGCATCCAGTTGCAGAGTAAAACCTGTCAAATCATAGTCATACTCACTAGTATAAGAAATAAGCGACACGTTATTTCCCATAAATGGACTGAGCCCCGCCAAGCGCATTCCAGGGAGCAGTACAGCACTAGCAGTCGGGTAATCAAAACTCTGCCAAAGCACCACGGAACTGTTTCTTTGGTCAGTTAATACAAGATTTCCGTCATCAAGAAGCACTGCAATAGCAGGGATAGAACGGTTGATCGTGTAATCTGAGATCAAAAGGCGAGTGCCTTTGCTGTCGGTTATATGTAGCATGCCATCCTCTGAGAGGCTAACTGATGATAAATCACAATCAAAATCGAAAACCAAATGAGGTTGCCAAAGTGGTAAATAATCAAGATGACAAGACCATGAGGTAGCGAACCAGATGCCAAAACCGCAATACCCATCATAATACTCCCTGACTGAGCAGTTGAAACCCAACTTGAAGATGCCATTATTTGAGAGCAGGATCTGGCTAGAGTTAAGAGATTGTCCTGGAAGGAGTGTGTCTCTTGCATATGTGAATTCACAGTTGGGATATAGAAGGCTGATCAGGAATGGGAGTACTAAAACAAAGGAAGACGGAAGCGCAGACCTCCACTTGCTTGCTCTCTCCATTTGATGAGATATTTCTTGCTATCTGATGGATGAGTTCCTTACGTGCTAATTGAACAGATATAAGAGAACCAAGAAAGGGATTTGCATAAAAGTCAATGGTGTGCTTTGTTCGGTGTGAAAAATGTTGTGTCCCCACATTTTGGTACACATAAAAAAAGGGGGAAAAGACTGAAAAAATGTGGTTCACAGCCAATATGCTCACTACTTTCCATCTAGTGTTTTCAGTTAGGCAGCGGTATTGGACCTAGACAGGGCTGAATAGGTCATCTTTGGTGTGCACGGTGGCAGGCTCAGAATCAAATTAAAGCAAAAGGACAGGTATTACCTGTTGCTACATTGACACGTACTGAGGCAGCGCAAGTAGTCAAGCTAAGCTCAACTTCTCAACACCGCTCAGTCGCTGAGACAATTTCGTCGAACACCCTCCACGCGTTCGGCCTGGCCGGAGCGATTGAACGAGATGGGACTCCCCGTCCCACAATTGCGCTACTCCGAGCATCATTGGCGCTCTTGTACTCCACTCCCGACTTCCACGACCCTTGACCAGGAGAGGTAATAGAAATGTTGACGACTATACAAAGCAGAGGAAATTGAAAGCAGCCGAAACGACGAGGAGGGTTACATTGAATTCTTGAAAGACTACCGAAATGGCGATGCACGCCGCGCCGGCGTGGGGTTGCACTCCGGGACGCTACCCCTAGCCCGTGCGACGCTTGGCCGACGAGTGCCTCCCTGTCGCTGGAGCCGCTGGTCTGTGCTCGGTGGGCGCTATTGTGTTGACATCCTTCGAAGGCTTTTGTTTGTTGCACATCTAAAATAGAGGAATTTGTTCGCTCAACAGTGTACTTCCTCCGTGGTCGAGGACTCGAGGTAAGGATATATCTAAATGCATCTATCTATCTATTATATACTAAAAACAAAATACGAAGGTTTAGAATAGAGACACGAGGTTAATCCACATCACTTAAATTATCTAATCCGTCTGATTTTGGTGGGACATAATTATAACGGCTGAGATTAAAAGAATTCCGTTCACGTAAATATGCACAAAAACATTGTTTGTCACGTATACAGATTCATAGCAGATTTCTACCCAGCCATACCTCACGTGTAATTGACTAGACCTACTTAGATCTAAAGTTCTAAACCAATAGAAAGTTCAATTCCACCCACGAACTGTCCCATGTGAAAACACTAATGCCCTAGCCTTGGCGCTGATTGCCTGAGAGAAATGATGACCATGACCAGCATCAGGACGTGGCGGAGAGGAGGCCTTGCGTCGGGTTCGTGGAGGTCCAGCTGGGCGCCGTGGTTGAAGATGAGCTCGGCAAGGAAAGACCAAAAAGCATCGCGAAGCTGCGGCATCGGACTAGCTCGACGACGGTAGAAGGTGCGTTTTATGCGGCAGCGTCGGGAGAAAGCGATGTTAGATATGCAATTTAATGGTCAAGATTTAAAGATTTTACGTAACATGTATCAACACATATTTTGTGAACCTACATGACATGTCATGGTTGACACGTACATGCACCATCCCTATAAGGAAGAAAATCTATCTACCAATAGTGACGTGGAAATCAATTAGCATACGCTAGCTAGAGTTGTTGTGAAACGATATTTAATTAGAATAGAAAGCTAAAGTGCAAAGGAATAATATAGGCAGGATCAGTTATAGAATGATGCCGAGTGCGGTTAGGATAGTTTTAATGACACAACGTAGGATGATAAAATTGTATCGATCTGATTACATCTGCGGATCGTGTCACGTACGTACACGTTAAAACAGAAGCCGTGCAAAATAAGGATGTGTACATGCCATAAATGGAGACCAAAGTTATTCACTTTTCCTAAGTAACAGCTAGCTGTTTTACAATTGGTGAACAATCACTTTTATTTTTTTTGAAAACTCACAATATATTAAGCTAGCAAGCCGCCTCATTAAAAACCTTCCAGTCCACTTAGGCCCTACTTTCCTATTATATTGTTCAATACGTTCGCGGAGAATTTTATGAATTTCGTCGACTCGAAGAGTTGCCATTAGTATTTCTTTACTCTTTTTTCGGAAGCAAGGGGGAAAATAATGCCTAAATTCTAGTGGTAAGGAAAAGAGTGCGTCTGAAACTTGCTGCCAACATCATAATTCAGTTACATCGTGTATCAGGCTGCTCAGAATGCTATCTGGGGGCTCATCGTCCCAGTTACAATTATATTTATCTAAGAAACCAACCTTAGCAAGATCATGAGCAGCCTTGTTTGCTTCCCTCGGAATAAGGCTAAAAATAACACTACCTATGCTAGTGCTCAGGTCAATGCAGTCAGCATAGATTGCAACTGGCTCACTCCACCAGGATTCAGATCCATTACAAGCATCAATTGTTTCAGAGGAATCAGATTCTGCATGGACCGAGTTGCACCCTTTCCGTAGAGCGAGAGCCAATCCCTCTTTCATCACCATCGCCTCCGCCATAGTAGCCGAAGCAACATGGGGCAGATACGTTGTACTCGCTGCAATAAACCTTCCTTTATAATCACGCAAAACTGCACCCGTAGCTCCTTCACGCGAATTGGGGAAGAAGGAAGCATCTACATTGAGTTTTACTTGCCTCGGTTCAGGACATCTCCACTTCTCTGTATTAGTAGCCAACAAAGGACGAATAGCTTTGGCAGCATTAGTGGTAATTGAAAGGATAGAGATCTTACATCTATAAATAGGTGGAACTTGTTCATTGTGTGTTTTTCTTCTCCTGAGCCACCACAAATACCAGCACGCCACCAATACTGTTTCTTTTAGCCCAATATTAGAAAAACCAGGAAGAGAATTGTCTTCCCTCCGAAGAATATGTTCTAACATGGCAGACCTGCCATATCGACACTGGCGGCTTCCTCTATCACCGATTGAAGACCAAGCGAACTCCAGAGTTCAATTGCTGGTTGGCATTGAAACAAAAGGTGGCGAATATCTTCAGGGCCTTGGTTGCAAATCGGACACCCCCCTGGAGTAGGAATGTGGCGATTCGCCAAAATGCATTTCAGCGGAAGAATTCCATGGAGAGCCCGCCATATAAAAATCTTCACCTTACTAGGGATTTTAAGTTTCCACAATGTTTTCCACACTGGATTATTTATAGACCCACCAGGGAGTGCCAACAGCCCCGCCGAGGCTCCAAATTGGTGCTTCCATTGTACATGATACCCAGAACTTAATGTGTAGTGCCCATGTTTGGTAAAGCTCCACGCCAGAAAATCATCAAACGCTTGGTAATTAATCGGAATTTGAAGAATTCGGCCAACATCCACAGGACTAAATAAGTTGCTCAACAAAGCTACGTCCCAGCCTCCTGTATATGGATCTAATAGTTCTGAAACTTTTGTGATCACTGCATTACCTCGTGGAGAAATAATCTTCCGTGAAGGACTGCTAGGAATCCATGGGTCTTGCCAAATGTTGATTGATTCACCATTGCCTACCCTCCAAATATGTCCTCGCTTAACTACTACTAGGCCGGCTAGAATACTTTGCCAAGTGAAAGATGACCCCGCTTTCGGTCCAGCTTTTAGAATGTCACCCTGAGGATAATATTTAGCTCGCAAGACTTGGGCGCAGAGGGATTCTGGATCATTGATTAGCCTCCAAACTTGTTTTGCTAACAAAGCAAGATTAAAGGAATGAAAATCACGGAAACCCATACCTCCATCATTTTTTGGGTAACACAGCTTCCACCAAGCATACCAATGCATTTTATTACTATTCTCATCATCTCCCCACCAGAATTGAGCAATCGCATCCATCATTGCCTTGCACACCAATTTCGGAATCAAGAAAACCGACATAGCATATACCGGTATTGCTTGGGCAACCATCTTCAGTAGGATCTCCTTACCTCCAATAGAGAGTTGTTTTTCTTTCCAACCATTGATGCGTTGAATAATCCTCTCAATAAAATGCTGGAAACAATCACTCCTATCCGCATCCACCAGAGCAGGGAGGCCAAGATATTTATCAGAAAGAGCTTCTGTATCAATATGGAGAGCTTCACAAATTTCTGCTCTCATCAGACTATTTGTACAAGGTGAAAAGAACACGCTTGATTTTGATAAACTCACCAGTTGTCCCAAATTTGCACAATAGGTATCCAAAACTTGTTGCAAGGAAGTTGCATTAGTCATATCAGCTTTCATGAGAATTAGGGAATCATCAGCAAATAGTAGATGTGAGACTGATGGTGCATTTCTGCACACCCTTACCCCATCGATGCCACCAACTTCTTCTTCATGCAGCAAAAGACTGGATAAACCCTCCGCACAAAGGAGGAACAAATAATGTGAAAGGGGATCTCCCTGCCGTAGACCCCTAGTAGGAACAAACATATCTGTCTCTTCAGAATTAAAGCGAACTTGATACCGGACAGAACGGACACATGCCATTAAGAGAGATATCCATCTTTCAGCAAACCCCAACTTACGCATCATATTTTCCAGGAAGATCCATTCCACTCTATCATAGGCCTTATGCATGTCTAGTTTTACTGCACAAGACCCAACCCTGCCTTTTCTTTTATTCTTGATAGAATGGATGCATTCATAAGCCAGAAGCACATTATCAGTTATCAGTCTCCCTGGGACAAAGGCACTCTGCATCGGAGAAATAACCTCTGGCAAAATTATCTTCAATCTAGTCGCAAGCATCTTCGATATAATTTTATATATTACATTGCATAAGCTTATAGGTCTATACTGAGTCACCAATTCTGGATTATCGATTTTTGGGATTAGAACTACCGTGGTATCGTTCCACCCCTCTGGAATAATTCCTGTATTGAGTGCCTGCAGAATTTCTTGAGTAATTTCATCTCCACACATGTTCCAAAACTTCTTATAAAATATTGCATGAAGTCCATCTGGGCCTGGTGCTTTATAGTCACCGATACTAAACATGGCTTTTCTGACTTCCTCAGCCGAGAAAGGAGCAAGGAGATTGGTATTCATCATGTCAGTAACCTTCGGATTAATCTTCTCCATCATGGTCGGATCCACCTGTGTAACCTCCGACGAAAACAGGTGAGCAAAATAATGAAAAACAAGGGGTTTGAGCTGATCAGTACCTTCTACCCAATTACCATCCTCTCCACGTAGCTTTTTAATAAAATTCTTCTTACGCCTAGCCGACGCAAAGCTGTGGAAAAAACTTGTATTCCTGTCACCTTGCTGCAACCAATTCACCCTTGACCTTTGTTGCCAATGAACTTCTTCCTCCTCGAGGAGGAGCTCAATAAGAGCCGCCTTCTCTTTAGCAATAACCTCATTCTCATCTGTCATCGGGCCGTTTACTGCCTTTTCCAATTCTTGTTGGGTCTTTTTCAGCCTCTTTTTTTGTTTCTGAAGTACAACCGAGTCCCATGCATGAAGTGAGCTGTGCAAAAGCCCTAGCTTGCCCAACACGCCACCCTCTGGATTTGCAACAGCTGCCGCCTCCCACGCGCATTTGACAACCTCGGCAAAATCCTTCTCAAGGAACCATTTCGCCTCAAAACGTTTTGGCTTAGTGCTGCGATTAATAGATGGTGTTTGGTACTCTGTGTCGACACAAATCGGTCTATGATCCGAGCGTGCGTAATCCAAATTTTGGACAACAGCCCCCGGGTGCATAGTGTTCCAAGCCTCATTAGCAACTGCTCGATCCAGCCTCTCTCTAATACGACCTCGCTTCCATGTGAAAATATTACCAGAGTATCCAAGATCCTCTAGCCCACAATCTGTTAACGCATCTCTGAAGGCCTGCATATAATTCTGAGGGCGCTGATTCCCTCCTTCCTTCTCATGTGAGTACAATATTTCATTAAAATCACCAAAGACCATCCAAGGCAAATTACTGATACCATTCAGTTCTCTCAGTTTGTCCCAAGTTTTATATTTATCCTCCCAACGGGGTTCTCCATAGATACCTGTTAGTCTCCAAATCTTCCCTGGGTTTTCAACAATCTGAACATCAATATAATTCAGGGCCGAGAAAAGTTGTTGAATAACAACCTCTTTTTTCGAGAACAGAATCACGCCACCACTTCTACCATCACTGGGATTAACAATTTTAAAATCCATCTGCAATCTCCTACGCAAACAGTCAGCCGGGTACACATCTAAGTGAGTCTCTGATAAAAACATCACATCGGGGTCATAACGCCTTCGAACATTCAAAAGCGAGCGAACTGTCGGGTCGTTCCCCAAACCCTGACAGTTCAGACTTAAAAGTTTCATTACGACCGGACAGACTCCTCTCGGGAGTCTGCCGATCCGAATGAAGGGGAGGAAGCTCCATCCTTCTTAGTACGTTTATTCCTATCCATCATGTTACCATCAGTATTAACTGCATCCAATAGTTGCTGCCCGTCCATGATCATAGGAAGAGCTGTCCCATCTCCAGTATCAGGGCAAACTTCTTCAGATAATGTACCGCCTTCCAAATTCAAGCGACGTTTTACACCCGATTCAGTTGAGTCTATGTCATCCTTCTCAATTTCCATCATCTTGGATGGGCTTGATGCTGTATCAGCTAGGGGATCATCAGGTAAAACCTTCCCATCCACATATGCAAGAGCATTGTGACGCCAGCTTGCTGGCTGATTTCGGCCAACACCCCGAGGATCTCTACCAGCACGACCTCCTCTATCTCTACCCTGATTACCACGAGCAGTTCCGCGGAACCCTCCCATAGATCGGCCGCGCCAAGTTGACCAGTCAGCTTTCAAAAATTCACCCCACTTCAATTTACTTTCATCATGCTCTCCTGTGCCACACTCGAGATGAGTATGTCCGAGGAAACCACAGGCTCCACAGAACCTCGGTATCTTTTCAAATTTAATTTGATAAAATTCTCTCTGTCCTTCTCTAGCAATTGATACAAACCGAGCCAGGGGTTTATGAACATCTAGTTTAACTCTAACACGAACAAAGTTATTGATACCAGCAATCTGAGTTTCAACAGTGCTAACTAGACCAACCTTTCTCTGAACCAAGTTTTTGATCAGAGCCTTGTCCCTGTATCCAATGGGTAACTTATGTATCTGAAGCCAAACAGCAATTTGATTTAACTCTACAGAGTCTATAGCTGATAATCCATCATATGGCTCAATTATCACCGCGTTCTGCCTAAATAACCACGGTCCGCCTTGCTCAACTTTTAGCCAATCGCCTAAGCAATGGCACTGAATTGTGAATAGATTCTCTTCGAGCGCTTGGAAAGTTACCTCTTTAGCAGGACTCCATGCCGTTCTCATATGCTGCTCGAACGTTAATGGACTGAAAAAATTCGTTGTGTGTACCCTCGCCAATGCTAGCCACTTTATCCCCTCCTTAGGCGCAGTTTCCTCATCTTCAAAGATCAGATCATCAATCTCATCGTCCTCAATCCCGAGCCGCTGAAGCAGATCGTCAATCGCCTCTCCTTTTTTACTTCCCGATCCTTCTCCATGGTCGGTCGCAGAAGTTTTCGATCTCGAGTCCATGGTGAAGGCACAGACCACCAAACCCTAGCAAACCAGGGTCGCGAGAAGGAAGGAAACCCTAATCGCCTGGGCAGTCGCATGTCCGCGTTAGGTCTTTATTGTTTGTTTCGCGTGAAAATAGCGACCAAGTTGAAAGCACACTTGGTGAACAGTCACTTTTTTAGCCGTTCGATCTGATTCTTGATTCACCAATCTCAGCGCTATCTCATCCCGTCTCATAGCTCTCGTTTCGCTGAACGATCGAACTGTTGGGCCTTGTATTCTAGGCCTGCTACGTACACCGTGTGGCCCGAGCACAACCGAGACGCAGGCAAACTGATGTACTACGTCTATTCCGGGGCGAGAGCGGTATTTAAATCGGTCGTAAACTTCTTAACCAGGCGAGGTGGGACTAAAACGAGGCCGCGAGTTTTGCATGCGCCCGTGCGGTTTCTTTTTGCTGCTGTTGCGCGTCAGTGCGCATGCATCCAGCATAGCTGGACGATGTGGAGCGCATGTGGTCGCTGCTGATTTTTTTATTCGGCCACTGACCGATTGTGCATCAGTGCATGCACCAGCTAGCTGTGACTGTATTTAAAATAAACTAGCTATGGTTTAGATTTTAGAATGAACATGGTGAAAGGCATGTTGCTTTATTTAGTCGACCAGTACATGCTGCTAAATTGAGAAGATATAAACCATAGCCTAGAACTAATTACTCTCAACGTTTTGAGCGATTTCAGTGAGCTTCACATTGCTAGGCATTTTTTCCTTATGCGTGGACCAATACTAGTCTATAATAGAAGCAAATCAGTATGCACTAGAAAACAATAGAGAATATCACATGAAAACAAGGACAAATACACCAGGGAGATCAAAAAACTTTGTAGAATGAAAAATAACAAATATTTTAAAACAAAAGAACAACTCTTACATATTAGGGAAAACAAAACATAAATGGAACATGAAAAATATAACCAAGACCAAAAATGTCGCAAAACTAATTTTTTGGAACAAGAGAAATATATGTTAGACGGTGGGGAACAATGTCCTATACAGTGGGGAACAACGTCCTAGACGGTGGGGAACAACAGACTAGGTGGAAGGGAACAACGTCCTATACAGTGGGGAACAACAGACTAGGCGGAAGGGAACAACGTCCTGTACGGTGGGGAACAACGTCCTAGATGGAATGGAACAACATTCTAGACGGTGGGGAACAATGTCCTAGGTGGTGGGGAACAAAAGACTAGGCGGAAGGGAACAACGTACTAGACGGTGGGGAACAACAAACTAGGCGGAAGGGAACAATGTCCTATACGCTGGGGAACAACATCCTATGCGGTGGGGAACAACGTCCTAAACGGTGGGGAACAACAAACTAGGCGAAAGGGAACAACGTCTTGTACGGTGGGGAACAATGTCCTAGATGGAAATGAACAACATTCTAGACGGTGAGGAACAATGTCTTAGGTGGTGGGGAACAAAAGACTAGGCGGAAGGAACAACGTACTAGACGGTAGGGAACAACAAACTAGGCGGAAGGGAACAACGTCCTATACGGTGGGGACCAAATGAAACATAAAAGATATAAGAAACATATTTAGATATTGAAAGGTAAGAAGATACAAAAATGAAAGAATACATCCTACTAATTATAAAAAATGACTCCCATAAAACACAGCCCACTTTGAAAATAAGCACTTTATAGACTAAATGGGAAAAAAGAAAAACACAGAAAAAAACGGACTTTAATTTAAAAGGAAAAAAGAATAAGGAAATAGAAAGAAAAAAGGTGAAGAAATACCAATGAAAACTACTAAGAAAAATAGATGAAAGAATCATGCAAACAAATGAGCTAGTACCTAAGAAGCACGTACTAGCTAGAACTACTCTCGTAGATGAGCACGCATGCATGCTTTTTTGCTTGGTCAGGACTCAGGAGCCAGATCACGACTCGCGCGACACAAACGCGGTATATAAAAGAATAAACGGAACGACCCGAACGGCCAGCTAGCGATCGCACATTTGGGCCGAGCCCATAGACGGAATCGTTCAGCGAAACGGAAACTTCCTGGCGCGCGCGCGCCAGCGAGTCGTTTCCGTCGTTTTCGCTCAGGGGAGGAGGGGTAGAGGCTGCCATGGCGGAGAGGTCGGCACTCGGCACCGACCCCGCAGTCCGCAGACGGCGCCACTGGATATGGAGGGAGCGGTGTTTCGGGTTCGGGCGCCACCGCCGACGAAGATAGCAGTCACCCCGCAGCCGGTACGAGTGACGTCAGAGAGATCCGTAGAGCGCGAGCCTGCTCGAGACCCGCGGAGGAGAGACGGCCGGCGGTTAACCTGCGTGGAAGACATGGCCGCCATTTTTGGTGAGGTACTCACCTGAATTCTTCCTCTATCCCATGTGTGCTCCGATTTGATTTTGTATTAGCTCATCTGCGTTTAGTTCTGGTTTGGGGCATTCTCTGAGCTGTCGCCGTGAGACCTGCATATTGTTCTCCTTGTCCGTGGTCCATTACCAGAATTGGAGGGATTTTGTGCAACAGCAAGCAGAACGTAAGCAAGGATGGCTGGAAACATTGAAATTTTAGTGTTCAGTGTGATTTTAGGTTCACAGGATTATCCAGGACAGAAATAAGTGAACTTTTGAACACTCGTATGGATATCTTAGTAGCCTCTCAACCATCTGCAAGCACTCAAAGGAGACTTCCAGCTCAAAAGTTCACACTCGTAATCATGGTGGTGCCATTTGTACTCGGAGTGGCAAGACTACAACTGACCCTCTTCTGCCAACGCCACTGTTGTATGTACCACCTGCCTTCCAACCTAGCCAGTCAATGGCTTCTCCACCGGACCAGCAGGGTGAAGAATGGGATTATGATGAGATACCAAAAATAGGAACAAAATCATTGCGAGCATGTTCTTCAGTTTATTCATTCTTTCTTAGTAATCTCAGTGTGTCCATGTTCCTCATTTTCTTCTCTTATTATTGTGATCCTCAATCTTTCTTTAAGTTCTTAAGGGCACCTACAATGGAGGCGCTTAAGCTGGGCGCTAGGGTGATAATCCTTGCCGTTACGTGAGATTCCCTGCCGATCCTGGGAATTGGGCTAGCATCGACGCCTACCCATGCGCCGAGCGCTTCATCCTTTTTCCTGCATGCAACTCATCGGCATGCCCTGTCCATGCGGCCAATTAGCGCCCCAATAAGCGCCCAGCGCTGTAGTTATAGACGCTAACCAATAGATTTTGCCATAATTAATTTCTTTTGCCTCCACAAGCGCCCAGCTAAGAGGCTAGCATTGTACATGCCCTTAACTTTCTATTTTATCGTTTAGTCTTGTGTCCCTTGGATTGTAGCTCATTTTAGTATCTCAGTTATTTTAGTGTCTCATTTTATTCTTTAGTCTTTCAGTTTGCGGTTCAGTCTTGCACATTTTCAGTGTTGTTCTTCAGTTATTTCAATCTAGTCATCTTAGTCAGTCCATGTTATTCTTCATTTATCTTAGTCAGTCCATGTTATTTCTTAGTTAGTCATCTCAATGTGTCCATTTTATTGTTCAGTCATTCATTACTTTAGTCTTTCAGATATTGATTACTTGCTTTCCTTACTTCATTTTTTGCTTATTCTATTCTCTTATATGCATCACCATTTAAGTATTTAAGTTACTTTTGAGTTCTGCTCAGTCCCCATCAGTTTGTTTTGCTCAGTCCAAACATTTTTTCTCATTATCCCATTCTTTATTTTTTCACTGTCACTTTGTATTTATCAGTGTTCATTTCAATAGTTTAGCTTTTTCATTTTATCATTCCATCTCCGGCCTTTCAGATTATTTCTTCAGTCCTTCCTTATCTTGTTTCTCAGTTAATTTATTTAGTATCTGAATTCTTCAGGTTTTGTTTTTCAGTTTTATCAGTTCTCTTAGTTGCCTGCTAGTCTGCTCATTGATGTTATCTTTTTCATTTTCTCTATTTTCTTGTCCATTATATTCATTATTTCATTTGTTAGTTCAGTCCCTCGGTCTTTCACTTTTGCAGTGTCTTAGTTTCTTAGTTAGCCTCTATTTTTCAGCTATTAGTCCCTCTTTCTTTCGTTAGTTAGTTTGTCATTTCTTCAGTATTTCAGTATTGCAATCTTTCATTCCATCGGTGCTCAATTTTTAGTCTTTCGGTCCATCTTAATTAGTTCATTAAATATTTATTTGATCAGGCTTCTCTCGGTCTATCTTACTAGCTCAGTCAAGTATTCGTTCAGTCCATTTTACTTACCTGAGTCATGCAATCTCTTAGTCTATCTTATTAGTTCAGTCCTGTAATCTTTTCAGTCAATCTTCATTTTCTCAGTCTTGCATTCTCTTAGTCCATCTTATTTTCTTAGTATGTTAGTCTTCCATTTAATCTTAACCATATTCAAGAATTTACTTTCATCATTTCCTCTTTTTATGTTTCTTCGATTATTCAGATATCCATTCATTTTCTTTGTTTTCAGCTTGTCATCTTTGAATTTTTTCTCTTTTATTTTTCTTTGTGACTTTAGTTTCTGCAATATTTTTTGGGGGGGTCGGGATGGGTAACTCCGCCCATGATACACTTAAGCTATGCTTAAGTTTGATAATCGTTTTCAAGCCTGGGAAAAGGAGGAGGGGCCACTTTTTGATTTTATCTTTTACTATGTAGTTGTCTTCTAGAACATTTTTCTACTACCATTTTTCTCACTCAGTGTTTCTTCATTTTGTCAATGCATCAGAGAAATAAAATGGAAAGTGAGTACTACACTTGCTCTGATGGAGGTTAAGTTTTAGAATTGGATGGAACAATTTATTTGTTTCCAGAAGGAGGGTGGATTTGATGATGATGTTCTATAGGATTGTTTATCGTCATGTAAAAATATCATTACATCTGGCTACACTAGTTTGTATCTGCTAATAACTTGATCTGACACCCTTCATGGTACAGATTACAGAAAGTTCAGTAGCCTACCTGGAACTACAGAATTTTCCCAATTCCAAGTAAGTTATCTCCCTGAACTTGTTCATCCTTCTTTCTCTCCGGTTCTGCCATTCCAGATTTGACCTCTCTTTATTTTTCCTTGTTTTTCAGTCTATCCCGCCATGGGCGCAGTGCCAGCTTGTGGTGGAGTTGGAGGAGGGTGTGCGGTGTTTTTTTAGTGGTTCAGCCTTTATTAAACAACAATAGTGTTAGGGATACAAAGGCTTAGGTGGTGAAATTAGCCAACACGGCGGCCTTGCTCATCGAGAACAATACCCCTCGCTAAGGAGTGGGCTTCAGGATTTGAGCGCTCCCCTTCATGGCTGAAGGAGATCTCATCGAAGTCTCTGTTGGAGTCTTTTATTTCCTTCACAACTAACGCAGAGGCACCCATCGTGCCTTGCTGAATGTGTTTCACTGATGTCAAGCAGCCACCTTGATATAACGATCATTGATTGAGCTCCAGACATGTTTATTTGATGAAGATGTTTTTGTTGGCCTTTTGTCTCAGTGTATTAGGAGTTTTTTAGGTACAAGCTGTGGTTTCTCATGCAGAATGATAACTCAACATTGGACTCAAAATGACAGACAAAAAGATCCGTTGGAACTCAATACTTGCGGGCTGACAAAAAATGTGTCTGTTTTCTAATTTGAAAACAGGCAGTTTTTCTCATTCATTTTTCATTAGTTTTGACTCATCTAGCTGTCATCATATTACTGGCTACGAAAATGTGTCTGTTCCCGAATTCTAAAACAGCTAGCTGTTTAATAGTCAGTCCCAAGTTATTTAGATGCATCTCTTGAATCGTACGTGCCAAATACATATAAAAAAAGAGACGTGCATTTGGTTTCACGGATTAACACAGAGGCTTATTCAAAGTTTGATCCATAGCCCAAAAGAAAAGAAAAACGATGCGCTCAGTTTGGATTGTGACTACAACCAAATAAAAAAAAACATAATTCCTCTGTTCATAAGAACATGTTAAAGATTTGTATATATTCGGATATACCTATACACCAAAACGTGTCTAGATATATAAAATTTGAACAAATTCACTACTAGGAAAAAGCTTATAGGTGGAGGAAAAACGTGCCGGCGCACCACCTAGGACGTGCGCCGGTGGAAGGTGTTGCCGGCGCACCAGGAAGTCGCCGCGCCGGCGATGCAGGCATACTGCCGGCGCACCACCGTAGAAGACGCGCCGGGGCAAATTCCTGGCATGGGCTCGGCCGATTCGGGCCAGGCCAGGAAACACTGCCGGCGCACCAGCCCAGGAGCGCGCCGGCGGTAATTTGATGTTGCCGGCGCGCTCCTGGGCTGGTGCGCGGCAGTGTTTCTGGGCCTGGCCCGGAGCAACTATAGCCGATGGGGTATATATTGCCGGCGCACCACGGCCCAGGTGCGCCGGCAATAACTGGGAGTTATTTCAGCCACCAACCAGCACACTCACTCACACACTCACTACACTCCACTTATCCACACAACCCGAGCCTTCTCCCAACCCAGCTCATTTTTGCCTATTTCTATCCCCAATTTAGCTAATTTGACCAAACAAAATCATATTTTTTGAGCAAATCTTCCCTTCCTACATGCATCTCCCACATCCCCCTATGTAGATCTAGATCTACTATCCCGCGTTGACCGCTCAATCTAGATCTAGATCTAGAAAGTCGGCTTCCATACGCCATTGTCGCGGCGCATCGTCTCGATCTCGTCGACAATTATATCAAACAAATAGGTGATTAATGAACAAATTGAGGAATGAAATCGACGTATGTTGGACATTTGAAGCAAAGCTCTCGTGTGTGGCATATATATATATATGTTGTGCTTGTGCTTGTGTGTGTGTTGGCGTTGAAAATGAGTTGCCAACGTTGCGCCGAAATGTTGATTCATCAAGTTTCCGTTTCGGCACATTTCTGGCGCTCCTATGTCCTACCGTGTAGGAAGGTCATGCCGAAATTTTCCGTGAAAACTACCGACGGATGCATGGTTCTAATCAATTATGTAATCTTACCATGCAGGCGATAATGGTTATCGAGATGAGTGAAAGCATCGTGATGAGATATCTGAAACACGCGATCATCGACATGTATGAAAATAAACGCACGGAGGTATTGTGTCCGTGCCGGAGATGCAAACGAGGGAAATGGTTTGACCCGTATTCAGGAAAATTGCAGGGGCACCTGCTCACTAATGGTTTCATGCATGGACACACTCAATGGATGAGCGATGATGGCGCGGAGGTCAATGGGGCGACGGCAGCAGGTGGTAATAATGGCCGGCAAGAAGGAGGGCATCATGACATTGATGACGATGAAGAGTTTGTCGCAGAAGACGATAACCTTGACGACGATAATAACCTTGACGATGACAATAACCTTGACGACGACGAAGAGGTGCCGCTAGCTTGTCGTGCGGGACCCTCATCTTCAAGATCTGCTTCTCGAAAGACGAAAGGCGCCAAGCGGAAATCAAAGCTTGAGCAACGGAGATAGACTCGAATACTCCGTTGTACGACTCAGGTCGCGGGTTGGGGAGTCTCGCTTGAGAGTAGCTCTCGATGTGCTGCAGATGAAGGCGAAACACGGATGGACGGACACAAGCGTCGACGACATCCTGGAATACGTGAAAGATCTCCTTCCTGCCGGGAACACGTGTCCTGGTAGTCTAGCCGAGGCCAAGAGAATCACGTGCCCTCTCGACTTACCCCACGAAAAGTATCACGCCTGCATCAACGACTGTATCATGTATCGCAAGGAGCACGTGGACAAGACCAAATGTCCTGTGTGTGACGCTGAACGGTACAAGAAAGGGAAGAAGAAAGCTCCTCAGAAAGTTGTGTGGTACTTCCCGCTCGCCCCCGGCTGCAACGGTTCTACGCGGACCGCAAGGAAGCAAAGCTCATGCGCTGGCACGCTGAAAGAAAGGAGGCGTGTTGAATGATGAAGATCGGATTGAGCACCCAGTGCGACACACCCTTCGGATGCAAGCCGTGGAAAGCATTAGACAATGAATTCGGAAGTTTTGGGGCAGAACCCGAAACATCAGGTTGGGTGCGAGCACGGACGGATTCAATCCGTTCGGAAACCAGAGCAGCACACATAGCACATGGCCCGTGTTTGTATGGATCTACAACCTCCCGCCCTGGCTGTGCATGAAGAGGAAGTACATACAGATGAGTATGCTAATTCAAGGGCCGACACAGCCAGGAAACGATATCAACATGTATCTCGAACTATTAAAGGAGGAGCTTGAAACGTTGTGGGCGGAGGAAGGGGTAGATACATGGGACGCCGTCGCGGAAGAATATTTCCCTTTGAGAGCCGCGTTGATCACGACGGTGCAGGACTACCTCGGATACGGTTACATTTCGTGCCAGGTGTGCCATGGACACAAGGCATGTGTCAGGTGCATGGAAGAGACGATGTTTTTGCAGCTTGGTAAGGATCCCGGCTCTTCGAAAACAGTTTACATGGGGCATCGAAGGTGGCTACAGAAGACTGACCCGTGGAGAAAGCGTGGAGATCTGTTCGATGGTACAAATGAACCCCGAGGACCTCCACGGAAGAAGAGCGGCGAAGAGATCGATACATTGAAAGGTTGGAAGGAGTGCCCTCCGCCGGGAAAGATACGTCAAAAGCCTGGAGAGAAGAAGAAGAAAAGGCAACGGCGACGCCGCTCATTGGTGTATGGAAAAGGAGGTCCGTGTTTTGGGACTTGCCGTACTGGAAAATTCTCGATACACCTCACTGCCTTGATGTCATGCATATTACAAAGAACGTGTGGGAGAGCTTGCTTGGCACTCTTCTCAACATGCCGGACCGGACCAAAGATGGGCCGAAAGCAAGACACGACCTGAAAGTTTTGGGCATCGGGAAGAGCTTCAGATCCCGGCGGCCCAAGAGGGACAGTCGGAGGAGGAGGCGGACGGCGGTCAGAAGCGCAAAAGGATTAAGCAGCCAGACTATTACTGTCCCCCCTCCTGCTTCACTTTTAGTCCGGCCGAGGTCGATCAATTTTTCAATTGCCTTCTAGGAGTCAGTGCCCTTCGGTTACTCCGGGCTAATAAGCAGATACATGGACCCCAAGAAACGAAACTTCAGCGGCATGAAGTCTCATGACTGTCACGTGATGATGACGCAGATTCTTCCGGTTGCAATCCGAGGTATAATGGATGACCATGTCCGTGCAACGCTGACTGGGCTCTGTAACTTCTTCGACGTCATAACTCGGAAGTCGATAAGCGTGAAGAAACTCGCAAGGCTCCAGGAAGAGATCGTGGTGATCCTATGTGAGCTTGAGATGTACTTCCCTCCATTCTTTGACGTGATGGTCCATCTGTTGGTCCATATCATGGATGATATCGTCAGTCTAGGGCCGGCATTCTTACACAACATGATGCCGTTTGAAAGAATGAATGGGGTCATTAAAGGATACGTTCGTAACAGGTCACATCCGGATGGAAGCATCGTACAGGGCTGGCTCACCAAAGAGTGCATCTATTTCTGCACGAATTATATAGACATCGAGGACCCTGTTGGTTTGCCTCAAAACAAGCACCTCCGCAGGTTCGAGGGAGTAGGCCACAAAAATGGAAGGAAGGAACTGCACGTGCACATGTCTGGTCGGACTTCCGACTTTGACAGGGCCAACTTAGTAGCGCTACAACACATTGACTTGATCGATCCTTGGTTGAAAGAGCACAAAACCATGATAGAGAAGTGGCAAGCCGATGATGACGGAAGTAGAAATATACAGAGAGCACAACTCCTCTTTCGCGCGCTGGTTCAAAGACCACATTGATGCTAATCCCCCACCAATGGATTCTGACAAGGATAAACTAGTATTGGCCTTGTCACATGGCCCCGCGCCCAACCTCATGACTTACCAAGCGTACGATATCAACGGGTACACATTCTACACGGAAGAAAAAGACAAGAACAGTGCTTACCAGAACTCAGGGGTAACGATGGATTCCTGGACGGGTGACGTAAAGACTAGATACTACGGAAGAATCGAGGAAATGGGAGCTTAGCTACGCTGGGGAGAAAGTGCCGATGTTCCGTATCAGATGGGCTAAGAACGTCACAAAGAAGACCGGTATTTCACCACCATGTTTCTACCCGAAGCCAACAAATCAAAGTCCACGAACGCCACCGCGCAGAATGAGCCATGGGTACTGGCAGAACACGTGCACCAATGCTTCTTCATAACCGACCCATCCAGGCCTAGCCGTGTTATCGTGAGGAGAGGCAAGAGGACCATCGTCGGAATGGATGGAGTCGCCAACGAGGAAGACTTCGAAGGACAAGTCGGAGACCCAATGATGGAAGAATCCGAGGAAGACACAACATACACCACAAGAAGAAGCAGGACCACGCTACCGAGGTCAGGTCGACCCTTCAAAAGAAGAAGTCACGACACGGGGCTAAATTATTCAACGACGAGCAAGAAAAGCAAGAAGAAAGCGAAACACTCTTCTCAATCGATGATGTAAAACTTTATTTGCAATCTATAACTCATATTTTCTGTAATTCATAACTACTCATATGGTCATGGCCAATATTTTATGTATGACTAATTAATATTGTGTTGGTCAATATTTTGTGTATGTATATATAACTCATATTTTTTTTGTAATGCCTAATTAACTCATATTGCTTGGTTATTATCTTGAAAAGAGAAGGAAATAAAATAGTATAGGATTTGTGGGAAAAGAAAAGAAACATAAAAGAAAGTGAAAAGAAATAAAGAAAAGAAGAAAAATAAAATAAAATAGAAAAGGAAATGGCCAGCCAGGGCTGGGGGACAAGTCCCAGGTATAGCCGGACCCACATTATTGCCGGCGCACCACATGGTTGGTTCGCCGGGGTATAATTGTCCCCGGACCAACCATGTGGGCTGCAATCTTCCGGATCCCCGCAAGAGCGCCGCCCTCCCCACCGAGCGCCGCCGCCGCGTCGATCTCGAGCGCCGCCGCGCAAGGGACCAAGAGACCTCGCGCACGCCGGAGCTGCCGTGCAAGGAGGAGCAGGGCGTGGCCGCGGAGAGGAGGGGAGGGCGTCACGCGCCGGCCACCATCGCCACCGTCGCCGAGAGGAGGAGGAGGGCGTTGCGCGCCGGCCACCATCGCGGAGAGGAGCAGCAGGGTGTCGCCACCATCGCCGTTGGTAAGAACCCCTCTCCCTTCCCCTATCCATCCCCCTCTTCCTTCCCTCTCCTCCTCTTCTTGCAGTAGTTCTTGCAAGAATGCTTGATGTGCATTCGAATCCTTAGTGCTTGCAAGAATGCTTGATGTGCTCTGGTTGCAGTAAGAAAATCCTTAGTTCTTGTAGTAGTTTATAGTTCTTGATGTGCTCTGGTCGATTTAGGGTTTATAGTTTATGCTCTCTGGTTGCAGTAAGGAAAAATTGAGATGTAGGATGCTACTGAAATGCCTAATGCAGATGCTACTGAAATGCTATTGAAAATAAAAACTAGACACTAGGCAGTATGTTAGTTCTTCATTAAATGAAAATGAAAATGGTTTTGCTAGCTAAATTGGTTTAGTTCATTTAGGTTTTGGTCTCTGGTTTGCTAAAATGGTTTGCTAAAATGGATTTAAATTGGTGCTATGCATGGTTGATGCTAGTTCTCTGGTTTAGGATTTAGGACCAAGGCTGTATTTCTGTTGTAATTAAGCAGTAATGTTCTCTGGTTCATTTAGCTCATTTAGGTTTTGCTAGTAATTTGCTCTGAACTTTGCAATTTGCTCTCTGGTTTGCTAGTAATTTGTTCTCTGGTTCATTTAGCCTAAGGTAATGATTTATATTTTGCAATTTGCTCTGAACTTTGCAATTGCACTTACAATCAAACTGGCCCTTATGCAAATTTTGGGTCTTTTGCTCTGAACATAGACAGGAATTGCTTGGACAGGATTTGTAAGTAGAGGAATTAGTTAACAAGAAATTTCACAAAATTTGTTATCAACAAGGAGCTCAGGGAAAACTTTTGACTAACTATGAGAGTATGTCCCACAGGGGCAACAACAACATATTATCATTTCTTGCAAAAAAAAATGCTTGCAATATGACATGTTTTAGTGTGTAGATTCTCTCATTTTAGCAATTTTAATAAGCAGTAGTTAAAAAAGACAAGTACATCATAGCTAGTTTATCTGGTTTTCAAGAGAGGTTGTGCTAGCTAATTTTAATTAGCAAGAGAATATTAATTAGCTAGTTCACCATGGTTGAATGCTCATTTTGATGCTCACTGGTTGCAAATAAAGAAAATGAAAATAAAAATGCTTGCAGTACCTAGGTAGCTAGGCAGTAGGGTTTTTTTTTATGCTTGCAGTACCTGGAGAATTTGATATATAAAATTCATTGGTTTGCTTCATGCTAAAGATGGGTTCAATCTAAAGATGGGTTCATTCTTACTACAGAGAACATAGTCAGTATTTCTAATGCACCTAGTTACTGTTATGTATTATATTTGCTTCTTATTTTTGAATACATACAAGTGTCCAGGGCTAGCATCAAACAACCACCAGTAGCAAGTGTCCAGGGCTAGCATCAAACAGCCACCATGGTTGAATGCCTACTGCCAAGAACTGCCAAGCATCAAATGCCACCAGTAGCAAGTGTTAGGGTTAGGCATGCATCACATTTATTATCTGGTTTAATAATGCTTAATGAAAAAATGTGCTATTCTTTGGTTTGAAAAAAGAGCAAGTGCTATTCTCTGGTTTGAAAAAATGTGCTATATCAATGGATGCTGTCAAGTGTTCACTAGCAGTAGGTTTACTTAATTTAAAAGGAACAAGTGCTAGCAGTAGGTTTAGTTCATAAAAAGAACAAGTGCTATTCTCTGGTTTGAAAAAAAGAAAAGAAAATGAATTTGTTCTCTGGTTTGAAATTTAGTTCATTTAGTTCATTTTTCACATCAAGGAAATATAATTGGAGCTTTCTGATAATCCACAAATGAGAAATGACACTAAACCAATTTTAATTATGTAGCCATAGAGTAGCATGGTGTTGATGTAAAATGGTTAAGGTGTAAAATGCTAAAGATGGTTTGAATTCTGGTTTTTATTTTAGTGTTTGAATTCTGGTTTTTATTTTAGTGTTTGAATTCTGGTTTGAATCCAGGGCTAGCATGATGAAATTCTGTCACTGACTCACTGGAATATTTCTTTCTTAATACAGAGAACATAGTCAGTAGTTACTGTAAGTGCTATTACTGTAAGTGTCCAGGGCTCTAAAGCTGTTGTTGTCTGAGTGTGAGAATTTGATGGTTATGGTGTTCATGGCTATATATATGTGAATTGCATTTCTGTTACAGGGATTGAGTTGCTATTGAGTGCCGGAATGTCGATTCATTTCCGTTCCGGCAATTCTAGCACTCGGCATGACCAATTTTTAGCAAAGGTCATGCCGAATTTTTCCGTGAATTCTAACTCTTTTTCATCTTCTATTAGTGCAAGCCACCATGGCGTTTGAAGAACAATTAGAGGAGCACTACAATAGGCACTTCTTTAGGACGGAGGAGGATGCCGAGGCCGCTGGTGTTGGCGGCGACGAGGATCATGAGATGGAGGATGACGCTGGGGGTAGTGGCGACGAGCCAAGCGGCAACGAGGCAAGCGACGCCGCCGGGGGTAGTACCTACGCGCCAAGCGGCGACGAGGCAACCGGCGCCGCCGGGGGTGGCGGCGAGACAAGCGGCGATGATCCTAGCGGCGCCGCCGGGAGTAGTGGCACCGGGACAAGTGGTTCCAAGAGGCCGCGGAAGGCAAGGCGCCAAAACACGGTCGGCACCGGCAGAGACACAGTCAAAGAGGTGGACCCCGCCAGTGGATTGCCGAAGGAGCCTAAGGATGTTGCCAAGGGGTACGGCAACCAACTGGCATGTATCCTCCGAGAGGTCGTCAATCTCAACGAGACGGACCTCCGAGCTGAGAGCAAAGCGCCTCTGCGAGCCCAGCTCATTGCGAGGTTGCACTCACGATACAAGTTCCTAGGCGACTACGCCTCCACTGATCAAACCAATAACATTGTGAACTCACAAGCCCTCCTGAAGTTCACCAAACACCTCAGCAGCTACAAGTACATGGTGCGGAAGCTGATTGCTGAGGGCAAAGGTTTCGAAGAGGTCCACTCCGCCTTTCCGCATGTCTCCCAGGCGGACTTTGATGCTTTTGTGGCCAATGAAGAGCTACAAGCAACCAAGAATCGCAAGTTGTGGGGGAAGGAAATGCGGGAGCTTAACATCGGCAACCACAACCTTGGGAGCCGTGGGTACGAGGGAAAGGAGCCCTATTGGGCGAAGGAGGACGAGGCGTATGTAAATGCCGGCATTGAGAACCCCTGGCTCAAGTACAAGGACCCGCTTGAAAGAAGATTCATCAGGTCCCGGTACCATAAGAAGAAACTAACCGGGGAACTTGTCACGGACCCGAAGGTCGTAACCGACATAATTTGGTTCACGAACGACAAGAAGGTCCTGGCGTTGGAGAAAAAACTGGTAAGCAATTTACCGGTTTAATTAGATCAAGTATCGTTCATATAATAGTAGCAACATTTCTAAATGGTTCGCGTTTCTTCCGCAGGAAGAAGAAAGACAAAAACTTTCTCAATGTGACGAAGGCTCCTCCTCCCAGGCGTCGACGGGCAGGGTAGCCTGGGACAAGCCTCTCGTACGGGCGCTAAACATCGTTAATGAGCATTCACCGACGAGAAGGCCGCATAGAGGCCGTGTGGCTGGCGCCGGTACAGGCTACAAGCATGGTCACTATGGCTTGTCGTCTGCGGACGATAAAAATGCGCGCAGTGAGAGGAAGCAGCGGGAGGCGGAGGAAATGAGGGAGTCAATCCTAGCCGAAGTCCAAGCTGGTTTGGTACCGCAACTGGTACCGCAACTCAAAGCTACGCTCGTACCTGAAGTCAAAGCTGAAGTCGCCGCTTCAGTCCAAGCAGATTTCAACGCTCTACACGCGTGGTATGAGGGTGGCAAACAAGCCCCCCCCCGAAAATGCAAGTGGTTAGCTTCGACGGCAGCAACTCGATGGCGCCGCCGTCCGCCGGCAATGACAATGTTATAATGGAGACTCCTCCACTGTTGGAGATATGCCCAAGAGGCAATAATAAAAGTGGTTATTATATATCTTTATGTTTATGATAAATGTTTATATACCATGCTATAATTGTATTAACTGAAACATTGATACATGTGTGATATGTAAACAAACAAAGAGTCCCTAGTAAGCCTCTTAACTAGCTTGTTGATTAATAGATGATTAGTTTCATAATCATGAACATTGGATGTTATTAATAACAAGGTTATATCATTATATGAATGATGTAATGGACACACCCAATTAAGCATAGCATTAGATCACGTCATTAAGTTATTTGCTATAAGCTTTTATTACATAGTTACCTAGTCCTTATGACCATGAGATCATGTAAATCACTTATACCGGAAAGGTACTTTGATTACATCAAACGCCACTGCGTAAATGGGTGGTTATAAAGGTGGGATTAAGTATCCGGAAAGTATGAGTTGAGGCATATGGATCAATAGTGGGATTTGTCCATCCCGATGACGGATAGATATACTCTGGGCCCTCTCGGTGGAATGTCGTCTAATGTCTTGCAAGCATATGAATAAGTTCATAAGAGACCACATACCACGGTACGAGTAAAGAGTACTTGTCAAGAGACGAGGTTGAACAAGGTATAGTGTGATACCGATGATCAAACCTCGGACAAGTAAAATATCGCGTGACAAAGGGAATTGGTATCGTATGTGAATGGTTCATTCGATCACTAAAGTCATCGTTGAATATGTGGGAGCCATTATGGATCTCCAGATCCCGCTATTGGTTATTGGTCGGAGTGAGTACTCAACCATGTCCGCATAGTTCGCGAACCGTAGGGTGACACACTTAAAGTTGGATGTTGAAATGGTAGAACTTGAATATGGAATGGAGTTCGAATATTTGTTCGGAGTCCCGGATGTGATCCCGGACATCACGAGGAGTTCCCGAATGGTCCGGAGAATAAGATTCATATATAGGATGTCATTTTATGTGAATAAAATGTCGCGGAAGGTTCTATGGAAGGTTCTAGAAGGTTCTAGAAAAGTCCGGAAGAAACCACCAAGGAAGGTGGAGTCCACAAGGGACTCCACCTCCATGGCCGGCCAACCCTAGGGAGGAGTCCCAAGTGGACTCCCCCTAGGGGCCGGCCACCCCCCCATATGGTAGGTGGAATTCCCACCTCTAGTGGGAATCCTAGCTTGGGAAGGTTTCCCACCATATGGAAGGTTTTGGGTTCGGGTCTTATTCGGAGACTTGTAGTCCAACACTTGGGGCTTCCACCTATATAATGAGGGGCATAGGGGAGGGGGCCGGCCACACAAAAGCCACCACCTTGGCCGCCCCCTTTAGTGGCCGCCACCCCCTCTCCCCAAACCCTAGCGCCCCGCTCCTCCACCATATCCCGCACGCTTAGCGAAGCTCCGCCGGATTTCTCCACCGCCACCGACACCACGCCGTCGTGCTGTCGGATTCAAGAGGAGCTACTACTTCCGCTGCCCGCTGGAACGGGAGGTGGACGTCGTCTTCATCAACAACCGAACGTGTGACCGAGTACGGAGGGCTGCCCGTTCGTGGCGCCGGAACCGATCGTGATCAAGATCTTCTACGCGCTTTTGCAAGCGGCAAGTGAACGTCTACCGCAGCAACAAGAGCCTCCTCTTGTAGGCTTTGGAATCTCTTCAAGGGTGAGTCTCGATAATCCCCTCGTTGCTACCGTCTTCTAGATTGCATCTTGGCTTGGATTGCGTGTTCGCCGTAGGAAAATTTTTGTTTTCTATGCTACGTTATCCTACAGTGGTATCAGAGCCGTGTCTATGCATAGATGGTTGCACGAGTAGAACACAATGGTTTGTGGGCGTTGATGCTCTTGTTATCTTTAGTTGAGTACTTTGCATCTTTGTGGCATAGTGGGATGAAGCGGCTCGGGCTAACTTTACATGACCGCGTTCATGAGATTTGCTCCACGCTTGACATGCAACTTGTATTGCATAAGTGGCTTTGCGGGTGTCTGTCTCTCCTACTATAGTGAAGATTCAATTTACTCTTCTATTGACAACACTAGTATCACCGTTGTGGTTCATGTTCGTAGGTAGATTGGATCTTACTCGAAAACCCTAAACCACGTAAAATATGCAAACCAAATTAGAGAACGTCTAACTTGTTTTTGCAGGGTTTGGTGATGTGATATGGCCATAATGTGATGATGACTATGTATGAGATGATCATTATTGTATTGTGGCAACCGGCAGGAGCCTTATGGTTGTCTTTAAATTTCATGTTGAGTAGTATTTCAAAGTAGTTGTAATAGTTGCTACATGGAGGACGATCATGAAGACGGCGCCATTGACCTTGGTGCTTCGCCGACGATGATGGAGATCATGCCCGTTGATGATGGAGATCATGTCCGTGCTTTGGAGATGAAGATCAAAGGCGCAAAGACAAAGGGCCATATCATATCACATATGAACTGCATGTGATGTTAATCCTTTTATGCATCTTATTTTGCTTAGATCGCGACGGTAGCATTATAAGATGATCCCTCTCACTAAAATTTCAAGATAATAAAGTGTTCATCCTTAGTAGCACCGTTGCCAAGACTTGTCGTTTCGAAGCATCTCGTGATGATCGGGTGTGATAGAATCAACAAGTGCATACAACGGGTGCAAGGGTTTGCACAAGCGGATACTAAGGTGGCCTTGACGAGCCTAGCATGTACAGACATGGTCTCGGAACACGTGATACCGAAAGGTAGAGCATGAATCATATGATTGATATGATGAACACTTTGAGTGTTCGCCATTGAAATTACATCTTGTCTCGTGATGATCGGGCATAGGTGTGATGGATTTGGTTCGTGTGATCACTAAGACAATGCGAGGGATATTGTTTTGAGTGGGAGTTCACCTAGATTTTTAATTATGTTGAATTAAAATTTGAACTCAATTTGTCATAAACTTAGTCTAAACTATTGCAAATATGTTGTAGATATGGCGTCCCCAATCAATTTTAACCAGTTCCTAGAGAAAGAAAAGCTTAAGAGCAACGGTAGCAACTTCACCGACTGGTTCCGTCATGTGAGGATCTTCCTCAATGGCGGAAATCTACAATATGTGCTTGATGCACCGCTAGGTGACCCTCCTGCAGAAACTGAAACCGATGAAGTAAAGAATGTTTACGCGACTCGGAAAACTCGGTACTTCAGTGTGCCATCTTATGCAGTCTGGAATCCGATCTTCAAAAACGTTTTGAGCACCACGATCCTCATGAGTTGATGAAAGAGTTGAAGACTATTTTTGAAACTCATGCGGCCGTGGAATGCTATGAAGCATCGAAACATTTTTTCTGTATGATGGAAGAAGGCAGCTCCATTAGTGAGCACATGCTCGTCATGACCGGCATGCGAAGAAACTCAGTGACTTGGGAATAGTGATTCCTAACAGACTGGGGATTAATCGTGTCCTTCAATCACTGCCACCAAGTTACAAGAACTTTGTGATGAACTACAATATGCAGAACATGAACAAGGAGTTTCCTGAACTCTTTGGCATGCTAAAAGCTGCTGAGATTGAGATCAAGAAAGAGCACCAAGTGTTGATGGTCAACAAGACCACCAGTTTCAAGAAACAGGGCAAGTCTAAGGGAAAATTCAAGAAGGGTGGCAAGAAAGCTGCCACGCCCCCTGTGAAACCTAAGTCTGGCCCTAAGCCTGATGCTGAGTGCTATTACTGCAAGGAGAAGGGACACTGGAAGCGTAATTGCTCCAAGTATTTGGCGGATCTGAAGAGCGGCCTTGTCAAGAAGAAGAAAGAAGGTATATCTGATATACATGTTATAGATGTTTATCTCACTGGTTCTCGTACTAGTACCTGGGTATTTGATACTGGTTCGGTTGCTCATATTTGTAACTCGAAACAGGAACTAAAGAATAAACGAAGACTACTGAAGGATGAAGTGACGATGCGCGTTGGAAATGGATCCAAAGTCGATGTGATCGCTGTCGGCACACTTCCTCTACATCTACCTTCGGGATTAGTTTTAAGCCTAAATAATTGTTATTTTGTACCCGCGTTAAGCATGAATATATGGATCTTGTTTAATGCAAGACGGTTATTCATTCAAGTCTGAGAATAATGGTTGTTCTATTTTTATGAATAATATCTTTTATGGTCGAGCACCTGAAAAGAATGGCTTATTTCTGTTAGATCTCGATAGTAGTGATACACATATACATAACATTGATGCTAAGCGAATTAAATTGAATGATAATTCTACTTATATGTGGCACTGTCGTCTTGGTCATATTGGAGTGAAACGCATGAAGAAACTCCATACCGATGGATTACTTGAATCACTTGACTTTGAGTCACTTGATAGATGCGAAGCATGTCTGATGGGAAAAATGACTAAGACTCCATTCTCGGGTATGATGGAGCGAGCTACTGACTTATTGGAAATCATACATACAGATGTGTGTGGACCAATGAGTGTAGCATCGCGCGGTGGTTATCGTTATGTTCTAACCTTCACAGATGATTTGAGTAGATATGGGTATATCTATTTAATGAAACATAAATCCGAAACTTTCGAGAAGTTTAAGGAATTCCAAAGTGAAGTAGAAAATCAACGTAACAAGAAGATTAAATTTCTACGATCTGATCGCGGAGGTGAATATCTGAGTTATGAGTTTGGCATGCATTTAAAGAAATGCGGAATACTTTCACAATTGACACGGGAACACCACAACGAAACGGTGTGTCTGAACGTCGTAATCGAACTCTCTTAGATATGGTTCGTTCTATGATGTCTCTTACTGATTTACCTTTATCATTTTGGAGTTATGCATTAGAGACAGCCGCATTCACTTTAAATAGAGCACCATCAAAATCCGTTGAAACGAAACCGTATGAATTATGGTTTAATAAGAAACCTAAGCTGTCGTTCCTAAAAGTTTGGGGTTGCGAAGCCTATGTAAAAAAGTTACAACCGGACAAGCTAGAACCCAAAGCGGAGAAATGCGTCTTCATAGGATACCCTAAGGAAACTATAGGGTACACTTTCTATCACAGATCCGAAGGCAAGATCTTTGTTGCTAAGAACGGAACCTTTCTTGAGAAAGAATTTCTCACTAAAGAAGTGACTGGAAGAAAAGTAGAACTCGATGAGATTGAAGAATCTCTACTCGTTGATCGAGTAGCGCAGTACGGAAAATGTTCCTGTACCACCTACACACAACAGAGGAAGCTAATGATAATGATCATGAAACTTCAAATGAGACAGCTACTGAACCTCGCAGATCGACAAGGAATCGTGCCACTCCAGATTGGTATGATCCTTGTCTAAATGTCATGATTGTGGATAACAATGATGAAGACCCTGCGACGTATGAAGAAGCGATGATGAGCCCAGATTCCAACAAATGGCAAGAAGCCATGAAATCCGAAATGGGATCCATGTATGATAACAAAGTATGGACTTTGGTAGACTTACCTGATAGCCGCAAGGCTGTCGAGAATAAATGGATCTTCAAAAGAAAAACAGATGTTGATGGTAATATTACTGTCTATAAAGCTCGACTTGTCGCAAAGGGTTTCCGACAAATTCAAGGTGTTGACTACGATGAGACTTTCTCACCTGTAGCGAAGCTAAAATCTGTGAGGATTTTGTTAGCAATAGCTGCATTTTTCGATTATGAGATTTGGCAGATGGATGTCAAAACGGCGTTCCTTAATGGAGACATTGATGAAGAGTTGTATATGGTACAACCCAAAGGTTTTGTCGATCCTAAAAATGCTGACAAAGTATGCAAACTTCAGCGTTCAATCTATGGACTGAAGCAAGCATCGAGAAGTTGGAACCGACGTTTTGATAAGGTGATCAAAGACTTCGGGTTTATACAGTGTCATGGAGAGGCCTGTATTTACAAGAAAGTGAGTGGGAGCTCTGTAGCATTCCTGATATTATATGTAGATGACATATTATTGATTGGGAATGATATAGAACTATTAAGCAGTGTAAAGGGTTATTTGAATAATAGTTTTTCAATGAAAGACCTTGGTGAAGCATCATACATATTAGGCATCAAGATTTATAGAGATAGATCAAGACGTCTAATAGGGCTATCACAGAGTACATACCTGGACAAGATTCTAAAGAAGTTTAGAATGGACGAAAGTAAGAAAGGATTCTTACCTATGTTACCAGGCAAGGTCTTGAGTAAGACTCAAGGACCGGCTACGGCAGAAGAAAGAGAAAGGATGAGTCAGATCCCCTATGCCTCGGCAGTAGGCTCTATCATGTATGCCATGCTATGTACAAGACCGGATATAGCACATGCTGTTAGTTTGACTAGCAAATATCAAAGTGATCCAGAATAGAACACTGGACAGCGGTCAAGAATATCCTGAAGTACTTGAAAAGAACTAAGGATATGTTTCTTTGTTATGGAGGTGACCAAGAGCTCGTTGTAACAAGTTACACCGATGCAAGTTGGAACACCGATCCTGATGACTCTAAGTCACAATCTGGGTACGTGTTTATATTGAATGGTGCTGCAGTAAGCTGGGCAAGCAGTGCACGGTGGCGAAATCCTCAACAGAATCGGAGTACATAGCGGCTTCAGAGGCTTCATCGAAGCGGTATGGATGAAGAGGTTCATTGTAGAGCTCGGTGTGGTTCCTAGTGCATTGGACCCACTAGTCATCTACTGTGACAACATGGGTGCCATTGCCAATGCACAAGAACCAAGGTCACACAAGAGGCTGAAGCATATCAAGCTGCGTTATCATTCGATTCGCGAGTACATCGAAGATGGAGAAGTAAAGATTTGCAAAGTACACACTGATCTGAATGTAGCAGATCCGTTGACTAAAGCTCTCCCTAGGGCAAAGCATGACCAACACCAGAATGCCATGGGTGTTAGGTACCTTACAATGTAATCTAGATTATTGACTCTAGTGCAAGTGGGAGACTGTTGGAGATATGCCCAAGAGGCAATAATAAAAGTGGTTATTATATATCTTTATGTTTATGATAAATGTTTATATACCATGCTATAATTGTATTAACCGAAACATTGATACATGTGTGATATGTAAACAAACAAAGAGTCCCTAGTAAGCCTCTTAACTAGCTTGTTGATTAATAGATGATTAGTTTCATAATCATGAACATTGGATGTTATTAATAACAAGGTTATATCATTATATGAATGATGTAATGGACACACCCAATTAAGCATAGCATTAGATCACGTCATTAAGTTATTTGCTATAAGCTTTTATTACATAGTTACCTAGTCCTTATGACCATGAGATCATGTAAATCACTTATACCGGAAAGGTACTTTGATTACATCAAACGCCACTGCGTAAATGGGTGGTTATAAAGGTGGGATTAAGTATCCTAAAGTATGAGTTGAGGCATATGGATCAATAGTGGGATTTGTCCATCCCGATGACGGATAGATATACTCTGGGCCCTCTCGGTGGAATGTCGTCTAATGTCTTGCAAGCATATGAATAAGTTCATAAGAGACCACATACCACGGTACGAGTAAAGAGTACTTGTCAAGAGACGAGGTTGAACAAGGTATAGTGTGATACCGATGATCAAACCTCGGACAAGTAAAATATCGCGTGACAAAGGGAATTGGTATCGTATGTGAATGGTTCATTCGATCACTAAAGTCATCGTTGAATATGTGGGAGCCATTATGGATCTCCAGATCCCGCTATTGGTTATTGGTCGGAGTGAGTACTCAACCATGTCCGCATAGTTCGCGAACCGTAGGGTGACACACTTAAAGTTGGATGTTGAAATGGTAGAACTTGAATATGGAATGGAGTTCGAATATTTGTTCGAGTCCCGGATGTGATCCCGGACATCACGAGGAGTTCCGGAATGGTCCGGAGAATAAGATTCATATATAGGATGTCATTTTATGTGAATAAAATGTCGCGGAAGGTTCTATGGAAGGTTCTAGAAGGTTCTAGAAAAGTCCGGAAGAAACCACCAAGGAAGGTGGAGTCCACAAGGGACTCCACCTCCATGGCCGGCCAACCCTAGTGGGGGAGGAGTCCCAAGTGGACTCCCTTAGGGGTGCCACCCCCCATATGGTAGGTGGAATTCCCACCTCTAGTGGGAATCCTAGCTGGAAGGTTTCACCATATGGGGTTTTGGGTTCGGGTCTTATTCGGAGACTTGTAGTCCAACACTTGGGGCTTCCACCTATATAATGAGGGGCATAGGGGAGGGGCCGGCCACACAAAGCCACCACCTTGGCCGCCCCTTAGTGGCCGGCCACCCCCTCTCCCCAAACCCTAGCGCCCGCTCCTCCACCATATCCCGCACGCTTAGCGAAGCTCCGCCGGATTTCTCCACCGCCACCGACACCACGCCGTCGTGCTGTCGGATTCAAGAGGAGCTACTACTTCCGCTGCCCGCTGGAACGGGAGGTGGACGTCGTTGATGGCGTGTAACTCACACGTTCGTTGGGAACCCCAAGAGGAAGGTATGATGCGCACAGTAGCAAGTTTTCCCTCAGAAAGAAACCAAGGTTTAATCGAACCAGAGGAGCCAAGAAGCACGTTGAAGGTTGATGGTCGCGAAATGTGATGCGGCGCAACACCAGGGATTCCGGCGCCAACGCGGAACCTGCACAACACAACCCAAGTACTTTGTCCCAACGAAACAGTGAGGTTGTCAATCTCACCGGCTTGCTGTAACAAAGGATTAAACGTATCGAGTGGAAGATGTTTGCAAAGAAAACAGAAACAAGTAGATTGTATGCTATGTAAAGAATAGGACCGGGGTCCACAGTTCACTAGAGGTGTCTCTCCCATAAGATAAAAGCATGTTGGGTGAACAAATTACAGTCGGGCAATTGACAAATAGAGAAAGGCATAACAATGCATATACATGATATGATAAATATAGTGAGATTTAATCCGGGCATTACGACAAAGTACATAGACCGCCATCCAACCGCATCTATGCCTAAAAAGTCCACCTTCAGGTTATCGTCCGAACCCCTCCAGTATTAAGTTGCAAGCAACAGACAATTGCATTAAGTATGGTGCGTAATGTAATCAACAACTACATCCTTAGACATAGCATCAATGTTTTATCCCTAGTGGCAACAGCACATCACAACCTTAGAACCTACTGTCACGATCCCAGATTCAATGAAGGCATGAACCCACTATCGAGCATAAATACCCTCTTGGAGTTAAGAGCAAAAACTTGGCCAGAGCCTCTACTAATAACGGAGAGCATGCAAGATCATAAACAACACATAAACAATAGATTGATAATCACCATAATCATAGTACTCTCTATCCATCGGATCCCGACAAACACAACATATAGTATTACAGATAGATGATCTTGATCATGTTAGGCAGCTCACAAGATCCAACAATGAAGCACAACAAGGAGAAGACGACCATCTAGCTACTACTATGAACCCATGGTCCAGGGGTGAACTACTCACTCATCACTCCGGAGGCGACCATGGCGGTGTAGAGTCCTCCGGGAGATGAATCCCCTCTCCGGCAGGTGCCGGAGGCGATCTCCGAATCCCCGAGATGGGATTCGCGGCGGCGGCGTCTCGTAAGGTTTTCCGTATCGTGGCTCTCGTGCTGGGGTTTCGCGAAGCTTTAAGTAGGCGGAGGGTCAACGCGGGGGCCACGAGGGCCGGGATAGGTCGGCGCGGCCAGGGCCTGGCCGCGCCGCCACCCCCCGCCTCTCGTGGCCCCACTTCGTTAGGTCTTCGGTCTTCGGAAGCTTCGTGCAAAAATAGGACCCTGGGCGAAAGTTTCGTCAATTCCGAGAATATTCTTTACTAGGATTTCTGAAACCAAAAACAGAAAACAGAATGGCTCTTCGGCATCTTGTTAATAGGTTAGTTCAGAAAATGCATAAATATGACATATAATGCATAAAACATGTAGGTATCATCAATAAAGTAGCATGGAACATAAGAAATTATCGATACGTTGGAGACGTATCAGCATCCCCAGCTTAGTTATCGTCCCGAGCAGGTAAAACGATAACAAAGATAATTTCAAGTGACATGCCATCAAAATCTTGATCATACTATTTGTAAACATATGTAATGAATGCAGCGATCAAAGCAAAGGTAATGACATGAGTAAACAACTGAATCATAAAGCAAAGACTTTTCATGAATAGTACTTCAAGACAAGCATCAATAAGTCTTGCATAAGAGTTAACTCATAAAGCAATAAATCAAAGTAAAGGTGTTGAAGCAACACATAAGAAGATTAAGTTTCAGCGGTTGCTTTCAACTTATAACATGTATATCTCATGGATATTGTCAACATAAAGTAGTATAATAAGTGCAATATGCAAGTATGTAGGAATCAATGCACAGTTCACACAAGTGTTTGCTTCTTAAGGTGGAAGGAGATAGGTAAACTGACTCAACAATAAAAGTAAAAGAATGGTCCTTCAATGAGGAAAGCATCGATTGCTGTATTTGTGCTAGAGCTTTTATTTTGAAAACATGAAACAATTTTGTCAACGGTAGTAATAAAGCATATGAGTTATGAAAATTATATCTTACAAGTTGCAAGCCTCACGCATAGTATACTAATAGTGCCCGCACCTCGTCCTACTTAACTTGGACTACCGGGTCTTCGCATGCCATGTTTCAACCAAGTGTCACAAAGGGGTACCTCCATGCCGCCTGTACAAAGGTCTAAGGAGAATGCTCGCATTTCGGATTTCTCGCTTTTGATTATTCTCAACTTAGACATCCATACCGGGACAACATGGACAACAGATAATGGACTCCTCTTAAATGCATAAGCATGTAGCAATGGTTATTGTTCTCATATGAGATTGAGGATATATGTCCAAAACTGAAACTTCCACCATGGTTCATGGCTTTAGTTAGCGGCCCAATGTTCTTCTCTAACAATTTTGCATGCTCCAACCACTAAAATGATAGACCTTCAGACAAGACGGACATGCATAGCAACTCACATGATATTCAACAATAGTTGATGGCGTTCCCCGAAGCATGGTTATCGCACAACAGCAACTTAATAAAATATAAAGTGCATAAGTACATATTCAATACTACGATAGTTTTTAAGGCTATTTTGTCCCATGAGCTATATATTGCAAAGGTGAATGATGGAATTTTAAAGGTAGCACTCAAGCAATTTACTTTGGAATGGCGGAGAAATACCATGTAGTAGGTAGGTATGGTGGACACAAATGGCATAGTAGTTGGCTCAAGGATTTTGGATGCATGAGAAGTATTCCCTCTCGATACAAGGTTTAGGCTAGCAAGGTTATTTGAAGCAAACTCAAGGATGAACAAGTGCAGCAAAACTCACATAAAAGACATATTGTAAACATTATAAGACTCTACACTGTCTTCCTTGTTGTTCAAAACTCAATACTAGATATTATCTAGACCTTAGAGAAACCAAATATGCAAATCAAATTTTAGCAAGCTCTATGTATTTCTTCATTAATGGGTGCAAAGCATATGATGCAAGAGCTTAAACATGAGCACAACAATTGCCAAGTATCACATTATCCAAGACAGTTTAGAATTACTACATGTAGCATTTTCCAATTCCAACCATATAACAATTTAACGAAGAAGAAACTTCGCCATGAACATTATGAGTAAAGCCTAAGGACACATGTGTCCATATGCAACAGCGGAGCGTGTCTCTCTCCCACAAAGTGAATGCTAGGATCCATCTTATTCAAACAAAAACAAAAACGAAAACAAACCGACGCTCCAAGTAGAGAACACAAGATGTGATTGAATAAAAATATAGTTTCAGGGGAGGAACCTGATGATGTTGTCGATGAAGAAGGGGATGCCTTGGGCATCCCCAAGCTTAGACGCTTGAGTCTTCTTAGAATATGCAGGGGTGAACCACGGGGGCATCCCCAAGCTTAGAGCTTTCACTCCTCTTGATCATAGTATATCATTCTCCTCTCTTGACCCTTGAAAACTTCCTTCACACCAAACTTCAAGCAAACTCATTAGAGGGTTAGTGCACAATTAATAATTCACTCATTCAGAGGTGACACAATCATTATTTTCACTTCTGGACATTGCATAATGCTACTGGACATTAATGGATCAAAGAAATAAATCCAACATAGCAAAAGAGGCAATGCGAAATAAAAGGCAGAATCTGTCAAAAACAGAACAGTCCGTAAAGACGAATTTAGAAATGGCACCAGACTTGCTCAAATGGAAAAACTCAAAACTAATGAAAGTTGCGTACATATCTGAGGATCACGCTCGTAAATTGGCAGATTTTTTCGAATTTTCTACAGAGAATTGTGCCCAGATTCGTGACAGACAGCAATGCTGTTTCTGCGCAGCAATCCCAAATATAACATCAACTTTGACATAGAAACTTTACTTGGCACAAAAACATGATAAGGAGAGGTTGCTACAGTAGTAAACAACTTCCAAGACTCAATAAAACAAAAAATTGCTGTAGGTAAAAACATGGGTTGTCTCCCATAAACGCTTTTCAGCTAGGCGCAGAAAGTGCAAATCAAGTATTATCGAGAGTAGAAGCATCAACATTATTATTTTTCATGCAAACACAACTTGTTGCAGAGGGTGCTTTAGGTGCTCCATTATCTAAATTTTCTATGGTGGTGCTAGGGGTTTTAGCAATTTTAGGCCTATAGTAATTCTTTTGTTTAGGCACTTTAGAGGCATACATGAATTTTTGCTCTTTACCCACATAGGCTTTCTCATTATACTTGAGAGAAGAAAAGGTTGAACCCAAGGTTCCCATAGCTTTTTCAAGTTCATCAATCCTATTGGTTTGATTATCATGGATAACACAAGTTCCTAAGACACTAATTCTTTCATCAATTCCTCCTAGGGATTTATCAAGTTCATCAGTTTTATCCAATAACATTTCTAATTTAGTTTCAATACTTGGAAAATTTTTCTCTATGGTTTCCAATTTTTTCATAACATCTTCAAGAGAGATTTCAATTTTAACTTCATTAACAGGTGGTATTCCGACTAGACTCTCAATGATGCAACTAGCTTCTAAAGCGGGAGTACCTAGGAAATTACCTCCCGAAAGAGTATCAAGAACATATCTATTCCAACTAGATAAACCAACATAAAAGTTCCTAAGAAGGATAGTGGTGGAGTGTTTCTTAATGCACCTTTGATGAGCATTACTAATTCTATACCAAGCATCTTTAAAACTTTCTCCACCTTGTTGCTTAAAAGAACGAACTTCAACTTCAGGATTACTCATGATAACATCAATAAAGTAAACTAGGCAAATAAAGCAAAGACAAGTAAATTTTTTTTTTGTGTTTTTGATATAGAGAGCAAGACAAGTAAATAAAGTAAAACTAGCAACTAATTTTTTTGTGTTTTGATTTAGTGCAGCAAACAAAGTAGTAAATAAAATAAAGCAAGACAAAAACAAAGTAAAGAGATTGAGAAGTGGAGACTCCCCTTGCAGCGTGTCTTGATCTCCCGCAACGGCGCCGAAAAAGAGCTGGCGTGTAGTTGACGTGGGAGTTAGAAATCTTTGTGGAGTAACCTTTCTTCAGATCCCCGGCAACGGCGCCAGAAAAAGAGCTTGATGGCGTGTAACTCACACGTTCGTTGGGAACCCCAAGAGGAAGGTATGATGCGCACAGTAGCAAGTTTTCCCTCAGAAAGAAACCAAGGTTTAATCGAACCAGGAGGAGCCAAGAAGCACGTTGAAGGTTGATGGTCGCGAAATGTGATGCGGCGCAACACCAGGGATTCCGGCGCCAACGGAACCTGCACAACACAACCCAAGTACTTTGTCCCAACGAAAAAGTGAGGTTGTCAATCTCACCGGCTTGCGTAACAAAGGATTAAACGTATCGAGTGGAAGATGTTTGCAAAGAAAACAGTAAAACAAGTAGATTGTATGCTATGTAAAGAATAGGACCGGGGTCCACAGTTCACTAGAGGTGTCTCTCCCATAAGATAAAAGCATGTTGGGTGAACAAATTACAGTCGGGCAATTGACAAATAGAGAAAGGCATAACAATGCATATACATGATATGATAAATATAGTGAGATTTAATCCGGCATTACGACAAAGTACATAGACCGCCATCCAACTGCATCTATGCCTAAAAAGTCCACCTTCAGGTTATCGTCCGAACCCCCTCCAGTATTAAGTTGCAAAGCAACAGACAATTGCATTAAGTATGGTGCGTAATGTAATCAACAACTACATCCTTAGACATAGCATCAATGTTTTATCCCTAGTGGCAACAGCACATCACAACCTTAGAACCTACTGTCACGATCCCAGATTCAATGAAGGCATGAACCCACTATCGAGCATAAATACCCCTCTTGGAGTTAAGAGCAAAAACTTGGCCAGAGCCTCTACTAATAACGGAGAGCATGCAAGATCATAAACAACACATAAACAATAGATTGATAATCACCATAATCATAGTACTCTCTATCCATCGGATCCCGACAAACACAACATATAGTATTACAGATAGATGATCTTGATCATGTTAGGCAGCTCACAAGATCCAACAATGAAGCACAACAAGGAGAAGACGACCATCTAGCTACTGCTATGGACCCATGGTCCAGGGTGAACTACTCACTCATCACTCCGGAGGCGACCATGGCGGTGTAGAGTCCTCCGGGAGATGAATCCCTCTCCGGCAGGGTGCCGGAGGCGATCTAATCCCCCGAGATGGGATGCGCGGCGCGCGTCTCCGTAAGGTTTTCCGTATCGTGGCTCTCGGAGGGGGTTTCGCGACGGAAGCTTTAAGTAGGCGGAGGGTCAACGCGGGGGCCACACGAGGGCCCAGGGATAGGTCGGCGCGGGGCACGGGCCGCGCCGGCCACCCCCGGCCTCTCGTGGCCCCACTTCGTTAGGTCTTCGGTCTTCGGAAGCTTCGTGCAAAATAGGACCCTGGGCGAAAGTTTCGTCCAATTCCGAGAATATTTCTTTACTAGGATTTCTGAAACCAAAACAGCAAACAATGGCTCTTCGGCATCTTGTTAATAGGTTAGTTCCGAAAATGCATAAATATGACATATAATGTGCATAAAACATGTAGGTATCATCAATAAAGTAGCATGGAACATAAGAAATTATCGATACGTTGGAGACGTATCGTCGTCTTCATCAACAACCGAACGTGTGACCGAGTACGGAGGTGCTGCCCGTTCGTGGCGCCGAACCGATTGTGATCTTCTACGCGCTTTTGCAAGCGGCAAGTGAACGTCTACCGCAGCAACAAGAGCCTCCTCTTGTAGGCTTTGGAATCTCTTCAAGGGTGAGTCTCGATAATCCCCTCGTTGCTACCGTCTTCTAGATTGCATCTTGGCTTGGATTGCGTTCGCCGTAGGAAAATTTTTGTTTTCTATGCTACGTTATCCTACACCGGCGCCGGCAATGTCGCTGGTGCTAGGGATTCACCGTCCATGCCGGGTAGCAGCCCCTCCGTCACTTGCACGCCTGCCGCCGCATGTGCCGGCCCGTCGACATTAGCCGAGCTCAACGCCCTCACGGTAATTAACCCATGTGTACATCAAGTTAATATATTAGTTTCGTCATCCTTGCCCTCTCTCTAACGCCATACACATGTTCTCGCAGGCGCTCTCAACGCCATGCACCTTCCTGATGAGAGTAAACGGCGAACTCAAAGACGTCGCGAGGGGGTCCATCCTTCGGCCCCTGGATAAGAAGTGGCACACACGAGATATGGAGGATGACGTTTACCGGGTTGAAGTGGATCGGGCGTTACCGGGCTATGAGAATTTGTTTCCTCCTAATCAACCGCATGGTGCCGATGACGAAGACCCGTTGAATCTTGCCTCACTGAAGGGTTGGGTACTGCTATGGCCGAAGACCCTAATTAGGATCAACACCTAATCGGGGTCGACGGCAAGCAAAGACAAGCACCTTGCGGCGCCACAGGTCAGCGTCCCTCCACGACAGCCCGGCGCCGGTGGTCAGCGCCCCACCACAACGGCCAGCTGCACAAGAGGTCAGCGCCCAAGACAACGGCCAGCGCGCCGGTGGTCGGTGCCCCACCACAACAGCCAGCGGCGCAGAGGCCGAGGAATACGAACGTGACGACTTCCAATGGGATATTCCTACGTCTTCACAAGTTGTCCATGAGGATGAGCCGGCCTCAAAATATGGGTGCTCCAAGAAGCTGTTCGATTCTCAAGAAACGGCTGAGGAGGAAAATCCTGAGGAGGTCGCCGCCGCCGCCGTCAAGAAGATGCGAGCCCTAACACACTCCGTGCTACGGTTACGGCGGTGGGAGATGGTCCAGTACTACAACCCAAGAAGAGGAAGAGGCCAGCTAAGAAGGACGCCAAAGACAAGGCGGCGGCCAAAGACAAGGACAAGGTGGCACTCCTTGACAAGTTGCCAAACAATTGGCGACCTCTGCATCACTTGGGTGAACCGATGCTGCCGGAGCATGTCCTCAAGTTACTCACCGGGGATATGGCGAGCTTGCATAACCAAGTCCAGTATTTGGAGAGGCAGCTTCTCAAATCAAAAAATCCTAGTTACCCTCTCTTCGTGGCGAAGGTGCCAACTGGCATGAACTTCGTCGAGAAGTACCCCGCGGACTTGTGCTTCATCCGGTTCAATGACATCTTCAGCATCTATCGCATGCAAATGCTCCACTTTAGTGTGGTTCGCCTAGTTGCTCTTAGCTTGTCTTCCCAGATCGTTAAGGAGGGGACGCCGACCATCGCGATAATGGACCCCTTCTATATGCGGGAGAGCATCATCTGCAACGCTGGGGATCGGGCGATTGCCACCGGCAGGTCGAGGATTTCATGCTGGCGAACATTAAGAAGGGCGCAATTCTCATCCCTTACTTCCCGAGTAAGTAATCACTCGCTAGTCCCCATCACCATTCTATCCTATATCTCCATTTGCATTTCCAAAGGTTAATCTGTGTGTTTTCCGCAGAGACATGTACTGCACCCTCATCGTCGTGCACCCGCAACACTCGCATGCAGTCTATCTCGACTCGGGTAGGGACAAGAAGAAAGACTACACCAACATCAGGGCCCTTCTCAATGATGCTCTCACCGGCTTCGCCAACAAGGCAGGCCCCCTCAAAGTAGAGAGGAAATCCCGAGGAGGCTTGGTCTTAACCCACACAACCAACTTCCCCTGCCTCAGGCAGTCGAATGAAGACAATGGGATGGACGCGTGGTACGCCATCCTTCAGATGCAGGAGTAAATAAAGTACGCAGATGACATGTTGCTGCAGAGAGTCTCAGAGAGAGGTTTTTAAACATGGCGGATGCCCTGATAGAGAGATTAGAAAGAACTGGGGTCGCATCCAGCAGTTCATTTGCACGGTAATCGTGCATGATGTCAACAATAGGTCTGGCGAGTTCTTCTACGGCTACGGTCTACCACCTAATGACGAGATAGAACTCCGCTTGGAGATGTCGCGTGATGAGAGGCCGTTCAACACGCTTGAGGGCTGCCGTCCATTCCCCCTAGGCGTACAACCTGATCCTACGACGGGAACACTATTGCTAAAGCTTGAACGATATGTCTTTGAACTTCCGTATTGTAATACTTGCTACATATTCCCATAGAATCGACTTGTTGCTTTTATTTAGTTGTATGGATGTGCATGTGAACAGGTGTCTATAGTTTCATTTAGTTTGCTATATATTTCAAGATTATGCCGTAGATACCTTAATAATTATTTGCATTTACTCGACCCCTACTTGCCTCGTATTTGGAGTTCGCCGATGATTAGAATGTTCGGTCACTAGTACACTCGGGGGTGGAGCCAGTGAGCCTTGGTGCGATGGCCACAAGTATCAATCTATTGTGCATCCTACCTAGCCTCACTGACTCCATCCCTGGATGTTAATATGTGTTTCGACCGACAAATTATGAGGCACGCTATTTAAGTCGTACTACTTGTCTTTTATTTGAGTTCGCACTTCTTAATTGCATTGGCCGATGATTAAAATGTTTGGTCACTTGTACACTCCGGGGTGGGGCCAGTGAGGCTTGGTGTGATGGCCACAAATATCAATCTATTGTGCATCCTACCTAGCCTCGCTGACCCCATCCCTGTATGTTATTATTTATTTCGACCAACAAAGTATGAGGCACATGCTATTTAGTTCATACTACTTGTCTCTTATTTGAGTTCGCACTTGTTCATTGCGTTGGCCGATGATTAGAATGTTTGGTCACTTGTACACTCTGGGGTGGGGTGAGTGAACCTAGTGTGATGGCACAAATATCAATCTGTTGTGCATCCTACTTGGCTTCACTTACCCCATCCCTGAATGTTACTATTTGTTTCGACCGACAAAGTATGAGGCACATGCTATTTAGTTCATATTACTTGTCTCTTATTTGAGTTGGCACTTGTTAATTGCATTGGTACTAACGTTTTATTTGTCTTGTGCATGGAGATGCCGACGACATATGTCGTGTACAAGGGGAGGGTTCCTGGAGTCTACGACGACTGGGAGGACTGTCGGAGACAGGTGCACCGCTTCAGCGGCAACAGCTACAAGGGATACCCCGCTAGGGTGGAGGCGGAAGGAAGATACGCCCGTTATCTAGCGGGAGAGATGAGGGACATGAGGAGGAACCGGATGAAGACCATGGCCTTCGTGATGATGGTCATCGTGACCATGTTGGTCATGTTCTATGTTATTGTAGTTTAGGTTAGTAGCTACATTGTGAGGTGTATGACGACACTTGTGACGACTATGTACCGAGACTTCTAACTTTGTGAAACTTCGTCCTTCGGTGTTGCATATGCACATGTGTTGTATGAATCAACATTCCGGAACCAGACTTGCGTATTTGTGTATTGATACCGAAATGAGACTTGGCTCTCTATGTGCTTCTCATATTGCATGTTCTGCTGTATAAATATGAACTGTGTTGTAAATATATACTGCTGTCAAATATGTATTCTAATATGCTGGGAAAAATCTAAAAAGAATTTTCGAATATTATTGCCGGGCGCGCACGTGGCATGCGCCAGTGCTGCAGCACTACTGCCGGCGCAGCTGCTGGTGCGCCGGTGGAACTTGCCCTTTGCCGGCGAAGCTACGATGGCGCGTCGGCAGTACATGACCTATCGCCGGCGCACTGCCTGGTGCGCCGGCAGTGGCCAGTTATCACCGGCCCGTTCGCAGCGGCGGGCTCGTGGTGCGCCGGCAATGGGCCTTTTAGGTGCGCCGGCAATAGGCCTTTCCCTTGTAGTGATTTGAGACATCAATCAAGCTTGATCCATGTAGAATCGGGCTAGATTTGGAGATTTGTCGATCCGCTGTTCAGATTTCTAAATAGTTTAGGTTCGTTTTTCCATAAAAATATATTTTTTGGCACCAGATTAATTTACATGTGCTTAGAAAAATACAAACAGATAATATTAATCTGAACGTATGAGATTACAAAATTACGTATAATACTATACATGTACAAAAGTAAATTGATAGCACGTAAACCTAGATGGATACATACGTTCTTTAGAAATAAGAATACATGACATACCCGGCAGATCGGTTTCTTGCCAAATTTTGATTCCTAGAATAATTGAACCGGTTCCCGGCCATGTACGAGAATGGACCTACCCGGCTACATGTAGTTAAAAAAAGACCATGTAAAGAGATATCGATGTTTCAAAAATATTATTCCTAAGATATTTGCTTTATCCGAGAGTTGGAGATTGCTCGCCACTATACCCAAATGACCTTAATGGATCAATTTCTATAGGTGAGTCTCGAACTCGGACCGGAACATTCTAATTTGCCGATGAAGAAATCTGTCTTGAAGAGGTTTCCAAATTTTCTAAAAGTGTAACCATGGATATATAAATTGGCTATCAATTTAGAGAAATAGTTTGTTTCCTACTTCTATTTGTGTTTATTATTTTCAATTTAAGATAATATTCGTATAGAAAACAATTCGCCAATTGGGACTTCGAGTACCGTGTTCATATTTAGATTATACCATATTTTAGAAGAGTCTCATGTATTTTAAATGGGTATAGAAAATGAGTCGAAGAAAATTCCACACAGAGCAATAAAATTTCTCATTAATTAGTTATCCTACGTATCAAAAAGGGATAAGAAATTTTCTATTAATTACATCATGAACAAATTACTTTACTATTCTATTTAGAAAATCATTACACGTTAACGATGATACATATAATATACTTATTTTTCACCCAAACATTACAATGATGCCCTCGCATTTGCGAGGGCCACCTTGCTAGTTTTAATTAAAAGATACATTTCGTATCTAGAAAAAATTAAGATACCTATTTTTTTTACGGAGAGAGTATTTGTTTTCATGATATGGTGGAAGATCCAACATCTAATCCATATAAACTTAGTTAAAACTAGCAAATATGTCAGCGCGGTACAACACAAGAAAAAATAACACTTAATCGTGCCCTAAAATCGTTCGACCATCATAACCCTAGCCAACGAAAGTCCAATGAACAGTCAAATTTTTATTGTCGATAGCTCTCTAAAAAAATGCATTTCATTTTGCATGAACATTTTGATGAACTCTCCAAATTCCATCAATTTGTATATATTGATTTCTTATAAATACCCAAAACCATATATCAAGAGTTTATGTTGCCAAAAACTCCCCCAACTATGCCAATTTCTTGACAAGTTGTCCCTTTTTATTTTAGATTTTTTCAAATTCAATAAGCAAAAGTAAATAGATAAATTTGTAAGTCGACAAATCACTTGGACTCCATGAATCTTTACCAATAATTTTCACATATACAGTAGGTAGATTGTGAGATTTAGGTAGATTGTGTTAAAACAAATTAAGAAAATCATTACGGGAATATATTTCAAGCGACCTACCACCCCACATCCTTCTCTTCCTCCCTTCTTTCTCTCAAATTCAGTCAAACCAAAGCCACCATAGGTGTGTTCGGGAAGAAAAAACAAACAAACCGATAGGGTAATGTGGCATTGTGGTGGAGGGATAAGTCCCTTATTTGAGGGTAGACTCACCAAATTTTGGGGAGAAACGTTATTTTCTTTATTATTAGATTAGAAGAATTAGAAATTATAAAATATATAATTAAATCTTTCAAACAAATGTTTCTATGTCCACTCCTTCAGGCATTTGCAGATAGATGATATGGAGACGGTGATTTGGAGGAGTGCGGCCCCTCTCAAATGCAAGATTTTCTGCTGGCTGGCTAGGAAGAAACGGCTCCCCACTAACGAACGACGGTTTCGGCACCACCTCACCACCTCCGCCGCTTGCCTCTCCTGCAACACCGATGAGGATATCGACCACATGCTGCTCTTCTACCCTCGAGCCAAGTCGGGGACTTCTTCCACCACGGTTTCGACCCCACTGACTACTCCAGCTTCTCCGACCTCTGCCTCAAGAACAACTGCAGCTACGAGGAAGCCACCATCAACACGGCCATTGCTTGGAACATTTGGAAGCGCCGGAATGCTCGGACTTTCAACGACGTTGTGGAAAGTCTCTCTTTTGTTACTCGCAGATGTATCCAGGATATTAGGCTCTGGGCTTTTAGATGTAACACCCCCTCCTCAACTTCCTTTCTTAATTCTTGGTGTAATGGATATGATCCCCCCTAAACTCTCCTCCCTCTTTCTCGCTTTCTCTTTAGCTCTCTCCTAGCTGCCTAGCTGCCTAGGAGCCTCTCATCACCCTTGTATTGAACCACCATGTTGTTTTGTTGGCTATAAAGTGTTCAGGCTGGCGTAAGCCCGCCGTAGTCCAGGTAAAAAAAAATATTTAAATCTTACTAAGTTTGACCAACAGTACATAAGAAACTATTAGCATCTACAATAATAAATAAATACAGTATGAAAATTAATTTTATGGTGGATCTGAAGATATGAGTTTGGTATTGAGTTATTCATGCATGTGTTTGACTGTAAACTTGTTCAAACATAGAGAACTTTGACTTCTAACCAAATTTGTATGACATATATTTTGGAATGGAGGGAATAGACCCGCTACCGATCTGGTGTAAGTATATCTATATCTATAGCACTAGATGGAATAAGGTTTCTTTATTTGTCTGCTTCATCTTTCTTTTCTTGCATTTTAGTTCCTAAAAAATTCACATATCAACCCGCAGTCCACCATCACGTGGCCATGCCCTCTATTTTCTCAACAACTGCATTTTCAAGTACATATATATCATTTGTTCTTGCAACTGAATTGGATCATCCTGTTATTCCTCTTTATGTGGACAATCTTCTCGGAACATCCACTGTCAAATCCAATTCTGATAATTCCTATATGTTACCAATACCAAGTGATGAAGTCTGAAGTGATTAATCTATTCACTTGATAGGAATTCACTACAAATTTCAACACTAGTCTAAAACATATTTAATAAAAATTAACTCGTAGCAATGCATATCTTCGCTAGTATTTAAAGAAAATATAAGAGCAAGTCTAGGTGGTGGCCCTTTGCTCCAATACCAGATTAGGCAGCCGACTAAAAAGGAACTATATTGTCTCCATGCCATGAGAAAATATTATGACGATCTTTCTTCCTGATGGCCGCGGCCGGCATCGCATCCCCGGTCCAGGGATGCAAGTGGGTTCGTGTTAGGGTACCCTTTATCCTCTTCTATAAAAAAAGAAACTAAAATAATGATGTTATTGTAAAAGCTAGTGTATTTTGCTGAACTGAATATGGTAGAGGTATTCTAACTATGACCCACTTACATCTATACTCGGGGCCTCTTTTTTGGATGTAATGCCTCCTACCCCCTTCGTCCTTATCAACTTAGCTTCTAAGGATATTCAATTGAAGGGGATCTGATCTGACTCCAAAAGTCATGGTATGTCGATAATAATGCAAGATCAAGAGAGTGGGTGGGGGAAAGAGAGGGCTAGAGATCGAGAGATGAAATGTAAGGAGAAGAGAAGAGAGAAAATAATGATAATCAAAACATATTAGTAGATCATGACGACAAGACTAGTTCATCCATCTCGGGGCATATAAAATGCACTAGCACACTTAAAGTGTACCGGTGCACTAAAGGCACATAAAAACACGTCTAATAGTCACTGAAACAAAATTTAAAGAAGATACAACAGAATTTTTCAAGAAAAGTACACATCCAGAATGATATTGAAGTTAAGGTTCAAATTTGATTCAGGACTTCATAAACAAAAAACGGCGAGCAAGGTTGTTAATATTACCAAATTCACATATAATGAGTATCCTACTTGTATTCAGAAGCCATTTTTTCTCATCTCATGAGTTGCAATTAAATTTTGAAGCTACAAGTTTGTGGCATGATGTATACATATGGGGTGTCGAATGAATGTTGATATTTTTTAAATTGTTTTCAAAACCATTTGGTGTTGAAATGGAGAGCTGGGCACTACCCACTACCATTACACCTGATATGGGCTAAAAAATTAAATAATGCATTTTTATTTAATTTCAGAAATAGTATGTGATTTAAGAAATTTTCAAAAATAATACGGCCTCAGCATCATATTGTTTCTGGAAATTTACAAAAAATAATACAGCCTCCAGCGTCGTATTATTAAATTTTCAGAAAATGTATTATTTCTGAAATTTAATACAAAAATGTATTATTTTTAAAATTTAGCCCTGACATGACCCGTCCATCTCGTGGTATCTTGTTTTTTTCCCTCAGACCCATATCGTGGTATCTCGCGTCGCGTACCCTCAGACCGCAGCCCACCAACCAATCCCGCAGGTCTACACATCTCGGACGTTCTTCTCCTCCACAGCAGCTCCGCTCGCGCGACGCGGCGGCGGTCACCTCCCGACCAAGAGACGATAAATCGGGGAGACGAGAAGAGAAAATACCCCAAGCTAAATCACTTCACGAAACTCAGGTCAGCAGCTCCCCCGTCCCTTCCACGATCTGCACCAGCTAGAAGAACCCGGATCCTTGTCTTGTCGGATCTGGCTTTGCTCCGCAAAGTAGATCATCCCTCGCTTAATCGGAGCGATTGTTTCGCCGACCCGGTCTCTAGTTTTAGTGTAGCCGTTTGACGCTCTAATCGTGACTGGGGAGCCGAGTAGTTTCTGGAAGTTTGGGTTTGTCCAAGGAAACGAATCAAAGAAATCGGCTTTGTTTCCATTTGTGCTGCTGATACTCTCTGCATGATGAAATGCCTGAGCAGCGCTAGCGGCACCTTCAGGCCGCAGAACTGAGGGCATTACCGGAGCCTCATTTCTTGGATTGGCTGGATTCAATTAGTAGTATCTTGTTAAATGCTCCAATGTTGCACAAAACCAGTGGCTCACCCTAATGTTCACACGAAACTTTGAGAGAATCCTCGTGAGAAGCTGCTTAATGAGTAATGTTGTCAAATGGGGGAAGGATCCCTCTCTTGGCTATACGCTATTAGGTAGACGAGACCTCTCAAGCAATTTTTTCATGCAAAATAAAGATATCACCTCCATTTCCAAAAAAAAGATATCATCTAGCTTAGTCAGAACACTTCACCTCCGAGGCTACGAGTTGAACCTGGGTGGGCAAGCTTGCTACCGAGAGCGCTAGCCACCAAGCTCGCGCTTCATTCTCGGAAGTTGTTTAATTAATGAATATGTAATTATAAGTTTATACTTCATAACACACTGAGATGTGCTGGTTCCAGAGGTCGAACGGACTACTTCACTCCTCTTTTAGCTTTTGCGCTTTTACTTCAAGTGCATTCAGTTCCTTTTTTTCGAACAGGAGGTTAGAACTCCTGACCTCTATATCAATGTGATGCACATAGCCTTCTTTATTAAAGTTGATGCAAGAAAACAAGAGTAATTACATCAACAAGAAGAGTACTTCCTCCACATCAGTTTAACAGGCGTGCATGTAGTTTAAGAAACTACTTTGACCATTATTTTGGTCAGTAAAGTATGAATCATATGTCACAAAAATTATATCATTAGAAACCTTTTTTTGAATATGAATCTAATAATATATGGTTTTTGTAGACATATAATTTATATCTTGTTGACCAAATTAATGGTTAAAGTTCGTATTAAACTGTGTGCGCGCCTGTTAAACTGTACCGGAGGGAGTACAAAGATTGCTGAATTACACCATAAGTAGCAGGTATTTTTAAATTCATACCTTCAATTCTCTTGCAGATATCAAGTTGAAGTCGGCTTCTCCATAACCATAAAGTATTGTTCCTTCTCTCAACTGGATTATCGGTAACTCGAGTTGTTCATATGAGACCACTGCCTGTTTGTTGCATTTCTGTTTTGTGATTATTCGATATCTACTGCTTCAGTGCGGGAGAAGGATGCCTGCTGGGAGTATGGCGACAAACTGGATGGGAACAGGGTCAGGTGCATATTCTGCCACAAGGTTATAAATGGTGGAATAAGCAGGTTCAAGTTTCATCTGTCTCAAATTCCAAGCAAAGGCGTCAACCCTTGCATCAGGGTGACTGATGATGTCAGGGCAAAGGTGATTGCTCTCATAGAAGCCAAGGAATCACAGAGGGAGCTCGAGCTACTCAAGAGGAAGCGTGTAGCTGAATTGTCGGTGCTTCCAAAAAGAACACGGGAGCTTTCATCTCAGCCTTCATCTCCAGGGCCTTCTACTTCGCCTGCTATTATTCCTGCAGTTGAGCCTACTCAGCTCCTTGGTCTTGAAGTGCCTGCTCTGGTGCCGAGATTATCTGGTGCTGCAATCAAGCCGCGTCAGGCTCCAGGGTTGGAAGCAGAACGGTGCATAGCCGAGTTCTTTTTCGAGAATAAGTTGGACTATAGTATCGCAGATTCCATTTCATGCAAGCATATGCTGGACACACTTGTTGGACAGGGATTCCGAGGGCCTTCAGCAGATGTCTTGAGGACAGAGTGGCTTCCGAAGCTTAAGTCTGAGATTTTGCAGCGAACGGAGGAGATCAAAAAGGATTGGGTGACTACAGGCTGTACTATATTAGCTGATTCGTGGACTGACAACAAACTGAAAGCCCTGATCAACTTCTCTGTGTCGTCTCCACTAGGGACGTTCTTCCTCAAAACAGTAGATGCTTCTCCACACATAAAAAATCACAGAGGGTTGTACGATCTCTTTGATGAAGTGATTCAGGAAGTTGGTCCAGGCAATGTTGTTCAGATTATCAGTGATAGGAATATAAACTACGGCAATATAGATAAGCTCATCATGCAGAACTACAACACCATATTTTGGTCTCCCTGCGCTTCTTTTTGTGTAAACTCAATGTTGGATGAATTCTCCAAGATTGATTGGGTTAACCAATGCATCTGTCAAGCACAAATAATCACAAGATTTGTGTACAACAACAATTGGGTTCTTGATCTAATGAGGAAGTGCATGGAAGGGCAGGAGCTTGTTTGCTCTGGGATTACAAAGTCTGTTTCAGATTTCCTCACTCTGCAATCACTGTTGAGGCACAGATCAAAGCTGAAGCAAATGTTTCACAGCCCTGAATATGTATCTTCTTCATATGCAAATAGATCACTAAGTATTTCCTGTGTTGAGATCCTCAATGATGATGAGTTATGGCGAGCAGTTGAAGAGATAGCGGCTGTTTCAGAACCTCTGTTGAGGGTCATGAGGGATGTCTCAGGAGGCAAGGCAGCTATTGGTTATATATATGAGTCTATGACAAAGGTGATGGACTCAATTAGAACATACTATATAATGGATGAAAGCAAATGCAAGTCATTTCTGGATATTGTGGAGCAAAAATGGCAAGTAGAGCTGCATTCGCCTCTTCATTCAGCAGCTGCTTTCCTGAACCCAAGCATCCAGTATAATCCAGACATCAAATTTTTATCTACTATCAAAGAGGAGTTCTACAATGTCCTCGATAAAGTGCTTACAGCCCCAGACCAAAGGCATGGTATCACTCTGGAACTGCATGCTTTCAGCAAGACACAAGGAATGTTTGCCTCTAACATTGCTAAAGAGGCCCGCAACAACACCTCCCCAGGTTTCTCCCTTGTGCTAAATTTTGCACTTCAAATATTGGCGGAGTGGCTCTGCATTTTGAGGCCTTAAGCCCTAGCTACATTAACATCAGCGCATTGACACTTTCTTCTGTGCACGATGGCTCTGTTATTTTTTTTCTTTCACTGGGTGTGTTGTTTCTTTTGCCGAAATTTCTGGTTGATTCTAGTTACATTTTTGCTCAGGTATTTGGTGGGAGCAATACGGTGATTCAGCGCCAGCATTACAACATGTTGCTGTCAGAATAGCAAGTCAGGTCTGCAGCACCCTGACCTTCCAAAGGGACTGGAGCATCATCCTTCAGAGCCACTGCGAAAAACGCAACAAGTTAGACAAGGAGGCATTGGCCGACCAAGCGTATGTGCACTACAATCTCACGCTCCACTCCGAGTCCAGAATGGCTACGAAGAAGAAAGTGGACGGGGATCCGATCGCGCTGGACCATATCGACATGACCTCGCCGTGGGTGGAGGATTCGGATAGCCCAAACTTCACCCAGTGGCTGGACAGGTTCCCATCAGCCTTGGATGGTGGAGACCTGAACACCAGGCAGTTTGGTGGATCCATCTTTGGCACTAACGATAATCTTTTCAATTTATGACAGTTTCAGTCTGAAGTCTGACAGTTTGCTGGTTCTGTTGTACAAGTGCTCACTGTATGTCTTCTGATCTTTATGTAGTTCAGTCCTCCATAGACTAGATTCTAGATTTATATCAAGGTGAACCATATATGTTACTCATATTTAGGCTTAAACATATCAACCTGGAGTATGAACGATGATTCTGAAAATTGTGTGGCCATTTTTCTCTGAAAAGATGTTCTGTTCATGCTTCTGCGATTTGATATTGATCGTAGCTTCCGAATATATAATATACATTATGGACTATGGATTTGAGAATTTGGTAGACATTTATTTTTTGTGAGCAATCATAGGAAATATGTTTTGTTAGCAACTGTTGCTCCTTCACCATCATTTTGAATTACTATGATATATTCATGAAAGCAAACTATACAAGATTGAAATAGAAAGAGGATAAGGTAAACCAACGACAGAAGAGTAGCCATGTGTCTTTGTCGAGGTTCATTATCAACTCATCAATATCCACCAATAATTTACTGTTGAATCCTTCAAATATCATATCCATGATACACGTTGCCTTGATCTTATCCGTTCCCAACATTAAATAAGACAAGCAAACCCAACGGCCAACGCTATCTGTCTATAAAGATGACGTTAAAAGGTAGTAGCAGCCCAGTACCAGTAGCATCGCCACCAACGTACGCAACAAAAAATCCTCCAGGTTTCGGTACATCACACGGAGCAGGACATGGAAGGGAGCAGCGCCCGGACGCCGGAGATCACCATCGTTCCGGCACCTAGGCCGGCTGCGGGCGGCGGCGCCGTCGACGCGGTGAAGGCGGCGAGCAAGGAGCCGATCAGCCCGGGATCACCTTCCCAGGTGGCTGCCGGCCACCGCAAGGAGAACCAGGGCGTCGTTTCCCTGCCCGGCTGGAAGCTCGACTCCCTCTGCAAGGAGTCCGGCCCGCCGCCGCTCATCATGGCGCGCTTCCCCTATTTCTGAACCCAAGCGCCATATTGTCATACTGTCTGTATCTACTAGTGTGAGCAAATCTTAGATGCTCACCAGGCGGCGTCTGTCCGGTTGCTTGAACTTATTTTGTACTAATATATGTGTGTAAGTTGGTCTCGGAGCTTGTGTGTATGATCGTGTGGATTTGTGTATATATGTGATCATTTTTTTCGATCGTATATATGTGATCATGTGGATTTGCTAGCAACGACTTGAATGATTTCCTACGTCGCTACCAAAATTCCGGAATCTGACCTTGAACCTGCTTTCCGCATCTTTTCTAGCTGCACGTGAGGCCTTTTACATGATTCTAGTGTCCTAGGGTTCTAACATATGATCGAAGAGCACGTTTTCCTATTTAGGATCGAGGTTTGATCCAATGACTGCGGTCTTGGAGGAATCTCCATCGACAAGATCCACTGTCTTTGTAGCATCTCTTCATCGACAAGATCCACTGTCTTTGTAGCATCTGCATCTTTGAAGGTTGGGACGGAGGAGGAAATTTGATCCTTAGTTGGAGGCATCTCGGACGGATCCGTCTTGCTCCTTATGTCCTGCAGTTCTTCTCCGAAGAGAACAGACTTAGCAAAGGTGGCTTCGCCTTCTTCACATTGATGGGCCTTTCTGAACTGCCACGGATAGTGGTGGTACCGTTTGGTCCTAACATCTTCAGCTTGTTGTAGATGTAGTATGACTTTGCATGGAACTTGTGATAGATATGTTTGCCAAAAAATACATAATATGAGCTCTTGAACGACACAACTTCAAAGGTGTTTCACTCTCGGCGGTAATTGTTTACATCGTTGAAGGCCACAGTAAGTGTGATGCTGCGTAAATTTGCCTTTCTATTTGCAACCATGCCATGGAATACGGTGGTGTTTATGTTTCAGCTGGATTTCTGACAAGTTCATCTTTTTCAGAGTCTCAATATACATGATATTGAGGCTACTTCCACCATTTAGAAGGCATTTGGTGAACTCGTATCCGTGTATCAACGAATTCACGACCATGGCAGTGCATCCAGGCAAAATCAACTGAAGATGGTCGGATTGGTTCGACGTGAATTGTTTCCAGACCATCAAAGTATTGAGGAACTTTTGGGACAATAGCATTGAGAGTGTGAAGAGGTTCACTTTGCCTTTGTTGTCAGAGTTCCAAGAAAAGTGTGGAAGATGCCGGAGCTCTTGGGACAAATTTTTAGATTTTTTTATCAAGAGCTATGATATTATATAGATATCATATAAAATTACATTTCATGATGTATCTAACGGATGTTGATTTGGATAGTACATGTTAATAATACTTCATAAAAACTTGGTCAAATTTTATGTAGTTTGACTTTCTTAAAATATATGTCTTATTTATTGGAACAAAAGTAGTACCTTCTAAAAATTCATCAAAATTATACTCTATTTTCGCTGAAATGTACCGAAAATAAGTTTTTTTTGTTGAAAAGTAAAACGATATAACTTTTGACTAAATATGTAGAAAAAATATTAACATCTAGAACACTAAATTAATATCATTAGATTTATCCTGATATATATTCACTCCGTTCTGAAATAGTCTACATCCTAGCCTTAAAATTTATTGTAAAACAATTTACATTCTATCTTTCAATTAACAACAACATTGAAAACAAATTGATTTTGCTCTTTTTATTCAATGTTATATTTTCAATGTAGCTTAGATCGGTACTCGCACATCTACTAGAAAGTAGACAAAATCAGAATGGAGGAATTATGTTTATATAATATACATTGGTATTATAGACATGGATAAACTTTTTTAATAAATTAATCAAAATTTACATTGTTTAACCTTAAATACACTCGCTGTATTGTGGCAAAGAGGAATAAGTACAATAGGAAAGACAGTTTACAAATCCAAGTTCTCATCCGCTCTCAAACACTGATACTAGTTCCCGGGGTCCGCGTGCGAAGCCTGTCATCCCCACGTCGTCCTCGTAAAAAACTACTCGTACATCCAAAATCGAATCGCCTAGCCACGACGCCACCTGCATCGACATCGACACCGCCCTCGAGAAAAACTAAAAACCCACCGCCGCGCGCCGTCTCCTCACCGACCAGGCGATCATCGGCGCACAAGGGACCGATCTGTACTCTCTCTCTCTCTCTCTTTCTCCAACCGCGAAGATGGACGAAGCGAGTGTGGCGCAGCAGCTCAGTCAGATGGCGGACTTCATCCGCAATGAGGCCGTCGAGAAGGCCTCCGAGATCGAGGCCGCCGCAGCCGAGGTAACAACAGTTTCCGCTTCCACCGACCGAGCGTTTTGGTCAAGTAGTTCGTTGGGTTTGGATCTCGGATGTGATTGGCGAGATCCGGGTCGCCGATAGTCGGATCTGTTGCATTCTTGCTAGGGTCGCGCATTGGGGGGCACGGGGGACATGGATCGGAGACAATGGCGTCATCGTAGTCTATGTCGGGGTCTTTAGCTTACCTGACTGCTTACTGTTGTTTCGCTTCCTATCGCGTTCTCTGGCAATTCTTTCCCATCGCGCGGTGCTAGGCAGTTGGGGGTATAATGTTTGTAATATGCGGCATTGCGGCTTCTCTGTTTCTTCCGATTCTCCAGTATGATGTCCAAATAAGCTAAATCAGAGTGTATCTCTGTTCGAGTGCTATTGCTGATATGGACGTACATTTGTCTTGTGTTCAATAGCACAATAGTTGTATTACCAAATTTTGTGCTACGACACAATGCATATTCAGAAAGTCAAAAGCTAGATCTTCAGATATATGTTCCCGTGAACTGCTCTGCTTCCTTCCATTGACTATTCGAATTGCCAATTATTTTGGATAATCGGGATATCACGGGAGAGTGTGGCTTAAGTATTGCCATGATTTGTGTGATGCTTTTTGAAATTTCATTTATAATTGTTTCTGTGAACTGATAAGAATGATAACTCCTCAGGAATTCCAAATTGAGAAATTACAACTGGTCGAAGTTGAAAAGAAGAAGATCAGGCAGGAATATGAACGGAAAGAGAAACAAGTTGATATCAAGAAGAAAATGTGAAGTTCTTGCTCTCGATTGTACTATTATTATTTTTTGCTTTTATAAATTTGCACTTGACAAACTGTTCATCATAAGTCATTGTCAGAATCTCAATTTTCTCATTTTGGCACAATAGCCTGCTCATGTGGATAAATCTCGGATGCCATAGACAAAACAGAACAGAAGAATAGCTCTCTAATTTAATTTGTGTTACATTATGCAGTGAATACTCAATGCAACTCAATGCTTCCCGAATTGAAGTTCTTCAAGCACAGGATGATTTAGTAAAGTCTATGATGGAGTCAGCTGGGAAAGAGCTACTGTGTCAGAGCCAAGACCATCAATCTTACAAGAAACTTCTCAGTATACTTATTGTTCAGGTCAGCAGAGTGGATCTGCATATTTCTTGCCAATGTGGATATAAAGCACGTATTGTTGCAGCTACTGCAGTTAATAGCTCATTTGAACCAGCATGCATCAATACATGGGTTGTGAATACATCCACCGGTAGGTATGTGCATTGATTGCACTGCCAAGATGAGACACATGGAATGCATGATTGCCAAGGCAGCAGCTAACCTCGTTCCCTTAGTGTTGCTTCTACCATTTTCACGCCCTTTGGTGGTAGGGTACTGTTGGTGATTATACTAACACAACCCAAGTTCTGAGTTGAATTTGGTCAGAAGCTGGTTGTTTTTTAGGAAAAAAGCTGTCTGAAATACTTGACACATTTTCAGTTGATGTAAAATGGTGAATATTCGTTTGTTGGAAAAAAGCAGAAGATATCAGTACAAACTTGCTTAAATTCAAATAGCTGTTTTAGCTTTACTTGGTCAAATTTCAGCACTTACTGTGAAATTTCAGGACCTAGATACTTTCTTCTGCCTGAAGAGTAGCATTTCTACTTGTTGGAATGAATTTCAAGTCATTATATTTTTCTCTTGTGGTATTAACAATTTTATGGGTTAGTTTTCCATGTATAATACCCTATATAAAGGGTGGTCAGTTTCACGCTCCAAGAGCGCTTCAAGCACTGTAGATAGCAGAATTATCTACAGTACCACCTATTCTAGGCAACGTGGCTCATTCCTAGCCACAAATGCACCTGGGTCCAAGGTGGGCTTTTCTAGACCCTGAAAAGCCTCACCAGGACCCTGAGAAATTCGGTTTGACAACCCTGAAAAGCCTGGTTTGACTAACTTTTGTCCTCCACTTGCTGTTGGTTGGCACCGGATAGAGCCGGTTGCCCCTGCTTCAACCAGTTGAGGGTCCACAAGGTACTTTGGTTTACAACCGGTTCTCCATGTCACCCTCTTTCCACCTTTTCCTCCTAGGACCACCCACGTGTGCCTCTCTCTTCCATAATTGTGCACCATGCTCACAAATGGATACACCTGCCCACAATACTATTTGGGTTAGCTAACTTCCATTTTTGTTTGAAGGAGTCTAAAGAGCAGTTAAAATAAATATTAATTTAAGAAAATACATCAAGGCTAATAATATTAATTAATCGTCTATTTTATGTTTTGCTTAATATGACATACCCCTTGTGGTTATTTTTGTACTCAAAATATAAGCCTAGCTTTACATGACTACTTGATTGTTATGACAGCCAGTTGTGCATCACACAATCCAAAAGTAGCCCATATCTATTCTAGCAAGTGTTGAGATCATCAAAAACAAACTCCTAGAACCAAGCACAACCCTAACATGGAAACCAAGATAAAGTCATAGAAGAAGCAGGTTATCATAACCAATTAAAGGCAACCTAGGACATATAAATTGGGAACACATTACACATCCCCGCGAAAAAAAATGGGAACATATGACATACATAACCCCTGGCTAACATCCATAAGTACATCAGAACCATCCTCATTCTAGATCAAGCATGAATGAACAAGGTAGATGCAGAAGAGATAAATTCACCTTTAGGTCTCAATGGCAGCGGCCATAAACTGGAGGTGAGAAGGAGCTCCGGAGGTGTGCCAGCATCTCTTCTTTCTGTGGACGCTACAAAGCCTCACGCAGCCCCTCGGTCACCAACTAACCCTGGGATTCTTCTGGGTAACCTATTATTCCAAGTTTTCTCTACCACCGAGGCCTTTTCTTCTTCACTTTTGCTCATGTTACCCACCTTTTTGCCAGCTATTATCTTCCATGCAAGTGACTTCTAATCTTCCTGTTCTGACCGGCGCTCTCGGAGCCTAGAAGTGCTTCTTTTAGTAACACTATTTCTCTTCCTGGTTGTTCTTCAATCCTCTAGGCTTGCTGCCTTTCTTCTTTATATCTTTACACGTGCAATCTCAGACAAGGTAGTCTGTCTAAAAGACAAACAACAAGTGTTAGGTAAATTATTTAAATGGCTACCATAAAAATGAATTTTCAAAATAATAATCGAAGTAAAAGTCATTTTAAACAAATGTTACGATTGAATAGCATTGCACTGAGTTAACAATCTCTATGAAGAATTGTGGAAATAAAATAGGCAGCAAAACATACATATACAGATTGCATGAAGTAAAGTAATAATTTTGCTGTCCCTACACCTTCACATATTTTCTTTACCCCCAAGAGTAACGTTACACATTATTTCTTCTACAAATTAAACAGAGATATTAACATGAATTATGGAATTATTACGCCTGATCAACATCAGAAATTATGTAGTCAAAACAAGATACACGTTCATACATATTCCCAGACAAGACAGAGAGACAGAGAGGGCGTGTGCGTAGAAAGGAAAAGTCTAATTCTTATGGGATGCAGTTCTTACAGTTTGTGTGATTTCTACAGAAGGAACAATAAACAAAAATACTGGAAGAAAATTTGAACTTCAATTCATGCATGGAATCATGCCACAACATAGCAGCAAGTGATTTACTTCACAGTGGCAACAACAATGAATGATAATTTGGTTTCCCTATTGGTAATAAGGTAAAGGTGGTGGGAACCGTACAAACATCATGAAGATACGCGCTCAATTTGCAAGAATAGGAGCCCCTTCGTAAAGCAAACCAAAAGACAGAAGAATTCACATGAAAAAGAGACCACCTTTCGTTTTCTCATCCACTTCTCTGTTCATAGGTGACCTGCAACTGTTGTATTCTAATGTCACCTTGATTCCTGCAATTGTTCTTCCATTGTCCGGCCAACCTGTTGAAACTTCCACCTATACCCTCGAAGAAGTACATCAAGGTTAAGAACCGAAGGCAATCAGCTAATGTTGTGTACAAGCAAAATAAACCATCAGTTTTTCTTGAATAATGGAGTAGGCTATTATTATGTTATACAGCTTAAACTATGTATTGCATGGACAAGATTGCATATGCAAGTTTCATAACTAATCTAATATTTGGTTGTCTCCCTGTAATGTAAACGTTTTCTTAGCTAACAAAAGTCATAGGAATTGGTAGCAAGCTTTGCTTAATCATGTAAATAACAGTCTATGGCTACAAATACAGGTTTACGTTCAAAATCAATTTACATTTGCCACTATGCTCAAGAATAGGCAAATGCTAATTCCAATTAGCTACTGTCAATAATAGAAAGTATAGTTGCACCCATAGAGTCATCAGCATGCAAATGTAACGTTTCATTGTAGAGGACAAAGGACATACAAATGTGATTAGACCATAATTTGATTTCAAGGTAGCAAGCACACTGCAGCCTAGGTTCTAATTTCTTACCAATTTGAAGGTAACCAGCACGCTAAATCCTAGGTTCCAATTTCTTGCAAAAAGGCCCTACGATTTCAAATTAAGTCGTGCAATTACACCCAAATTAGTGCTACTGCAGATTAAGCACTAATTTTTCTACCTAGGTCAAATGCCCAAATTGTGGGACGGGTGCAAGGGGGAAAAAGGGACACACCTATTGGACGCATTTGACGCTGCATGCTCCGGGAATTCATCTGGCAATTATCCTCGCCAGCGCGCATAGGCTGCACGACACCATCGACAATGCCCCTGGCACCGTCAGTCAGAAGCTCCCACCAGGGCGGCTCCAGCCCTCCACAGGTCGCTGGTCACACCGGTTCAGAACTGGAGCCATATCGGCGCCGGTCGACAAGAGAAACCATGGCTACGCACCCACGGCGGCAGCGCGTTGATTTGGGCTGGGAGGGGCCAGCAGGGAATCCGAAAACGGAGGCCGGGCCAAGGGCGACGGAAGCGGTGTGGTAGGCCCGCGCGGTGGATGGCCGTTGGGCGGCGGGGAAGGTGGAGTACGAGCGTCGGCGAGTTTGAGAGCTCGCGTTACAGCGGCGCCGCGTGCTAGACGAGGAAGGAGCAGGGGCGAGCTCGCTTGTGTGGGAGCACGGATGGGGATGTGAAAAGTCGATTTGGGCGGACATGAGATAGGAGACAGGCCCTGTAATCGTGGTGGAGGACTCCCTCCGCGCCCTAGATCTGCGCTGTTAACTTCCGTCGGAGGCGCAAACCAAGGGAGGGGGAGAGGCGCTGACGGGCGGTCGAGGTGGGCGGCGGAGCACCTCCATGTGCGGGATCCTGGCTAGATGCGCGCAGGGCCGGGGAGGGGAGTGTTGCCGCTACCGGCCGGGAGGTGCAGGGTGGGTGCTGGGGATCTGGTTAGGTGGGGCAGAAAAGTTAGTGGGCTGACAAGGTTTAGATTTAGACGCGAGGCAAATTAGTCCCTTTTTCCAAAATAACACGGGCGCGGCGTGCGCCGCGCCACTGCATCCTAGTACCCTTTTAGTTCATGAGGCCTTGTAACATCAGAGAAAAGCGGACAATGTTGCATGCAAAGTAGTTGCTGCGGTTCAGGAACCAGAACACCTGTATATCAATAAGTTAGAGTGACTTAGACCTGCCTTCTTAATATCCTCTATTGTTATGGTTATTCCATAGTTTAAAAATTCATTATTATTGACACTTGAGTATTATGTAACGCATAAAATTAACTGACCAGAGCTTGCTGCGCCTGAAAGAGTCAGCGGTTATTCTCCGCTGCAGGGAGGAGGATCTTCAGCTTGTTGAATCAGTTTTGGAGTCGGCAGGGAATGAATATGCGGAAACAGCAAACGTACATCCACCTGAAATTGTGTTAGACCGTCAAGTCTTTCTGCCGTCTGCTCCCAGTCATTATTACAAGGCACATGACCTCTCCTGGTAATACTTGCAATCTTCAGTGGATAATAAGCCACCAGTCCTCATTTGATGATATCTAGCAGCATCTTTTCATACTTCACGTCACATGTGACTTCTGAACTCATCATTTCAATACTATCGAATGTTTCATCAGCACTTCCTTCCTGATATGCATTGGTATTTGAAGGACTATTATATGATTAGATTGCATTCTATTTGTCAAGTATTTGACTTGTGTTACCATAGAACATATCTTAACGAAACTTTCATGATAACCTAAATTTTTATATGAATTTATTTATTTAATGCAACATTCCTAAATGCAAATAAGACAGTCTTCTTTTCTTAATATTTTTGGCATGTTCATGTTTCTTCTTGACAATATATCCCATTGGTTGCATTGCATGGAGTAGAATGTGGAATTAGGAAGGGCTCATTCCATCCGGCTGCTAGCATATCTTTAGTTTGTTAGCAGAAGTGACTTTATCTGCTTGTTAGTGACTTAATAGCCAAGATATCTATTTGCTGGAGCTATTTGTTTGGCCCTCTATTACAGAGGAGGTGAATTCGTCTATTACTTAAGCAAGGAAGGAAGAACACATATTTCTTTTCTGTGGTGTTCCCTCTTTTCTCTTGTTAAAGGGCGTTTGCATTGTCTTGAATTGCAACCATGCATGTTTTTCTTAATTTTATTTCCGTTTTTATACAAGTCCATTTGGGTGATCCTTTGTCCGAAGTAAATCTCATGTTCGGTGAATAATAATTTGTGCGGATCTAAGTGACTAAAGCTTACTTGTGTATCTTATAATTAGCTCTGGTGGAGTTGTACTGGCTTCACGAGATGGAAAAATTGTCTTCGAGAACACATTGGATGCTAGACTAGAACTGGCATTCAGAAAGAAGCTACCAGAGGTATACTATGTTGCTTTTTTTTTCCTTTGCCTTTTCATGTCTGAAGTGATCCTTCATGGATATCATTGTTAGTTTATTACATTCTAATGAATGCAGTGGAAAATAATACTGTGTGCTACCTCTGTTCCGAAATATAAGCCTTTTTAGAAAGCCGGTTTAGCTTTCTAAAAAGGCTTATACTAGGAACGGAGGTAATAGAAGTTTAGCCTTTCGTGCACTTATTGAGCTTGGTACTAGAGCCATCCTCTTGATGAATGTGAGCTACTCCATCTATCCTATTGATGGAGTATTAGTTTATAAATACATTATTAGTTTTGAAATAAAAATGATCGCAATTTACTTGTCCCCTCCATCTATCCAATAAATATGGCTTTGGTCCTTTAATATGTGCCTGTTTACAAAAGAAATTACAGTTCTTGTGGGGGTTCATTTGAATGCTCCCGTTGGTCATATATTAATATGAAAACGTGATTAGCAGTATTGTTCTCTCCAAGCTATTGTGATGTATTAACATTTGTGCACACACGTTTTTTTTCCAGATCCGTCAAAGCCTTATTGGGCAGGTGGCTGCGTCTGCGTGAACAATTCTTCTTAAGCAGAATGCTGCCCAGTTGCTGCTTGGCATCTCTTGACGATGATTGTCCAATAAGTTTGCCAGTAATTTACAGGCTCAATTCTTTTGGTTTGGGGGAGAGCATTTTGTATACTGTTGACTCCAGACTTTCCCGTACCATGCAAGCAAAATAAACTGAATGTTCAGGTTTTGGCGATTTCGCTTCATAAGCCATTTCTGCAAACACAGTTTGGTTTCTCATTGAAATTGTGCTCTTTGATTGTTGTGTATGTGCTTTAGAATGGGCGTGTTGCATCACACAAGATTCAGCCATAAGTATGTGCCTTCTTGTGAGATTTTGAGTAGCCTGGGGCCTGTCACATAAAGGGCATATCCCAATACAGATATCATTCCATAAACTCGTCTTTGTGCCATCACCAATTGAAATGGTTGTGGATGCATAAAAGAGGGCCATGTCAGTCTGGCTGCATGGAAGCCCCGAGGCCGCCTATGGGCGGTCTGGGTCGTTCAATCGATACGACAACCAACGGATTCACAAGGCCTTGCTGAAACGATCAAGATCAGTCACCCTAGGCCTCCCAGCTTCTTCAGAGCACAAACTACCTCCGAATTTACGAGGGAGTGGCCTCCGTTGACAAATTCAGCAATTAGCGAGAGCCATGCTGCCTTCGCTCAGTGGCGGAGCTTGGAAAAAAATTATGGGCGGGCCAAGCTACAAAACACATTTGTTTCCCAAACCGCACCACTTCACTATACATTAGTCATTGCTCAGATTTTTTTTTGGTTCCTCTTGGTTGCTGAAAGGATCTTTAATTTCAGTGAATGAACAACAGTTAACAAGAACATTAACAACTAACAAGGCAGGGGGATTGGAGAAGATAAGGGGATCGATTGCATCCACATATATCAATCAATCGCAGCGTCGGCTGCTGGCAGCTAGAAGTCTACCGGCCCCGTGCCCGTGAGATGCGACCATGGCGCCTTGTCTACGGCCTGCCGGTGCGGCGACCACCTGGCCGGCCCTGGTTGCCGGCTGCGGAGCGACGCAGCTGTCCTCCTCTACTCCACCACATCCCCCCTATTCTCGTCCAAATTCCCATGCCTAGCGAGGCTACTCCATGGTTTCCGTCGAGAGAAACTGAGACGAACGCGACCAGGGAACAGCTGACAGGAAGCAGCCTAAGCGAGGGCCAATGCCTGTTGGTGGGCTGGGCCATTGATGCATAGGAGTTAATATATTTTCTTCAAAAAACCTGGGCGGGCCATGGCCCAGTTTGGCCCTAAAGGAGCTCCGCCAGTGCCTTCGCTAGTACTCCTAGGGCTTGTGCATATTCCTATATCATACGTAAATACTAGCACATAGCTCGTGCTTCGCTACGGACCATGATAATATCAACGGAAAACTATTTTTAAAAAAATATTTATGGGATTTCTTAGAAATGCACATACTCTATTGAAGGTGCCTCAGAAGTGAATAATATTTGTTTACCTTGGACGATAAACTTGGGAGGAGCGCTTCGTTCCCCCTCGTCGCTCCCGTGGGCGACGGGAGGGACCCCCCTCCCCCTGCTCCTCCCCTCCCGCCGCCGGAGGGCGTCGCCGGGCAAAGCCCGGGCGCGGCGGCGGCGGGGATTCCTCTCCCCTCGCGCGGAAGCCTTGGCGCGGGCCGACGCGGCCGGCGAGGGCGGCGCTCGACGAGGGGCGGCGCGCGGCTGCCTCGCAGCGTGGCGGCTCGTGGCGGGCGGCGACCCCGTGCTGGAGGCGGGGCGGCCCTCGGGCGCCACCAAGTCCGGCGCGGGCGGCGCGGCCAAGTGTAGGGGTGGCCGACGGCGACGGCGCTGGCGGCAGGTGGTGTTGGGCGGCCGGAGTTGACATCATGGCGGCGCGGGCTTGCTGGCTCGGATCTGGGCCCTTTGGGCCCGATCTGGGTTTGGCGGGCCCCGGCCGTCCTGCCCTCCAGCGCCTGGGTGCGGCCAGGCACATCCTCCTTGTCCGTCCTTCTCGGCTCCGAGCGCATGTGCTGCTGCTCTGGCCGGGTTGGGCGGAATCCTACGCCATCTTGGCGTGGCGGCTCGTGGCGTCCGTGCGGCGCTAGTGACAAGGTGGACGATGCTGGGTGGCCGGCGATGCTCTCTGAGGTGGATGCGTGCAGTCCCGCAGCGACCCACCCCATGGTGGCACCTGCGCCGCTTGCGGCTCAGTAGTGCCCCTCTTAGGCAGCCTGTCCCTTTGTGGGCATGGCTGCCCCCGACCTGGCGCGCTGGACGTGCTGCCGGCGGGTTGCGCTACCAAGGCTAGCGCTTTGAGAGAAAAGGGTCAGCGCAGGAGGTCTTGGCGATGGATGATAGTGCCTGCAGTGGTGAGGAACCATGCTCTGGGCGAAAGCCCTGCCTTTCGGGGCCGGTGACGGCGACGCCTGAGGGCGCCGTTTTCCTCTTGTGGCGTCACCGAGGAGTTTCGGCACCTCCCTTGCCTAGGGTCTCATGTTCCGGGTGAAAACCTCAGATTTGGCTAGCCAAATCGGGCGACGACGCGTCTTGGACGTCGTACCCTCCTTGGAGGCGTCGTCTTGGGAACTTGAGTTCGGGCCGTAGATCTTCCTCGTGGATCTCAGCGCTGACCACATGGGAGGTGTCTTGCGATGCGGTAGCGCGCCAGCCTCTCGAGTAGTATCGCGGTGGCTTGCGCGATGAGGATCTTCCTCGATCAGCGCGAGCATGCCTCTGGATGAGCAGTAGTGGGCTGGCCTCTGTGTTTGTTGGCGGGCTGCTGAAGACTGCACGCTTGCACGTCTGTCGAGGTTGCCGGAGCTAGCCGCTGCGCCGACGGCGTTCCTCGGATTTGGGTCGAGGCCGGAGCAGCAATGCTCCCAGCTGAGCCGTGGTGGGCTCGCGGGATTCAGGTGGTACGCGTCTTGGCTGCAGATGGCAGGTTCTTGATAATTTCGACGATGTGCGAGCACTGCGACTTTCATCGGCAAGGGTTCTGTCTTACGGAGGAGCTCACTCTGTAGTGTCCTGGAGGAGCACTCGACGGATATCGGCCTTTTTGTCGTAGTCTAGTTTGAGTGTCGGGTGTGTACTGTGGGTGTCGGCCTTTTCTTAGGCTTGTAATGTAAACTTCCTTTCTATCGATGAATCGAAACGCAAACCTTTTGCGTTTTCACGAAAAAAACGTGTTATATATTTTATATGAAGATTCATAAAATATGACAAACATGATCTTTTGCGCAACCACCATTTCGTTGCTGTCAGATCTCTCCTCCTAGAAGTTTAATCCATGACGGATGTAGCCGGTCAGATATTTTTAGGAAGTCAACCGTGATCTTCTTAAAAAATTGATCAAATTAGTATAGAAATGGATGCGTATGTTGAGAAGGCAAGATTATGTTTATCCAACCTATCATCTTTGGATGTGCAGGGTTTGTAGCGATGTACTACCATCAGCTGCAGGTGGCTGTAGAATTATATCATCTCCCTAGATACCCAATTCTCTACGGCGCGTTCTATTCCTCTAGGATTCAGCCGCTGCCTCCGCTGTCCCGGCCGCCTCCTGCACAGCTGCACTGCTGTTTGATATCCCGTGCCCCAACCACCCCGCGTCCCTGCGGCAGCGAGCTCCTCTGCCTAGGCCTCGCTCCCGTCCTCAGCTCTGGCTCATTCGAAACCCTCCTTGCGCCGGCCGCGGCGAGCTCCTCCTCCCAGGCCTCGCTATTGGCCTCAGCTCTGGCTGCTGGGAAGCAGTGGCGGAGCCAGGATATCAACCTTGTGTAGTCATTGTAATGTTGTGTAGTCAAATACATATATTTATATAAATTTTTAATTATTTTTTGCATACTATAAGGTTGTATTGCCAAAAGTCTGTGTAGTCAATTGACTACATAGCATAGGCGTGGCTCCGCCACTGCTGGGAAGACCCTCCTCGTGCGCGGCCAGGTGAGATGACGGCCTGGAAGATGCAACAGCCAGAGGAAACGACGCTGTCCCCGCTGCCTTTCGCGCGCAGGCGGGGATCTTGGTGCAGTGGTTTTGAAAGAGCGGGGATCGTGGCCCAGGCGTTGCGGGGATAGTGGCCCAGGCGTTGCAGGTGTTTGACCCGGTTCGGTTTTCGCAGCCGCTTTTCTAGGGTGGCCTGGTCGCGGGCTTAATATGATAGTAATACAAGATATATATATTACAAAACAAATATCATTAGAAAGCTCACATGTTCTACTTTCTAATAACATAATTTTTATATTGTACAATTGATATTATGTCGATTAAATTGACACCTAAAAATACGAGCAAATCTTATGATTTGGGATGAAGGTTCACTAAACTCTCCCAGTACGCGTGCCATTCTTTTTTTTGAATCCATGTAGCCATTTAGATGCTTTGTCAATAAGGGGCTGGAAGTCGATTTCATTAAACTTTGGAGGTGAAGTTGCAACCCCAGGAAAGAAGACGGCGAGGGAATCCAGTTCAATATGTTTAGAGCGAATGGAAAGATCACCGTCTTGTTCAGGTTTGTACGCAGGCCGGCCTATGGCGTCCGCAAAATAGCCATTGGAAACAAATATACCGAGGATCAAATTTAGACTTGATAAAAAAAAGATATATATGGTTGAATTTTTAGACCGTAGCCCCAGGTGGAGAAGATAATGATGAATGCACAGTTGATGGATGTTTTTTCTAGTGCATGTAAGTCTTTACCTCCAAAATACTCTATTGTTAATATACCTGACTCGGAAATTATTCATAAGGCGGATCGTTTGGGAATATCGTTAGGACAATCCAAAGGGGAGGTAGTAAAATCTATTAAAGGAATTAAGTTATTAAAAGAGGAAAGAATTTTAACGATTTTGCAAAAGAATGTGGATAAGAATGTGAATAAGGACGAAGGTCCTTTGACTCTTGTGATGTTAAAAGTTTCTACTATGTGTGAGTATTTGATTGAGGATGATGGCATCCCACTAGACTTAGATGATCATTTGGAACATCTAAAGCCGGTAGTCAAGAAAAAGAAAACTAGGGCCAAAAAAGTTTATGATACCAATAATATTCGTAAAAGTACTAGGAGATGAATTAAAAAACAGTTCTCATAATGCAGAATTTAAAAGGAATGAATTGGAATCCTGGTGGTTTTGGTGATACTGCTAAGCATTTATTTGTTAAAGAGGCAATTAGGGAGCATAAATTAGATTTTGTAGCATTGTTGGAGACTGGAAGATCTAATTTCTCTATTACTTTTTTGAATCAACTTGCTGCGGGGTATAATTACTCTTGGTTCTGTTTACCACCTCATGGTCGATCTGGAGGTATTTTAGTTGGAATAAATCCAGATACTCTAGAGGTGTTAAAGGTAAGTACTGGAGATTTTTGTGTAAATCTCCATATTAAGTGTAAAAGAGATGGTTTCGAATGAATTCTAGTGCCAGTCTATGGGGCTGCCCAAGACGCGCATAAAGCTAAATTTTTGGCGGAATTAGTGCGAACATGTGAGGCTAAAATATTACCTATGTTGGTAGGTGGTGATTTCAATATCATACGGAAGCGAGAAGAAAAAAACAATGATAATTTTAAGGCTCGTTGGCCTTTTGTCTTTAATGCAATTATTGAACATTTGAAATGGCGTGAAATTGCTCTATCGGGGAGACAGTTTACGTGGGCGAGTCGTCGAGAGGAACCAACTTATGAGAAGCTAGATAGAGTTCTAGCTTCCATCTCTTGGGAACAAAATTTCCCTTAGTCACTGTTCGTGCATTGACAAGGGTGGATTCCGACCATACACCGATTCTTATTGATTCAGGGGTGAAAGCACACTTGGGTAATAAGCCAAAATTTTCCTTTGAGTTGCATTGGTTGCGACAAGAAGGTTTTTTCGATATGATTGAAAAAGAGTGGAATTCGGTTATGGTAGGATTGAATCCGATGGATGTTTGGTTGAATAAGCTAAGGCACATAAGAATTTTTTTGAAATAATGGGCAAAAAATCAAAGTGGGGAGTATAAAAAAGAGAAGGAGAGACTACTAGGTATTATTGATCATTTAGATGTGAAAGCTGAAACAAATAACTTGACTTTGTCGGAAAGGGAAGTTCTAAAAAAATGCAAATGATAATCTAAATAAATTAAGAAGAGAAGAGGAGTCTAAGTGGGCTCAAAGAGTGAAAGTTAAACATATTCAAGAAGGGGGGGAATAATACGAGATACTTCCACTTGATTGCAAATGGGAAGCATCGAAAAAAGAAAATTTTCCAGTTAGAGAAACAAGAAGGAACCATTGTTGGTGAAGATAATCTGAAGGTCTATGTTACTGAATTCTATAAGAAATTGTTTGGGGCACCGGCGCCAAATAATATTTCGTTAGTAGAGGAGGAGGTGCAGGACATTCCTCAGATCTCAGTTGTCGAGAATGAGATTTTGACATCTCATTTTTCTGAGGAAGAGGTTTATGAGATGATCTCACAAATGAAACATGATAAAGCTCCCAGCCCCTGACGGTTTCCCGGTGGAGTTTTATAAAAAAAATTGGGTGGTAATAAAGGACGACTTGATAGCACTTTTTCATCAGTTCAGTAATGGGGATTTGCCCCTTTATAAAATGAATTTTGGCGTAATCACAGTATTACCTAAAAAAGAGGATGGGGTTCAAATACAACAATATAAACCAATTTGTTTACTTAATGTCTGTTTCAAAATATTTACTAAAGCGGGTACAAATCGTATAACGGGGATTGCCCCAAGAGTTACAAGACCAACACAATATGCTTTTATGCCAGGGAGGAATATCTTAGAAGGGGTGGTCATTCTTCATGAAACTATTCATGAGTTACATAGTAAGAAAATAGATGGGTTTTTGTTCAAGATTGATTTTGAAAAGGCATACGATAAAGTAAAATGGCCATTTTTACAACCGACTTTGAGAATGAATGGATTGTTGGAGATATGCCCAAGAGGCAATAATAAAAGTGGTTATTATATATCTTTATGTTTATGATAAATGTTTATATACCATGCTATAATTGTATTAACCGAAACATTGATACATGTGTGATATGTAAACAACAATGAGTCCCTAGTAAGCCTCTTAACTAGCTTGTTGATTAATAGATGATTAGTTTCATAATCATGAACATTGGATGTTATTAATAACAAGGTTATATCATTATATGAATGATGTAATGGACACACCCAATAAAGCGTAGCATAAGATCACGTCATTAAGTTATTTGCTATAAGCTTTCGATACATAGTTACCTAGTCCTTTTGACCATGAGATCATGTAAATCACTTATACCGAAAGGTACTTTGATTACATCAAACGCCACTGCGTAAATGGGTGGTTATAAAGGTGGGATTAAGTATCCGAAAGTATGAGTTGAGGCATATGGATCAACAAGTGGGATTTGTCCATCCCGATGACGGATAGATATACTCAGGCCCTCTCGGTGGAATGTCGTCTAATGTCTTGCAAGCATATGAATAAGTTCATAAGATACCACACACCACGGTACGAGTAAAGAGTACTTGTCAGGAGACGAGGTTGAACAAGGTATAGAGTGATACCGATGATCAAACCTCGGACAAGTAAAATATTGCGTGACAAAGGGAATTGGTATCATATGTGAATGGTTCATTCGATCACTAAGTCATCGTTGAATGTGTGGGAGCCATTATGGATCTCCAGATCCCGCTATTGGCTATTGGTAGGAGAGAGTTCTCACCCATGTCCACATAGTTCACGAACCGTAGGGTGACACACTTAAGGTTTGATGTTGTAATAGTAGAACTTGAATATGGAATGGAGTTCGAAGTATTGTTCGAAGTCTCGGATGGGATCCCGGACATCACGAGGAGTTCCGGAATGGCCCGGAGAATAAGATTCATATATAGGAAGTCATATTCCAAGTTTGGAAATGATCCGGTGCATTTATGGAAGGTTCTAGAAGGTTCTAGAAAAGTCCGAAGAAATCACTTTGGAAGGCGAAGTCCCGGAGGGACTCCACCACCATGGCCGGCCAACCTAGAGGGGTGGAGTGGACTCCACCATGGGCCGGCCAACCCCCACATGGAAGGGTGGGAATCCCACTTGAGGTGGGAGTCCCACCTTGTAGGTTTCTCACAACATGGAAGGTTTTGGGTTGGGGTCTTATTCAAGACTTGTAGTCCAACACTTGGGGTTCCACCTATATAATGAGGGGCCAAGGGGAGGGGGCCGGCCACCACAAGCCACCAAGCTGGCCGCACCCCATAGAGGCCGGCCACCCCTCTCCCCAAACCCTAGCCGCCCCACTCCTCCCCCTCTCCCGCAACGCTAGCGAAGCTCCGCCGAGATCTCCATCGCCACCGCCACCACGTCGTCGTGCCGTCGGATTCAAGGAGGAGCTACTACTTCGCTGCCCGCTGGAACGGGAGGTGGACGCCGTCTTCATCAACACCGAACGTGTGACCGAGTACGGAGGTGCCCCGATTGTAGCACCGTCAAGATCTTCTACGCGCTTGAAAGCGGCAAGTGATCATCTACCGCAGCAACAAGAGCCTCATCTTGTAGGCTTTGGAAATCTTCAAGGGTGAGTCTCGATCATCTCCTCGTTGCTCCCATCTTCTGGATTGCATCTTGGCTTGGATTGCGTTCGCGGTAGGAAATTTTTTGTTTTCTATGCAACGATCCCCACAGTGGTATCAGAGCCGTGTCTATGCATAGATGGTTGCACGAGTAGAACACAATGGTTTTGTGGGCGTTGATGCTTATGTTGCCTTTAGTTTGAGTACTTTGCATCTTTGTGGCATAGTGGGATGAAGCGGCTCGGGCTAACTTTACATGACCGCGTTCATGAGATTTGCTCCACGCTCGACATGCAACTTGTATTGCATAAGTGGATTTGCGGGTGTCTGTCTCTCCTACTATAGTGAAGATTCAATTTACTCTTCTATTGACAACACTAGTATCACCGTTGTGGTTCATGTTCGTAGGTAGATTAGATCTTACTCGAAACCCTAAACCACGTAAAATATGCAAACCAAATTAGAGACATCTAACTTGTTTTTGCAGGGTTTGGTGATGTGATATGGCCATAATGTGATGATGAATATGTATGAGATGATCATTATTGTATTGTGGCAACCAGCAGAGCCTTATGGTTGTCTTTAAATTTCATGTTGAGTAGTATTTCAAAGAAGTTGTAATAGTTGCTACATGGGAGAACAATCATGAAGACGGCGCCATTGACCTTGACGCTACGCCGACGATGATGGAGATCATGCCCGTTGATGATGGAGATCATGTCCGTGCTTTGGAGATGAAGATCAAAGGCGCAAAGACAAAGGGGCCATATCATATCACATATGAACTGCATGTGATGTTAATCCTTTTATGCATGTTATTTTGCTTAGATCCCGACGGTAGCATTATAAGATGATCCCTCTCACTAAAATATCAAGATAATAAAGTGTTCATCCTTAGTAGCACCGTTGCCAAGACTTGTCGTTCGAAGCATCTCGTGATGATCGGGTGTGATAGAATCAACAAGTGCATACAACGGGTGCAAGCCAGCTTTGCACATACTAAGGTGGCATTGACGAGCCTAGCATGTACAGACATGGTCTCGGAACACATGATACCAAAAGGTAGAGCATGAATCATATGATTGATATGATGAACACTTTGAGTGTTCGCCATTGAAATTACATCTTGTCTCGTGATGATCGGATTTGATGTAGTGGATTTGGTTCGTGTGATCACTAAGACAATGCAAGGGATATTGTTTTGAGTGGGAGTTCACCTAGATTTTTAATTTTGTTGAATTAAAATTTGAACTCAATTTGTCATAAACATTAGTCTAAACTATTGCAAATATATGTTGTAGATATGGCGTCCCCAATCAATTTTAACCAGTTCCTAGAGAAAGAAAAGCTTAAGAGCAACGGTAGCAACTTCACCGACTGGTTCGTCATGTGAGGATCTTCCTCAATGGTGGAAACCTGCAATATGTGCTTGATGCACCGCTAGGTGACCCTCCCGCAGAGAAACTGAAACCGATGAAGAAAAGAATGTTTACGCGACTCGAAAACTCGGTACTTCAAGTGTGCATCCTATGCAGTCTGGAAGCCGATTTTCAAAAACGTTTTGAGCACCACGATCCTCATGAGTTGGTCAATGAGTTGAAAACTATATTTGAAACTCATGCGGCCGTGGAATGCTATGAAGCATCGAAACACTTATTCAGTTGCATGATGGAAGAAGGCAGCTCCGTTAGTGAGCACATGCTCGCCATGACCGGCATGCGAAGAAACTCAGTGACTTGGGAATAGTGATTCCTAACAGAGGGATTAATCGTGTCCTTCAATCATCGCCACCTAGTTACAAGAACTTTGTGATGAACTACAATATGAGAACATGAACAAAGAGTTACCTGAACTCTTCGCCATGCTAAAATCTGCCGAGATTGAGATCAAGAAAGAGCACGAAGTGTTGATGGTCAACAAGACCACCACAAGAAACATGGCAAGTCTAAGGGAAAATTCAAGAAGGGTGGCAAGAAAGCTGCCACGCCTCCCGTGAAACCTAAGACCGGCCCTAAGCCCGATGCTGAGTGTTATTACCGCAAGGAGAAGGGACACTAGAAGCGTAATTGCTCCAAGTATTTGGCGGATCCAAGAGCGGCCTTGTCAAGAAGAAGAAAGAAGGTGTATCTGATATACATGTTATAGATGTTTATCTTACTGGTTCTCGTACTAGTACCTGGTATTTGATACTGGTTCGGTTGCTCATATTTGTAACTCGAAACAAGAACTAAAGAATAAACGAATACTACTGAAGGATGAAGTGACGATGCGCGTTGGAAATGGATCCAAAGTCGATGTGATCGCTGTCGGCACACTTCCTCTACATCTACCTTCGGGATTAGTTTTAAACCTCAATAATTGTTATTTCGTACCCGCGTTGAGCATGAACATTATATCCGGATCTTGTTTAATGCAAGACGGTTATTCATTCAAGTCCGAGAATAATGGTTGTTCTATTTTTATGAATAATATCTTTTATGGTCGAGCAAAAAGAATGGTTTATTTCTGTTAGATCTCGATAGTAGTGATACACATATTCATAACATTGATGCTAAGCGAATTAAATTGAATGATAATTCTACTTATATGTGGCACTGTCGTCTTGGTCATATTGGAGTGAAACGCATGAAGAAACTCCATACCGATGGATTACTTGAATCACTTGACTTTGAGTCACTTGATAGATGCGAAGCATGTCTAATGGGAAAAATGACTAAGACTCCATTCTCTGGTATTATGGAGCGAGCTACTGACTTATTGGAAATCATACATACCGATGTGTGCGGACCAATGAGTGTAGCATCGCGCGGTGGTTATCGTTATGTTCTAACCTTCTGATGATCGAGTAGATATGGGTATATCTATTTCATGAAACATAAATTCGAAACTTTCGAGAAGTTTAAGGAATTCCAAAGTGAAGTAGAAAATCAACGTAACAAGAAGATTAAATTTCTACGATCTGATCGCGGAGGTGAATATCTGAGTTATGAGTTTGGCATGCATTTAAAGAAATGCGGAATACTTTCACAATTGACACCGCCGGAACACCACAACAAAACGGTGTGTCCGAACGTCGTAATCGAACTCTCTTAGATATGGTTCGTTCTATGATGTCTCTTACTGATTTGCCGTTATCATTTTGGAGTTATGCATTAGAGACACGCATTCACTTTAAATAGAGAACCATCAAAATCCGTTGAAACGACACCGTATGAATTATGGTTTAATAAGAAACCTAAGTCGTCGTTCCTTAAAGTTTGGGGTTGCGAAGCCTATGTAAAAAAGTTACAACCGGACAAGCTAGAACCCAAAGCGGAGAAATGCGCTCTTCATAGGATACCCTAAGGAAACTATAGGGTACACTTTCTATCACAGATCCGAAGGCAAAATCTTTGTTGCTAAGAACGGAATCTTTCTTGAGAAAGAATTTCTCACTAAAGAAGTGACTGGAAGAAAAGTAGAACTCGATGAGATTGGTGAATCTTCACTTGTTGATCGAGTAGCGCAGTACTGTTGTTCTGTGCCGCCACACCGCAATGAGAGGAAGCTAATGATAATGATCATGAAACTTCGAATGAGATAGCTACTAAACCTCGCAGATCGACAAGGGAACGTGCCACTCCCGATTGGTATGATCCTTGTCTAAATGTCATGATTGTGGACAACAATGATGAAGACCCCCGACGTATGAAGAAGCGATGATGAGCCCAGATTCCAACAAATGGCAAGAAGCCATGAAATCCGAAATGGGATCCATGTATGATAACAAAGTGTGGACTTTGGTAGACTTACCTGATAGCCGCAAGGCTGTCGAGAATAAATGGATCTTCAAAAGAAAAACAGATGCTGATGGTAATATTACTATCTATAAAGCTCGACTTGTCGCAAAGGGTTTCGACAAATTCAAGGTGTTGACTACGATGAGACTTTCTCACCTGTAGCGAAGCTAAAATCTGTGAGGATTTTGTTAGCAATAGCTGCATTTTTCGATTATGAGATTTGGCAGATGGATGTCAAAACGGCGTTCCTTAATGGAGACATTGAGGAAGAGTTGTATATGGTACAACCCAAAGGTTTTGTCGATCCTAAAAATGCCGATAAAGTATGCAAACTTCAGCGTTCAATTTATGGACTGAAGCAAGCATCGAAGTTGGAACCGACGCTTTGATAAAGTAATCAAAGACTTCGGGTTTATACAGTGTCATGGAGAGGCCTGTATTTACAAGAAAGTGAGTGGGACCTCTGTAGCGTTCCTGATAGTATATGTAGATGACATATTATTGATTGGGAATGATATAGAACTATTAAGCAGTAAAAGGTTATTTGAATAATAGTTTTTCAATGAAAGACCTTGTGAAGCATCGTATATATTAGGCATCAAGATTTATAGAGATAGATCAAGACGCCTAATAGGGCTATCACAGAGTACCTGGACAAGATTCTAAAGAAGTTTAGAATGGACGAAAGTAAGAAAGGATTCTTACCTATGTTACAGGCAAGGTCTTTAGTAAGACTCAAGGTCCAGCTACTGAGAAGAAAGAGAAAGGATGAATCAGATCCCCTATGCCTCAGTAGGCTCTATCATGTATGCCATGCTATGTACTAGACCGGATAGCACATGCCGTTAGTTTGACTAGCAGATATCAAAGTGATCCAGGAATAGAACACTGGACAGCGGTCAAGAATATCCTAAAGTACTTGAAAAGAACTAAGGATATGTTTCTTTGTTATGGAGGTGACCAAGAGCTCGTTGTAACAAGTTACACCGATGCAAGTTGGAACACTGATCCTGATGACTCTAAGTGACATAGGCATCCCAAATGGGCCTGCCAAAGATAGTACCCGGGGTTTATCGAAGGCCCACTACCCGAAGAATAAGAAGGTTCGAGAGCCCAAGATATGTTAAGGAAAGTAGAATTGTAATAGGAAGTGTTGTTTGTAAATTTGGCGGGATGAGTTAGAAACCGTCCCGGACTGTAACTTGTACAAAACGAAACCCTCGGCCCACCTCTTATATAAAGGGGGAGTCGAGGGACGAGGAGATCATCGAATCATTGTCTCAAACCCTAGTTTTCATAATCGTCGAGTACTTTTCGCTGAAACCTTCGAGATCTACTTGCCCTCTACTTCTAACTAAACCCTAGCCTACAATCCATAGGCATTGATAAGTTAATCCTTTGTCAATTGGCGCCGTCTGTGGGAATTAGAGGCGTAAGGATCCGATCTCGATGGCACGTTCAAAATCTTCGACATCGTCAACCGGAAGCAACACTATGGATCGAGGTAAACAGATCGCTGCGGTCTTGTTGATTTTGTTCCTCACCCACCCTCCCGTTTGGATGCATATGCGTATGGGCGAGCCCTTGAGATGACGTTCGGAAGGTTCCACTTTCGCGTCGAGAAGGAAGGATCGTATCGTGTCGAAATTCCGATTTCGTCGGGATCGTCGGCGGTCGATTCTGATTTTCAAGCTATGCATCGTCAACCGAGTCAAGAAGAAACTTCGCAACACGTTACGTCGCGAACAAGAGAGAAACTCGCCAAGATCTTCGACACATCGTTTGAGTCATCGCGGACTCATATATAAGCGACGCTCAAGCGATGTCGACAGCTACGACTTCATCGACAAATCCATCACAGTGGGCAAGGTCTTCATCAATCTCAACAATGATGTCACCAAACCCAACATAGATCTGAGTACCAAATATCATCAGATTTATGCTATCGAAAATCAAGAGGAAACATCGGAGGCTTTCGACGAGTTGGGAAATCCTTTTGTCGATCCCTCAGATCTAAGGAGAGGTATGGGCACTAAATATGTCGGGCCCACACCACGCGTCGAGTTCAACTTCCACGTGCAGCTTGGGATAGAGCGGCAAAAGCCCTAGATGGTCTGAGCCAATGACGACGAAACCCAGCTCAAGAACCGCAAGCTTATCAATATAGGCTCGCACGAACCGCCCGAGAAATAGAAAAAGACAACTGAGTTGAACAGAGAAAGGAGGCAGCTTCGCATCCAAACAGAGAAGGGCAGATCTAATGGACAATCTAGAGTTTCGGTGATAGCCACAGGAGGCTCGAAACGAGGAAGATCAAGGTTACAACACATACCCGAAGCAGAGAGCACTTGGTTCAAAAACTCGACATGTCTTTTATGTCGATAGATACAAGAGGAAATATTATCCCTAAGACACCGAAGCCGGGTATATGGCGACACAAGCTTACATCCTTGCATCCGGCCACCCCCAGGAGATCCAAGGGAAACATTATACAACATGGCGTTAGCAGGGGTTGGAGCTATGGGGACAAAGCCAGCAACGCCTCCCGAAGGAGCGGCAAAGGTCCAACACCCGGCAAGAACGGCGGCAGCTCCCAAGGACCAAGTGGAGCAAGAGATACAGAGCACAAGCAAGGGTCGATAGAGCGAGGCAAAGCAGAAGGGATCATCGGCATCCCGGAGCTTAATGACGAGGATATGTGCGGTCTTCGTGCTTCACGAGAAGAGTCCGAAAAACTCGAGTCCCTTCAAGTTACCCGATCACTTCAAAAAATTCGACGGTTTGCAAGATCCGAAGATTGGCTAATTGATTACCTCGAGACGGTGAAGCTAACTCGGAGGAACTAGGCAACACCATGCAAAGTATTCAGTGCACTTAAGTGGAGCCGCACGATCTTGGATCAAAAACTTCCGCAGGATCCATCGACACTGGGAAAGTTTCGAGGACGTATTCGTCAAGAACTTCAGTCCACGTGCAAAAAACCTGCGTCTTAGAAGAGCTGAGGCGTGTCGACAAAAGCCGATGAGTCAATGAGAAAATATATCCAAAGGTGGAACATCATAAAAAACTCGGCAGAAATATATCTGACGAGAGAGCAATAGATGCGTTTGTCGCAGAATTAGGCGGGAGATTTTGTCGAGGACTTGGGAAGAACCAATCCAAAACAGTATCCGCGTTGATGGAGATAGCAAATAGATGGGCGGACGGAGAAGACGCTGTCCACAATAAACGACACAGGGTCGCCAGAGGAGGACCGTGGTCGAAACTATCAATCGAGGCGACGATTTCCTGCAGATGTAACTACGACGCTCCAGGGCAAATTTCGTGGATTCCGAGCGCAGGAGGAAACAACAGAGATGATTATCGAGAAGCAATGAACAGCGAAGCGATAATAGGGACGACTCCCGCAATAGACAAAATAGTGGGCCGAGGTTTCCAAGACCTTTTGTGTCCCCCGAAGAAATGTGAACGGACCGTGCGATGCACTTCTTCCTCGACAAAAACGGAAAAAGACCTGCACTCGCAGAAGACCGTCGAAATTTTCGGCAATGTTCAGATACGCGAAAATGCTCACGCTCGAGCAAAGCACAGAGCCTCGGAGCCCAGGAGCGAAGTTCACCTACCGCCACCTCCCGCGATTACAGACGACAATCGGCATCAGCTCGATAGCGGCAGCACCTCCACCACCACCTTACGTTGATCCCAACTCAAACGGAGAAGGTCGATGATTCGTAAAGGAAGGCCGTCCAACAACTCAAAAAGTAATCTCGAGACAAGTGTTCATGGCAGTAAAAATGCCTCCACCAACAGCTGAGTACCTCAATTGGTCGGGCAAGACATCGGCTTCACCATAGCGGACCACCGCAGCAAGTTCCTCGACCAGGCCAGCACTAATTCTGTGATTATCGCGGGTTTTGATGTTTCTATTCATAGATGGTGGCAGCAGCTTAAACCTTATGTATGCGGATACATTGAGGAAGATGAACATATCCTTAGCAAACCTGAAGCCAACGGACACAAGGTTCCACGGCATCACACCGAGAAACCAAGTTACCCATTGGGAAGATCAACCTCGACGTTCATGGAACCCGAGAAAATTATAGAATCGAGAACCTGGAGTTTGAAGTCGTGGATTTTCACAAAGACCACGCTTGTTGGGACGACCAGATATGCTAGATTTATGGCAGCCACACTATACATACCTGTTATGGAGATTGGACCCAAGGGACCAATCACGGTCAAAGGGAGTTTCATTTAGCTGATAATGCGACAAAGATTTATCTATCGAAACCTTCGGGATGCAAGCTGAATACTTGGCGCGAAAAGCATGACGATTACGACGTACTGCCAGACGTTTGAAGGCCAAACAAAGAATCAACTTTCAACACAGAGAAAAATTCTAAGGAGGTGCAGATTCACCCGACAGATCCAAAAAAGACGACATCCATTGCAAACAACATGGATATCGCATAGGAAAGCGCGCTCGTCGAGTTCCTCCGTGAGAATTGGGAAATCTTCGCATGGTGTCCAAATGACATGCCAGGAGTACCCATGGAACTTGCCGAGCACCACCTAAATTTGGATCCAACAACAAGACCAATCAAACAACCTTTGCGGCATTTTTCAACCAAACCGCAAAGCTATGTGTCGAAATAAATCGACTACAAGAAGCTGGTTTCATCAAAGAGATATTCACAGAAGCCACATGGGTAGCAAACCCGTGATGGTGCCAAAGAAAAACACTAAGGTCCTTCGCATGTGCGTCGACTTTACGTGTCTCAACAAACATTGTCCAAAGGATCACTTTCCCTCCCGAGGATCGATCAAATTATCGAATCCACGGTGGATGCGAACGTCTCTCCTTCCTGGATGCGTATTCTGGTTACAACCAGATCAGGTTAAAAGAAGAAGATGAAGTAAAGACCGCGTTCATTACACCTTATGGCGTGTTTTGTTACAGAACAATGCCCTTTGGTCTAAAAAATGCGGGAGCAACATATCAGAGGATGATGCAAAAGTGCTTGGCGACACAGATTGGGAAAAACGTGCAAGTATACATCGACGACGTCGTCATCACATCAAAAGAAGGATCAACGCTGATAGAGGACCTCAAGGAAACGTTCGACAACCTCAACAAGTTCTGCCTGAAGTTGAACCCGACGAAGTGTTCCTTTGGTGTCCCAGCAGGAGAACTCTTGGGGTTTCTAGTCTCAGCAAGAGGGATTGAAGCAAATCCCGATAAAATACAAGCTATTGTAACAATGAGAAAACCAACAAAGTTGAAAGAGATACAATGTTTAACTGGGCGAGTCGCAGCTTTAAGCAGGTTCGTCGCCAGGTTAGGAGAAAAAGCGTTACCATTTTACGCTTTGATAAAACAAGGAGATAAGTTCCAGTGGAACGAAGAAGCCGACAGAGCTTTCGAAGATTTGAAGCGCAAAATCTCGACACCACCAATCTTGGTGGCACCGAAGGAAAAGGAACCTCTGTTATATATCGCAGCCACGCCCCAAGTGGTGAGCACAGACTGGTTGTCGAAAGAGAAGAAGAAGGAAAACTCCACGGAGTACAGAGGCCAGTTACTGGCCGGTTTTATCGCCGTCAAAACAAAGGTATCCTCGTAGAAAGTTGGCATATGGAGTGTTCACAACAAGCACGAAAATTGCGCCATTATTTTTCGCACACCGATCATAGTGGTCAATGAGGCTCCTTTGTCAAATATACTGAACAATCCGAAGCTACGGGTCGTGTCTCCCTTTGGGGAATAGAGCTTTCCCCTCGGACATCACGTACGAAAAAGAAAAGCAATCAAGTCGCAAGTTTTGCCGGACTTCATCGCAGAGTGGATGGAGTCGCAGAACACAGGACCCCTGATTGTCGAGAACTTGGACCATGAATTTTGACGGGTCCAAAAGAATAGAAGGAGCGGAGCAGGAGTCATACTTATATCACCCTGGCGACAAATTGAAGTATATCCTTCGGATGACGTTCCCTAACGCATCTAACAATGAAGCGGAATATGAAGCCCTTATACACGGGATGAAGATGGCAAAAGCATGCGCAACTCGACTAAAAATCTTTGGCGACTCACAATTGGTGGCCCCAAGTTATGAACCAATGTGATGCAGTCAATGATAGCATGGTAGCATACAAGGAGGTGTACAATGAACTTGAGAAGTTATTCGATGGATGCGAGGTAAACCACATCAGTAGATTGAGCAACTATGAAGCCGACGTCCTCGCAAACATCGGGTCACAGTGTCTCCCAGTCCCGCCAGGAGTGTTTTGGGAAGAAATATCGGAGAAATCTACAAAGTCAAAAAAGATGCAGAGAAAAGGAAAAACTTCGACACCCCTCGCAGAAACCACGGAGGATGAAGATGAACAAGAGCTTGTGATGATGGTACAGTTCCTTGGATGCAAGCATATGTATCATACATCCTCAGAAAGAAATACCCGACGATCCAGTTGAAGCAAGCGAGTAATTAGACGGTCTAAAGCCTTCACGGTGGTCAAAGGAGAACTATACAAGCGAAGTATTTCAGGTGTTCTGCAAAGGTGTGTAACACCCGAAGAAGGAAGAGTAATTCTGAAGGACGTGCACGAAGGAATATGCGGCCACCACGCGAGTAGTCGAGCTATCGCGGCCAAGGTCTTTCGGGCAGGTTTCTACTGGTTGACAGCAATCGAGGACGCCAAAGAAATAGTAAGGACTTGTGATGCGTGTCAAAGGTTGGCGAAACCTCACTCCCGCAGTAGACTAGCACCTTTTGTCGTGGCCCTTGCACAATGGGGACTCATGGAGGCAAGTTACAAATCATGGCCAGGAGGAAAGGAATACATGCTAGTAGCGTCGACAAATTTACAAAGTGGATAGAAGCAAAGCCGATAAATTCAGATGGAGCATCCGCAGAAATTCATAAAAGGCCTCGTCTTCAGATTTGGAGTGCCTCATAGCATCGTCACGGACAATGGCAGTAACTTTACATCCAACAAATTCAAAGATTACTGCAAGGAAGTGGGTATCAAGCACTTGCGTCGCTGCACATCCTCAAACCAACGGCGGTCGAGAAAGCCAATGGCATTATCTAATGGCATCAAGAAACGTCTGGGGACCACTAGAAAAGCTCGACACACCTGGCCCGAAGAATTACCAAGTGTGTTGTGGAGCATCCGAACAACACCAAATACAACGACACAAGAAACACCGCTGTCCATTTGTACTTCCAATAGAAATAGAGCACGACTCCCCTAGAGTCACAGCATATGATGAAGAAGCGTCAAGGAAAGCATTGGAAGATGACGTAGATGCACTCGACGAAGCTCGAGACGAAGTATTATCAAGGGTCACCAAATATCAACAGGACTTGAAGAATTACCACAACCGATTGCGGCCAAGATCTTTTCAAGTGGGGGACTTAGTTCTTCGGCTCACGCAAAAAGTCATGAAAGACTCGAGTCACCATGGCTTGGTCCCTATATCGTCACGGAAGTAATTGGAGGAGGAGCATACAGATAAAGGACAAGAAGACAGGGGTGGAGGAGCAAAACCCCGGAACGTGGCGCAACTCAGCGGTTCTACGCCTAGAGCTAAAATATAGTCCTTGTAAAAACTTCAATGTACCGAAACGCCCACGAGTTTTCAGACGCACTCTTTCCTTTTTCGGGGCACCGAGTGGGGCCGGAAAGGTTTTTAATGAGGCGGGCTCGTGGTGCTGCAATATAATAAAAATAGTGGAGATATACTTCTTATTTTTTTCGACACGCTCGGGGGCTCAACGCCCAAGTCCCAAAATACATGCAGTATTTCACCTTGGTACATTAATACCTCGCTAAATATAACAAAATCGAGAGCCAGCAATCATAAATATAGTGTACACATCAAAAATCGTAAGTGCCTTGGTTTAAAAACCTCGCCATGTAAATATAGAACTTCGACATCAAAGATACTCGAAGATTGGCAATCCATCCAAAGGACAAACAAGGATATCTTATTACAACAGAAAAGATAGATTTCAAGGAGGGAAAATAGTGCAACCTTCGCTCAGTTAGGCTCGGGGGCTTCAACAATATAAAGGACCTCAGCAATATACAACAAATTCCTTCGGAAATATAAAAAGAGGAGGGAAAACAAAAAAGAGCGAGATACAAGGTTTCCAATATAATACAAGTCAGTTAAATCCCAAGATAGTATCTACGGACAAGCCCCTGGTTGTCTTATGTTCAGCATAAGAACCCTTGGTAAAAAACTCCGAGTCCATCCGAAGAAGTTCATCTATCATCGATTCAGCTACAGGGGCTACCATTGCATCGATTGAGTCAATATCATTTTTCCGACGCGTTTTCTTGGCCAGGCAACCAACAACAATCTTCGTCAGGTCCAACTTTGGATAACAAATGTTTATCATAATCATGGCAAATCTAGCTACAGCAATGAGTTGAGCCCGCACAAAGTTATGGATGCGAGGAGCATCTCTGAATACCTCCAATAATTCGGGAAGAGTTTTTGGAACCTCGTTTCGCGGAAATAGATTCCTATAGACAAGGGTTAATGTCGACGTGCAAAAGCTGAGAAAATCGCGCACTTGGCAAGCACGATCTTGGAACCTAACAATTTGTTGGGTTCGTTCAGGAGTGGCCCAGAACAAACACCCATGATTAAGGGAGAGATTAACAAGAAGATTTGTCCTCTCATTCACTCTCTGATCTTCGGCAGCAGAATCAAGAACTGAGCCTGTTAAAAGCGACAGGGCAAGAAATTGGAAGAAAGGCACAGCAAGATAAAGAAGAGGCATCAAAAGAAAGCAAAAACGTACCTAGCATATCTGTGCTAGCTTCCAGCATTAGCTCAAGCATACTATTTTCTCGGGTTGTGGCTCCCTTTGCTTCCAGTACAGCAGCATCCCTAGCAGCCATAGCTTCTTTGGCTTGATGAAGAGCAAGTTTTTCTCCTTCAGAGGCTTTCCGAGATTGTTCCATCATGGCCAAAGTTTGTTTCTTCATAGATTGAAGTTGTTGTCGAAGTTCTTGCAAATCTTCCGACAAATGTCCGCTTGATGAACTCTCGAGGAGATTATGGTCGACTAGTATTTTCTTCGAGAAGGAAGATGCAGGTGAAGCAGCGGCAGAACAAGGAGGAGTCGAGTAGTGATCAAATATTAACTGGAAAAGAAAGGCCCAGGATCAATGAAAAGCACGAAGGGAAATTTCATTACTTGCTAGAAAATTTACACGGGTATTACAAAAGAAAGTTCTCCAGGAGGACTAAGTGAATAATTGTCGCCAAGGCTAAAAATGGCGACAAGAGCAAAAGAAACAGAAAAAGAAACAAGGAGGCATGCAACTAGACCTCCGGCCTCGAGGAGCTAGGAGTCGAAGCGGGCCTGATCCCGAGATACGCCAAGATCTTCTTCGTGTTGGGCTTGGCCGCCTTAATCAGCGACTTCCACCTTGTTTGTTCTATTTGCTCTGTCGCCAACTTTCATCCAACAATAGTCTCGTTGACTATCGCAACCAACGCGATAGTGTTCTCAACGGCAACCTTCATATTTTCGTGGCGCACCTTCTCCAAGGTCTTCCGATGTATTGAACATCTTGGCAAGGTTGAGGAAAGTTGCAGGCTTTCTTCTTCGGGAAGAAGTAGGGGAACAATGCCGACAACACTGCGTTAGCATTCGACACACCTTCGCGAATCTCGACCCATGAAGCTCCGTATAGGAAAGTGCTGTCAAGGACAGGGTCATTGATGGATTCGTCAGATCAAAGTCCTGGTTTGTTTGGGCTGTCAAGGAAACAAAGCATTAGTGAAAAGACAAGAATTCAACGATTCTCATAAAAACAGAAGAGATCAGCAAACTTACTGAAAGTGCGGCGACTCTGAGTTTTCAGGCGCTTGAGGATTCCTTCTTCACGAGAAGCTGCGCAGCTTTGTGCTCATTTAAGGCAGCTATCATCCTCAAGTTTTTTCTGCAATTCCTCGACACCAGCTGCTTTAGCCTCAGCTTCGGCCTGGGCTTTGCTAGCAGCGAGGTCGGCTTTCTTGCGAGCCGCCTCACTTTGCTCAAGTTTTCGAGCAAGAGTGTCGGCGCGTCTGTTGGCCTCGGCAAGTTTCTCTGTCGAGATATGAAAAAGAGAGCGAATAAAGATTAAAAATCGCGACAAGCAACAGAAGTAAAAAATCAAGGAAAAACGGCAAGTGTAAAAGTCGTTACCTTCGGCTCTACTAGCATATTCACGGTACCCAATAAATTGGGAACCGATGCGGAGAAGATCCTTGATCATAGGCTGTTCAAGGAGAACATAGCAAGAGAAACATCGGCATGAAAAAGAGAAGGTGTAGGAAAACAAAATAAGGAAAATATAGATGTCGACAAGCTTACATCATCTAGGAGAAGAGTCGACGAACTGCCCAACTGAGGGGCAGGTTCAACAATTTTCAACCCTTGTCCTTTTTGGTGAAGGAGCAAGGGGGCTTGATGGTGGAGTAGTGGTGACGACGTTTTGTTGAGGAGGCGACGTTTCATCTCCTTCAACTAGCGTGTCTGAGACAAGTACAGTACGTGACGTGCTTGTTCGAGGAGCCACGTCAGTAACTGGTACTTCTTCCTCATCACTATTGAACAAAAAATCGACAGTATAAAAAGCAAGACAAGATAAATATTTCGAGTACAAAAAAAAGGGGAGAGATAAAGTCGACTTACGAACTGATGAGGGATTCAACATAAGGATCATAAGCTGCCTTCGGATGAGAAGGAACAACTTCTTCAGCCTTAGAAGTGCCAGAATCCTCGCATCAGTCCTTTTCCTTTTGTTCCTTGGAGAAACAGCAGGAGGAAGGGATTCAATGATTCACTGGCCTCGACTCAACTTCTTTTCATGAGAAGCCGCATTTGTGAGAACCCGCGACTTCACTTTCAGGAATAGAAGAACCTTGAATATCTTCGGCAATGATGGCCTGTTCTTCGACTTCTCCACCCTCAGGAAGAGGAGGAAGGGAAGTCATAGTAGGATGGTCCTGTAAAAAATAGAAACCAAAGGAAAATTAAAGAGATGACAATACAATGAGATGCAGGAGAAAGTGCGCAACAAGATAAAAATTCGGAAAGACAAAATACCTCGGGGAGTGGATTGGTGGAGCTGTATGGTTCCACGCGACAAGAGGAAGGAACTGGATCTTTGCCCAGGCGAGAAAGTCTTCGAACCAACTTCTCCAAGTCCTTGGTGGAAAGGTCACCGGAGATTCTGTTGGCGCATTTTTACCAGAGTACGTCCAAAGGGGATTTTTGCGAGCCTGCAGAGGCTGCACTCTAATCCTAAGGAAGTAGGCAGTGATTTGAACACCAGACAGCTCTTTGCCTCGAGTGTTTTGAAGCTGACGGATGCGAGACATGAGTGCCTCTGTCGCTTTTTCTCTTCCTCGTAAGCTTCGCATCCCAGAGCGGCGACGCTGAATTTTGGCATTTCCGTCGAAAGGAATTATGTTGTGCTCAACGGAGTTGGCGCTTTCTTCGGGAATGTAGAGCCACTTTTTGCGCCATCCTTGGACGAATCAGGGAACTTGACATCGAAATAGTCGACATCGGACGAACACAGATAACAACGCCACCTATGTTATAAGTGACGTTGTGGGAGCCATTGCGGCGAATGCGTAAAATGCGCTCCAAAGAGCCCAATTGGGAGCGACTCCAAGGAAGCATTCGCAAAGGGTGATAAAAATAGAAATATGAAGGATGGAATTGGGGGTCAGATGGTGCAGCTGAATCCCATAAACGAAAGAAGGCCGCGGAGGAAATCGTGGATTGGAGGCGAAAGGCCGCGGATTAGATGGTCAACAAAACTAACCCGGTACTCCATTGGAGGATTGGGGTAGCTTTCTTCGCTAAGCGGATGGCGTCCTCCTTCTTCATAAGGCCGAGCCTCTTCAGCATGTTGGTATCTTGGTTGGAGATTTTCGATCTCTCCCACTCAAGATCCTCTGCGGCCATCTTGGATTCCGTGAGTGCCGTGGGAGTTAGGCGCGCGCGGTGGCATCAACGGCAATGGGCAGAGCAATGTATGCGAGTGCGGAAATCGAGAGAGTTGGGCGCAGGGAAGTTTTGCGAAGAGGAACAGGTGAGCGGCGCGAGGGGATGAACGGAGGTTGAAGAAAGGTTTATATAAGAATTGGGTGAAGCAAGTGTGCCGTTGGATGAGGAAATCGTGTGGTGAGAATAGATCTTCTAGATACAAGGGCAAAAAAGTATTTTTATTGAGATAGGCGTTACCGTACGTGCGCCAGAAAAAGCGGAGGACGTGTCTCCCCCACTTGCACGACGTGTCAACGTGGTGGGAACGATGGACCCACAGGGCATAAAAAACTCGACCATTAATAGAGTTGAAGAAAATTTGACAAGGGAAAATATGTCGACAAGAAAATAAAAGGAGAATGGCGACAGGATAAGTTATTTGCATACTTCGGGAGCCTTTGGTCGAAACAAGTTTTTGCCCAAATGCTCGGGGGCTACTTAAAAAGTAAAGTTTCGACTATGGCAAATATAGAAATTGTGAGCCTACAACCAAGCACAAGTTCTTGGCTGTAGCCTGGGTTACTCCCATCGGGAGCGCTGTTCGCGCACCCGATAGATAAAAAAAGAGAAAGAATATCGGGAGATAATGGCAATATAGCGACAAGGTGGACTAAAATGTTGAGCCTACAACCAAGCACAAGTTCTTGGCCGTAGCCTCGGGGTTACTCCCATCGGGAACGCCGTTCGCGTGCCCGATGAAATATAAAAAGAAAGAAAGAAAGATAGAACAAGAGAGTATATTTCGAGTTATAATTAACTCTACATATACTCCCATCGGGAGATTAATATAAGTCATATTTGACTCGATAAAATGTGCCATTCCAACAGCCGGAAAAGCACTCGACAATATATTCTCCGAACGCCAAAGTTGCGATCAATTTCTCGAATGCCGCAAATTTGCGAAGGTAAGACCCCAGATCTATTCTGCTGGCGCGGTATCGCCGAAGATCGCGTCTTTATCCGTGTCTACAGATACGAAGAAAAATCCTAACGACGCGTTAGGTACTCGATAATTTGACTGGGACTCGATGTAATGGTAAGACCTTAAGCGGCACCTGTCGAAGTTTACACCAAGATCCCGAGATCATGTCCAGGGACGTGATCTTGAAGTAGGTTTTTGCGGATTGCCACTAGAGCAGTTAACTAGTACCTGATCCGTCAGATGAACTAGCCCCAAACTACCAATATCCCTGTACAATATAGAAATTTATATAAAGAAATATAGAAAAGTTTACATTGTGGAGTAAGAATAAGCAGTGGAGATTTTCCCAGATTCTACGATTCAAGCAAAATCTCGGGGGCTACTGACATAGGCATCCCAAATGGGCCTGCCAAAGATAGTACCCGGGGTTTATCGAAGGCCCACTACCCGAAGAATAAGAAGGTTCGAGAGCCCAAGATATGTTAAGGAAAGTAGAATTGTAATAGGAAGTGTTGTTTGTAAATCTGGCGGGATGAGTTAGAAACCGTCCCGGACTCTGTAACTTGTACAAAACGAAACCCTGGCTCCACCTCTTATATAAAGGGGGAGTCGAGGGACGAGGAGATCATCGAATCATTGTCTGCAAACCCTAGTTTTCATAATCGTCGAGTACTTTTCGGCAAACCTTCGAGATCTACTTGCCCTCTACTTAAACCCTAGCCTAGCTACGGGGGATTGATAAGTTCTCCCTTGTCACTAAGTCAAGGTCCACGTGTTTATATTGAATGGTGCTGCAAAGCTGGGCAAGCAGTGGCAAGGTGGCGGTCTTCAGCAGATGATCGAGTCATGCCCCGTAGGCTTCATCAGGTATGGATGAGTCATTGTATGAGCTCGGTGTGGTTCCTAGTGCATTGGACCCACTAGTCATCTACTCGTGACAACATGGGTGCCATCGCCAATGCACAAGAACCAAGGTCACACAAGAGGCTGAAGCATATCTGCGTTATCATTCGATTCGCGAGTACATCGAAGATGGAGAAGTAAAGATTTGCAAAGTACACACTGATCTGACCAACACCAGAATGCCATGGGTGTTAGGTATCTTACAATGTAATCTAGATTATTGACTCTAGTGCAAGTGGGAGACTGTTGAAGATATGCCCAAGAGGCAATAATAAAAGTGGTTATTACATATCTTTATGTTTGTGATAAATGTTTATATACCATGCTATAATTGTATTAACCGAAACATTGATACATGTGTGATATGTAAACAACAATGAGTCCCTAGTAAGCCTCTTAACTAGCTTGTTGATTAATAGATGATTAGTTTCATAATCATGAACATTGGATGTTATTAATAACAAGGTTATATCATTATATGAATGATGTAATGGACACACCCAATTAAAGCGTAGCATAAGATCACGTCATTAAGTTATTTGCTATAAGCTTTCGATACATAGTTACCTAGTCCTTTTGACCATGAGATCATGTAAATCACTTATACTGAAAGGTACTTTGATTACATCAAACGCCACTGCGCATCAATGGGTGGTTATAAAGGTGGGATTAAGTATCCTAAAGTATGAGTTGAGGCATATGGATCAACAGTGGGATTTGTCCATCCCGATGACGGATAGATATACTCGGGGCCCTCTCGGTGGAATGTCGTCTAATGTCTTGCAAGCATATGAATAAGTTCATAAGAGACCACATACCACGATACGAGTAAAGAGTACTTGTCAGAGACGAGGTTGAACAAGGTATAGAGTGATACCGATGATCAAACCTCGGACAAGTAAAATATCGCGTGACAAAGGGAATTGGTATCATATGTCAATGGTTCATTCGATCACTAAGTCATCGTTGAATGTGTGGGAGCCATTATGGATCTCCAGATCCCGCTATTGGTTATTGGTCGGAGAGAGTTCTCACCCATGTCCACATAGTTCACGAACCGTAGGTGACACACTTAAGGTTTGATGTTGTAATAGTAGAACTTGAATATGGAATGGAGTTCAAGTATTGTTCAAGTCTCGGATGGGATCCCGGACATCACGAGGAGTTCCGGAATGGTCCGGAGAATAAGATTCATATATAGCAAGTCATATTCCAAGTTTGGAAATGATCCGGTTGTTATCACCAGATTTTGGCTAAATCAGGAGATGGGCCGCGATCAAGATGGGTTTGAAGAATATACATGGAAGAAATACGTGAATCGGCCTTGTGTACCAAGTTGGGCTAATTGCCCGTGTATCATAATAGATCGTATCGGTTAGGAGTTAGAGTTTTACCCGTGCACGGTTAGGTGCACGCTTGAATTAGAAAGTCCCTTGGACTATAAATATGTATCTAGGGTTTATGAAATAAACAACAACCAACGTTCAACACAAACAAATCTCGGGCATCGCCAACTCCTTCGTCTCGAGGGTTTCTCCAAGCACCATGTTGCCTAGATCGCATCTTGCGATCTAGACAAGACAAGCCTACCCACGTTGTTCATGCGTTGCTCGTGTGAAGCCTTTTGATGGCGGCAACGTAGTTATCTTAGATGTGTTAGGGTTAGCATTGTTCTTCGTATCATATGTTGTCGTAGTGCAACCCTTATATCTAGCCGCCCTTACACCTATCTTAGGTGTAGGGCGGCACCCGCTTGATCATAGTTTAGTAGATCCGATCCGTTACGGTTGCTCCTTGTTCATCAAGGATTAGTTTAACATCCGCAATAGTTAGGCCTTACAAAGGGTTGGAGGATCCAGGCGTGTAGGGTGGAGTTTGCTAGCCCTAGACGGGATGTTCCGGGATCAACCTCGTGTTGGTTTTTAGGCCCTATCTAGGATCGGTTACGGTCACCGTACGCGAGCGCGAGGCCCAATCGTGAGTAGGATGATCCGATTATGCGTGAAAACCCTAAATCGTCGAGATCGTTTTAACTTTATCTTGATCGCAGACCACCATATATTCGGACACCTTGTACGAATCATGGGTGGATCGGCTCTTTGAGCCGATTCACAGGATAACCCGAGAGCCGATCGAGGCTCGTATTTAATGTTTACGTGTATGCCATGCAGAAACTAAGCGAGGCATCATCCAACACCTTTCTGACCAGGTATAGGTCCACGCCCTTGCGATAGCATCGGACGTGTGACCAGGAGGCTTTGCGGGCCGTCGCTCCGAGGGGCCCGCCGCAACCCTAGTTGTTCCCGGCTCTACCGTGTTGCCGGCCACCGCCCGCCGGTGGGTTTCGACGCCAACACATTCTCGCACGCCGGTGGGACAATCTTCGACATCCACCGCATCGCCATCTACATCCGAGATGGCGGAAAGCACGGTCAAGTATGAGGATCTGACCGACGAGCTCAAGAAGAAGCATGACGAGATCAAGGCGGTCCTCGGGCCGAACTCATCGGCTCTTTCACAACCCACTCCCATGGCGTCGTGGAAGGGGTTCTCACCGAAGGCGCACTCGATGGAGTGGACTTGTCCGCCCCGTCGAAGAACGCACCAGGTCGCTGCGTCAGGAGATCAACTACATGGTGGCTCATTCGCTGCACCGCCACTCTGAGAGCCTGGTGAACACTTTGGAGCGTGTCGCTCTGCGCGTGATCCAGGAAGTCATGAGCCATCAGTACCCTCTGCCAAGACCAGCTCGCGAGACCTGGCAAGGAGAGGTGCCACTCCAGTCCCGTCCACTGTTGCCGTGCGCATCAGCAGCACCGGAAGTGCCGAGTTCACCGGCATACGCCGTTAATGTGGTAGAGTGTACTTACCATGGAGGATGCCAGCCAGAGTTCTCGTGCAATATCAACATGGTAGGACCTGGACACCGCTCTGGTAAGGACGGAGATGAGGGCAGTTGCTCTCATAGCAAAGATACAGAGGAAGCCGCTCCACGCGATCGGGCTCCGCCAAGACGGCAAGCGCTACGTCACGGAGGAGAAGTGAAGAACATAAGATATCAGCGACCTCTTTCCGATCACCTCCTCAACAAGTATGTGAGTCGGTATGACCAACGCCGGCGAGACGGCGATGATGATGAAAGAGATCGTCTGGCCAGAGAAGCCAGAAGACATCGTTGGCACGATCGCGATGAGGAGGAGCACGAGCGCCGGGCCAAGGAAAAGTCAGGGGAGCGAGACGACGTGGATAGGCACGGGGACTGCCCCTTCTTCACTGCTGGGATTCAAGAATGAGCCGATTGCCCACAATCGGCAATTGCCCGAATGCAACCAGAAGAAGAAGGAGACAGCCAACGTGTCCGTGTTCAAGCGTCTAGGGCCTCTCCCGCCTCGGACCAAGCATGCTGAGTCCGCTCGGGTGGAAGATCTCGAGGAACTGGAGGACGATGATGAAGAAGATAAGTATCACCGGCCAAGGTGGTGCCCCGATGGGCTCAGCCGTCCCTTAAGCGAAGGGTTCAGCTCGTGGGTTGGAGGAAGCCAAAGATTATACCCACACGTTGAGGAAGGCACGGCCGATCTGGCCGCCAAAATTCAGCGAACCTGGACGAAGAAGGTCGGCCACAAAGAAAGAGTGGCGCCCAAGCAAAGGAAAGCCGATGAGACATCGGCTGGCACAAACATGGTCTTCATCCTTCCAACGGAGTTTAGCGCTCAAGGATTATACGAAGCACCTGTGCACAACTGGATCGCAGCCCATACGGTCATCTTTGAGAAGCCGAGAAAGAAGTTAGGCATGAAGGCCCCGTATGCGAGGTTACATCAATGGGCAGCCTGTCAACAAGATGTTGGTGGACACCGGAGCGGCAGCTAACATTATGCCATACTCCATACGTCGGTTGGGACGCTCAGCTCGGATCCGATCAAGACCAATGTAACAAGCGATTTCAGCGGCCAAGCATCCGACGCACAAGGTGTTCTCGAATGTGGATCTGACCGTAGGAAGGAAAACGTCCCTACGACGTTTTATTGTCGAGCAAGAGTACCTATGCTGTCCTACTAGGAGAGATTGGATCCACGCCAACCGTTGCATTCCGTCCACGATGCACCAATGCCTAATACAAGGATGGAGATGAAGTAGAAGTCAACGCAGATGATTCACCGAGATTTCAACCTGGCATGGACGTTTGGGAGACATCAGGCCAAGAGCCACTCTCGGCATCAATTTGACGATGCGAGCGCATCGACGTGACAAAGAACGGGTTAGGCTGGTTTTATCCACCGGCCTGACCGTGTAACAAAGCAAACGTCGATGGACGAACGTGGCGAGGCTGATCCTTGTGATCGGCCCCAAAAAGTTTATGGAGGAACATTACAAAACCTTCATCGAACAAGCAACGTGGAGGCCGATTCCAGCAATCGGCCAAAATTATCCTCACCTTCCATTCTGCTTGGGTTCAACATTTGATCCAACAGGGAATACCTAAAGAGCCGATACCATCAATTCTCTTGACAGAATCGGCTCGGGGGGCATCTAGGTGGATAAAACACGAGGATATGAAGAAGGAGTATCTTTCAAACGCCCAGCAGCCTAAGATATCCTTTGATGATGGGTGTTGAAGTTGGGGGCCGACACATAAAATCGGCCGTAAAAATTCAAAAAAATTTAAGCACAGCCGATGCATGGCCATCGACTTAAGGATATAACTGTTATGATCAGAGGATCAATGGAGCAGGAACTGGGCCACGAAGAGAGACTTTAATGGAAGAAATCCTCAATGGAGTGGTTTAACAGCTCAGATCCTCTCTTCAAAAACAATGCCGAGAGCAGCATGGATGTGCAGATCAGGCCAAGGATGGATTGCATCAAATCCGCCAAAGGAAGGAGCTGATCTGACCTGCAAGGCACGAGAAGTAGACTGAAGAAGCTCGGGGGGCAGCTCACTCTGAAGGTTCTCTGCTCTGGAGAGCCGATTTTGTTGAAATCGGCTGGCTCTGCATCATGACTTGGAAACCGATGGCGACACGTTGGTTAGCCCACTGCTATGCTCGCCTTGGTAAAGGCTCGGGGGGCAACTGACTGCGTAGATATTCTGTTCTTAAGAAGCCGATTGGGATTTCATCGGATAGCCCTCCATCATAACCTTTTTAAAGGGGATTGGGCAGGTTTGAAGAGTATCACTGAATATCTGAAAACCCAGAGGTATCGACTTCAGCATCAAGTCGTTTCAGCAGTGGTTCTGGGGCTCTCGTAAGGGCGTTGATCTGCCTGGTTGTCCGCCAGAGCTCAAAGTCATCGGTTGGAAAAGGCGAAAGATAGATTGTGAAGGATTGATATGTCAACCTCAGCTTTCGGGCATTGATCAAATTCACGATCGCTGATGTCAAAGGGGTGAAGAATGGGTCATGAGAGACCGATGCGTTGTCATCGGCTCATTAAGCATTGGCTAAGTGACGATCGGCGGAATCAGTATGAAGGGAAATTGGCTAAATTGGCATAAAGGAAATCGGCAAAATCAAATTGGGGAATTTCTTCATTGATAAACCAGATTTCTTACATAGGAGAGCTGATTGCTCTCAAAAGGGAGTACTAAGGGGATACATTGCCCCGTCTACTAGCGATCCTATACTAAGGGTCCTATCTACGGGCCGTCCTCGCCTCATCACCCTCGTCGCCGCGTGGGGAGCTGGCGGCTCCTCCGCATGCCGTACGTCCCCGCGCGTCGTTGTCCTCATCCTCTCGTCGTCGTTGTCGTCGGCCGTAGTCACGAGATTCCCGCCGCGGTTGGAGCTCGTCGGAGGCTGCCCCTCCTCCTCCTCCTCCCCCACCTCCCTGGAGTGGTGAAGTCATCCCAGGAGAAGCGATCGTCGTCGCCTCCTCCTCCGATTCCCCGTCGGCGAGGAAGCGGAGGTCGCTCCCCACCGGTCAAGGACTTGTCGTCCCCGGACCCGATGGAGGAGGCGTGGTCTTCCAGTCCCATTCTTTGGTGCGCGAATGTCCGGCGGCGTCTCGCGGAGGAGGAGGACCCAAGGGAAAGTTCCGATGAGGTGGAGGAAGACGAAGACATGGTGCGCAAGGGCTTTTGGAGTGCTAATGCGGAGAGGATGAGGAGGAGAACTGTTCGGTGCGGTTAAATAAAAGAAGTGGGGATTTAATGTTCGAACGCTTTCGAGGAGGTGGTGCCAAAAACTGTCAAATCGTGAGAAGTTGGGAAGGCAAGTTGTCATGATGGAAAATACTGCGACAGTTCTGCTCGCCACGACATGACCCCTCGGAGGAAAAACAGTGGTTTTGAAATTATCATTACCAAAACCAGGGGGCATGTGTTATCACCGATTTTGGCTAAATCAGGAGATGGGCCGCGATCAAGATGGGTTTGAAGAATATACATGGAAGAAATACGTGAATCGGCCTTGTGTACCAAGTTGGGCTAATTGCCCGTGTATCTGTAACATATTAGATTACGTATCGGTTAGGAGTTAGAGTTTTACCCGTGCACGGTTAGGTGCACGCTTGAATTAGAAAGTCCCTTGGACTATAAATATGTATCTAGGGTTTATGAAATAAACAACAACCAACGTTCAACACAAACAAATCTCGGCGCATCGCCAACTCCTTCGTCTCGAGGGTTTCTCCGGTAAGCACCATGCTGCCTAGATCGCATCTTGCGATCTAGGCGCCAAGCCTACCCACGTTGTTCATGCGTTGCTCGTCCGAAGCCTTTTTGATGGCGAGCAACGTAGTTATCTTAGATGTGTTAGGGTTAGCATTGTTCTTCGTATCATATGCCGTCGTAGTGCAACCCTTATGCATCTAGCGCCCTTACACCTATCTTAGGTGTAGGGCGGCACCCCGCTTGATCATAGTTTAGTAGATCCGATCCGTTACGGTTGCTCCTTGTTCATCAAGGATTAGTTTAACATCCGCAATAGTTAGGCCTTACAAAGGGTTGGAGGATCCAGCGGCGTGTAGGGTGGAGTTTGCTAGCCCTAGACGGGATGTTCCGGGATCAACCTCGTGTTGGTTTTTAGGCCCTATCTAGGATCGGCTTACGGTCACCGTACGCGAGCGCGAGGCCCAATCGTGAGTAGGATGATCCGATTATGCGGTGAAAACCCTAAATCGTCGTAGATCGTTTTAACTTTATCTTGATCAAGCAGACCACCATATATTCGACACCTTGTACGAATCATGGGTGGATCGGCTCTTTGAGCCGATTCACGGGATAACCTGAGAGCCGATCGAGGCTCGTATTTAATGTTTACGTGTATGCCATGCAGAAACTAAGCGAGGCATCATCCAACACCTTCCGACCCATAGGTCGGTGGCACGCCCTGCGATAGCATCGGACGTGTGACCGGAGGCTTTGCGGGCCGTCGCTCGAGGGATGGCCGCAGCCCTAGTTGTTCCGGCTCTACCGTGTTGCTCCAACGCCCGCCGGTGGGTTTCGACGCCAACACCGGTGCATTTATGGAAGGTTCTAGAAGGTTCTAGAAAAGTTCGAAGAAAATTTGGAAGGCGGAGTCCCGAGGGACTCCACCACCATGGCCGGCCAACCCTAGGGGGTGGAGTCCCAAGTGGACTCCACCATATGGGCCGGCCAACCCCCACATGGAAGGGTGGAATCCCACTTGAGGTGGGAGTCCCACCTTGGGTAGGTTTCCCAACATGGAAGGTTTTGGGTTGGGCTCTTATTCGAAGACTTGTAGTCCAACACTTGGGGTTCCACCTATATAATGAGGGCCAAGGGGAGGGGGCCGGCCACCACAAGCCACCAAGCTGGCCGCACCCCATAGAGGCCGGCCACCCCCTCTCCCCAAACCCTAGCCGCCCCACTCCCCCTCTCCCGCAACGCTTAGCGAAGCTCCGCCGGAGATCTCCATCGCCACCGCCACCACGCCGTCGTGCCGGATTCAAGGAGGAGCTACTACTTCCGCTGCCCGCTGGAACGGGGAGGTGGACGTCGTCTTCATCAACACCGAACGTGTGACCGAGTACGGAGGTGCTGCCCGATTGTAGCACCGTCAAGATCTTCTACGTGCTTTTGAAAGCGGCAAGTGATCATCTACCGCAGCAACAAGAGCCTCATCTTCTAGGCTTTGGAAATCTTCAAGGGTGAGTCTCGATCATCTCCTCGTTGCTCCCATCTTCTAGATTGCTTCTTGGCTTGGTTTGCGTTCTTGCGGTAGGAAATTTTTTGTTTTATATGCAACGTATCCCTACATGGATTTGCTCCAGAATGGTGTAGAGTGGTTGAACAATTTGTTCAAGGGGGGAGTGTCGGTGTAAAGGTAAATGTTGATTGGTCATTATTTTCTGACAAAAAAGGTTTGAGGCAAGGAGATCCGTTTTCTCCAATGCTCTTTAATATTGTAGTTGATATGCTAGCCATCATAATTGAATGAGTAAAAGATGATGGTCAAGTTGGGGGGCTTATTCCTCATCTTGTTGAGGGTGGCATCTCTATATTACAATATGCTGATGATACAATCCTTTTTTGGAGCATGACCTCTTTAAAGCTGTTAATATGAAATTAATTCTATGTCTGTTTGAAGAGCTCTTAGGACTTAAAATTAATTCCCACAAAAGTGAGATTTTTTGTTTTGGTAAGGCAAATGATGAGGTTGATCAGTACAAGCAGATATTTGGATACGATGCTGGTTCCTTACCTTTTCGGTACTTAGGTATTCCTATTCATTACAGAAAACTCAGAAATTCTGATTGGTATCCAGTGGAGACCCGATTTGAAAGTAAACTGGGATGTTGGAAAGACAAATTACTGTCCTATGGGGATAGACTTGTTCTTATCAATTCTATTTTAACAAGCTTACCTATGTTTATGTTGTCCTTTCTAGAGATACCTGTTGGGATAAGGAAAATACTGGATTTCTATAGGTCGAGATTTTTTTTGGCAGTCCGATGAAAATAAGAGAAAATATAGACTTACAAAATAGAATATTGTCTGCCGACCCAAAGATCAAGGGGGATTTGGTATTGAGGTTCTTGAACTCAAAAATAGATGTTTATTGAGTAAGTGGCTTTATAAACTTCTTAACGAGGACGGGGTGTGGCAAGAATTGCTACATAATAAATACCTAAGATAAAGGACCTTATCTAAGGTGAAAACTAAGCCTACAGACTTTTCTTTTTGGAAGGGATTGATGGGGGTTAAGGACGACTTCTTTAGTAGAGGTTTTTTTTTAAAGCTGGTAATGGAGCAAATACTCGTTTGTGGGAAGATACTTGGTTAGGAAAAATACCACTAGCCCAGCAATATTCATCTTTATATAATATTGTGCATCACAAGAATGCAATGGTAGCTCATGTGTTAGCTCAAACACCTCTAAATATCAGTTTCAGAAGGCTGTTGGTGGATAACAAATGGACTTTATGGTTACAGTTATGCCAAAAACTTATGATGGTTAATCTAAAGGGAGAGAATGATCGATTTGTTTGGAGTTTGACAACCAATGGCTTGTCTACGGTCAAATCTATTTATGCGGATCTTATGAATGACCACACACCTTTTTCAAGAAAATACCTATGGAAAGTTAAAGTCCCACTTAAGATAAAAATATTTTTGTGGTTTCTGAGTAATAAAGTTTTGCTTACTAAAGATAATTTAGCTAAACATCGGTAGGATGGGTGTAAAAAATGTGTTTTTTTTGCGGAGAGCAGGAGACTATTGAACACCTCTTCATAACTTGTCCTTTAGCTAAATTACTTTGGCGCACGGTTAATTTTACATATGATCTTCCACCTCCAACCAATATTACAAATATGTTTAGTAATTGGTTAAATGGAGTTGATAGACAATCTAAGACATTCATCCATCCATATTGGGGTTTCTGTCTTGTGTTGGTCTATATGGAGGGCGAGGAATGATATTATTTTCAACAAACAACAATCTTTCCACTTTTTGCAGGTTATCCATATGGTGTCACATTGGGTTCAGCTGTGGGCTCTGCTGTCACCGGAGGGGCAGCGGGATGTTATGACTACTGGTTGCACACGGCTCCAGATGGTCGCTCAGGATATCTTGTACCAGGCTAGTTGGCGACATACTAGGCGACTACATTGATGCGTAGTCTTTTTTTGCTTTGTTTCTTTCGCTGGTTGATTCTTGTATCAATTCTGGGCGATGCTTGAGATGTTTTAAACCTTGTACTCGTAACTTATTAATAAAAGGCCCTGTGCATCATCATGATGCAGAAGCTGGGATTTTAATCCCCATTTCGAAAAAATGTGGACTATCCACTGTAGATGATATTGGAAAAGAGATGAAGATGATGACAATGTTGGCTGGTAGCTACATGCGAGAGAAAGAAGGAACTGGTTCGCACAAATTCAACTTTGACCACCGGTGAGGCGCAGAACTAGAGCGTGACGTTCAAAGCTTACCCTCTCACCACGCCTCGGGTAATTCATCTCTAAACTCTCGAGAAAGTTCAGTTTTGTCTTAAGATTTTTAGTTTAGTCTAAAACAAACTATGAACTCTTGTAAAATTACATATCCCATCTAACTGAGATAAACGTTATGTGGATAACATATGGCACACAAAAACGGGTACACCAGACCCACACTATCATCTTCTAGATAGTTCATCACGTGGCTCCACTTTTCCTCATCACCCTAGACCTCGTTTGACCCGTCCACAATCACAATCACCTCTAGCTCCTCCACATCTTCCCTGCTAGTGAAAATTATTGTCAAGCTTACACATTGTGCTCGTTGGTGGTATCACATCGTCACAGCGATTGCCGGAGGAATCTCGTGGCTAATTCATGCCGCCATGCTTCTTCCTTAAGTTTGGAAGGTGCAACTATGTGATCAGTTTCGGGGACGACCCAAAAGGGTAGTCCGACCCATCGATTTTGTCACGTTAGATGTGGTGTGAACTTTTTTATGAGTTGGAGATTCATTTTGGGCCAAATAAAAAAGTTTTTTGGATGAAAAGTGAACTTCTTTGAGAGTTCTTCGCTAAAACTCGACTTTCTGGTTCAAAAAGGAACTTACACTGTCGAGACGGCCCCACCAGAAGATTTGCCCGCGAGCCCTCCTATCTTCCTCGCTGGCTCATCCAATCTTCCCGCCAAAATTTTGGAAATCCCTTTCCGCAGGCCCACACTAGAAAAAGAAAGAAAATCGAGCGAGAGCCAAGCCCCCGCACACAGATCTACTGCCCCAACCAAATTCCATTCCCCTCCGCCGCCGCCGTCCACCCATGACGGCCAGCGCCGGCGAGCCCCACCGCGTAGTCCTCCTCGTCGATCTCGACCCCCTCCTCCCTTCCCCAAACCCTACTACTCCCACCGCCCAGCCCGCCTCCTCCTACCTCGCCGCCGCCCTCCCAGCGGCCACCTCCCTCCTCGCCGCCTCCCCCGCCTCCACCTCCCTCTCCGCCGCGCGCCTCTTCTTCTCCTCCCTCTCACCGATCCTCTCCTCTTCCCTCCTCCCGAAGCACCTCCCTTCCGCCCCTACCCCGCTCTCCTTCGACCTCCACCCGGCCACCGTCGCCTCCCTCGCCCCGCTCCGCCGCCTCGCCCTCCCGGCCTCCCCGCACGCCCGCGTCACCGCCTCCTCCTCCATCGCCAAGTCGCTCCTCCAGCTCGAGCACGACTACCCCTGGGACGCCGAGCCCCAGCACGGCCGACGCCGCCGCGTCACCGACCGGCCGCCCAATTTGGTGGTCCTCTTCACGGCCGCCTCCAATTTCGAGGAATTCGGTGAGGACACGAGCTTTGGGAAGAGGTTTCGTGGCGTTTTCGAGCCGGCGAGGGACCGGCTCTCGTCGAGAGGCGTACAGGTGTGCTGGGTTGCCGTTGGTTCCGCTGGCGAGGGGATTCGGAGGGCGGTGACGGAGCTAGGATGGAGGTTTACCACAGCAGATGCAGTAACGCTGGGGTCGGCGGTTGCTCCGCCAGCGCTCGTCTGGGGAGGCGTTGGATTTGGGTGTGGAGGAGGTGGAGGGCGAGGCGAGCTTGTGCTGGAGATTACCGATGTGAAGGGGAAGCCGCTGGTCTGCAAGGGCTGCGAGGTCGAGATGGTTAGCTCCACATCGTGTCAGGTCAGCAGCCATGGTGTGTCCAAGATACATGTGAAGGGAGTGTCTGAGGTGGGGAACTGCGAGCAGTTGATGGGCAGAGAGGGCGAGGTTGTTCTGGTACGTGGGTTGCCACAGGATAGGAGCAAGGGTGACGGCGAAGCGGCAGTGGACAAGGAGTTCTTCCCACATCGGCTTCTTGAGTTGGTTCTCGCCGATGAGAACGATTGCCTTGGGGCTGGAATGCCTATTTGGCAGCTCATTCTGGTTTTCCTTCACAGGAAAAACTATTGTGCAATGGTGTCGATTTCTGATGGAGATGGGAAGTCTGTAGATGGTGTTCTTGTACCTTTCTCGATGAACTGTGCAGTACTGCATGTCGAGAAGAATGGCACTGGTCTGGGTCAGGTGGTTGCAAAAAGTCCCGAAACACTGGATAGTTCCGTGCCTGATCCATCGAAGGAGCAGAGTGCGAGGAAGAAGAGAAGCAGGCTGGTCAATAAGCTAGTCGAGGCAACAAGTTGGAGCGCCTTCTGCGATGTGTTCCTCAAACATGCTGATGGCAGTATGCCAGTGGTGGACTTGGAAGACCTGTATTTCAGCAGGTATGGCACTGCATCGAAAAAGTTGCGGTTCTTGAAATGTTGGTTGAAACAATTGAAATTGTCATGTCTTGGTACTTCACCGAGCCTTCAAACAGAAGGGGAGACGTGTCCTTCCTCAAAGGATGAAGGAGAGGCGAAGCTTCAAGTTTCAGAGGAGGATGCCTCAGCTCCTCATGTCAATTCTTCGGTGGATGAAGCAGATTGTAACAAAATGGACAAACCAGTGGATGAAGCAGATTGCAACAAAGTGGAGCAACAAGTGGACGAAAATGGTTCAGGGTTCTCTTCTATGGAAGAGTTAGAAGCATTTCTTGGGAGTATTCCTCAGAAGATTGAGCAAGGTCTTTGTTCTGAAGATACTGATTTGGGGAATTTAGCTGAACGTTTGGTTGGCTTGTCTGTCCACGCACTGCTGATTAAGAATGGAAAGATCGTGGTGAAGTATTTCGAACACAATGAAGTACATGATGCCTCAGATGCAAATATTACCTATGAAGCTTCAAGTATTCTGCTGAGGAAACCCAAAGAGCTTCTGATGAAGTACAAAGACAACAAGTCAGCATCTGCCGCATCGGAACAACCATCAAAATACAGCACAGATTACAAAATCCGAGAGTATCCTTTTAAATCCTCAGTTATTTTAAATCCAGCCCTGAAATTATTTTCTATGCTAATACCCACTGCAATTGTGAACTGTTCATATTAAATGTTGTGGTTTTGTACACCTTAACAAGCATGTATCAGACATGAACTGCAGATATTGCTTAGGATGGAAATAATTAGGTCTAAACTTGGACCTGAATTTGAGGAAGGTTCAAAGCAGAAGATGATAAAAGAGATCTGCTCTCTTTTGCAGTTCATTGATATAAACATCCAAGGGGATTCATTTCAGTCTGACAGTATTGTCAAGTTTGCTGAGAAGACCATTAAGTCCAGGTATGTCTCAGATTCGCATACATTGAAATCATTTTAGTGCTTAATTTGTTGAGCTATTGGCTCTATTGATGCCTGGAAATGTCACTGCTTAAGCGTGAGTAGTTTCGTGAGGTAGCATAAAGGTTGCACTTCTTGCTACCATACCATTAGAGGCAATGCTAGGTTACTTGAGAAATAATATATACTAAGCAAAGTATCCAGAATTTGATCAAGCACTTGCTTAGAAAAACTAGTATTGAATCAGTGTAACCAAACATAACACCTCTTGGTAGAAAATATCAAAATATGTGCATGCTCAGAACCGCTTTCTTTGCCAGATGAAAACTGTGCTTCAACACAAATCTTTGGTTTTATCACTAGTACGGCTAAAGAATTGATGGACAAACTAACATGAGATACTTCTATCTCTCTTAATACTCCTAAACTACAGGCTAATAACTCATCCTGTTTTAGGTATTTGTTTTTTTTTTTCTGCTGTAAGCCTATAACTACCTTTCTCATGCTTCTGTACACGTTAATTCAGTTCCAATCACGTGAAGCGGTGCTCACTTCCCTTAAAAAAAGTGGTGCTCACTTTCCTTTATCCTTTGATGAGTGTTGACATCGGAGAGCAGTGTCCTATCTCCTCACTTCCAAGGACAGTTGAAACAAGATAATATCTTGCTACTGGATGTTCATAAATATGAGTGCATGACACATGTGTTCGTTTAGCTTTCATTTTTCCTGGGGTGTTCAGTTGTGTATATGCGTAGAAACAAAGTAAAGCTTATTCCTTAGGAAGGTAATGTAAGATTAAGCTGAACAAGATGACATAAATGTATGTTCAAATGCGACTTTGGTAATAATTTCTAGCAGAACATTTGCTACTAGAAATTTTAAGTGGAAATTTGGGTTCCTGTCCAACATTTGCTTCCTTTTCATGGCAGTTCTTCAAAGTATTACATCTACATCAATACAATGCTGCACATTATTCTTCAGAAGGCTGAAATGTATAATCCGACTGTCCAATATTTTCAGGTACATGGAGTCCTTGGAGGATGTGATCAAGAAGATATACACGGAGATGGAGTTCGATCTGTTCGATGAAGACGATGTGCCATGTTCAGACTCTGTACCCAGCAGCAGCAACCAGGATGATACCAGGGCCGACAGGAGCAGGAGAAGCCACGGGAACTGCGCTGGCAGTGCAAGCGCTCCCACACTCCACACGAGGAGCAGCCGCCACGACAGGCACGAGGCGCAGCTGGTGCGAGCGCAGGAGCGGCGGGACAGGGAGCGGAGGTTCTCCTCCTTGACCAGCTGGGTGCCTGACCTGCGCCGTGTGTGGGCGCTCAAGCACCCGGGGAAGGAGCCTCCACAGGCGGCGGTGCCCCGTTCCAGGCAGCACTCCAAGCGGAGGAAGCGGCGTGTGGCGTGCACCGACATGGTCTGCGAGACGCCCATGATGGCCGCGAAGAAGCAGCAGCACGGGCAGGCCAGGTGGGAGTCCCAGGAGGGAGACGAGATGATGTCGTTCGGGTCCGTGTCCAAGACCTTGTTCGACGACGACACAGAGATAAGCAGCTCGAGCAGCGTGTAAACTAAAGAACTCAGACAAAGCGATAGTACTATAGGAGAACTCTCTCGACGGACTGCCTCGTCCTGCACTTACGATTTCTTTTTCCTGAATCATGGCAGTCCCGGAGTTCGAATGAAGCTTTCACTTCTTCGCAGTATAATGTGTCCTGATTGTGGTGGTGGGCCGGGCCGACTAAAAAACCCCGAAGAGTACTTCACTATGCCGCTCCCGTGTGACCGTGTCCTGTCTATTTTGGCGATGAGCTCTGCACTCGTCTTCCACTTCCTCCGGCCACTTCTGAACTTCAGCCTCCCTCTGTAAAATCTTGCTAAGCAAAAATAGGACCGTCGCTTCTCCTTTGGCGACAACATTTGGTTCATTTTTCTCCTGATAGTGGCTCTTCTATTCTTCTCCATACGACGAAAAAGGCTAGGACGTAAGGGTATCTTCAGCGGCTCGATGCATTTCGATCACTAAAAGTGATTGTCTATATTTGTTTACGTCGGACCGCGGATGCAAAATCGGCTGAAAAGGACTGGCTGACCGTTTGCGTCCGGGGTGTTCCAGCAACCTGGCGTATTTGTTTCTCCCATAAATATTTCATTCATAAAATAATTTACATAATGTGAAAATAAAAATATAAAAATATAAAGAGGCCATGGCCTGTTAAAACCCTAACTCTAGCCTACATCTCGTCGTCGCTAGGAACCTGTGTCAGGTCGACGAGGACCGGGATCGTCCCGCACCACCTGCCCGGGATGTCTTCACCCACATTTTCTGGGCCATGGGCCATGGGAGGCAGCAGAGGTGACGGTGTACGCGGCAGCGGCCGACGAGGCCATGGAGGCGGGCCGAATTTCTAGTTCGGTTGCGAAGGAACCCCGCCTTTCGCCTCTTGTCGATTTCATGCCGGCGGTAGTCGTCCCACTTGGGGGAGGCGATGGCGTACGCGGGGTCGTCGTGGAGGTCCATCGGGAGAACGGCTCGCCTACGCCGGATCTCTTCGAGCCGCTCCGGGCCGGACCATGGCACCGGCGGGATGGGCACCCACGCGGAGCCTAGGTGCCACCCGCCCGGCAGGTACACGTCGTTCTAGCCATCACAAGGCTACCAATTCTATTAGAGCAGCCAGGCGATGATAACAAGGAGTGGGCCCCTTATCCGAGGGTTCTCCTCCTTCACCTATGACGATGACACCTCGTGGTCATTCTTATTCTTGCCCATGGTGAGGCAGCGGAGCGCTGTGGCTGTCGGTGTGGTGGGAGCAAGCGTGGACGGAAATAGGGCAATGGGGGCGAGGGAGGTGTGGGCGATGGCAGGATGTTGCAGGTGCCCTTATAAGGACGAGCGCGGGACTCGAAGCCGCGTGCCATTGATGCCGACGCAGAAGACCAGCCACCGCCCGCCAGACCTGCGCGGCAGCTGAAGACAAAACATGCCATTGATGGCGGCTGCAGAAGACCGCGACACGCGCATGGGCGGAAGCGAAGAGGACGAAGCGATGCAACCGAAGCTTTGTGGCCTCGCGCTCGCTGCCAGGCGGGCCCGTATCAACATGGCATGCATTCGCGGCGCAAATTTGTGCCATATTTGCGTCCCGCGGGCGTCGGGCTGCTGAGCTAAGGTGCATACTCATTTTTCGGCCCTACGGATCCAAACAATCACTTTATGTCCGTTTGCGGACCGCTGAAGATTCCCTAAAAGAGCTTATACAAAGTGCACATGGATATTGGGGAATCACAAAGAGATACCTCCATTCCTCTTATACAAAGGGATACCTCCATGCTCCTCAACTTTCGATTACCATAGACGTTCTTCCTATGCATATTGTTTCAACCAAGTATCACAAAAGGATACCTCCAGGCCTCTTATACAAAGTGCCCAAGAAGATTGGAGAATCTCAACTTTTTTGGGGCCATATATACCGGGAAGACAGGACAACGGACATTGGACATCCTCTTGTAATACTAGCATTTTTTCTTTTCCTTTTTTTTGAAAGGTGATTGAGGATGCCCATGCTGAAACTTCCATCATGATTTTTTTGCATGACTTCCATTAGCGGCCCAATATTCTTCTCTAACATATATGCATACTCTTGTCTTTTAGCATGATAACCCCCTTTATTTCGCACAAGATGGTTACCCATAACCAAAATTTTAAACATGACAACAAATTAAATAAGTGCAATGTTGAAAGTGTTTCCCATGTTAGCATGGTTCCTACTTAACAACCTACTCATAGTGGTGTCACCCCACGCCCTACTTTCTCATGAGCTTGGAGGCATAACACACATATTATAATTGGAGTAGCAAGTGCCACATAGGTATGTATGGTGGGTCTTTGGTTTGACGTGTGTTTGGATACAAGTATTTTAGCTTGTTTTGAGAATTTTGGGCTAGCAAAAAGATCTAAAAGCATGCCATAGTGTTCATAGTGCTAATCATTTCTTATCAAATTAGAATCCTTAGCATTAAACATCCATGTATATGAGCAAAAGGTAGCGCTAAATAAGGTAGTAGCAAATTATCATTCATCAAAGTATTTCAAACTAGCAACACTGAGCATAACTTTGAATTTCAGCTTCTTTCATTCATTCATTTTCTTTTCATAGCATACAACTCATTTCAATCAAGACATTAAATCATGGGATAGTTTGTTTCAGTAGCTTTTTCCTAAGCATGCAGAATATCTATCGTAGTGGTCTCATTTATATCCAAGAAAAACTAGACATAACACTAGACAAAGACGCTTCAAGTTTGTACGGTCCATGTTGATCAAAAAACAAAGTTTAGAAGTTTGCAAATCGAGAGTTTAAATAGGTCTAGTGAGGTGCCTTGGATATCCCTAAGCTTATGGTCTTCACCATTCTTGGGTAGCTTTTGGTGTGGTGTTCCTCCATTCGCTGCCAAAAAACTTCAACACAAAAAATTCTCCCATTTCTTTTCTATGGGGTGACATTAGTGGTTCAAGAATATTATAGTAACTGCCATATATCATCAAAGACAAAAAAAAATCTTAGTAGTCCAGCAAGCATATAGTGTCCTACTCATTCCTAGCATATAAAAACACTCAAGGCAAATTATTCTAAAACCCAAAGAAATGGTTCAAACACAAGTGGGCACAATCTGTCCAAATTTTCAGCAGCCAGAAAACGAATTTTTTGACCACCTAGGCATGTCAGGATTTTTTTGCCAAATTTTTTGCATATAGAGGATGAAAAGTTGCAGCTTCAGTAATTTATTCTTGATTTTAGGAGCTTCCAAAAAATTAGAAAAATCACAACTAAACAACAACGTGCAGAATCCATCAACTCCTCATATGTATTACAACTTCAGAATATCCAAATGCGTAAAACTTGGTAATTTATTAGAAAATCTGGAGAGAAAACCAAAAAGAGAATCTCTTGCAACACCAAGAGTGCAAAAGAAAAAAAAATAAAAACAACTCGGGTTGCCTCCCTTAAAATGCTTTATTTATAGCCATATATCTAGGCTTTACTTATCTGATTCATCAAGTGATATAGAGATCATGTGGTAGCTTGTATCTTGGTGCTACCTCCTTCTTCCTTTGAAAGTGTTTCATACATTACGTTTGTGGGAACTGAAACTTCACATTCTCTTCCCTTGATTCAATAATTGTACCTATAGTTCTCAAAAAAAGGTTTTCCAAGAATTATAGGACTAGAGGTTTTACTCCCCATGTCCATGATAACAAAGTCAACACGCACAAAAGTCATGTGTAACTCAACCATTATATCATTTCATTTTTCTAAAGCATGCGTGTTTCATTAGCAAGCAAAAGATCTATTGAACATTTTCCCATAGTTTGAGTTCTAGTAGATCATATAATTCTTTTGATAACACAGAGACACTAGATCCAAGATCTAAAATAGCATGATGGATCTCTTTGCAAATAGTTATTAATATTTTGGGGATCCAAGCATCCCCTAGCTTTGGCGGTATCATGGCTTCATTATTATATATTTCTATATTTTCTTTGATTACATAGTTTTCTATGTAGGAGCCAAAACCTGCTTGATAAACATTAATGGATGGGTCATTAGAAAACATTTGTAGGATATTAATAAGTTCATTCAAGATGCATTTGTCAAGGTCAAGTAGAGGTTCTTTTGTTTCACTTAGCATTTTAACTTCTTCAGTTTGTATATCATTTGTGATCACTGGTGGCTCAAGAATGGTGGTTTATTTTTGTTTTATAATATTTTCTATCTTTCTTCTTTTATAATTCTCTTCTTCACTTTCTACAGATGTTACCGAGTCTCTAGCATGTCCTAGGGGGCGGCTTATAAGGGTTATCTTGGAGTGGACATTCTCGATGAAATAATCTTTAGTTTTTGACATGATATTCAATAATTTTTATTTTTCTAGCAAGGCTATTGAGACTGTTAGGGAAGGTCTTAAGTTTAGTTCTCATATGATGGCAAATCTGGTTTATATCATTCTTATTGGGCATCTCCTTAATGTATTTTTCTAAGCTAGATATGGTTTCTTCCAAGGATCCCCTTTATTTCTGAACTTCAAGTTCTTTCTTAGTTTTTCTAGAGTCCCCAAATAGATTTTTCAGAAGAAAATTTAGTTTGAGCTGGGTTTCATGTGACAAATCTACCATTAGTTAAAGAGTCTAGGAAACATTTTGCCGAAGGGTTTAGCCCACCATAAAATTTTCTAAGTATAATAGCTTGGGTGTGTTGTCCATGACATATTTCCTTCATATCTAATATTCTAAAGCATGCTTCCATCAAAGATTCTTTTGGATATTGACCAAACTTGTTTATTTCCATTGCAACCGATTCCTTCTTTGAGGCTAGCATATTGCAAAGTAAAGATTTTTATGAATTTTAGGTTTTTAAAAACAAAGGCAAGGTTGATACTAATTTTTATGTGTTTTCATGTTTTAAAGAGAAAATCAAAAATAAAATAAAACAAGACAAAGAAAATTACTTTGAAAATCTAACGGAGAAAGAAAAGCTCACAGTGGTGCAACCTCCCCCTCCCCAAGCTTAAGTGTTTGCACAAGGTTGGTGTTGATGATGCCAGAAGATGAGCTCACTTAAATTTGATGAAGATGTAGTTGTGATGTCCCTCTTGCATGCAATTCCACGACACCAGAGAATGCTCTAGCAGTTGCCTTGTTAATTGACTTCTGTTTCACCACGCAACAACCACTATGATGTAGCTGTCTTGCGGCTCCCCGACAACGGCGCCAGAGAATGTTCTTGATGGCAACAAAACCGTGTGTACCAACTTATTGGGACTCTAAGTGCAGAGTGTTGTAGAAAGAATTTTTTCCCCACAAGGGTGACTCGAGGGTTTATATCGAAATCTCGGGGAATTGGCTAGAGGCTTGATACGTCTCCGACGTATCGATAATTTCTTATGTTCTATGCCATATTATTGATGATACCTACATGTTTTATGCACACTTTATGTCATATTCGTGCATTTTCTGGAACTAACCTATTAACAAGATGCCGGTGAGTTCTTTTTTTCTGCTGTTTTTGGTTTGAAATCCTAGTAACGAAATATTCTCGGAATTGGACGAAATCAAGACCCGGGGACCTATTTTGCCACGAACCTTCCGGAAGACCGAAGAGCATACGAAGTGGGGCCACGAGGTGGCGACACAGGCGGCGTGGCCAAGGAGGGGCCCGCGCCGCCTATGGTGTGGGCCCTCGTCAGCCCTCCGACTCGCCCTTCCGCCTACTTAAAGCCTCCGTCGCGAAACCCCCGAAAAAAAACCACGATACGGAAAACCTTCCGGAGACGCTGCCGCCGCCAATCCCATCTCGGGGATTACGGAGATCTCCTCGGCACCCTGCCGGAGGGGATTCATCTCCCGGAGGACTCTACACCGCCATGGTCGCCTCGGAGTGATGAGTGAGTAGTTCACCCCTGGACTATGGGTCCATAGCAGTAGCTAGATGGTTGTCTTCTCCTCATTGTGCTTCATTGTTGGATCTTGTGAGCTGCCTAACATGATCAAGATCATCTATCTGTAATACTCTATGTTGTGTTTGTCGGGATCCGATGGATAGAGAATACCATGTTATGTTAATTATCAAGTTATTACATATGTGTTGTTTATGATCTTGCATGCTCTCCGTTATTAGTAGAGGCTCTGGCCAAGTTGATACTAGTAACTCCAAGAGGGAGTATTTATGCTCGATAGTGGGTTCATGCATTACACCTGGGACAGTGACAGAAAGTTCTAAGGTTGTGTTGTGTTGTTGCCACTAGGGATAAAACATTGATGCTATGTCCGGGATGTAGTTATTGATTACATTACGCACCATACTTAATGCAATTGTGTTGCTTTGCAACTTAATACTGGAGGGTTCGGACGATAACCTGAAGGTGGACTTTTTAGGCATAGATGCGGTTGGATGGCGGTCTATGTACTTTGTCGTAATGCCCAATTAAATCTCACCGTACTTATCATGACATGTATGTGCATTGTTATACTCTCTCTATTTGTCAATTGCCCGACTGTAATTTGTTCACCCAACATGCTTTTATCTTATGGGAGAGACACCTCTAGTGAACTGTGGACCCCGGTCCATTCTTTTAATACTGAAATACAAATTTGCCAATACTTGTTTTACTGTTTTCTCGCAAACAATCATCTTCCACACAATACGGTTAATCCTTTGTTACGCAAGCGGTGAGATTGACAACCTCACTATTTCGTTGGGGCAAAGTACTTTGGTTGTGTTGTGCAGGTCCACGTTGGCGCCGGAATCCCCGGTGTTGCGCCGCACTACATCCCGCCGCCATCAACCTTCAACGTGCTTCTTGGCTCCTCCTGGTTCGATAAACCTTGGTTTCTTTCGAGGGAAAACTTGCTGTGCGCATCATACCTTCCTCTTGGGGTTCCCCAACGAACGTGTGAAATACACGCCATCAAGCTCTTTTTCTCGCCTGCCGGGAGATCAAGACACGCGCAAGGGAGTCTCCACTTCTCAATCTCTTTACTTTGTTTTTGTGTTGCTTTATTTTATTTACTACTTTGTTTGCTGCATTATATCAAAACACAAAAAATTAGTTGCTAGTTTTACTTTATTTACTGTCTTGTTTGCTATATCGAAAACACAAAAAAATTAGTTTACTTGCATTTACTTTATCTAGTTTGCTTTATTTACTACTGCTAAAATGGCCACCCCTGAAAATACTAAGTTGTGTGACTTCACTAGCACAAATAATAATGATTTCCTATGCACACCTATTGCTCCACTGCTACTACAAATTCTTGAAATTAAACCTTTTACTAAATCTTGTTATGCGAGAGCAATTTTCTGGTGTTAGTTATGATGATGCTGCTGCCCATCTCAATAATTTTGTTGAACTATGTGAAATGCAAAAGTATAAAGATGTAGATGGTGACATTATAAAATTAAAATTGTTTCCTTTCTCATTAAGAGGAAGAGCTAAAGATTGGTTGCTATCTCTGCCTAAGAATAGTATTGATTCATGGACTAAATGCAAGGATGCTTTTATTGGTAGATATTATCCCCCTGCTAAAATTATATCTTTGAGGAGTAGCATAATTAATTTTAAACAATTGGATAATGAACATGTTGCTCAAGCTTGGGAAAGAATGAAATCTCTGGTTAAAAATTGCCCAACCCATGGATGACTACTTGGATGATCATCCAAACCTTCTATGACTAAATTTTTCTTCGGAATTTATTGGATTCAGCTGCTGGAGGTACCTTTATGTCCATCACTCTTGGTGAAGCAACAAAGCTCCTTGATAATATGATGGTTAATTACTCTGAATGGCACACGGAAAGAGCTCCACAAGGTAAGAAGGTAAATTCTGTTGAAGAATCCTCTTCCTTGAATGATAAGGTTGATGCTATTATGTCTATGCTTGTGAATGATAGGACTAATGTTGATCCTAATAATGTTCCATTAGCTTCATTGGTTGCCCAAGAAGAACATGTTGATGTAAACTTCATTTAAAATAATAATTTCAACAACAATGCTTATCGGAACACTTCTAGTAATAACTATAGGTCATATCCTTATAATAATGGTAACGGTTATGCTAATTCTTATGGGAATTCTTACAACAATAATAGGAATACACCCCCTGGACTTGAAGCTATGCTTAAAGAATTTATTAGTACACAAACTGCCTTTAACAAATCTGTTGAGGAAAAGCTCAATAAAATTGATATTCTTGCTTCTAGAGTTGATAGTCTTGCCTCTGATGTTGATCTTTTGAAATCGAAAGTTATGCCTAATAGGGATATTGAAAATAAAATTGTTACTACAGCAAATGTCATCCAAGTTAGAATTAATGAGAATATAAGATTAATGGCTGAACTGCGTGCTAGGTGGGATAGAGAAGAAAATGAAAAACTAGCTAAAGAGGAAAATGTAGCTAAAGTTTGGACTATTACCACCACTAGCAATGCTAATGATTCACATGTTGCTGCACCTCCTACTATTAATGGTAAAATAATTGGTGTTGGCAATGCTTCTACTCCTAGTGCAAAGCGCGCAAAATTACCTGAAACTGCTAAAAAGCTGCCTGTGATAAAACTGCTGAAATTTTTTCAACCTTGGGGATGATAATCCCATTGCGTTAGATTGTAATGATTTAGATTTTGATGATTGCCACATCTCTGAAGTTATAAAGTTCTTGCAAAAACTTGCTAAGAGTCCCAATGCTAGCGCTGTAAACTTGGCTTTCACAAACATATTACAAATGCTCTCATAAAAGCTAGAGAAGAGAAACTAAAACTTGAAACTTCTATTCCTAGAAAGCTAGAGGATGGTTGGGAGCCCATCATTGAAATTAGGGTCAAAGGTTTTGATTTTAATGCTTTATGTGATCTTGGTGCAAGTATTTCTGTTATGCCTAAAAAAGTCTATGATATGCTTGACTTGCCACCATTGAAAAACTGTTATTTGGATGTTAATCTCGCTGATAATGCTAAAAAGAAACCTTTGGGGAAAGTTGATAATGTGCATATTATGGTTAACAATAACCTTGTCCCCGTTGATTTTGTTGTCTTGGATATTGAATGCAATGCATCTTGCCCCATTATATTGGGAAGACCTTTTCTTGAACCGTTGGTGCTACTATTGATATGAAGGAAGGTAATATTAAATATCAATTTCCTCTCAAGAAAGGTATGGAACACTTCCTAGAAAGAGAATGAAGTTACCTTTTGATTCTATTATTAGAACAAATTATGATGTTGATGCTTCATCTCTCGATGTTACTTGAGTTACACTTTCTGCGCCTGAAAGGCGTTAAAGAAAAGCGCTTATGGGAGACAACCCATGTTTTTACTACAGTATTTTTGTTTTATATTTGTGTCTTGGAAGTTTTTTACTACTGTAGCAACCTCTCCTTATCTTAGTTTTGAGTTTTGTTGTGCCAAGTAAAGTCTTTGATAGTAAAGTAAGTACTAGATTTGGATTACTGCACAGTTCCAGATTTCTTTGCTGTCACGAATCTGGGTCTACCTCCTGTAGGTAGCTCAGAAAATTAAGACAATTTACGTGCATGATCCTCAGATATGTACGCAACTTTCATTCAATTTGAGCATTTTCATTTGAGCAAGTCTGGTGGCCTAATAAAATCCATCTTTACGGACTGTTCTGTTTTGACAGATTCTGCCTTTTATTTCGCATTGCCTCTTTCGCTATGTTGGATGAATTTCTTTGATCCATTAATGTCCAGTAGCTTTATGCAATGTCCAGAAGTGTTAAGAATGATTGTGTCACCTCTGAACATGTTAATTTTTATTGTGCACTAACCCTCTAATGAGTTGTTTCGAGTTTGGTGTGGAGGAAGTTTTCAAGGATCAAGAGAGGAGTATGATGCAATATGATCAAGGAGAGTGAAAGCTCTAAGCTTGGGGATTCCCCGGTGGTTCACCCCTGCATATTATAAGAAACTCAAGCGTCTAAGCTTGGGGATGCCCAAGGCATCCCCTTCTTCATCGACAACATTATCAGGTTCCTCCCCTGAAACTATATTTTTATTCCGTCACATCTTATGCACTTTGCTTGGAGCGTCGGTTTGTTTTTGTTTTTTTTTGTTTGAATAAAATGGATCCTAGCATTCACTTTATGGGAGAGAGACACGCTCCGCTAGCATATGGACAAGTATGTCCTTAGGCTCTACTCATAGTATTCATGGCGAAGTTTCTTCTTCGTTAAATTGTTATATGGTTGGAATTGGAAAATGCTACATGTAGTAATTCTAAAATGTCTTGGATAATTTGATACTTGGCAATTGTTGTGCTCATGTTTAAGCTCTTGCATCATATACTTTGCACCCATTAATGAAGAAACACTTAGAGCTTGCTAATTTGGTTTGCATATTTGGTTTCTCTAGAGTCTAGATAACATCTAGTATTGAGTTTTGAACAACAAGGAAGACGGTGTAGAGTCTTATAATGTTTACAATATGTCTTTTATGTGAGCTTTGCTGCACCGTTCATCCTTGTGTTTGTTTCAAATAACCTTGCTAGCCTAAACCTTGTATCGAGAGGGAATACTTCTCATGCATCCAAAATACTTGAGCCAACCACTATGCCATTTGTGTCCACCATACCTACCTACTACATGGTATTTATCCGCCATTCCAAAGTAAATTGCTTGAGTGCTACCTTTAAAATTCCATCATTCACATTTGCAATATATAGCTCATGGGACAAATAGCTTAAAAACTATTGTGGTATTGAATATGTACTTATGCACTTTATCTCTTATTAAGTTGCTTGTTGTGCGATAACCATGTTTCTGGGGACGCCATCAACTATTCTTTGTTGAATATCATGTGAGTTGCTATGCATGTCCGTCTTTCTCCGAAGTAAGAGAGATCTACCACCTTAATGGTTGGAGCATGCATATTGTTAGAGAAGAACATTGGGCCGCTAACTAAAGCCATGAATCATGGTGGAAGTTTCAGCTTTGGACATATATCCTCAATCTCATATGAGAATAATAATTGTTGCCACATGCTTATGCATTAAAGAGGAGTCCATTATCTGTTGTCCATGTTGTCCCGGTATGGATGTCTAAGTTGAGAATAATCAAAAGCGAGAAATCCAAAATGCGAGCTTTCTCCTTAGACCTTTGTACATGCGGCATGGAGGTACCCCATTGTGACACTTGGTTAAAACATGTGCATTGCAAAGATCCGGTAGTCCAAGCTAATTAGGACAAGGTGCGGGCACTATTAGTATACTATGCATAAGACTTGCAACTTGTAAGATATAACTTTCATAACTCATATGCTTTATTACTACCGTTGACAAAATTGTTTCATGTTTTCAAAATAAAAGCTCTAGCACAAATATAGCAATCGATGCTTTCCTCTTTGAAGGACCATTCTTTTTACTTTTATGTTGAGTCAGTTCACCTATCTCTCTCCACCTCAAGAAGCAAACACTTGTGTGAACTGTGCATTGATTCCTACATACTTGCATATTGTACTTGTTATATTACTCTATGTTGACAATTATCCATGAGATATACATGTTACAAGTTGAAAGCAACTGCTGAAACTTAATCTTCCTTTGTGTTGCTTCAATACCTTTACTTTGATTTATTGCTTTATGAGTTAACTCTTATGCAAGACTTATTGATGGTTGTCTTGAAGTACTATTCATGAAAAGTCTTTGCTTTATGATTCACTTGTTTACTCATGACATTACCATTGTTTTGATCGCTGCATTCACTACATATGTTTACAAATAGTATGATCAAGGTTATGATGGCATGTCACTTCAGAAATTATCTTTGTTATCGTTTTACCTGCTCGACGAGCTAACTAACAGGGATGCTTGATACGTCTCCGACTTATCGATAATTTCTTATGTTCTATGCCATATTATTGATGATACCTACATGTTTTATGCACACTTTATGTCATATTCGTGCATTTTCGGAACTAACCTATTAACAAGATGCGAAGTGCCAGCTGTTTTTTCTGCTGTTTTTGGTTTTGAGAAATCCTAGTAACGAAATATTCTCGGAATTGGACGAAATCAAGACCCGGGGTCCTATTTTGCCACGAACCTTCCCGAAGACCGAAGAGCATACGAAGTGGGGCCACGAGGTGGCGACACCAGGCGGCGCGGCCAAGGAGGGGCCCGCGCCGCCTATGGTGTGGGCCCCTCGTCAGCCCTCCGACTCCGCCTTCCGCCTACTTAAAGCCTCCGTCGCGAAACCCGTGATGCGAAAAAACCACGATACAGAAACCTTCCGGAGACGCCGCCGCCGCAATCCCATCTCGGGGATTCGGAGATCTCCTCCGCACTCCGCAGGGGATTCATCTCCAGGAGGACTCTACACCGCCATGGTCGCCTCCGGAGTGATGAGTGAGTAGTTCACCCCTGGACTATGGGTCCATAGCAGTAGCTAGATGGTTGTCTTCTCCTCATTGTGCTTCATTGTTGGATCTTGTGAGCTGCCTAACATGATCAAGATCATCTATCTGTAATACTCTATGCTGTGTTTGTCGGGATCCGATGGATAGAGAATACCATGTTATGTTAATTATCAAGTTATTACATATGTGTTGTTTATGACCTTGCATGCTCTCCGTTATTAGTAGAGGCTCTGGCCAAGTTGATGCTAGTAACTCCAAGAAGTTGTATTTCGATAGTGGGTTCATGCATTGACACAGGACGGTGACGAAAGTTCTAAGGTTGTGTTGTCTTTGTTGCCACTAGGGATAAAACATTGATGCTATGTCAGGATGTAGTTATTGATTACATTACGCACCATACTTAATGCAATTGTCTTTTGCTTTGCAACTTAATACCGGAGGGGGGGACGATTACAGAAGGTGGACTTTTTAGGCATAGATGCGGTTGGATGGCGGTCTATGTACTTTGTCGTAATGCCCAATTAAATCTCACTTGTACTTATCATGACATGTATGTGCATTGTTATGCTCTCTCTATTTGTCAATTGCCCGGTAATTTGTTCACCCAACATGCTTTTATCTTATGGGAGAGACACCTTAGTGAATGTGGACCCCGGTCCATTCTTTTAATCTGAAATACAATCTGCCAATACTTGTTTTTACTTTTCTCTGCAAACAATCATCTTCCACAATACGGTTAATCCTTTTTAGCAAGCGGTGAGATTAACAACCTCACGTTGGGGCAAAGTACTTTGGTTGTGTTGTGAGGTCCACGTTACGGAATCTGGTGTTGCGCCGCAATACATCCCGCCGCCATCAACCTTCAACGTGCTTCTTGGCTCCTCTGGTTCGATAAACCTTGGTTTCTTTCTGAGGGAAAACTTGCTGCTGTGGGCATCATACCTTCCTCTTGGGGTTCCCCAACGAACGTGTGAAATACACGCCATCAAGGCTGAATTCTTCTTCTCCTTTTAGCAACCTGAAAGCAATTTTTTTGTATTGTGTTCCCAACTTCACCGTGTGGTTGTCAAACACAAGGTTTCATATTCGTAATATGAAAAGTAAAGTAAAATAAAACAAGTAAACTATGCAAGCAAGATGAAAGCAATAAATAGATAGTTATTTTTGGGTTTTCTGTATTTGCAAGTGAAGAAAGTATTTTTGTAATTTTGGATTAATAAATTGCAGAAAATATAAAGTGTGGTAATTGTGTTGGAAAGGTGTTTCTAATGGTTTAAAATGGACCAAAGTTCATGGGTTCACTTGTCTACTCTCTTTTAAAGTTGTAGTGGGCACAACAAATTTCATTAAAGACACACTACTAGGAAAAGGCATAGCCGTAAGAATGGTGTCAGTGGCGCACACCTATTTTCGTGCGCCACTGCTAACTAGCAGTGGCACACCAAAAAGTGGTGCTCCACTAATACAAACACTAGTAACAATTGGGGCTTCCATAACGATTTTAGTTCGTCAGCGAATGTGCAAAATCCGTCATGGAGGCATCATCCTGACGGTTTGCATGACCGTGGTGGATCTCGCGTCACAGATGGCCAGACTGATGGTTAGTTAAGTGCGTCACAGATCCATGACGGGTAGGTCCAAGCCCAAAGCCTAGCCGGCTCCGACCGTTGTGACTGACTTACACCTTGTCGGGTGGTCCCCCTGTACCCGACCGATGTGTGAGGCCAATGATTGGGCCATTATTACGGTCGAGTGATATTGTTTTGTCGCCTAGCATATTCTCAGCGATGCAGTGGCTTGCCCCACAGAGGACACGTGGCAGCATTTGCTCGGAAATAAACTAACATCGTTGCGACAAATGTGCCACTACATTCATGACACGTGGCGACATACAGCAGGTGGGCCTGATAGGCGATGGGCCTTGAGGCCCGTTAGGCGTTGGGCCTTGAGGCCCATTAGGCGGTGAGCCTTGAGGCCCATTAGGCGATGGGCCTTGAGGCCCATTAGGCGATGGGGCTTGAGGCACGTTAGTCGATGGGCCTTGAAGCCCATTAGGCGATGGGCCTTGGGGTCCGTTAGGCGATGGCCCTTGAGGCCCATTTGTTGATGGGTCTTGAGGCCCGTTGGTTGATGGCCCTTGGAGGCCCGTTAGTTGGTGGGACTTGCGTCCCGTTAGTCGGTTGGTCTTGAACCCGTTAGCTTATGGGTCTTGGACCGTCATTTGATGGACCTTCAGGCCCGTTAATTTGTGAGCCTTTAGGCCCTATATTTGGTGGGCCTTGAATCCCTCTGATCGTGGGCCTTGAGCCCGTTAGTTGATGGGCATTGGGGCCCCTTAGTTGATGGATCGGCCTGTTTAAAATTGCCTCTTATGCAACCCATTAAAGTTCAATTTCTTAATTTTCGTATAACCAATATGCCCACAAGAGCATGCTAAAACTGAAAGAGCTACATTATTACATTCAGGAATATAATTTACATACTAAGATAGTTACATTTATGTAATAACATCATATCAGAGTTCAGCGTGCGCAGTAGCACCAAGATATCTCTTCAACATGACCAGAACAGCTCCAACAACATCAAAAAACATTTCTAGCGTTGAGCATACCGCAACCTGTGTGAACCACGTTATCAGGGTTATGCAATCTACCTTTACTTAAGCATGAGAAACCTTTCAATCTTTGCCGACATCGCAACCTGCTTTTCTAATCTTTCCTTTGCCTTGCTTGTCAGCTGATTAATTTGATCCCTCTGGATCTTGGCAACATTGGACAGTTCTGCACTTGCCAAGTTCTCCTTCTCCAGTTCTATAGCAAGCTTGCTCATTCTGGATCGAGAGGAGTGATGTGTGACCCATACATTCTTAAGAAGTATGCTGGGAAGTTTTACTCGAGAGAACCTCGTAAACAACCTGGGCCTCAGTCCAGCGTTGTCCGTCTGCGGTAGGTACACACAACTTGTAATATCCCAGGTTTAGAGGCTACAAAATGAGAGAACACCAGAGTGTGCATTGCATTCATGCATAGAAAATCCGGGAAATTTTTGCGCTTTCCCTGCTAGTCCAGTGAATACGTATCCTCTCATTGTCGTCATCCCACCAGAAGTTCTTAATCATTTGCATAAGATCATCGCATAAACCCGCCGAAAATTTGAAAACACTGATAGGATATGTCGTGATAGGAAAAGTCCCGGCACAATATCTTGTCGTGATTGCCTGCAAGATACTTTTCAGACCATTCATTCATTCTTTTCTTTTACTTTTCTTTAACTGGTTGAATCTGCCATCTTTCATCCTTACCTCAGGAACTGGCAGCCCTAGGTATTTTTCTTCAAATTAAGCTTGCTTTGTCAACATCTAGGATCGCCATCACTTGTTGACCCATCTCCTATGTACATTTGTTCCCTGGGAGCATAGAACATTTCTCTAGGCTTAACAATTGTCCTGTTGCATGTTCACAGTTACACAGGTATAAAAAGGAAAAGATATGAGGATTAGGGGTCCGCTTCCGTAAACCTCTTGAAGGTCTGAAATCCATTTAATCACTGATTTAACATAAACCATCACACATTTAATCCATATATCTGCAAAGCCCAGTTGATTGATATGCGGCTCAATGATATTGACAATGATCTCAGGCTGCACATTTGTATATACCTTGTATAGACCTTTGAAGAAACTAGTTGCAAGTTGCTAGTTCTCCCATCTCTTCCATATTAAGCGCATTCATACGGGTGCCATTTTTTTCCACGTGTTGACCTCCTCTTCTCTTTGTTCACATGTGAGGAGGGGTATTGAGATGTGTAAGTGGATTGCCTAGCCCGTCCGAACATGGAAAGACTTAGAGGGCTCTTATACCATGTCTTGTCTATGTTATGGATTTCATTATTGTTTACTCATATATAGTTAATTGTCATCATGCTCTTTGATTGATCAATGTTGTCATTCTAACCAGGGGCTAACCTGATGCCTCCGGGAGTATCCTCGCCCAATACGGCTGCAGAAGCATTAAGATTAGGTGTTGGACATGCAACACGCAACATAAGAATTGTGTGTGATATTGCTCATACGTTTCCCAATGGAATTTCCTATTTGTGCCGCCAAGCCATCAAAAAGTCCTATTAGATCGATAAGCAATGCTGATTGGGAGGCACTTGTGAAGGCTTGGAAATTAACCCCAAATGATGATCTGCTTCTCTATGACCTTGCCGCTCGTGGAACCTTCAACCCTGAAGGTGGTACTACCATGCCAAAAGAAAGTCCTGTCAGTTCAATTAGCAATGCAGATTGGAACGAACTTGTGCGGTAGTGGAAGGTATCCCATGTGCAGCTACCTGATATTGCAGCTGGTGGACACCTCAATCCTGAAGCTGGTACTGCCATGCCAAAATATTTAGATTTGTTGCTACCTGATCTTGCAGCTGGTGCACACCTGTAATATCCCAGGTAATGGGGTTACAAAAATAGAGGAAACAGATATGTGCATTGCATTCATGCATAGAAAATCTGGGGAATTTTCGCGCTTTAAAGTAAAACAGTCACAGTAACTGAAGTTTCACTTGACCTTGGTGGAATTGAAGTAGCTCATCAAGTCCAGTGCTATAAACCTCAATGTGACTTTGCTAAAACCTTGTTTTGGGTAGAGATAAGTTAATCTAAGGGGTTAGATCAAATGGAATTAAGATCAACACAAAAACTTATTAATCAAGGATCAACTACTTGATCTTATTAAAGATCACAACATGATATTCCTTGCCATAACATATGAACATCCATTTAATTGGAAATCAAGTAACAATAATTGGAGAAACTATTCTTGACTTATCCTTTTCCATGTCTTAAACAAATCCATGTTCCTACCATGAACCTCATGGTATTTCTTGAACTAAACTCTTGAACTTAACACCAACAAAAGCTTATCATTAAACCCTAGAGATGGGAGAGGTATATAACCATTAAAGAGATAAGAAGCACACTCTAAATTATTAACACTTAAAAGTTAAGCAACTACCTTGAGGTACAATTGAATTCACTTAGGTAAACTAAATACCAAATATAGCAAAACCCAAGGACCTAAGTGCATAAAAGCCACATCTTCTGATTCAATCATAACTTATTAAATATGTGGAATATCACAAAACTAAATTCGTTTACATTACGAATTATAGTTCAAACTATTTGAATAAAATAAACTATGAGTATTTTGAAACTCATATGATCATGCCTTGATGAAATCAAACATCACCATTCAAAATTGGGTTATAATCCTTATCTTTGATATTTTGATCCCAATAATAATATAAATACAATCACATATGATATAGTGACTCAACCACAAGCATAAAATCATTCACAAGATATTTAGTAACAAAAGCCACTTGTCTATCCAAAAATAAATCACATGAGAGGATAATACCAATGCCACATAGGATGAAAATATCTACATTGCTTGCATCTTAAGCTATGCCACCTCATGCCTAAAGGATTGCTATGGATGAGAGCATGACAACCAAGCACCTTACTCATCAAATTAAAGCAAGAGTCATCCACCCATGTGTCATGTTACTAGAGCATGCCCAAGCCTATAAAAGGAGCCTCACACTTCATTCATTTCATCATCTTGCACATTGATGCAAGAAGACCAACACATTGAGCCACTCCATAAAATAGTAAGGATCAAGATGAAGCAGCTAGGAGGTGGAGGCATGCCACAAGATGTAGGTTTATCAGATTTCCTGAAGAACAAGCTACAGAAGCTAGCAAGGTAGAATTCTTAGGCAAACCACATATTTAGTTAATCACATAATCACTCCTTGAGTAGAACCATAGATTATAATCTAAGACCTTGTGAAGTGAGAGGGGTAATTGGAATAACCATATCTGAATACTTTTAGTGATACTTAAGGAAGCCCATACCATGCATGATCAACACCATTGGGTAATGATCATATACTCTAAGAATTGGGAGTACAAGCCATTGAGAACAAATTGCTCATGATAGTGCCATGACTATACTTTGGAGAAATAGAAGGATAAGCCATAAGTTAAATCCTATATGATAAATAAATATCATTCACCACATGAAATGATAGAAAAATCATGAGTAAGCAAACCTAAATTATATCTCAATCCTAACTTGTGAATCACTTGGTGATCATAAGTAGAATCCTATCTACATTTCATTTATTCCTCAATTAAAGAAAACAAGAAAACCTTTAGAGTTATACTCTATACTTTATATGGTGAGAAACCATCAATCAATTTGACCAAAGTTAACTATAAAAAGAACTATAATCAATGTAGTTACTTTAATGATAAGTTGGGGGTAATAATAGAAGTTAATTGGTAGAAGATTAAATCAATTCTCAAATCCTTAGAGATATTTTAGCACATGAACTCATGCCATTAAGTCACTCCCTTATTGAAATTCATTAATAAGTATTACCTTGAGAATGTTTCTTGCAAAGTAATACCAAATAAAACCTACATATCACTAAGTGAGAAAAATATCATTGGAAAATAATTTGAATATGTTTAAAATGATATTCAAATTCATGCCCAAATGGATATTAAATCCAAAACCCAATAATAACAATCAAACCAATGTTATGGAACCCATATTAAATTTTCTAATACATTACCAAAGTGTTTGTAGAATCTTGGGCTATTCCTTGTATTATTCAAATAAGAAATACCTGCAAAATAGAAAAAGCATTCAAAATTGAATTAAAAACAGAATTCAAAAACAGAAAATAAGAAGAAAAAGAAAACAGAAAAAATGGAATAGAAGCTTACCTGGCCGACGCAGCCCAGCAGAAGCCCAGAGCAGCCCAGCAACCTCAAGCCCAGCACGGCCCAAACCCCAGCCCGTACCCCTTCGTCTGAGAAATATCTCAGGACGAAGTCGTCCTCATCCCCTCCGTGCGCTGGAGGCCACCGCGACGCCGTGTTCGTCTTCCCCTCGCGCTGGCGCCCTCTCCTCGACCGAATCGTGACGAGGCACACGCCCCGGCAGTATAAGCCCTGGACGAACCCTAGTCGTCCTCTTCTTTCTCGCTGTCCCAATTTCCCTCCACCGAAACCCTGGACCTCACCGGTCACCATTACCGGCGAAGCCTCCGTGAGAGCTGAGCACACCACCGTGACCGCCGTCCTCGACAAGCTACTCCCACGGGAGGAATCGAGTTGAGGTGCCGAGATCGACGCCGACGATCTCATCTTCTCCGGCGTCGGCATCAACCAATTCCGGTGAACCTGGCCGTCTCCGGCCAAGCCGTCAAGCCCGGCGTGCTCCTGGTGAGCTCCTGTACCTCACAGCATCCCTAGCTCGCTCGATCATGCGCTGTAGTGGCGTCACACCCTTCACCTGCGAGCACCGCCGCTCGGTCTCGCCGTTGACGCTTGCTCCGGCGACCATTTTGGAGCGGAGCTAGTATCATTGTGTTCACCGCGGTGAGCTGAACCTAGTGGTGTGTTTATCTCGTCCGCGGGAGCCCTGGAGCGGCGGCGCCGTTGCCGTCTGGTCGCCGGCAGTGAGCCCCTGAGCCACTCCTTCGATTTTGACTTGGTCGTGCCCACGTGGCACGTGACCTGGTCACTGGCCCACCAGCCAGTGACTGTTTGGGTAGAATCCCGGGTGCACTTAGTCATTTCTGTTAAAATTTCAATTCAATAATTACTGCAACTTTACAAATTCATATAAAATTCATAATAATTCAGAAAAATACAAATGAGATATTAAAATTCTTAGAAAAGAAAACTCTATTCAATAAAAATATAAAATGAAATTTTTATTCTTAATAAAAATTCACTTATTTAATACTTGTTAATTAAGCCTTTAATTTTAATTTCAAATTCAATTAAAATTCAATAATTAAGAAAGACTTCTAAAATTAATAAAAACCAGTAAGCCAATAAGGAAAATATTAAAACTAATTTTCCTTTGCTTATAATCTATTAAATCCTTAATAGGGGGATTTAAACCCTAATTAATAATTACCTTAATTATTAATTCTTTAAAAATAATAAAAGGACAAATCCAATATTATTTTAATTTCAAAGATATTAATAACCTCAACTTTATTAAGGAAGTTATTAATCCAAGAATTATAGAGTAATTAGGAAACCCTAGTTCAATTATAAAACAAAGTGATAACCCCATAATTTCATGTGGGATCCTAAAACCCTAATGCCATTTAGAACCTGGCTCCACTATTTCATTTGAACCCTAATTTACTTCTAAAACCTAAACCCTAGATCCTCACATGTTATCATGGTGTTCTACTCTCATACATAGAATCATAATAGCAATTAAATACTTGCCATGCCACATAAAATGTAGGAGCCCTATTCTCAATAATTTGGTATTCCATGTATGCATACCTATCCAACCTAGTTGATCAAGTAGGATCAACCAAGTCTAAAACCTAGCTCCTATTATCAAAACCAATATCCTTAATTAGCATCACACCATTGTGATGAACCCTAAATGCAAACATGGCACTTTGTGCATTCTATTCCATACACACTAAACCCTATTAGTGGGAGATAATTATTGAACATCCTACTTAGGAAACCACCATTCCTTACTTAGTGAATCCAATAGCAAACCCTAGACAACCTCAACCCTAATTGCAATACTTCTTATTACTTAAGAAGTATGTTCTTCAAAAGTTATTCTTTTGAAGTAAATAGAGAGTCATCATCAACCCTGACTAACAGGACCTATAAATCCTAGCTATCTATTACCACTAAGATATATCCCCATGATAGCAACCAATAATTGCTTAAGATGCTTATGCTTCACTAAAACCTTACAAGCCCTAATCATTGATGAATCCAACTTGGTTGTGATCCATCTACTACTTACTCCAGAAACCAATTAGAACCATAGAAAACCAGAGAACCCCACAAACCTAATTATCATACTTGTTCTTCATTAAAGGACATGTTCTTCAAAAGTTATTCTTTTGAATTATATAACAAGTAATCATTAACCATGCCATATAGTACAAAAATTGACAACTGTTCTTTACACGTTAACATTATGCCAATTATCATTCTTTGTGTGCTCAATTGATTACTGTACTTTATTATCTACCTGTTGATAATACCAAGTAATCACACCTGAATAAGAACCTTGTATGTGAATCACTCTAAAAGTGCAACACACCCTGAACCAATCATTACAACTCACTGATCCCAAATCATCGGGGTTAGGTCACGCTTAGAGCGATTGCATCTCATCCTTATGCATTATTGCATTCTTGCCAATCTTTTAAACATCGTCCTTACCGGACGATGATGCTATTCAGAATTTGGAGTTATTGCGTATCGAAGACCTTGCCTGCATAATCTTGGTCAAGAAAGGCAAGTTCATCACTTGCTCATGTCATTTGAGTATTTCTATCAAATTACTTGCAAAGTATTATGGTTATCATTATTGCATAAAATCAAAACCACTACTTTCATAACTATGAATATGACTATGTGGTGGGCAATGGAACCATGGATTGTGTTGATATGGTGGAGGTTCCATTGCACGGGTTTATATCCATCTAGGATTAAACAACAAATGTCGCCAGTGATTCTTGTGCCGTAATACCCGTGTTAACCATAAGATCCGGAGTGGGACGGAGTAGTCAAAAGTGTTTCCACCTCTCGTTCATCAACGGATGCGCTTACCGTAGCAGTTGTGTCTGGCGGAACAACGGAGGGTGGGGATCCCATTCTAATTCCCCACGGCAAAGCATTGCTTGCCGTAGCAGTTGTGTCTTGCGGAACAACCGAGGGTGGGGATCCCATTCTAATTCCCCACGGTAATGCGGTCTATGATGGGTTGCAGCCACCGGCGTAGGAGTGTATGGTAAGAGCCCGACTTGTTGTCGTGGTCGGGGTCCACCCTGAATTACGGGAATAATGGGACCGACGTGGACCCAGGGTCGGCGCATGCAACAAAGGGTGGGTGTTCGAGGTAGCGGAGGAACATGATTGGCTAGACCTTATACCGGGCCTCACACCATAGGAAGTGTGGACGGGTCATTCCCGGTTGGCACCAAGGTTAAGATCTCTTATGGGTAAAGCAACACACCTGCAGAGTGTAAAGAACCGTGACTGTCCTCCCCTGTTGGGATATGGAAGCATGACGCGGCGGAAAGGAGCTCCATGAAGTTCTAGTAAACCGGTGAAGGCTGACGGACATAGCTCTTTGAATAAAAGCAACCTCTTAAAGAAATGATTATGAAAACCTGCATTGGTATTAGACTTTGGTCTAATGCTGTAGCTAGTGCATTAAACACCTCTTTCCTATAATGAACTTGTTGAGTACGCTCGTACTCATCCCACTCTTAAATCCCCTTAGATATGGAGGCCACGAAGGAGGATCTACAGTACAACTTGAAGATCGAGGAGTCAACAACTACTTCACGAGACAGAACCCTGTCAGAGGAGTCGAGATACCACATCCAACAAGGAGAAAACTTAGTTTAGCCATAGAAGGGAACTAGCTTCCTAAACCTAGCTCCTATTTAGCTAGAGTCTATTCTTAGCCTCTGTAGCTAGTGAAATACTCTACAAATAGAGTTCGTGTTAGGTTTAGACTACGAGTCGTTCTTCTGGAGTTTAATTGCAGTTTTACCTCATTGTAAAGTAGGAGGCTGTGTGTCAACACCCGGATTTTTAAGTCCGAATGCCTATTATGTCATACATCGCAATCCCAGGAATATTGTTGTTGCGAGGCATAATAGTTAAGTATCACAGTCATCATTCATTACAAACCATAATGTCTTACAACTTGGAATCACATGATCCATATTACACGAATAGTTGATCTATTGATCAACGAACAAACACAAGTTCATAGCGGAAGCGTAAGATACAAGGACTCTCTAGTCCACAGGCCAACGCTTGACGTTAGAAGCTCCTAGTTGTGGTAGACGTCCTGCTGGTCGTCATCCTCGTACTGCTGCTCGGCTTCATAGTCTGGCCATTTGAATAGCCAGGGACAAAGCCGTGAGTACTTTTAAGTACTCGCAATCTAATACTAATGTAAGTACTAAACTTGCTATTGAAGTGTTCTAAGCTCTAAGGTTATTTGCATAAAGCCAGTTTTATTTGATAAACCTTTTTGTAAACAACTCCTCATGTGCTAACTAACTCAAGTGGGAACATTAGTGTCATTCCCACAACTCAGTTGTGATTCAAAACCCAGGTCACCGTTCAAGTTCAAAAAGATGTAAATTCTGATGACGGAAACAGTATGGCCTTTCCAACTGTCCATGACCGCGGACGCGGCTATTCGAATAGGTTTACACTCTGCGGAGGTTGCACACTTGTGCCACAACATTTGATTACATCCGTCAGGGATAAAACCCCGAATAATCGTAACTCGTGCGCGGATCATCAACCATAACCTTTCACTTACGTATCCTAGTATAGGCACCTCTCCCCATGAGCTTGGCCTCCGGTGAAAACCAACCGTTACCCGGGAACTGCACAGGGCTTGGGCCGGACATTCACCTCGTTACACGTCATTTCTCATCGTTTCTTTTGTTGTAGAGGCAGCCTTCAGCCTAACCCCGATGACGCTTGTTTAGAGGGAACCCATACTAAGATACATAAATTTCCAGCTAAGCCTTACCCATAATCAGGTATTGTGGGGGTACTCAAAAATTGGAATGGTATCGCATCCAACTCAATCATCAGTTTTTAGCCAAAATCACCAAGTCAAATTCATGTCATATTCACCTTCAAAATCTTTCAATGGAAATGACTCATCATTCCAAGGTTTTCACCATCATCATTTCATAACACATGTTCCCATCTAGAGTAGTCATTTTTAGTATTTAGCACTAGCCACTATGTATGAGGGGTGCTAAGTATTTGCTTTGCTCCTAGGCTAAGTTTGATACTCTTGTACTAACTCAAAACTAACCCAGTAAATCATAATTCAAAAAGTACTTTGATAAAACAAAAGTAAATAAAGCTTGTAAAGTAAAACTGGGAAATAGGATCATAAGCATAAAGTAATTGGGGTAATGCCTTGCTCATGGTGAGCTTTGCACTTTGCAAGAGTATTATCTTGCCTTGGTTGGGAAACTGGTCAAAGTGATCTTCTTCTCCTTGGACGTAGACCTCCTCCTCCTCCCTGGTACTCCTCGGTACTAGCGTCTAAAATACGAATACGGGGTACACAATCATCACACCAAACTTATCTAATTAAACTAAGCACAAACATGGTTCACACTTAAACTAGCATCACACATTACTATTAGGTGGGTGGATGTGTTTTTCTTATTATTTAAGAAAAATAAATTCCTCTCATACTAATCTTAAATGGTACTTTGAATTATTTAGAGAAATAATTTCCTCTCATTATCTTATTAAGATTTAATTTCTCTTATGCATAATATGTGACCTAGGTTGACCCAAGTCAACCTCTTCACACTTATCATTTGGAGAAAATGATTTAAATGAGGTGAGCACCTCATACCATTTAATTCTAGCATATCAAAGATTTAATATCACCAACAAATCCTATGGGACCTAACTAACCAGAGTCTCCACTTCATCTGGACTTGGTGGTGACAAGATTTAAATGAGAGAAACTCTCTCATGATATTTCTTAATAGTTTTGGACAATATCTTTTACTAGAAAATAGCCATAAAGTCATTTAAATCAACTAAACCATGATCATTCAAAGTAAGCATGGCATATTTTCGTATAAACAATTAGTATAAGTGAAATGTGAATTATTGGAGGTGGAATTAACTGAAAAGCATTTATGATTGATTTTTAAGAATTATTATAAGACAGAAAAGTCCCTGCCTTGTTTATTTTGTCGTTTTAATTCTACAAAAGATCTAGGCTTCTATCCAGTGGCATTGTGTAGATAATTTCATGAGGTTTCCAAATATATAAAATTTGTAAAATTTGGCCCAGTAGATTTGTCCCTATTGAATTTCAAAGTTTGCACCAGATTGCATTATTTCCCTATTTTCCAAAATTGAATTCAAAACGGTGGGCTTGCGCGGGAAAAGAACTTGGGCTGCAGAGAGAAAAAGAGTTGGGCCGGCCCAGTACTGCGTCTAGCGCAGCGGGCCGTCTGACGGTAGGTCCCACGCGTCAGCGGGTCATAAAGACCGAAGCGGTACGCGCGGGCCTGCGCCGTAGGATTAGGCGAGGATCGGACGGTTGGGGAGCGTCGTCGTCGACGGCGAGACGGGAACTCACTGCGACGGCGGTAGGGGGTCGGCGAGCTCGTCGGAGCTCCGGCGGTCGATGGCGATGTGCGCAGCGACGTTGGAGTAGATGAGGAAGCGCCTGGAAGCGCGTCGGGGCGGTGGCCTCCTGCTCCGGCGGGCTCCGTGTACTGGCGGCGGCGGCGAGCTTGCGATTGGAGGCCTCCGGCGAGTAATTGGTGGAATTGAGAGGTCGGGGAGAGCTGTGAGGAGGTGGGGAAGAAGTTGGCGTGCTCAATTTGGGGCGCGGAGTGCTCCTTTTATAGCAATGGAGGTGGCCGTGGTGCGGAGGAGCGCCGACGGCGTCGTCGTTCCAAGGGCGCCAAGGGGCAAGTGATGGTGCGTACGGTGGCTGGTGTCCTGGCGAAGATGATGCGCGTGACGGTGATGAAAAAGAGGCACTACAGCGGCGGCGAGCGTGATGGAAGCTTGCAGGTCATGGCGGAAGGGCGTGGACGCGGTCGTCGTCTGCGGCGTTCCCGCGGCCTCGTGCGCGTGTCCAGGCGGTGCAGTGTGCCGTCGCGCGTCGACTGGCGCTGAGAGGAAAGGCGGAGGTGACGCAGGGGCGCGGGGCGGCTGACGCTCTGGCGCGTCCAGGGCTGGCGCCATGCGCGCTCTGGCGTGGCATGGGCGTCCCTGGGCGTGTCTGGGCGCGTCGAGGCTGGCGTGTGCACACGTTCTCTCGGTCAAAGGAGGGCACGAGCAGGTTCAGAAGGGTGAGAGGGAGCCAGTGGACATGGTGGTGCAGGCTAGAATCGACCAGGTGAGAGGATGGCACGAAATGGACTTGCCATGCCACGGCATGGCAAGGTTTGATTTAATTGATCTCTCCTTGACCAGTGCAAGTGGTGGTGATGGTGTGGTGAGGTGAGAGGAAGGCTCCAGGGTGCAGAGAGGGCAGGGTTGGACCAAGTCCAAGGTAGAAATGAGGTATGGACTCAAATTTTTACCCTGCCAGCAAGGTGTTTGACAGAATGCCCGCAAGAAAATAATTTTTGAAATTTGCAAATCTTTTTGGTGGGTTGCAAACAAATAATTAATGGAGCATTTTGGTGGTGGTGGTGGTCAAAATAGAATTGATATGCAAAATCCCATTTTGCATATGATCTTACATATGTGAGAAAGTTCCAACTTTGCTTGCTTCCCATTTGGAATTGGTAAAGATTTTGGGGTGGTGGTTTTGGGCAAAGTTGTAGTGCTTGATGTTGTCTTGGATGAGGTGAAAAGAAATGGTCCAGGGTAGAAGTGAAAAGTGAAAATACAGGGGCTCAAAGTGAGTACCAGATTATAAATGTCACATATGACCATATCACATGTGAGCTCATATTTATCTCAATTTTGATTTGAATGTGGTTTGATGGTTTCCAAAGTTGTTAATAAAGGTTTAGTAACCAATTACAAGTGATGGTGCAAACCAATTTGGCCTTGATCAAGGATTTGTAAAAATGGCATAGGCCTTATGTGAGTGTGAAGTGGATTTTTATTATTTCTTTTCTATTTCACTTTTATTTGACTTTGGGTGATCAAGTGATCATTGCTAGGGTTTTGGAAAGAGAGTAACACATAAACAAGCATCATGGCAAAAACACACTCAAAATAATTAATAAGGTGATCTACATGCATAAACCTATATGATGAGAAAAAGTTTTTGTTAACTCTGATTTTTGGATTCTTGAATTTCTCTCTTGTTCATTTTATTGAAATTTGGGATGTTACAAACCCTTCCCCCTTACAAAAGATCTCGTCCCGAGATCTAGAGAAAACTAGGTACTAAAGAGATCTGGATATTCCTTCTTCATATCTTCCTCGCGTTCCCAAGTTGCTTCTTCTTCGGTGTGATTACTCCATTGTATCTTCAGGAACTTGATACTTCTGGTGCGGGTGGTCCTGAATGCTTCTTCAAGGATGCGAATAGGCACTTCGCGGTAGGTTAGATCCTGGTTGAGATCAATGGCTCTGTGGTCGATGTTCTTGAATACTTCGGTCTTTTCCGGTACTTCTAGGCACTTTCTAAGTTGAGATGTGAAACACATTGTGTACGGCGGACATCTCTTCCGGCAGTTCCAACTGATATGAGACTTCTCCTCGGCGACTCAGAATCTTGAATGGTCCGACATATCGGGGCGAGCTTTCCTTCTTGGAATCTCTGCATTCCTTTGAGGGGTGAGACTTTGAGATACACAAAATCTCCGACCTCGAATGTCATCTCTCGGCGTCTCTTGTCGGCGTAGCTCTTCTGTCTGGACTGGGCGGTCTTGAGGTACTCGCGGATCTGGTGCACCTTCTCTTCGGCTTCGCGGAGAATGTCGGGGCCGAAGACTTGACTATCTCCGACTTCGACCGATTCGAGGGTGCGGCATTTCTTCCGTACGGGGCTTCAAAGGGGCCATCGTGGCGGCAGTAGCGTTGTTGTAGGAGAATTCTGCGTAAGGTAGGCAATCTTCCCATTTGGATCCATACTCTAGCACACAGGCTCTCAACATATCTTCCAGTATCTGGTTGACTCTCTCGGTTTGTCCGTCAGTCTGTGGGTGATAGGCGGTGCTGAAATTCAGACGGGTTCCTAGTCCTTCATGCACCTCTGCCAGAATCTTGAGGTGAATTGTGATCCTCTATCTGACACAATTGACTTGGGGGTTCCGTGCAGGCTGACTATTCTGGATATGTATAACTCAGCTAGTTTTGGGCCTTGGTATGTGGTCTTGATGGGGATGAAATGTGCCACTTTGGTCAACCTATCAATGACTACCCAAATGGAGTCATTTCCTCTGCTAGATTTGGGCAGTCCTGTGATAAAGTCCATACCGACAGAATCCCATTTCCACTCAGGAATTTGTAAGGGTTGCAACAGTCCTGCGGGTCGTTGATGTTCTGCTTTGACTCTCTGACAGATATCACACTTGGCGATGTAGCTTCCGATCTCTCGCTTCATTCCGTGCCACCAGAATTGTTCCTTCAGGTCTTGGTACATCTTGGTTCCTCCGGGGTGGATTGAATAAAGGGTGTCATGGGCTTCTTGCAGAATGACTTGTTTCAAGTCGTCCGTGATACGCAGAGACGTTCTTTGTACCAAAGAACTCCGGCTTCGTCTACGGTAAATCCTGGTGCCTTTCTGCAGCTATCGACTCTTTATTCCGTCAATGCTGGCATTTCCTTTCTGGGCTTCCTTTATCGGCTCATCAAAGTGGGTTGGAGCTCAATGCTGGCGAGGAATCCTTCGCTCACTAGCTCTAGTCTGAATTGTTCAAACTCTTGGTACAGGCTTGGTTGCTCTATTGCGATCATGGAGTTTAACTGACACGGCAGTCTGCTCAAGGCATCCGCTACCACATTGGCCTTGCCGGGGTGGTAGTGAATTTCCATGTCGTAATCCTTGATTAATTCAATCCATCTGCGCTGTCTCATGTTCAGCTCCTTCTGGGTGAAAATGTACTTCAGGCTCTTGTGATCTGAATATATCTCGCATCGATTACCCATGAGGTAATGACGCCAAACTTTCAGGGCTAAAACTACGGCTGCTAACTCCAAGTCATGAGTTGGATAGTTCTGTTCATGTTGCTTCAGTTGCCTTGATAGGTATGATATCACCTTGCCTTCTTGCATCAACACACATCCAAGACCAATCTTGGAGGCATCACAATAGACATCGAAAGGCTTGGTGACATCGGGCATGATCAGAATTGGGGCTGTGGTTAATCTGAGCTTGAGTTGTTGAAAGCTTTCTTCACATTTGTCATTCCAGTCAAACTTCTTGTCCTTCTTCAGCAGTTGAGTCATTGGTCGTGCGATGCTGGAAAATCCTTCAACGAATCTGCGGTAATATCCCGCTAATCCCAGAAATGCCCGGACTTCAGATGGTTGGGGCTTTCCATTCCTCAACGGTTTTGATTTTAGCGGGATCTACGGCAATTCCTCCTGCAGACAAGATGTGTCCCAGGAATCCTACTTCCTTCAACCAAAACTCACATTTGCTAAACTTGGCGTACAACTGATGCTGCCTAAGGGTTTCTAGAACCACTTCCAAATGTTGTTCATGTTCTTCTTCTGATTTGGAGTAGATAAGGATGTCGTCGATGAAGACAACGACAAACTTATCCAGAAAGTCCATAAAGATCTTATTCATGAGATTCATGAAGTAAGCGGGGGCATTGGTCAGTCCGAAGGACATGACATTGTACTCATACAGTCCATATCTGGTGGTGAAGGCGTCTTTGGAATATCTGTTGCTCGGATCTTCGTTGATGGTAACCGTCATCAATCTTTGAGAAAACTTGGGCACCGGTTAGCTGGTCAAACAGATCTTCTATCTTTGGCAAGGGATATTTGTTCTTGATGGTGACATCGTTAAGCTTACGATAATCCGTAACCAAACGAGTGGCACCGTCTTTCTTATCCACAAACAAAGCTGGTGATCTCAAGGTGACGCACTTGGTCGAATCAGACCTTTGTACAGCATATCATCCGGTTGCTTCTTCGATTCCACTAGTTCCGGGGTTCATCTGTAGGCTCTCTGGGCTATAGGTCTGTTCCGGGGATTAACTCGATGATGAACTCGATATCCCGATCCGGGGCATACGGGTAGATCATCCGGAAACACATCCGGTATCGACAGACGACCCTGATTTGATCCAGAGTTGGCTTGGCTACACTTTGGTTGCAGGTAAATTTTCGGGTAGTTTTTCAGATAAGTGTTCTATTATTATTCCGGTGCTACTTGTCATGGTGATGGCCTTCTTGGCGCAGTCTATCAATCCATGATGTTTCGCCATCCAGTCCATACCCAGGACTACTTCCAATCCTTTGGTTCCCAGAACAATCAAGTTTGCATAAAAGTCTATTTCATGGATTCTGATGGGTACATCTTTGCAGAATTTTCTAGCTTTAGTGGTTGATCCAGGTATTTGAACTACCATGACATGTTTCAAGCTGATTGGTTGAATCTTACTAGTGCACACAAAATCTTCTGTAACGAACGAATGTGATGCTCCAGAATCAAACAACACTCTTGCTGGTATTGAGTTAACAGAGAACATACCCAGCACCACGTCAGGTGCTTCCTGGGCTTCCTCAGCATTCATGTGGTAGAGGCGACCTCCGCGGTTGTGCGGGTTGTTGGGGCGAACTTCTTGCCGGTGGAGACACGGCGTTGCTGCTGAGCTGGTGGTGCGGGGTTGCTGCGAGCTTGGCGAGCCTCTTGGGACACTCATTGGAGTAATGCCCCACTACACCACACTCATAGCAAGTGATGGTGGTCTTGTCCTGCTTGTTCGCGACGGGGATTGCATTGCTCCCGGTCCTTGGTGCGGTGTTGGTGTTGTTGTTCTGTTGTTGTGTTGGGGGCTCTCGGCGGAGCGCGGTTGAAGTTGTTGTTGGTGTTGTTGTTGTAGTGGCCTCCTGGCCTGGGGTTTCCTCCACTCCGGTTTTGATAAACCGGACGTGACATCTGTGCATTGGGCTTGTTGGTCCTGAAGCCTCCGCCTGAGTTGGGGCGATACCTTGGGGCATTGCTAGGCCCACTCTGATTCATCATGCGGCGCTTGCGGTTCTCGGCTTGGTGCAGTTTGCCCTCCATTTGGATGGCGGAGTCAACAAGGGCTTCGAGGTCGGCAAAGGGGATGTTGATCAACACTCTGCATCTCATCATGCGTCCGTTCAGAACCTTTCCTTCCTCTTCTCGGTAGTATCGTCTCATCCGGGCGTACCTTGACAGGTGAGAAACTTGTCGCGGTATTCCACCACGGACATCCGGCCTTGCTTCAGTTCACGGAATTCATCTCTCATCTTCTTTATCAGACCCGGGGTACATGGTACTTGCTGAACTTGAGCTTGAAATCTGCCCAAGTCATGAACTGTCCCGCGTTCATGGCACGGGTGCTTGTCCACCAAGCTCTTGCTGGTCCTGCTAAGTAGTGCGTGGCAAACAGCACTTTCTCATTCTCTTCAACTCCAGCTACTTCTAGATTGTTCTCCATAGTTTGGAGCCAATCATCTGCATCCAGTGGTTCCTCAGTCTTGCTGAAAACTGGCGGGTTGGTATTCTGGAAGTTCTTGAGCTTAGATCCTGGATGATCATGGTGGCCTTGATTGTTGTTGGCAAGCTGTTGAAGTGCTGCAATGTTGGCTTGCCTTTCAGCTCTTTCTGCTTCTCTATCTTCCAGCATAACTTGCAACATCTGCATCATTGCGTCTTGATTCATGTTGCGGGTTGGAGGGGCCATCTGAGTATTGAGATAGATCATGAGATAAGAGGGAAATTTTCTATGGCTTGTTTTGGGTTTAAGTTCAAAAGCTTAAAACTTGAAGTCTTTTCATGATGACACAAACATACATTCATTCATAACAAACAACACACATTACAAGCTAACACACTAAGGGTTTTAAGAACCCTTCTTCTCCAAGCTACGATACATTGGGGCGGGATACAACTCACACCTACGATAGTGCACAAGTGAACTACTCCTCATCCTCATCGACATCGATGGGGGTGTGGGCTTCATCTCCGTCGTCCAGGAAGTCGTAGTCTTCCCCCTCGGTGTTCTCATCATCCTCGAAATCGTTGTCGTCACTCAGGTAGTCGCTTCCTCCCTGAATGTCTTCTCCATCTTCCTCCATCTTCTTCATCTGCTCCTCCTGGGCCTTGACAGTGGCCTCGAGTGCTGCTATCTTTGCGCGGAGGCGAGTGATGGTGGCATCCCTCTTCGCCCGCTGCTGGCGGAGAGTCCTGCGGTCATTGGCGAGCATCTTGATGGCGTCGCCTTGCTCGATGATGCGGGCGTGAGTCTGGTTGGCGTACTCACGGGAGTGGTCGAGATCCTGCTGAGTGTGATACAACATGAAATCGAGATGCTCCACATGGTGCTTCAGCGCCGGGTGGGATGGCATGTCCATGGGCTCTCCAGCAGAGTTACGCCTCGCGAGGTGAGAAAAGCGAGGGTGGTTGAGTGCCTCCCCGCTCATTCCGCACAAGCGTGCGAGTCCCTCCTGGGCGCGGGCAAGTCCGTCCAGCCAGTTGCTCTCCATGAAGGAGAAGAGGATCCTCGGAAGTGGGAGGCTCCATCTTGCCCTCAAATCAGTGATGATCCACTGCAGTTCGCCTCCTGGCTGGTTCGCGATCTGGGCTCCGTGGAACTCCGGGTGCGGGCGACCAAGGTGGTCGGACAGGGCGTTGAGGTCGTGCTCGAAGATCAAGCTTCCCCCATTCCCGAGCTGGTAAAACTTCGTGTTCACGGGCTCCATCTGAAAGTGAAGTGAAGGATTTAAGTTAGAGAAGTGAACAAGTGTGGCAAAATTTTAAGTATTTTTCTAAGGAAGAACATGACTTCTTATTTTTCCAAGGAACTCAAAGAGAAGGCAAAGACTTAAATTTTTCAGAAATACTTCTTTCCTTTTTGAAACTAAATTTTTCAGAACGTCCATTTCTAACTAGGGTCTCCTAAGGTCAAACAATGGCTCTGATACCAACTTGTCAACACCCGGATTTTTAAGTCCGAATGCCTATTATGTCATACATCGCAATCCCAGGAATATTGTTGTTGCGAGGCATAATAGTTAAGTATCACAGTCATCATTCATTACAAACCATAATGTCTTACAACTTGGAATCACATGATCCATATTACACGAATAGTTGATCTATTGATCAACGAACAAACACAAGTTCATAGCGGAAGCGTAAGATACAAGGACTCTCTAGTCCACAGGCCAACGCTTGACGTTAGAAGCTCCTAGTTGTGGTAGACGTCCTGCTGGTCGTCATCCTCGTACTGCTGCTCGGCTTCATAGTCTGGCCATTTGAATAGCCAGGGACAAAGCCGTGAGTACTTTTAAGTACTCGCAATCTAATACTAATGTAAGTACTAAACTTGCTATTGAAGTGTTCTAAGCTCTAAGGTTATTTGCATAAAGCCAGTTTTATTTGATAAACCTTTTTGTAAACAACTCCTCATGTGCTAACTAACTCAAGTGGGAACATTAGTGTCATTCCCACAACTCAGTTGTGATTCAAAACCCAGGTCACCGTTCAAGTTCAAAAAGAAATTCACGAACAGTATGGCCTTTCCAACTGTCCATGACCGCGGACGCGGCTATTCGAATAGGTTTACACTCTGCAGAGGTTGCACACTTGTGCCACAACATTTGATTACATCGTAACTCAGTACGCGGATCATCAATCATAACCTTTCACTTATGTATCCTAGTATAGGCACCTCTCCCCATGAGCTTGGCCTCCCGGTGAAAACCAACTGTTAACCGGGAACTGCAGGGCTTGGGCCGGACATTCACCTCGTTACACGTCATTTCTCATCGTTTCTTTTGTTGTAGAGGCAGCCTTCAGCCTAACCCCGATGACGCTTGTTTAGAGGGAACCCATACTAAGATACATAAATTTCCAGCTAAGCCTTACCCATAATCAGGTATTGTGGGGGTACTCAAAAATTGGAATGGTATCGCATCCAACTCAATCATCAGTTTTTAGCCAAAATCACCAAGTCAAATTCATGTCATATTCACCTTCAAAATCTTTCAATGGAAATGACTCATCATTCCAAGGTTTTCACCATCATCATTTCATAACACATGTTCCCATCTAGAGTAGTCATTTTTAGTATTTAGCACTAGCCACTATGTATGAGGGGTGCTAAGTATTTGCTTTGCTCCTAGGCTAAGTTTGATACTCTTGTACTAACTCAAAACTAACCCAGTAAATCATAATTCAAAAAGTACTTTGATAAAACAAAAGTAAATAAAGCTTGTAAAGTAAAACTGGGAAATAGGATCATAAGCATAAAGTAATTGGGGTAATGCCTTGCTCATGGTGAGCTTTGCACTTTGCAAGAGTATTATCTTGCCTTGGTTGGGAAACTGGTCAAAGTGATCTTCTTCTCCTTGAAGTAGACCTCCTCCTCCTCCTGGTACTCCTCGGTACTAGCGTCTAAAATACGAATACGGGGTACACAATCATCACACCAAACTTATCTAATTAAACTAAGCACAAACATGGTTCACACTTAAACTAGCATCACACATTACTATTAGGTGGGTGGATGTGTTTTTCTTATTATTTAAGAAAAATAAATTCCTCTCATACTAATCTTAAATGGTACTTTGAATTATTTAGAGAAATAATTTCCTCTCATTATCTTATTAAGATTTAATTTCTCTTATGCATAATATGTGACCTAGGTTGACCCAAGTCAACCTCTTCACACTTATCATTTGGAGAAAATGATTTAAATGAGGTGAGCACCTCATACCATTTAATTCTAGCATATCAAAGATTTAATATCACCAACAAATCCTATGGGACCTAACTAACCAGAGTCTCCACTTCATCTGGACTTGGTGGTGACAAGATTTAAATGAGAGAAACTCTCTCATGATATTTCTTAATAGTTTTGGACAATATCTTTTACTAGAAAATAGCCATAAAGTCATTTAAATCAACTAAACCATGATCATTCAAAGTAAGCATGGCATATTTTTGTATAAACAATTAGTATAAGTGAAATGTGAATTATTGGAGGTGGAATTAACTGAAAAGCATTTATGATTGATTTTTAAGAATTATTATAAGACAGAAAAGTCCCTGCCTTGTTTATTTTGTCATTTTAATTCTACAAAAGATCTAGGCTTCTATCCAGTGGCATTGTGTAGATAATTTCATGAGGTTTCCAAATATATAAAATTTGTAAAATTTGGCCCAGTAGATTTGTCCCTATTGAATTTCAAAGTTTGCACCAGATTGCATTATTTCCCTATTTTCCAAAATTGAATTCAAAACGGTGGGCTTGCGCGGGAAAAGAACTTGGGCTGCAGAGAGAAAAAGAGTTGGGCCGGCCCAGTACTGCGTCTAGCGCAGCGGGCCGTCTGACGGTAGGTCCCACGCGTCAGCGGGTCATAAAGACCGAAGCGGTACGCGCGGGCCTGCGCCGTAGGATTAGGCGAGGATCGGACGGTTGGGGAGCGTCGTCGTCGACGGCGAGACGGGAACTCACTGCGACGGCGGTAGGGGGTCGGCGAGCTCGTCGGAGCTCCGGCGGTCGATGGCGATGTGCGCAGCGACGTTGGAGTAATGAGGAAGCGCCTGGAAGCAGCGTCGGGTCCTGCGGTGGCCTCCTGCTCCGGCGGGCTCCGTGTACTGGCGGCGGCGGCGAGCTTGCGATTGGAGGCCTCCGGCGAGTAATTGGTGGAATTGAGAGGTCGGGGAGAGCTGTGAGGAGGTGGGGAAGAAGTTGGCGTGCTCAATTTGGGGCGCGGAGTGCTCCTTTTATAGCAATGGAGGTGGCCGTGGGGTGCTGAGGAGGAGCGCCGACGGCGTCGTCGTTCCAAGGGCGCCAAGGGGCAAGTGATGGGTGCGTACGGTGGCTGGTGTCCTGGCGAAGATGACGCGCGTGACGGTGATGAAAAAGAGGCACTACAGCGGCGGCGAGCGTGATGGAAGCTTGCAGGTCATGGCGGAAGGGCGTGGACGCGGTCGTCGTCTGCGGCGTTCCCGCGGCCTCGTGCGCGTGTCCAGGCGGTGCAGTGTGCCGTCGCGCGTCGACTGGCGCTGAGAGGAAAGGCGGAGGTGACGCAGGGGCGCGGGGCGGCTGACGATCTGGCGTGTCCAGGGCTGGCGCCATGCGCGCTCTGGCGTGGCATGGGCGTCCCTGGGCGTGTCTGGGCGCGTCGAGGCTGGCGTGTGCACACGTTCTCTCGGTCAAAGGAGGGCACGAGCAGGTTCAGAAGGGTGAGAGGGAGCCAGTGGACATGGTGGTGCAGGCTAGAATCGACCAGGTGAGAGGATGGCACGAAATGGACTTGCCATGCCACGGCATGGCAAGGTTTGATTTAATTGATCTCTCCTTGACCAGTGCAAGTGGTGGTGATGGTGTGGTGAGGTGAGAGGAAGGCTCCAGGGTGCAGAGAGGGCAGGGTTGGACCAAGTCCAAGGTAGAAATGAGGTATGGGCTCAAATTTTTACCCTGCCAGCAAGGTGTTTGACAGAATGCCCGCAAGAAAATAATTTTTGAAATTTGCACATCTTTTTGGTGGGTTGCAAACAAATAATTAATGGAGCATTTTGGTGGTGGTGGTGGTCAAAATAGAATTGATATGCAAAATCCCATTTTGCATATGATCTTACATATGTGAGAAAGTTCCAACTTTGCTTGCTTCCCATTTGGAATTGGTAAAGATTTTGGGGTGGTGGTTTTGGGCAAAGTTGTAGTGCTTGATGTTGTCTTGGATGAGGTGAAAAGAAATGGTCCAGGGTAGAAGTGAAAAGTGAAAATACAGGGGCTCAAAGTGAGTACCAGATTATAAATGTCACATATGACCATATCACATGTGAGCTCATATTTATCTCAATTTTGATTTGAATGTGGTTTGATGGTTTCCAAAGTTGTTAATAAAGGTTTAGTAACCAATTACAAGTGATGGTGCAAACCAATTTGGCCTTGATCAAGGATTTGTAAAAATGGCATAGGCCTTATGTGAGTGTGAAGTGGATTTTTATTATTTCTTTTCTATTTCACTTTTATTTGACTTTGGGTGATCAAGTGATCATTGCTAGGGTTTTGGAAAGAGAGTAACACATAAACAAGCATCATGGCAAAAACACACTCAAAATAATTAATAAGGTGATCTACATGCATAAACCTATATGATGAGAAAAAAGTTTTTGTTAACTCTGATTTTTGGATTCTTGAATTTCTCTCTTGTTCATTTTATTGAAATTTGGGATGTTACACTGTGCTGATCTTCTGTAACAGAGTCTGTATGTAATTCTATAGACATGCCTTGGACCCGCATATGTTTCTGTTGTACCACTCTGAGCGATATAATACTAGTGGAACGGTGTTTCATTGGGGTTATATCAGACTTGCATACTACACCATGCAGTGGTATGCTGGGTCACCACAGTTGGTATCAGAGCAAATGCTTTGACCTAGGATTAAAACCCTTTAAAGGAGACCTATAGGATTGGTAGTGTCTATAGGAAGTTGTCTTAGGTGAACCAAATCTTTTTATGACTTGAGATGGATATTCACTTGAGAATAATCCTGACACACTTGAGTCAACATTTCTTACCTATATTTCCTAAGTAATGTTAACTAGCTAATCTCAAATTATGTAGGATACTCTTAAGACCCTAAAATAATTATGAGTAGACCACAGTTGGTATACTATACATGGTAGTCCAAAGAGAGGATACAACCATAAGGAAGATATCCTATTGGAAGATGTGTACCAACACATGTTATGGTTAAGTGAGAATTATCCAGACATGTAATAGGAGTTATATCAATTGATAAAGGTAATTAAGATATCCCAATAGAAGATGTAGACCCAGATAAGTAATGAGTAAGTAAAATTATCTAGACGTGTGAAACAATTGATAGTAAGTGATAACTATGAGTCATATGAGGTAGTATAGACCATGATGAGTCAATCATGGGAGATAAGGAAGAGAAATATGAATAAAATATGATTACTTACATGGTAGAGTGGTGAATCATATATGATTCACCTGAGAATCATTATGTGATGGAATAGAACATTATAAATACTTAGGAGGAGTACAATAAGAAGTCAGGTGTTCACCAATAGTGCAAGAATTATGTTCCAAAACCATGGGAAGTGTGCCAAGCACATCATGACCATAGTTTTATGATAATATAAACACTTGGAAGTGTAGGAGCTATATTTCCATAGTAGGTGTTTAGAGTAGCAATGTTCGAACCTAGACATATCATGTGAGATGGTCCTCAATAAAAATGGAAGCTAAGTCAATACTTCCAAATAAAATTAGGTTAATCACAACTATCCTAGACCACTTTGTTTCAAGTTTATCTCATTGCAAATGTGCAATTAAGATAAAGGTTGAGACAAATAGTAGAATTCCCTATATTCGTGCTAAGTATCACAATATAAACCTATATTATGTGGTGTTATATACTACACATCGCAGCCTGATGTTTAGAGATGTTTTACTCAACTATTATATTCAGGCTAATGATGGTGTGTATTATATGCACAAAGCTGAATCTTCTTGGATTTTATTGGAATTTCATTGTTTGACTAGATCCATACATGAAGTTTGACTTTGGTATGCAAATGCATGTTGCTATATCAAGTTCTTACTTAATGCTATAGATCTAGAGGGTAATGGTATTCGTGTGAGGAAGTGACAAATTCTGGAAGATTCCGAAGACTAGATGAAGGTTCATCAGAGAAAGGAAGTAAAGTTGTGGGAAGTAACCACAATACTCTGAAGGAAGTACAATCAGAAACTCATGCTTACCTCAACAGAGGAGTACTTTAGTACATAATAAGCATGAAGGTGAGAAATATGGTGATTATGGTAAAGCTGAAGCTGATCCCTAGTCATCATAGAAGAGGGAATGCATGGGAAATCACTTAGGATACTATAATCATAGTATCAGCTAGTGGTTTTCTTGCAAAATAAACCCTGAATGAAGGAAGGTGATATAGGAAATCATAGCAGACATAAGAAGACCATAGTCGATATCAGAAGATCACAATTGGTATAGTATCAATACTGCGAGATAAAGTAGAAGATGTCTCGTCCAGTTGATCAGAACCTATAATAGAATCCATTTTTAGATATCAAATAGCCACAATTGGTATAACAACCACAGTTGGTAAGTTGGTATTACAAATAGTCCATGATTTAATTAGTTGTAACAAAAGTTTGTGAACAAATAAAAAAATCCTGTCAGCCAAATAGCTAAATCTATAATCATTTAGTCGAAGGATTCACATTGGATGTCCACAATTGAGTGGATACACCACAAAGTTTCTTCGCGAGACCTTAGAAGAAGTAAAACCCATAAGTTAGAACCAGACCAATATTCCAATCATAAGTCCAATAGTTGGAAGAAAAAGAGTTGAAGACCATAAGAAAACCCTAAGGGGTAGAGTAAAGAATGAGTTGACTGTACAATAACCTAATACTTTAAGCTAGATAGAAGAAGAAGGTCTGAACTGAGAGGAAGTTCGATCTTATTTTCATAAGATTGTTGACACTACTTTCAGATGGATGTCAGACCAGAAGCCGAGGTTATACCTCGAGGAAGTAAGAATTAGTCTGTAACTTGAGCAAGTGAGTAATATTTACTCAAAAGAACGAAAGCTCAAGTAAGTCAAAGATAAAGAAGTTGGACGAAGGAAATGTCAGAGACCAAATACAGCTCAAGAAGGCCAAAGACCGAAGGAAATTGATTATACCAAAACTAAAGTCAATGTGAAAGATTCCTTTCATGGAACCTAAAGAACCCAAAATAGTTATAGGTATCAACTGTAAACCATGATTGGATGGACTAAATGGGTCTAATCCATTCTTAGGAACATAAACCATCACGACCATTCCCTGTTAAGTACCTTACCAAGTACCATTATTGTAGTTTTGGTAGTAAGGGAAAACAAAGACCTATTTTATCAAATAGGAGAATGTTATCCAATTAGTCCTCAATTAAGACTGTCAAGACCAGAAGAAGTCTCAATCATTGAATATTCAATGAGAAAGGAAACAAGCTTATAATATTGGAGGAAATTATGGAAGTAAAGGAAGTAATAGTTGTTTGATGTCAAACACTAATGGATTCCAGGAAGAATCTGGACAAGGGATATATTCAATTATATCCAGTGAGATCACCACGGAGTTCGAGAGAAGTCGTAGTCTGCACAAGTCAGATCCACACTTCGGAAACGTGAGAGAGATCAAACTTCGAGGACGAAGTTTAGTTTAAGGGGTAGAGATTGTAATATCCCAGGTAATGGGGTTACAAAAATAGAGGAAACAGATATGTGCATTGCATTCATGCATAGAAAATCGGGGAATTTTCGCGCTTTAAAGTAAAACAGTCACAGTAACTGAAGTTTCACTTGACCTTGGTGGAATTGAAGTAGCTCATCAAGTCCAGTGCTATAAACCTCAATGTGACTTTGCTAAAACCTTGTTTTGGGTAGAGATAAGTTAATCTAAGGGGTTAGATCAAATGGAACTAAGATCAACACAAAAACTTATTAATCAAGGATCAACTACTTGATCTTATTAAAGATCACAACATGATATTCCTTGCCATAACATATGAACATCCATTTAATTGGAAATCAAGTAACAATAATTGGAGAAACTATTCTTGACTTATCCTTTTCCATGTCTTAAACAAATCCATGTTCCTACCATGAACCTCATGGTATTTCTTGAACTAAACTCTTGAACTTAACACCAACAAAAGCTTATCATTAAACCCTAGAGATGGGAGAGGTATATAACCATTAAAGAGATAAGAAGCACACTCTAAATTATTAACACTTAAAAGTTAAGCAACTACCTTGAGGTACAATTGAATTCACTTAGGTAAACTAAATACCAAATATAGCAAAACCCAAGGACCTAAGTGCATAAAAGCCACATCTTCTGATTCAATCATAACTTATTAAATATGTGGAATATCACAAAACTAAATTCGTTTACATTACGAATTATAGTTCAAACTATTTGAATAAAATAAACTATGAGTATTTTGAAACTCATATGATCATGCCTTGATGAAATCAAACATCACCATTCAAAATTGGGTTATAATCCTTATCTTTGATATTTTGATCCCAATAATAATATAAATACAATCACATATGATATAGTGACTCAACCACAAGCATAAAATCATTCACAAGATATTTAGTAACAAAAGCCACTTGTCTATCCAAAAATAAATCACATGAGAGGATAATACCAATGCCACATAGGATGAAAATATCTACATTGCTTGCATCTTAAGCTATGCCACCTCATGCCTAAAGGATTGCTATGGATGAGAGCATGACAACCAAGCACCTTACTCATCAAATTAAAGCAAGAGTCATCCACCCATGTGTCATGTTACTAGAGCATGCCCAAGCCTATAAAAGGAGCCTCACACTTCATTCATTTCATCATCTTGCACATTGATGCAAGAAGACCAACACATTGAGCCACTCCATAAAATAGTAAGGATCAAGATGAAGCAGCTAGGAGGTGGAGGCATGCCACAAGATGTAGGTTTATCAGATTTCCTGAAGAACAAGCTACAGAAGCTAGCAAGGTAGAATTCTTAGGCAAACCACATATTTAGTTAATCACATAATCACTCCTTGAGTAGAACCATAGATTATAATCTAAGACCTTGTGAAGTGAGAGGGGTAATTGGAATAACCATATCTGAATACTTTTAGTGATACTTAAGGAAGCCCATACCATGCATGATCAACACCATTGGGTAATGATCATATACTCTAAGAATTGGGAGTACAAGCCATTGAGAACAAATTGCTCATGATAGTGCCATGACTATACTTTGGAGAAATAGAAGGATAAGCCATAAGTTAAATCCTATATGATAAATAAATATCATTCACCACATGAAATGATAGAAAAATCATGAGTAAGCAAACCTAAATTATATCTCAATCCTAACTTGTGAATCACTTGGTGATCATAAGTAGAATCCTATCTACATTTCATTTATTCCTCAATTAAAGAAAACAAGAAAACCTTTAGAGTTATACTCTATACTTTATATGGTGAGAAACCATCAATCAATTTGACCAAAGTTAACTATAAAAAGAACTATAATCAATGTAGTTACTTTAATGATAAGTTGGGGGTAATAATAGAAGTTAATTGGTAGAAGATTAAATCAATTCTCAAATCCTTAGAGATATTTTAGCACATGAACTCATGCCATTAAGTCACTCCCTTATTGAAATTCATTAATAAGTATTACCTTGAGAATGTTTCTTGCAAAGTAATACCAAATAAAACCTACATATCACTAAGTGAGAAAAATATCATTGGAAAATAATTTGAATATGTTTAAAATGATATTCAAATTCATGCCCAAATGGATATTAAATCCAAAACCCAATAATAACAATCAAACCAATGTTATGGAACCCATATTAAATTTTCTAATACATTACCAAAGTGTCTGTAGAATCTTGGGCTATTCCTTGTATTATACAAATAAGAAATACCTGCAAAATAGAAAAAGCATTCAAAATCGAATTAAAAACAGAATTCAAAAACAGAAAATAAGAAGAAAAAGAAAACAGAGAAAAAATGGAATAGAAGCTTACCTGGCCGACGCAGCCCAGCAGAAGCCTGCAGAGCAGCCCAGCAACCTCAAGCCCAGCACGGCCCAAACCCCAGCCCGTACCCCTTCGTCTGAGAAATATCCCAGGACGAAGTCGTCCTCATCCCCTCCGTGCGCTGGAGGCCACCGCGACGCCGTGTTCGTCTTCCCCCTCGCGCTGGCGCCCTCTCCTCGACCGAATCCGTGACGAGGCACACGCCCAGGCACCGTATAAAAGCCCTGGACGAACCCTAGTCGTCCTCTTCTTTCTCGCTGTCCCAATTTCCCTCCACACCGAAACCCTGGACCTCACCGGTCACCATTACCGCCGGCGAAGGAAGCCTCCCTGAGCCGAGCTGAGCACACCACCGTGACCGCCGTCCTCGACAAGCTACTCCCACGGGAGGAATCGAGTTGAGGTGCCCGAGATCGACGCCGACGATCTCATCTTCTCCGGCGTCGGCATCAACCAATTCCGGTGAACCTGGCCGTCTCCGGCCAAGCCGTCAAGCCCGGCGTGCTCCTGGTGAGCTCCTGTACCTCACAGCATCCCTAGCTCGCTCGATCATGCGCTGTAGTGGCGTCACACCCTTCACCTGCGAGCACCGCCGCTCGGTCTCGCCGTTGACGCTTGCTCCGGCGACCATTTTGGAGCGGAGCTAGTATCATTGTGTTCACCGCGGTGAGCTGAACCTAGTGGTGTGTTTATCTCGTCCGCGGGAGCCCTGGAGCGGCGGCGCCGTTGCCGTCTGGTCGCCGGCAGTGAGCCCCTAAGCCACTCCTTCGATTTTGACTTGGTCGTGCCCACGTGGCACGTGACCTGGTCACTGGCCCACCAGCCAGTGACTGTTTGGGTAGAATCCCGGGTGCACTTAGTCATTTCTGTTAAAATTTCAATTCAATAATTACTGCAACTTTACAAATTCATATAAAATTCATAATAATTCAGAAAAATACAAATGAGATATTAAAATTCTTAGAAAAGAAAACTCTATTCAATAAAAATATAAAATGAAATTTTTATTCTTAATAAAAATTCACTTATTTAATACTTGTTAATTAAGCCTTTAATTTTAATTTCAAATTCAATTAAAATTCAATAATTAAGAAAGACTTCTAAAATTAATAAAAACCAGTAAGCCAATAAGGAAAATATTAAAACTAATTTTCCTTTGCTTATAATCTATTAAATCCTTAATAGGGGGATTTAAACCCTAATTAATAATTACCTTAATTATTAATTCTTTAAAAATAATAAAAGGACAAATCCAATATTATTTTAATTTCAAAGATATTAATAACCTCAACTTTATTAAGGAAGTTATTAATCCAAGAATTATAGAGTAATTAGGAAACCCTAGTTCAATTATAAAACAAAGTGATAACCCCATAATTTCATGTGGGATCCTAAAACCCTAATGCCATTTAGAACCTGGCTCCACTATTTCATTTGAACCCTAATTTACTTCTAAAACCTAAACCCTAGATCCTCACATGTTATCATGGTGTTCTACTCTCATACATAGAATCATAATAGCAATTAAATACTTGCCATGCCACATAAAATGTAGGAGCCCTATTCTCAATAATTTGGTATTCCATGTATGCATACCTATCCAACCTAGTTGATCAAGTAGGATCAACCAAGTCTAAAACCTAGCTCCTATTATCAAAACCAATATCCTTAATTAGCATCACACCATTGTGATGAACCCTAAATGCAAACATGGCACTTTGTGCATTCTATTCCATACACACTAAACCCTATTAGTGGGAGATAATTATTGAACATCCTACTTAGGAAACCACCATTCCTTACTTAGTGAATCCAATAGCAAACCCTAGACAACCTCAACCCTAATTGCAATACTTCTTATTACTTAAGAAGTATGTTCTTCAAAAGTTATTCTTTTGAAGTAAATAGAGAGTCATCATCAACCCTGACTAACAGGACCTATAAATCCTAGCTATCTATTACCACTAAGATATATCCCCATGATAGCAACCAATAATTGCTTAAGATGCTTATGCTTCACTAAAACCTTACAAGCCCTAATCATTGATGAATCCAACTTGGTTGTGATCCATCTACTACTTACTCCAGAAACCAATTAGAACCATAGAAAACCAGAGAACCCCACAAACCTAATTATCATACTTGTTCTTCATTAAAGGACATGTTCTTCAAAAGTTATTCTTTTGAATTATATAACAAGTAATCATTAACCATGCCATATAGTACAAAAATTGACAACTGTTCTTTACACGTTAACATTATGCCAATTATCATTCTTTGTGTGCTCAATTGATTACTGTACTTTATTATCTACCTGTTGATAATACCAAGTAATCACACCTGAATAAGAACCTTGTATGTGAATCACTCTAAAAGTGCAACACACCCTAACCAATCATTACAACTCTTGATCCCAAATCATCGGGGTTAGGTCACGCTTAGAGCGATTGCATCTCATCCTTATGCATTATTGCATTCTTGCCAATCTTTTAAACATCGTCCTTACCGGACGATGATGCTATTTCAGAATTTGGAGTTATTGCGTATCGAAGACCTTGCTGCATAATCTTGCAGTCAAGAAAGGCAAGTTCATCACTTGCTCATGTCATTTGAGTATTTCTATCAAATTACTTGCAAAGTATTATGGTTATCATTATTGCATAAAATCAAAACCACTACTTTCATAACTATGAATATGACTATGTGGTGGGCAATGGAACCATGGATTGTGTTGATATGGTGGAGGTTCCATTGCGGGTTTATATCCATCTAGGATTAAACAACAAATGTCGCCATGATTCTTGTGCCGTAATACCCGTGTTAACCATAAGATCCGGAGTGGGACGGAGTAGTCAAAAGTGTTTCCACCTCTCGTTCATCAACGGATGCGCGTAGCAGTGTGTCGCGGAACAACCGGAGGGTGGGGATCCCATTCTAATTCCCCACGGCAAAGCATTGCTTGCCGTAGCAGTTGTGTCTTGCGGAACAACCGGAGGGTGGGGATCCCATTCTAATTCCCCACGGTAATGCGGTCTATGATGGGTTGCAGCCACCGGCGTAGGAGTGTATGGTAAGAGCCCGACCTGTTGTCGTGGTCGGGGTCCACCAAATTACGGGAATAATGGGACCGACGTGGACCCAGGGTCGGCGCATGCAACAAAGGGTGGGTGTTCGAGGTAGCGGAGGAACATGATTGGCTAGACCTTATACCGGGCCTCACACCATAGGAAGTGTGGACGGGTCATTCCCGGTTGGCACCAAGGTTAAGATCTCTTATGGGTAAAGCAACACACCTCTGAGTGTAAAGAACCGTGACTGTCACTCCCTGTTCGGGATATGGAGCTGAACGCGGCCGGAAAGGAGCTCCATGAAGTTCTAGTAAACCGGTGAGGGCGGACATAGCTCTTCTGAATAAAAGCAACCTCTTAAAGAAATGATTATGAAAACCTGCATTGGTATTAGACTTTCTGGTCTAATGCTGTAGCTAGTGCATTAAACACCTCTTTCCTATAATGAACTTGTTGAGTACGCTCGTACTCATCCCACTCTTAAATCCCCTGCTTAGATATGGAGGCCACGAAGGAGGATCTACAGTACAACTTGAAGATCGAGGAGTCAACAACTACTTCACGAGACAGAACCCTGTCAGAGGAGTCAGATACCACATCCAACAAGGAGAAAACTTAGTTTAGCCATAGAAGGGAACTAGCTTCCTAAACCTAGCTCCTATTTAGCTAGAGTCTATTCTTAGCCTCTGTAGCTAGTGAAATACTCTACAAATAGAGTTCGTGTTAGGTTTAGACTACGAGTCGTTCTTCTGGAGTTTAATTGCAGTTTTACCTCATTGTAAAGTAGGAGGCTGTGCTGATCTTCTGTAACAGAGTCTGTGTAATTCTATAGACATGCCTTGGACCCGCATATGTTTCTGTTGTACCACTCTGAGCGATATAATACTAGTGGAACGGTGTTTCATTGGGGTTATATCAGACTTGCATACTACACCATGCAGTGGTATGCCGGGTCACCACAACACCCCAATCCTGAAGCTGGTACTGCCATGCCAAAAGCTGAAGCGTGTGTACTGCTCGCCACCAGCTGCCCTTAAGTATCCTCTGATGTAATGGTGTAATTGTAATTGGTAGTCCTTTTGTGGTGAACTGTTCTTGTTTAAATTATATCCGAGACTTACTAGACCCATGAACTGATCTTACTGGCAATGCAAAATCAAGTTAATTATATTTTGCGTTATGTATTTTACATCAATGAACATATGAGAAAAGACAATTAAGTGGAAAGTGTGAATTAGACTCCTACTAGTCATCGAAGGTGCATCTATCATTGATGAAAACAATGGTCGTGTACATTCTGTATTGTGCAGCCTATTACTGCTGGCTCTTCCTCTTTCATGATCTATGTAAATCTTGTACTGTGATCGTTAAGGTTAATATATCTTCATGTAAAAAAAAAGAATGTGCATCTATCGACCGTGCGTTTGCATTCCCTACATCAGCTTTGGGCCACGGTCTATCTCAGAGGCCCATCCCCACTTACTCGGAGACAATTATTTTAGGACGGAGATAGTAATAGTATATGTGAGGGACTTTTATCGAAAAAACATGCCAGAATCTTATCGTGGCTGCAACCTGCCGACCTGAAGAAGTGGTTATTCGGGCCAGAAAAGCTGGCCAGGCTGCAAGCAATGGAGGACGGCGGTGATGGACCTGCTCGGGTGTCGGCAATGGCAGGCCGACAATTATATAATCTCGCCCATGAGGCGAACTGGAGTAGCGGAGCTATGAGTAATCGATCTTGGCCGGAATATAAATTTCTACGAATTGGTCTAGGCCCCCAGTCTAGCTTTGGATATAAGCTGGGCTCCTTTGTAGGCTTGTTTCGAACCTACTAAATAGGTCTTTGAATTTACTCACCCAATTTGGCCCAAAGACACCTGGATGCGTGTCAAACTTGTGATCGCACGGGCGCAAAAAATGGCAATAAAACTGACATGTGAAGCCCTGGTTGGTCCCACTCACAGGACTGGTCCACTTCGCTGGCTGGGAGGCTGTCAGAACGGGTGGCCCACCAAGCTCTATAGGAAGGCCGTATCTACCTGACAAGCGGGGGCCACCAATTTCTGACACGCGGGCCCACCAACGCTCTGACATGCGGGCCACACCACATCTCCATGTGGGCTCGACGGGAATGGCACCTGGGACCCAGGTAGGCCCAACATATTATGTATGCCCAGCAAGCTCTGACCTGCGGCCATGCGTCCAGAATTGACGGCAGGCATACACTTGTGCTGGCAGCGTGCATAATTTTTTTTTTGGCAAGACAACTGACATGTGGAACTCATGTTGGTGGTACTGACAGTTCTGGTCCACTTCGCATGCTGGGAGGCTGTAAGAACGGGCGACCCCACGCTGGTGGGTCATGTCGGTACCTGACATGCGGGTCCGAGTGCTGCAGGCCAGGTACATGTATGCAGACAGTGGTTGTCTCCCCTTACAAATATTGGTCCCAATGCTGCAGGCCTTGGACTGTTGTGCGGGCAGATAGAAAAGTACGTGAACATAAGCGTGCAGAGTGTGGGTCAGGTGTGTCCACCGGCCCGAAACCCAGTTGTTGTGACGCCCCCTGCTGACTCCGCAGTTCGGGCCGCCCACCACCCATGACGCTCATTTCTGCACAATCGTTGACGTTTAGACCTCGCCCATCACATTTTTTTGGCCGAGCGGCCCAAAATGCCATCTGTGACGCGAAAACGCCGAACTGTCACAGAAAAAGATATTCGCTGACAGATTTCCAAACCGTTAGTATCAAACCGTCATTGAAGACCCATATGTTACTAGTGAAACATAGCAGTGGCGCACTGCTTTTGAGGTGCGCCACTACTAAAGGTCGGCCAGATACCACCCTTCCCCAAACTTATCAGTGACGCACCACTTTCAAGTGCGCCACTGCTACCTCAACTAGTACTGGCGCACCTATAAGTAGTGCGCCATTGGTAAGTGTGGGGCTAAATTATAGATGTGGTCTACGATTAGCAGTGGCGCACCACATATAGGTGCACCACTGCTAGCTCAAATAGAAGTGGGGCACATATATATGGTGCGCCACTGTGCACAAAATTCCCACCGGCCGCAACACCCAGTCCCACGACACGCGGCCCCACCACGCCACGCGCCACCCACCGCACATGGCCTGGCCCCCCACCACGCCTTTGCACCCGATGATGGCGTGTATTTCACACGTTCGTTGGGCAACCCCAAGAGGAAGGTATGATGCGCACAGCAGCAAGTTTTCCCTCAGAAAGAAACCAAGGTTTATCGAACCAGGAGGAGCCAAGAAGCACGTTGAAGGTTGATGGCGGCGGGATGTAGTGCGGCAACACTAGGGATTCGGCGCCAACGTGGAACCTGCACAACACAACCAAAGTACTTTGCCCCAACGAAACAGTGAGGTTGTCAATCTCACCGGCTTGCTGTAACAAAGGATTAACCGAATTGTGTGGAAGATGATTGTTTGCAGAGAAAACAGTAAAAACAAGTATTGCAGCAGATTTGTATTTCAGTATTACAAGAATGGACCGGGGTCCACAGTTCACTAGAGGTGTCTCTCCCATAAGATAAAAGCATGTTGGGTGAACAAATTACAGTCGGGCAATTGACAAATAGAGAGAGCATAACAATGCACATACATGTCATGATAAGTATAGTGAGATTTAATTGGGCATTACGACAAAGTACATAGACCGCCATCCAACTGCATCTATGCCTAAAAAGTCCACCTTCGGTTATCGTCCGAACCCCTCCAGTATTAAGTTGCAAAGCAACAGACAATTGCATTAAGTATGGTGCGTAATGTAATCAATAACTACATCCTCGGACATAGCATCAATGTTTTATCCCTAGTGGCAACAACACAACACAACCTTAGAACTTTGTCACTATCCAGGTGTCAATGCAGGCATGAACCCACTATCGAGCATAAATACTCCCTCTTGGAGTTACTAGCATCAACTTGGCCAGAGCCTCTACTAATAACGGAGAGCATGCAAGATCATAAACAACACATATGCAATAACTTGATAATTAACATAACATGGTATTCTCTATCCATCGGATCCCGACAAACACAACATAGAGTATTACAGATAGATGATCTTGATCATGTTAGGCAGCTCACAAGATCCAACAATGAAGCACAATGAGGAGAAGACAACCATCTAGCTACGCTATGGACCCATAGTCCAGGGGTGAACTACTCACTCATCACTCCGGAGGCGACCATGGCGGTGTAGAGTCCTCGGGAGATGAATCCCCTCCCGCAGGGTGCGGAGGAGATCTCCGAATCCCCGAGATGGGATTGGCGGTGGCGGCGTCTCGGAAGGTTTTCGTATCGTGGTTTTTCGCATCGGGGTTTCGCAACGGAGGCTTTAAGTAGGCGGAAGGGCGGAGTCGGAGGGCGACGAGGGCCCACACCACGGGCGACGCGGGCCCCCTTGGCCGCGCCGCCTTGTGGTTTGGCCACCTCGTGGCCCCCCGTATGCTCTTCGGTCTTCTGGAATGTTCGTGGCAAAATAGGCCCTGGGTCTTGATTTCGTCCAATTCCGAGAATATTTCGTTACTAGGATTTCTGAAACCAAAAACAGCAGGAACTGGCACTTCGGCATCTTGTTAATAGGTTAGTTCCAGAAAATGCACGAATATGACATAAAGTGTGCATAAAACATGTAGGTATCATCAATAATATGTCATAGAACATAAGAAATTATCGATACGTCGGAGACGTATCAAGCATCCCTGCTTAGTTCTGCTCGTCCCGAGCAGGTTAAACGATAACAAAGATAATTTCTGAAGTGACATGCCATCATAACCTTGATCATACTATTTGTAAACATATGTAATGAATGCAGCGATCAAAACAATGGTAATGACATGAGTAAACAAGTGAATCATAAAGCAAAGACTTTTCATGAATAGTACTTCAAGACAAGCATCAATAAGTCTTGCATAAGAGTTAACTCATAAAGCAATAAATCAAAGTAAAGGTATTGAAGCAACACAAAGGAAGATTAAGTTTCAGCGGTTGCTTTCAACTTGTAACATGTATATCTCATGGATAATTGTCAACATAGAGTAATATAACAAGTACAATATGCAAGTATGTAGGAATCAATGCACAGTTCACACAAGTGTTTGCTTCTTGAGGTGGAGAGAGATAGGTGAACTGACTCAACATAAAAGTAAAAGAATGGTCCTTCAAAGAGGAAAGCATCGATTGCTATATTTGTGCTAGAGCTTTTATTTTGAAAACATGAAACAATTTTGTCAACGGTAGTAATAAAGCATATGAGTTAAGAAAATTATATCTTACAAGTTGCAAGTCTCATGCATAGTATACTAATAGTGCCCGCACCTTGTCCTAATTAGGACTACCGGATCTTTGCAATGCACATGTTTTAACCAAGTGTCACAATGGGGTACCTCCATGCCGCTGTACAAAGGTCTAAGGAGAAAGCTCGCATTTTGGATTTCTCGCTTTTGATTATTCTCAACTTAGACATCCATACCGGGACAACATGGACAACAGATAATGGACTCCTCTTTAATGCATAAGCATGTGGCAACAATTATTATTCTCATATGAGATTGAGGATATATGTCCAAAACTGAAACTTTCACCATGATTCATGACTTTAGTTAGCGGCCCAATGTTCTTCTCTAACAATATGCATGCTCCAACCATTAAGGTGGTAGATCTCTCTTACTTCAGACAAGACGGACATGCATAGCAACTCACATGATATTCAACAAAGAATAGTTGATGGCGTCCCCAAGCATGGTTATCGCACAACAAGCAACTTAATAAGAGATAAAGTGCATAAGTACATATTCAATACCACAATAGTTTTTAAGCTATTTGTCCCATGAGCTATATATTGCAAAGGTGAATGATGGAATTTTAAAGGTAGCATTCAAGCAATTTACTTTGGAATGGCGGATAAATACCATGTAGTAGGTAGGTATGGTGGACACAAATGGCATAATGGTTGGCTCAAGTATTTTGGATGCATGAGAAGTATTCCCTCTCGATACAAGATTTAGGCTAGCAAGGTTATTTGAAACAACCACAAGGATGAACGGTGCAGAAAAACTCACATAAAAGACATATTGTAAACATTATAAGACTCTACACCGTCTTCCTTGTTGTTCAAAACTTAATACTAGATATTATCTAGACTCTAGAGAAACCAAATATGCAAACCAAATTAGCAAGCTCTAAGTGTTTCTTCATTAATGGGTGCAAAGTATATGATGCAAGAGCTTAAACATGAGCACAACAATTGCCAAGTATCAAATTATCCAAGACATTTTAGAGTTACTACATGTAGTATTTTCCAATTCCAACCATATAACAATTTAACGAAGAAGAAACTTCGCCATGAATACTATGAGTAGAGCCTAAGGACATACTTGTCCATATGCTACAGCGGAGCGTGTCTCTCTCCCATAAACTGAATGCTAGGATCCATTTTATTCAAACAAAACAAAAAAACAAAAAAACGCTCCAAGCAAAGTGCATAAGATGTGACGGAATAAAAATATAGTTTCGGGGAGGAACCTGATAATGTTGTCGATGAAGAAGGGGATGCCTTGGGCATCCCCAAGCTTAGACGCTTGAGTCTTCTTAGAATATGCAGGGGTGAACCACGGGCATCCCCAAGCTTAGAGCTTTCACTCTCCTAGATCATATTGCATCATACTCCTCTCTTGATCCTTGAAAACTTCCTCCACACCAAACTCGAAACAACTCATTAGAGGGTTAGTGCACAATAAAAATTCACATGTTCAGAGGTGAGACAATCATTCTTAACACTTCTGGACATTTCATAAAGCTACTGGACATTAATGGATCAAAGAAATTCATCCAACATAGCAAAAGAGGCAATGCAAAATAAAAGGCAGAATCTGTCAAAACAGAACAGTCCGTAAAGATGGATTTTATTAGGCCACCAGACTTGCTCAAATGAAAATGCTCAAATTGAATGAAAGTTGCGTACATATCTGAGGATCATGCACGTAAATTGTCTTAATTTTCTGAGCTACCTACAGGGAGGTAGACCCAGATTCGTGACAGCAAAGAAATCTGGAACTGCGCAGTAATCCAAATCTAGTACTTACTTTACTATCAAAGACTTTACTTGGCACAACAAAACTCAAAACTAAGATAAGGAGAGGTTGCTACAGTAGTAAACAACTTCCAAGACTCAAATATAAAAAAATACTGTAGTAAAAACATGGGTTGTCTCCCATAAGCGCTTTTCTTTAACGCCTTTCAGCTAGGCGCAGAAAGTGTATATCAAGTGTTATCAAAGGGTGGTGCACCTACAGCGGGGTTTGGAGTTTTCTCAACCATGCATAGTATATTGGATACATAAGTTTCAGCGTCTCCCTTTTCATTAGTCTTGGGCTTGCTACTCTCATCGAACAAATTTTCAGGAACAAGCCAAGCATAGTTATGTTCTAGTGCATCATTCATAGCTAGGAGTTTACATGGTATTGGTGCTTTGATCTCCCCACCATCATTAATATTATTAGTGTACCTTATTTTATCCATGTCCATTTTTTCAAGGAGGCTAACAAAATTAGTATGAGAACCAAGCATATTAAATTTAGCAAAGACCTTTCTAGCCTCTCTTGCTAGACCACCAAATTCTCTAAGAAGGGTTTCTAAAACAAAATCTTTCTTTTCCCCCTCTTCCAAATCACCAAGTGTAAGAAACATGTGTTGGATTATAGAATTGAGATTAACAAATTTAGTTTCCAACAGGCGAACTAAATGCGCAGCAGCAATTTCATAAGTAGGGGCAAGTTCTACCAAGTGTCCATCTTCAAAATCTTCAACGGTACTAACATGGGTGAAAAATTCTTCTATATTGTTCCTCCCAATTATAGACCCGCGTCCTACCGGTATGTTTTTTGTGGTAAAATTAAAAGGAAACATGATGAATCAAGTAAAGTAAATGCAAGTAACTAATTTTTTTGTGTTTTTGATATAGCAATCAAGACAGTAAACAAAGTAAAGCTAGCAACTAATTTTTTTGTGTTTTGATATAATGCAGCAAACAAAGTAGTAAATAAAATAAAGCAAGACAAAAACAAAGTAAAGAGATTGAGAAGTGGAGACTCCCCTTGGCGTGTCTTGATCTCCCGGCAACGGCGCCGGAAAATATGCTTGATGGCGTGTATTTCACACGTTCATTGGGCAACCCCAAGAGGAAGGTATGATGCGCAGCAAGTTTTCCCTCGAAAGAAACCAAGGTTTATCGAACCAGGAGGAGCCAAGAAGCACGTTGAAGGTTGATGGCGGCGGGATGTAGTGCGGCGCAACACCAGGGATTCCGGCGCCAACGTGGAACCTGCACAACACAACCAAAGTACTTTGCCCCAACGAAACAGTGAGGTTGTCAATCTCACCGGCTTGCTGTAACAAAGGATTAACCGAATTGTGTGGAAGATGATTGTTTGCGAGAAAACAGTAAAAACAAGTATTGCAGCAGATTTGTATTTCAGTATTAAAAGAATGGACCGGGTCCACAGTTCACTAGAGGTGTCTCTCCCATAAGATAAAAGCATGTTGGGTGAACAAATTACAGTCGGGCAATTGACAAATAGAGAGAGCATAACAATGCACATACATGTCATGATAAGTATAGTGAGATTTAATTGGGCATTACGACAAAGTACATAGACCGCCATCCAATGCATCTATGCCTAAAAAGTCCACCTTCAGGTTATCGTCCGAACCCCCTCCAGTATTAAGTTGCAAAGCAACAGACAATTGCATTAAGTATGGTGCGTAATGTAATCAATAACTACATCCTCGGACATAGCATCAATTTTTTATCCCTAGTGGCAACGACACAACACAACCTTAGAACTTTTGTCACTGTCCAGGTGTCAAGGCATGAACCCACTATCGAGCATAAATACTCCCTCTTGGAGTTACTAGCATCAACTTGGCCAGAGCCTCTACTAATAACGGAGAGCATGCAAGATCATAAACAACACATATGCAATAACTTGATAATTAACATAACATGGTATTCTCTATCCATCGGATCCCGACAAACACAACATAGAGTATTACAGATAGATGATCTTGATCATGTTAGGCAGCTCACAAGATCCAACAATGAAGCACAATGAGGAGAAGACAACCATCTAGCTACTGCTATGGACCCATAGTCCAGGGGTGAACTACTCACTCATCACTCGGAGGCGACCATGGCGGTGTAGAGTCCTCCGGGAGATGAATCCCTCTCGGCAGGGTGCCGGAGGAGATCTCCGAGAATCCCGAGATGGGATTGGCGGCGGCGTCTCGGAAGGTTTTCCGTATCGTGGTTTTTCGCATCGGGGTTTCGCGACGGAGGCTTTAAGTAGGCGGAAAGGCGGAGTCGGAGGGGACAAGGGCCCACACCACGGGCGGCGCGGGCCCCCCTTGGCCGCGCCGCCTTGTGGTTTGGCCACCTCGTGGCCCCACTTCGTATGCTCTTCGGTCTTGGAAGGTTCGTGGCAAAATAGGCCCTGGGTCTTGATTTCGTCCAATTCCGAGAATATTTCGTTACTAGGATTTCTGAAACCAAAAACAGACTGGCACTTCGGCATCTTGTTAATAGGTTAGTTCCAGAAAATGCACGAATATGACATAAAGTGTGCATAAAACATGTAGGTATCATCAATAATATGGCATAGAACATAAGAAATTATCGATACGTCGGAGACGTATCACCCGACACTCCTCTCTGTCCAATAATTCCTCTGCCTCGTTCTCACGCACCGCTCCCAGTCACGCATCTCTCCCCTTTCTCCCTGATCACCCACCCACCAACCGCACCCACCACTCTCCCTCTCTCATCCTCACACGGCGGCGCCAGCTTCTCGTCCATGAGCAAGCAGCATGCGTTATGCATCGTCGGCGAGGAGGCTCATGGCGAGGACGAGGTGATGGAGCTCATTCCGGGCCTGCCGGAGGAGGTGGCGGAGAAGTGCCTACTCCACCTGCCCTTCCTCGACGCCGACACGTCGGGGGCCGAGCCGTCAAGTTCGTCCACACCGATGGCGACGACGGTGTCGCTGTCCATGCCGTTCCTCTTCACGTTCGACCTCGTCTCCCGGCGGCTCCAGTACCAAGCATTGGACCCGTTCTCACACCGGTGGCTACTGCTGTCGCCCGTCCCCTGTGGCGCCACCGCCGCCAGGTCCTTCGCCGCCGTGGCGCTCCCCGCCCGCGACGATATTTACGTGATTAGGGGCGTAGAGGTGGAGGAGGGCATCGATGGTACGAAGGCGGTGCAGAGCGTGGCGGTGTACATCGCGGCGAAGAACGGATATACAGCTCCACCGGCGGCCGTTGACGCCTGCTTCCGTCGGCGACATGCGCGTGCAGGAAGCCGGCGTGCTCCGTCCCTGTAGAGTAGTGACCTGATTGCTTTTTTGTTTTCCGTTTAGGGATTTAGTTGCAAAGTTACACACTGTCTGTACTTTTAGTTGTGTAATAAATGTTGAGTACTTTTTGCTTTCTACCGCGGTAGAAAACGAGATAGGATCGTGCGAAAAACACAGAGCCGTAAAAGCTATTGATCATTTTTTTGTGTGTTTTTCTCATACTAGTAGTGGCGCACCTTGCAAGAATCTATTGGCGCACCTCTAGCTTGTATTTGTGGACATTTTAGGACCGTAGTGGCGCACCCCTTGCTTGTATCAGTGGCAAACGTCGTGGTGCGTCATTGCTATTTGGCATACCAATGGCGCACTAGTGGTGTCCCACCGGTACCTGTTACCAGTGGCGTGATAGCGATGCACCACTGGTAACCAAAAGTGGTGCGCCACTGATTAACTATTTTCTAGTAGTGACACAATATTTGTGAAACTTCAACATGTTTTTGATAAGAATTCATACAATCATCACGTCCTAACATAGAGATGATGCAGCACATCTCTCTTATACTCCTCAAGAAAAGGAAAACTCCAAGCAATGTTGAACTAATAATCAACAGAGTATAGCCTTAAGTAATTTGACATGATGTTTGAAACACAAATATGCTACCTTGAACAAATAAGATTATCAATCTGTCACATGATAATTATAGCACATGAATTCACTTTATCCCTAGTGAGGCGGCAAAATAAAGATAAATACCATATGAGATCTTGAATTTCTTGTCACTATTCAATCACTACCGCCATGCTACTCCATCTAATACACGCTTCTCCCCACACATGCTCTTGCATACAAGTTGAATCAGAAGAAGTACTTAAGAATGGGTACATGATATGCATCTATCAATACATCTTACACATAATACGTTCTAATATCATATATCAAATCATATAATAAATATCCAGAGCTGGACTACTCCCTCGTCATCATGGTGATGATGGTGGAGACGTTGGAGAAGGTTGAGATCCCTTTGGTGGCGGCTATGGTGGAGTTTCCTCCTCCAATGTTCACTGGTTTTTGCTCTGTTTTGGTGTTTCTGAGGCGCTCTCCTCGAGGAAGCCTCATTAAGTCCATTATATAGAGGTTTTTAGGTTAGACGGAGTCCGTGAGCGAAAGAATCAAGCGAATTGGACGGTCGAGGAGGGAAAGAGGTAGTGTCGTGCACCCTATTACTAGGTGCACCACCTGGCCTCTTTTGGACCTCCTGTCCCATCTCATGAGGTCCAAGTGCTCCACATGCTTCTCTTGATGGAATATTGACATCCCCAGAGTTCTAGCTTCACTTGACTCCATTTAGGTCCCTAAAAGCTAAAAATACATAAAACATGGTTTTCCTATCCTGCAGAGTTATAACCAAAGTAAAGGGAATCATTGGTGAATCAATTTTTTTAATATAAAACATGGATATAAAACATATATGTTGCAAATATGTGTCAACAAACTACAAAGTTCATGCATGCATTTTACATGCATCAACCTCACATCACGGTACTTCGGGGTCATCTTCTCACCGGGAGATAACAAATAAAATATGTAACCACTACTTATTAGACATGAGTAAAAAATTTGTAACCACTACTTATTAGAATTGATGACATTGGATGCATCTGAAGGGCTCACGTCATGTGCTGACGTGGTGGTCACGATAGAGGAAGCAAACGCATCTCCCACGAGTCCAACGCTTGAAGGCGAGACTACACTCAAGGCCTTCCTCCCAAAGCAAAGACGGCGGCCCGCGGTCGGGGTGGCTGCCCCGACGACCCACCTGTACCCAGATTTCCCCATATCCAAGAGTGTCAGCAGCAGTAGGGGAGGCTGCCGCACGGTTGCGCTGGCGCCTCCTCATCATGATGTGACGCACATCAGCAATGCCAAGAACTGAGCCGGAAACAACACCTTTGTTGGAGGCCAACGGTGGTTGCAGAGCTAACTCTTCATCGTCGCCATCGTCACTATCGGAGCTCAAATAAGCAACCCAAAGCAAGCTCGGGGCCGGCAGTGCATCTCCGGCCCAAAGTGTCGGGCACCTCAGCATGGCCATCCGAGGCAATCAGAGTGGTACCAACAAGGACCCGAGCCATTCGACCAGCACGGCAGGATCACAGATTAGCCCGTCGGGAGGGCAAGGACCGGTAGGAGGAGCAGCCGCCATCACAGACCTATGGGCTATGGCAGTGGTGAGGACAAGGCGAGCCCATGTCTGCGGGGAGCGACGGAGCGATCCAAGGGAAGTTGACGAAGAGCTCGAAGACGATAGCTCCGGCCCCGTCGCCCACTGCATCCTCTCCCCTCGTTGGCATTTCCTCTTGCCTAGGGCCGGCAACTCCGAATCCTAGTTTGAGATAAATCAAAATACCCAAAGTAGGCCATCCTGAAATTAGCGGATGTCGACCACATAATCCCTTCCTGTGTGTTTGAGAAGGCTTTTAACAGTTCGATAATTCCGATATTCCCATATGCCGTAGTTAATGTATGATAATTTACAATATTATATATTATATAATAATAGCATATTATCATATTTGATTTCATCTTATGAATAAACACAAGTTTAGTGGCTTGCTTGAGGTTTCTGCATGATGCAAGGGGTTTCTTCGTTCCGTGTTTATCCTGTATTGGCTATGTAGCTGTTTCCATATTTGTTTCTAGGACTTTGTATTTACTCCTTTTTGCACAAAAATATTATGAAAACAAATATGACAGCACTTTCCATCCGTATCCGCGCAGCTTTCATCCCTACCTCGGTGTATATACTTTTTGTTTATAGCCTCATAGGCATCATTGTTCACACCATAATATAATGGATGACCTATGAGGCTATCTGGTAAATACTTTTCAAAAGAAAAGTACTGCGCGCATATATTTCGTTAACAATGTGTTGTGACCTCAACCTCAAGCAAACAAACCGACCCCTCCAAGTTGTAAAAGAAAAGGCCATATACCTATCGCCAGCTCTGTCATTGCCTGATTTGACGCGCTATGGATTGACACGATGAATGCTGACCAGGTGAAGGAGCCTGTCCTCAAAAGGGTTAGCCGGGCGTGACGTGAGCCTGCCCACGATAACACCTTGACATTGACGCATGCGAGCAAATTAAGGGCAGGCCGGTGAAGGCTGCCGCCGCTGCCGTGTGTAGTAAACTTGTCCAGCCTCGACGTAACGTGTCGTCTTTACCGAGTGTAGCATACGCCATCATGATATTCGGCAATTAGAGGCCGAAACCACAGAACTTTACAAGATCAATCCGGGGCATCTGAACAAGATTGCTAGCTCGTGATGATCGAAACGGCCGCCTCCACCTTGCGTGTAAAGCGTACTCGGTAATTTGCTTATCGCATGGAAATCGATCCAGATCAGAGAGGAATACACTTTCGTCAAAACATATAAATTGAGGAATACGTACGTAAATGAGCACCATCCTTAAAAAAGCTACAAGCGAGAGCTGACGTATCAAGGACAGAATATACGAACTAAATTTATATTCTCATGATGAAGAAAAGCATATGCCAAAGTGGAACGATCGACCCCAACAATTTCCAGAACACTGTGGCGGAAAATAAACTCCAGCAACGAGAAAACTCTCGTAACTCCTGGAGATAGTTGTTACACATGGACGTTCTTCCAGAGGTAGAGGGAAAAAAGAAGGCAAAACACTACTCCCCTCGATCCATAACAAGTGTGAGAGAGGGAGTACTATACATAATATGATACAGTACACGCTGGTTACTTATACAAACATGAAGACCAGCCAGCAGGCCTTCTGTTAATTAATCTTCCATGCTGAGATCTGCCTGCATGCTGCCCGCCCGCACAGCATGTATCTTTTAGTGTATCTACGGTTGCAAGCAATAAGATGAAACGAGAATAAGTTAGCTGCAAACAAAACCATAATCCAGGTCGAAATCACAGAGAGGGAGAGAGTTCAGAGAGAGAGAGAGAGAGCTCCCTTCAATCCAAGCACGAGGGGAAGATGATGGTAGGCTCATCTCCCGGGTCATGCAAACCCATGCAGGTGCGCGGGCTTACAACGCTGCATGCACCAGAGAGGTATCCATGAACCGGCAGCTGCATCCGACCACTTCCCCTCCTGGTTTGGATCGAAGGGAGCTCTTCGATCTTTTTTCCCCCTTTATACCACGCCCTCTTCATCTCCTACCTCCCATACCTCCCAATCACATGCAAGTCTCTAAACCACCGAGTCCCACAAGAAATTTTTACCATGGAAGGCTACACAGAGTACATGAATATGAAAGAAAAACTAGACAAGTATCTATCTTCGTTGCTATGGGTTTCTTGGATTATAGGCAGGGTGATTATAGGCAGGGTGAGTTGAATGAAAGGATGGCCTGGGGTTGGTAGGCATTATATAGAGCCAAACGGCAAATCTGGGCCGTTGGATTGGTCTTGGGGCCCTCTCATATATGGACAGAAATATTTCCCTTTGTTCTTTCCATTGTCAGATTCCCGCATGCATCATGCATGCATGGCAAGTGAGGATGCAATCTGTTTTAGTTTGGCATTTGTTCATGAAGTGCCTCGTGCTTAAAATATTTTTTGGAATCTCATAGTGCTGGAGAAAGCAATCTAACGGCCGGATTCGACCTTTAGAAAGGCATCTCTCTCCTTCCGGAACCCTCCTGCTCAAGCAATTGCAGTAAAATGGAAGGTCTTGATGATGGAAATCAATCAGATCTGAGCAATAATGGGAAAGGTATATCATTATATAATTGGTAGCAGCATATAATTAGATGAAAAATCGGTATGTGATGCTTCTACATTAATTCACACTGAATACTGCCATGTAAACTGATTTCTTCCTTTTATGGAGTAGTAAAAATTCATGAGATTTCCATCGGCCCTCTGAGCTTCTAGCCACCGCCGCTGCTGTCATTGGCGGCGGTGCCCATCCCGTAGAAAACGTGGGCGGGAGAGGTGTTCCACGACGGCATTTCACGGGAGGGGGTGAGGCGTTGGCTAAGGGGTGAAGGGCGGCGCAGCTGGATCAGCCATCACTTGAGTTTCTCCAGCAGGCCAATGACGGGGAGAGGGTGGTGCGTCGCCGGTGCAGCCTTCGGGAGGTATGGTGGCCGATCCGGCCTACATGGCTGCGATCTGGGTTCGAGGGCCCCAATCTAGGCCTAAGGGCTAGGCTGTCTTCTCCTTGGCCAGTCTTGCAGGGAGATGACCGGCGTCGTGGGGGCCTGTGTTTCTTGCGAATAAAGGAGGATGTCCTAGTGTTTCTTCTTGAGCCAAGATGGGTTTCTGCCTGATGCATGCTCTCATTGATTTGGCCGGAGTGTCAAGTTTCGGAAGGCTTCGCCAACGAACTCCCTAGTGCGCCTTATGCCTGGAGATTGCCGGATCAAATGGGATTTGGGCGCGCGTAACTCTGGTTGGAGCGATGCGAAGAGTCTGTTGCCAGTGTAGGACATGTATTTAATTCCATGGTGAAGTCGGTCACGGAGAATGGCATAGACGTCAAGATCTGAGAACTAGTAATGGTGCTTCGAGTTCTTGTGGCAATGGGAAATTTCCTTGGTGATTTGTGACTTGGTGCAGCGGTATAGGCAGATGGGGGCGACAACACATGAGAAGTTCAGAATCTAAACTTTCAGAGTGAAAATTCAAGGGATGTTCTTAATTGGTTGTATCTAGCAATAGCCGTGTTGAAGGTATTCTTTTGTGAGCGCATATTTTCTCTAGGGTCAAAACCGATGATCTATGATCAGGGGGTCGGCGGCCCTTGTGCATTGTTCCCTCCTTGTAAGTGTTGGTTTTGGAGAAGATAGATTTTTGGTGATGTCTTGATGGTGTTTGGTCCGCTACTACAAGGAATAGATCACTGTAATGAATCTTTTCTTTTCTGTATTTTTTTTGGTTGTGTACATTCGTATTTTCATTAGGATATTGCGTTGTTGCATATGCTGGTATCTTCCTGATATTGACATGTACTCCATCCGTCCCAAAATGTAAGGCGCCTAAGGATTAGTCAAAAGTCAACATTTTTAAAGTTTGACCGAGTTTATACACAAAAATATGATCGTTTATAATATTAAATGAATATCAATAGATTCACCACAAAGTATATTTTTTAATGTTTCATTTGATATTGTAGATGTAAGTATTTTTTTCTAAATATTTGGTCAAAATTAGTAAGATTTGACTTTTGACTAATCCTTAAGTGTCTTATATTTTGGAACGGAGAGAGTATACATTTTATCAAAAAATCATGCTTGATATATACCACTTGAAAGATTAGCTCATTAGTGCACGATAATCAACCAAATCATGGGTTCAATACTAAGATTATATATTTAACAAGTACCTAAACAAAGCTTATATATTCAAAATTACATGATGTGTTTTGGATGCTAACATCGCCTCAAACTGCTGTGACATATATATACTTAATGGGGAAGGCTATATATGTATCCAATTTAAGCTTAGAGATATGCCCAAAAAGATCACCGCGTGTAACAATTTTGGAAATACTTATTCCATATTGAGTAAAGATTTATAAATACATTCATGCGCAATGAAACAAATTATATTTGGGTAAAAATTATGGTGCGATCATGTTGTTGATTGTCTGACAAGTGAAATTAAATATGGAGTAGGCAGCAACAAAGATGTAATCCGGAGTATCATTTGGGATGATGCACCGCAAAAACCGTAAACACTATGTGAAACAGACGCGAAAAGTCACTTCAATAAATGGAAAATTCTGCAACAAGTCATACCAAGAAAGGGGAACCGAATGAGCACAATGCGAGTATGTGAGGTTAATCTTTTCTGGGCTCAAGATGGGCGGGCAGACCTTAGCTGCGGAGGTGGAGAAACACAATAGCGAGGGAACCGAGGGAAAATACATGCTCATGGGTACCAAGCACCCCATACATCCACAAAAAATGGTAATTCAAAAAAAGTTACAAGATCTAATTTTGTTGGGGAACCAGTGATGATCAACTATTACACTTGTATACAAAAAAAATCGGGAGGGAATTACTATCTCATTATATTCTGGGTAAAAAGACAGAATCGAAAAGCCTCATGTACATGTACTATTCATTCTATATTCGTCATATATTTGTCTTTTTTGCTCAGGATACCATGGGAATTATTTCGAGTCCAAATTTTCTCATACGCGTACAATACTCTTGGCCATCTATTGTTTCCAGGACGTTTTTTTTTTCCAATATCTGAAATTAGAACGAATTTGGTGGTTTATCGGGTGCATACTATCAATGTGCCAAAAATTCGCGAGAAAGGCTTATGTTGCAACCAGAGAAACATGTCCGGATCAATCAAATGATTTTATTGCGGCAGAGGTAGAGATAGTGCGCTTAGAAGTGCACTTTCATTCAGAATTGTGAATCATATTTCATATGAATATGATAGTGAAAACCGTGGAATTTCCATCTAGTGATTTCATTTTGAAGTAAACAAGGTGAGTGCATGTTAGGGCATGTACAACTGAAGACTCTTAGTTAGACGCTTAAGCGATCAAAAGAAATGCTTAGGAAAAGGAAAACCGGAGGGGCGCTCCGTCCTACAGCCGCAGCCGCTAACCAAAGCGCTAAATAATTTGTTTCTGATGTATATATAGAAATCGCTATTGAGCCGCTAGAGGAGGAAAAAGCAGAGCCCCCGGTGCATCCTGGAGGGTCGACGCAAGATGGATTCCTGAGATGGGCCGGGAAACGAGCGTAACTACTAGGATAGCGATCCTGACGATCACCCTTAACGTCTCCATTGTAGATGCCCTTAAAGAACTTTGACTGAGCATGTAGTTTGAATCAAAGGGAGTACATGACTGTGGACCACTTTGTTGACCACACACTGAAAGCTGTCGTCCCCGTGGCGAGGTCGAATAGCAGAGGTTTCCTTATACCCTGTTTGGTTGCACATAATTGACCTCTATATTGAATTGGCAATGAAAAACCAAATCAACCAATTCAATGGAATACCACAAAGAGTGTTTGGATACGCTTGATATTCAGCTATAGATTTTTGGTTTCAATGGAATACCAAATCCTGTTTGGATGTCACATGTGTGGAAATAAATTAGAAAACGAAAAAAAGCAGATCATGCCCTAGTCACCTGCGGCAGTTGCCGAGCTGCTGCGTGCCAGCCCTCCTATCGGCGGCGTGGGATCCCTCCAGGCGGCGGCGGGTGGCCCAGCGGTCGGAGGCGGAGAGGGAGGCGACGGGAAGGGAGGGCCGGGGTAGGGCAGCCCCAGGCGATACGGCGCCGGAGAGGGCCGGCCAGGGGCGAGGCGGCGCTGGAATCGGGGACGGCGGCACTGGAGAGGGTCGGCCAGGGCGGCACCGGAGAGGGCCAGCCAGGGGCGAGGCGGCGCCGATATCGGGGACGGCGGCGCTGGAGAGGGTCGGCCAGGGCGGCGCCGGAGAGGGCCGGCCAGGGGCGAGGCGGCGACGGAATCCGGGCTGGTGGAGGAGAAGGGAGCCAGAGAGGGCCAGCCAGGGGCGAGGCGGCGCCGAAATCTGGGCCGGTGGAGGAGAGGGGGGCCGGAGAGGGCTGGCCTGGGGAGAGGCGGCGCTGGAGAGGGTCGGCCAGGGCGGCGCTGGAAAGGGTCGGCCAGGGCGAGCGAGGCGGAGCGAAGCGTTGCCTCTCCAATCTCCAATTCAAAGAAATACAGAGGTCTGACCCTCTGAATCGGTACACATGTAAGTTATCCGCGCGCGGGCTGCCCTCAGAATTGGCCCATCGATTCCAGCTGGATCCAATACCGAGCACAAACAAATAGCGGAATTCGCCAATTTGGACCTCAATTCCAATTCCGAGGCCAAATTCTCTGCAACCAAACAGGGGATTATAGTTCTCCCACTCTGCTACCTTATTTCCTGTTTTCTTCTTATTTTCGTGATGAACAAGTTATTTTCGTTGAGTTTAGTGTAAACAGGCCTTCACAGGCTCTTTGATCACATGATTAGAAAACAAAGGAATATGAAAAACACAATAATTTGATAGCATTGCAGGCACAAAATAGAGGATTGCGAAATAGAGAAAATCTATGGAAATAATCATTTGGATGGAACACAGGAAGTATAGGAAAATGCTTCGATTCTTCCGATCCAAAGGACTTTCCTAGGCAAAAGATCCTATAAATTATATATCTCCAAAATTTATTCGAAAATCCCTCAATCCAAAAGGGCCCTTAGTTGAACTGTAAATGGAAAAATGTCGTCTAGGGAGCAAGCCAAGAAGGAGAACCGATGGCCAACTATTCATTGCTTGCGATGAGTGTTGGCCGTCTGTCTAAGAATAGGTCCCATAAAACTAGAAACGGGCTAAATAAATTTAGTGTTCCCAACAAGATCAGTATTTTAACTTGGCATGAAATAGTATTACTTGAAGTGAAAAGTGTTCCTGAAAAGCAGTCCATGTCTCAAACGGCATCTAATTAGGTCAGGATGTTGCCAACTTTGTCTAGCTTTACAGCAGAAGTAGCGATTTCTATGATTTGATACGACAAAGTGTCGCGAGATGTTTTGCTAGTGCAATGCACTGCGTACGCTGGGATGACTTGACTGTCCTCGAATCCATATCTTTCCGTTTATAGGTTGGAGGCCATGTTTCGAGCCATTTGCTTACATGTTAGTAATAGTATCTTTTCAGTTCAACTGTTCTTCTAATTAATACAATCGATGTATCTAACACCAAGGAAAGGCTAGGTGCATATCCTTAGGTGTGTCGTTTACACTTGGCACAAGTGCAAATTAACTTTAACTTTAACCAAGTTCTTTTGAAAGCATCTGGACTCCGGTGGAACAAAGTGTCAAAAGTTTCACCTGCTGCCAAACTTGTATGTTCATACATAACCTTACTTAATAATTGTGTTGTGTGTGCGTTGTAGTGAAAATGGGCTAGTGATTTTTAAAATTTTATGAATACGACCACAACAGCTAAACATTCCTTGACAAGTTAGGAGATCCCGTTTAATATTTGACATTACTATAAATTTAAGTAGCTAACCGATTCATGTTTGTAAAGGAAAATGACAGATCTCTGAAAGATGTGAGACACTTAGAGTGTCTCCTGAGACTTTTTAGAATTCATATGTGTAAAAAAAAAGGACGTACCCATTGCTAAGAGCTCCCGCAATGTGCGGGGTCTAGGGAAGGTGTTAGTGGCAAGCCTTACCCTCACGAAGTGCAATGTGAGGAGATCGTGACTCGAACCTGGTACCTCTCAGTCACAGGCGGTGAGGGTCTACCGCTGCACCAGGCCCGCCCTTCTTAGAATTCATATGTGTATTTTTCTAAAATTTGGTAAACGATATAGAAACTTAGAGTCTATTCTGTTAATATAAAAGTGGAGAAAAATATAAGAGTATTAAATTTTCTTTTAGTTTCGGAAGGCTTCGCCAACGAACTCCCTAGTGCGCCTTATGCCTGGAGATTGCCGGATCAAATGGGATTTGGGCGCGCGTAACTCTGGTTGGAGCGATGCGAAGAGTCGGTTGCCAGTGTAGGACATGTATTTAATTCCATGGTGAAGTCGGTCACGGAGAATGGCATAGACGTCAAGATCTGAGAACTAGTAATGGTGCTTCGAGTTCTTGTGGCAATGGGAAATTTCCTTGGTGATTTGTGACTTGGTGCAGCGGTATAGGCAGATGGGGGCGATAACACATGAGAAGTTCAGAATCTAAACTTTCAGAGTGAAAATTCAAGGGATGTTCTTAATTGGTTGTATCTAGCAATAGCCGTGTTGAAGGTATTCTTTTGTGAGCGCATATTTTCTCTAGGGTCAAAACCGATGATCTATGATCAGGGCGTCGGCGGCCCTTGTGCATTGTTCCCTCCTTGTAAGTGTTGGTTTTGGAGAAGATAGATTTTTGGTGATGTCTTGATGGTGTTTGGTCCGCTACTACAAGGAATAGATCACTGTAATGAATCTTTTCTTTTCTGTATTTTTTTTGGTTGTGTACATTCGTATTTTCATTAGGATATTGCGTTGTTGCATATGCTGGTATCTTCCTGATATTGACATGTACTCCATCCGTCCCAAAATGTAAGGCGCCTAAGGATTAGTCAAAAGTCAACATTTTTAAAGTTTGACCGAGTTTATACACAAAAATATGATCGTTTATAATATTAAATGAATATCAATAGATTCACCACAAAGTATATTTTTTAATGTTTCATTTGATATTGTAGATGTAAGTATTTTTTTCTAAATATTTGGTCAAAATTAGTAAGATTTGACTTTTGACTAATCCTTAAGTGTCTTATATTTTGGAACGGAGAGAGTATACATTTTATCAAAAAATCATGCTTGATATATACCACTTGAAAGATTAGCTCATTAGTGCACGATAATCAACCAAATCATGGGTTCAATACTAAGATTATATATTTAACAAGTACCTAAACAAAGCTTATATATTCAAAATTACATGATGTGTTTTGGATGCTAACATCGCCTCAAACTGCTGTGACATATATATACTTAATGGGGAAGGCTATATATGTATCCAATTTAAGCTTAGAGATATGCCCAAAAAGATCACCGCGTGTAACAATTTTGGAAATACTTATTCCATATTGAGTAAAGATTTATAAATACATTCATGCGCAATGAAACAAATTATATTTGGGTAAAAATTATGGTGCGATCATGTTGTTGATTGTCTGACAAGTGAAATTAAATATGGAGTAGGCAGCAACAAAGATGTAATCCGGAGTATCATTTGGGATGATGCACCGCAAAAACCGTAAACACTATGTGAAACAGACGCGAAAAGTCACTTCAACAATATAAATGGAAAATTCTGCAACAAGTCATACCAAGAAAGGGGAACCGAATGAGCACAATGCGAGTATGTGAGGTTAATCTTTTCTGGGCTCAAGATGGGCGGGCAGACCTTAGTTGCGGAGGTGGAGAAACACAATAGCGAGGGAACCGAGGGAAAATACATGCTCATGGGTACCAAGCACCCCATACATCCACAAAAAATGGTAATTCAAAAAAAGTTACAAGATCTAATTTTGTTGGGGAACCAGTGATGATCAACTATTACACTTGTATACAAAAAAAATCGGGAGGGAATTACTATCTCATTATATTCTGGGTAAAAAGACAGAATCGAAAAGCCTCATGTACATGTACTATTCATTCTATATTCGTCATATATTTGTCTTTTTTGCTCAGGATACCATGGGAATTATTTCGAGTCCAAATTTTCTCATACGCGTACTATACTCTTGGCCATCTATTGTTTCCAGGACGTTTTTTTTTTCCAATATCTGAAATTAGAACGAATTTGGTGGTTTATCGGGTGCATACTATCAATGTGCCAAAAATTCGCGAGAAAGGCTTATGTTGCAACCAGAGAAACATGTCCGGATCAATCAAATGATTTTATTGCGGCAGAGGTAGAGATAGTGCGCTTAGAAGTGCACTTTCATTCAGAATTGTGAATCATATTTCATATGAATATGATAGTGAAAACCGTGGAATTTCCATCTAGTGATTTCATTTTGAAGTAAACAAGGTGAGTGCATGTTAGGGCATGTACAACTGAAGACTCTTAGTTAGACGCTTAAGCGATCAAAAGAAATGCTTAGGAAAAGGAAAACCGGAGGAGCGCTCCGTCCTACAGCCGCAGCCGCTAACCAAAGCGCTAAATAATTTGTTTCTGATGTATATATAGAAATCGCTATTGAGCCGCTAGAGGAGGAAAAAGCAGAGCCCCCGGTGCATCCTGGAGGGTCGACGCAAGATGGATTCCTGAGATGGGCCGGGAAACGAGCGTAACTACTAGGATAGCGATCCTGACGATCACCCTTAACGTCTCCATTGTAGATGCCCTTAAAGAACTTTGACTGAGCATGTAGTTTGAATCAAAGGGAGTACATGACTGTGGACCACTTTGTTGACCACACACTGAAAGCTGTCGTCCCCGTGGCGAGGTCGAATAGCAGAGGTTTCCTTATACCCTGTTTGGTTGCACAGAATTGACCTCTATATTGAATTGGCAATGAAAAACCAAATCAACCAATTCAATGGAATACCACAAAGAGTGTTTGGATACGCTTGATATTCAGCTATAGATTTTTGGTTTCAATGGAATACCAAATCCTGTTTGGATGTCACATGTGTGGAAATAAATTAGAAAACGAAAAAAGGCAGATCATGCCCTAGTCACCTGCGGCAGTTGCCGAGCTGCTGCGTGCCAGCCCTCCTATCGGCGGCGTGGGATCCCTCCAGGCGGCGGCGGGTGGCCCAGCGGTCGGAGGCGGAGAGGGAGGCGACGGGAAGGGAGGGCCGGGGTAGGGCAGCCCCAGGCGATACGGCGCCGGAGAGGGCCGGCCAGGGGCGAGGCGGCGCTGGAATCGGGGACGGCGGCACTGGAGAGGGTCGGCCAGGGCGGCACCGGAGAGGGCCAGCCAGGGGCGAGGCGGCGCCGGTATCGGGGACGGCGGCGCTGGAGAGGGTCGGCCAGGGCGGCGCCGGAGAGGGCCGGCCAGGGGCGAGGCGGCGACGGAATCCGAGCTGGTGGAGGAGAAGGGAGCCAGAGAGGGCCAGCCAGGGGCGAGGCGGCGCCGAAATCTGGGCCGGTGGAGGAGAGGGGGGCCGGAGAGGGCTGGCCTGGGGAGAGGCGGCGCTGGAGAGGGTCGGCCAGGGCGGCGCTGGAAAGGGTCGGCCAGGGCGAGCGAGGCGGAGCGAAGCGTTGCCTCTCCAATCTCCAATTCAAAGAAATACAGAGGTCTGACCCTCTGAATCGGTACACATGTAAGTTATCCGCGCGCGGGCTGCCCTCAGAATTGGCCCATCGATTCCAGCTGGATCCAATACCGAGCACAAACAAATAGCGGAATTCGCCAATTTGGACCTCAATTCCAATTCCGAGGCCAAATTCTCTGCAACCAAACAGGGGATTATAGTTCTCCCACTCTGCTACCTTATTTCCTGTTTTCTTCTTATTTTCGTGATGAACAAGTTATTTTCGTTGAGTTTAGTGTAAACAGGCCTTCACAGGCTCTTTGATCACATGATTAGAAAACAAAGGAATATGAAAAACACAATAATTTGATAGCATTGCAGGCACAAAATAGAGGATTGCGAAATAGAGAAAATCTATGGAAATAATCATTTGGATGGAACACAGGAAGTATAGGAAAATGCTTCGATTCTTCCGATCCAAAGGACTTTCCTAGGCAAAAGATCCTATAAATTATATATCTCCAAAATTTATTCGAAAATCCCTCAATCCAAAAGGGCCCTTAGTTGAACTGTAAATGGAAAAATGTCGTCTAGGGAGCAAGCCAAGAAGGAGAACCGATGGCCAACTATTCATTGCTTGCGATGAGTGTTGGCCGTCTGTCTAAGAATAGGTCCCATAAAACTAGAAACGGGCTAAATAAATTTAGTGTTCCCAACAAGATCAGTATTTTAACTTGGCATGAAATAGTATTACTTGAAGTGAAAAGTGTTCCTGAAAAGCAGTCCATGTCTCAAACGGCATCTAATTAGGTCAGGATGTTGCCAACTTTGTCTAGCTTTACAGCAGAAGTAGCGATTTCTATGATTTGATACGACAAAGTGTCGCGAGATGTTTTGCTAGTGCAATGCACTGCGTACGCTGGGATGACTTGACTGTCCTCGAATCCATATCTTTCCGTTTATAGGTTGGAGGCCATGTTTCGAGCCATTTGCTTACATGTTAGTAATAGTATCTTTTCAGTTCAACTGTTCTTCTAATTAATACAATCGATGTATCTAACACCAAGGAAAGGCTAGGTGCATATCCTTAGGTGTGTCGTTTACACTTGGCACAAGTGCAAATTAACTTTAACTTTAACCAAGTTCTTTTGAAAGCATCTGGACTCCGGTGGAACAAAGTGTCAAAAGTTTCACCTGCTGCCAAACTTGTATGTTCATACATAACCTTACTTAATAATTGTGTTGTGTGTGCGTTGTAGTGAAAATGGGCTAGTGATTTTTAAAATTTTATGAATACGACCACAACAGCTAAACATTCCTTGACAAGTTAGGAGATCCCGTTTAATATTTGACATTACTATAAATTTAAGTAGCTAACCGATTCATGTTTGTAAAGGAAAATGACAGATCTCTGAAAGATGTGAGACACTTAGAGTGTCTCCTGAGACTTTTTAGAATTCATATGTGTAAAAAAAAAGGACGTACCCATTGCTAAGAGCTCCCGCAATGTGCGGGGTCTAGGGAAGGTGTTAGTGGCAAGCCTTACCCTCACGAAGTGCAATGTGAGGAGATCGTGACTCGAACCTGGTACCTCTCAGTCACAGGCGGTGAGGGTCTACCGCTACACCAGGCCCGCCCTTCTTAGAATTCATATGTGTATTTTTCTAAAATTTGGTAAACGATATAGAAACTTAGAGTCTATTCTGTTAATATAAAAGTGGAGAAAAATATAAGAGTATTAAATTTTCTTTTAGTTGCACAACTCATATGTTTAAAACTCAAAAGTCATGGAGAAAAGCAAAACAAAACGAAAAAAGGTAATATATCTGTCTTGTGCACAAATTGATACACACACATATTTATTGGAGGGAAATTATTTTATCTAATTTTTAATGCCAATATTAGGAATTTTTACTCTCTCTAGACCTCTTTTTTGTTTTTGAAATTTTAGACACGAAAGAGACCAAGGTCTTTAGTGGCAGTAAAATACACCGCATGTCCTAAAACTATTCTAGAGGTGCCAAGTTACTCACACATGTATGGAAATGCAGATTTGAATCCTACATGTTTGTTTAGTGTGACACCTCAGGTCCTACTGACCTCGCATCATGTTTGACTTGCACAAGCGGCATGTTGACGGTTTCGACGACTACCTCCCACGCTCCATGACATCTAGGTCGCACAATGCCTTGCCAGTTGTAAGTCTTAGGTCCGCCACTGGCCACCACGCCCTTGCCACAGTGCGCACACATCACCACGATGCAAACTTCTCAACGACACCTTTCTCTTAGCACAATTATCTAATTGGACACGGCGAGGTGAACCCAACCGTTCTTCACTTAGGTGCAGTCTTCTAGCCCAGGCTCTACTTCAATCCCAACATGAGGGTTGGGAAGGACTAATAAATTAGAAGAGAGAATTTTTTAGAGGGATTTGCTGCAAAAATTTCCACATGGCAATGGTCAACCTGCCACTTGTGCAGGTCAAAGCTGATGCAAGACATTTAACAAACTTGTAGGACTCGAGTATGCACTTCCCTATAAGTAGGACTAACTTGTAACCCTTGAATAGTTTTAGGACCCGCAGTGCATTTTACACTTATATCAAAAGTATACATTTTCATGTGCTCTTTTGTTGTCTATGTTTATTAGGATTTCTAAGATGGTCCTATTTCTTTAAACAAAATCAAGTTTGCACAATTCCTATGCTTAAGAAAATAATGCTCCTTCGTCATTTTTTGTAATATTTTTGTGTTTTCATATTCCTTCGTCGTTGCAATCCTACAAACTAAATAGGCCATAATATATTTTCACATGACTTTGAAGCTATATCACTATTTGTTTAAATGAGCTACAACTCTGCTTAAGTAAGCCTATATGGCTTGTTGCAACCATTATCTTACTAGCTCAAGCATCCATTTTATTCTTGTATGCTTTATTCCAATGGTTCCAATTCAGCTTTAGCAACTTTGTTCCAACCCAGATAGGATTCCTCATGTACCCTGTTGTGAACATAAGTATATATATATATATACAAACTCTCTGATGCTTGTCTTGGAAATGTATCAATTTCATACTAATGTTAATATAATTTAACAAAACATTTATCTTACTTAATTCTAGCATCATGTGTGCTGCTCACGATATCAGCAGGAAGATGCCAAAGCATCTTCTTTTATTCGTTGTAGCGACTACAGAAATGGAGGCATCTTGTCACTAAAAAAATGCAAGGAAAACTCAAATAATTACTAGTGATGCTATGTTCGGTTTCTCTTGAGCAAGACGTAGTTGAGCTATCTCGGCGAGTTTGTTGGTTGCCGTATGGTGTAATTGTAGTATTTTCATACCAGAGGACAAAATATAGTTCGAGAATTTTGTCACTTTGCTGGTTTATATTATAACACAGAGGAGTTCACTTTGGTGAGGATGACAAGATTATTTTACTATTTCGCAAAACAGATTATTTTACTAACTCTGGACACTTTACTGATTAACAATGTTCACATGCAATTTTGCTGGGAGATGGGCCACAGATAAAGGCCTGGCTGCTTACAAAGAAATTTCGGCCGAGATAAGATCCACAGATAACGGCCCGACTGAATTGATGTCGCAGCCCTGGCTAGAGGGGTTTCCCTATTTCCCGCTCGTTAGGGCATCTCCAACAAGCGACCATCCGCGCCAAGCGTCCGGATGGGTCGATCCGACCCCCCAACGGGGGCCGCCGCGGACGCGCGTCGGGCAACAACCCGGCCCAAATCTGGGCCGGGTTTGCGTGGCGCGATGGCGCGCGGCGTCTCGCGTGTCCCTGTCCGCGTGGCCCCTGTCGTGCCGGTCCTTAAATGTGGGGGGTGTCCCTATCCCCACTTTCCACTCGGCCGCACGCGCGAGCTCGAAGCTTCGCGCCGCCATGGCCGAGCGCGAGTTCTCGCCATCCGCCAACGACCACGAGGCGGCGGCGGCCGGCCGATCGCGCCGCGCCGTTCGCCATGGGCGCCGGCGCGCCGACGCGACCGGATCTACGTCACCGTAGCGGTGGCGCGGATGTTGGGGACGCGGCGTCCCAATGCGCGTGGGGTGCACCTGCACGGCGGCTGAGCCGGATCGGGTTCGTTCCGCCCATCCGGCGTCCGGCCGCGCCGCTACGCCGAGATCGGAGGCGCCGCGCTCGCGGCGGACCTCGCGAGACCCGCGTACGGCGACGCAAGTCCGGCGGGACTTGTGGTTCGAGTGGGCACGATGCGCGGCGGCGCACGTGCTTCACATCCGCGACGCGCGGCCTCGCGCGCAGCCGCGCACGGTGCTAGGCGGTGGCCGCCGCCCGGCGGCCTCTACATCGGCGAGCCGCGCACCCGGCCGGCCGCGCAGCCCCGGGAGGAGGAGAACGACCGGAGGCTGCGGCGGCGCTCGCGGCGTCCGCGACGGCGGGACCTCGACGAGGCGGCCAAATCGCCCTCGCCGAGCGCTGCGCACCTCCCGCGGAGGAGGCGGCGGGAAGGCGGGAGGACGCCCAGGCGGACGCGTGGGCCTTCCTCAGCTGGCGCGCCGTCGAGGAGGCGCTACGCGTCGCGGCGCTCCGGGAGAGGAGGCGGCCGCGCGCCAGCGGAGGAGGAGCGCGGCCACGCAGCGGAGGAGCTCGACGAGTCCGCGCGGAGGGCACGGCCGCGGCCGGCGAGCCCGCCCGCGCACTCCGCCAGGAAAGGCGCGGTGGGACCCCGGCGAGTCCGGTGCCCTCGCGTGTCGAGCCGGGCCGCGTCGCCGCCGGCGAATCGTCATCGCCGACGATACGAGTAGGGGGTGGCCGGCGGCCACCGCGAGCTCGCAAACCCTGGCTAGGGTTTGCTTTTTTAGTTTAAAGCCATATATGGCTTTCTTTTGTGTAAAATTTGCCCAAAATAGGGCTAAGTTTAATGACCAACTAGTTTAAATTTATGTTTTGTTCTTTTCCTTTTTTATTTTCATTTCTGTTTTATTTTATTACCAATGCGCTGCGTCCGCGCGTTGGGCGCAGCGTGCGACCCAAACGGACACGCGGACGCGGGCCGTGTGTTTCGGCCAAACGAAAACGGACCCAGCGTCCGTTTGGGTCGCGCGGTTGGAGATGCCCTTAGCGCGCCGGAACATGCATCGCCTGAAGCGGAAGCTGGATGGGCTGGCCCAGTTCGTTCGGTGAACAAAGTATATTTTTTGAGATACGTTCGGTGAACAAAGTAGGTACTATATTCTTTCGTTTCTGTACAACAAATTAGATATACCGTAGTGGTGTCAGCTCCTTTGCTGCTCCTGGAGACCAGGGATCAAATCTCCGTACTTTTTTCAAACATAAATAAATATCGTAACGGAGCAACATTTAAATCTGAGCGAATTTCGAAACCAGGCAATATTTAAAATCTAAGCAAATTCCAAGAACGAACAAAAATTAAATCTTAGAAAATTTTGAAATTGGGCAAAAATATAAAAATTGTTCCAGTTTAAATTTGCTCGAATTCGAAAGTTAATCCAACTTAAAATTTACTTAAATTTAAAATTTGCTCGAATTTGAAAAATATATTCAAAACAGGAAAAGAAAAAAGCAGAAAAACCAAAGAAAGAAAAAAAAACAAAGAAAAGAAAAAACGAAACCGACAGAAAACCAACCAAATTTTGAAACTGGGAAAAAATATAAATCTAAGCAAATTTCAAAACCGAACAAAAATTTAAAAATTGTTGCTCCAACTTAAAATTTACTTAAATTTAAAATTTGCTCAAATTTAAAAAATATATTCAAAATGGGAAAAAGAGAAAAAGAAAAGAAAAACGCAAAAGACAGAAAACCAACCCAGATGGGCTACGGCCCGCACGCGGGCGGGTGTTAATCCACCCCGTAGCTGGACGGGAAATAGGTTTTTCCTGGCTAGAGCGGGTGGGGGGTGCTGTACGCCGACCTGGTCGGTGCGGACCAGGCGCCGCACACCCCCCAGGCAGGTTGTTGGGCCGGCCCAACATTCTCACTCTTTCTTTTTTTGGTTTCTTTTGCTTTTTTATTTTTTCTGTTCAATTTTCTTTTTACGTTTTTTAAAAGCTGATTCTTTTTAGACCCGATTTTAAAAATTATTTTAGTTTTTCTGAAATTTAAATATTTTTAAAATTTGAACATTTTTTTAGATTGGAACAATTTTCAAATTGGAACAAATTTTAAATTGGAACAAATTTTAAAATTGAACAAAAAATTTAAAATTTATTATTTTTTATACATGAACAAATTTCGAATTTGAACAATTTTTCATTTGAACAAATTTTTTATTTGAACAATTTTCGTATTTGAACAAAAAAAAATTGAACAATTTTTTATTTGAACAAATTTTTTTTTGAACAATTTTTTATTTGAACAATTTTCGAATTTGAATTTTCTCGAACAATTTTCGTTTTGAACACTTTTCAAAATTTGAACTTTTTCAAATTTAAACAATTTTTAAATTTGAATTTTCGATTTTGAACAAAAATAAAAATAAACAGAAAAGAAAGAAAACGGAAAAGGAAAACAGAAAACAGAAAACAGAAAAAAGAAAAAAGAAAAAACAGAAACAGAAACAGAAAACGAAAAAAAGAAGATGATGAAAATGGGCCAGGCCCAATACCCGACCAGGGTGTGCGGTGCCTGGTAGGCACCGACCTGGTCGGTGTATAGGATTTCCGAGAGCGGGTGGTGCTATTCACCAAGTGGTGCGGCCACCCGCTCCGCCCCTTATGGGCCAGCCCATAGTGCCTGCTATCTTTTCTTTATTCCTTTTTTCCTTTTTTTATGTTTTCTATTTTTACGTTTTTCAAATGTTGCCTATTTTTAAAATTGATATTTTAAATCTGAACGTTATTCAAAATTTGTTTCTTCAAAAATCGATTTTTTTGTAAATTTGTTTTTAGAAGAAGAATTATTTAAAATTCGTTTTTTTAAATCTAGAAGTTATAATTTTTTAACTTTTTTAAACATCATAAAATAGTTTTTTAAAGATTTTTTTGAAAATATGAACACATTTTGTGATCTTACATTTTTAAAATGAACATATTTTAAATTTGAATATTTTTCAAATATAAACAATTTTTAATTTTAGACATTTTTAAATTTTGTACGTTTTTGAAATTTAAACTATTTTCAAATTTAAACTTTTTTGATTTTGAATAAAAAATAAACGAAAAAGAAAAGGAAACAAAAAATAAAACTGAAAAACAAATAAAAAATAAAATAAAAATAGAAATAGATACAGAAAACGAAAAAAAAGGAAAAAAATGCGAAAATAGACCATACCCAATACTCGATAGGCATGGTCCTGATCGGTGTATAGGATTAGCAGGCTAGAGCAGGCTTCACCGTTCGCTTCAAGATATTCATGCTTGAAACATACATGGTTGGAATGTTGGTGGACCGACACGAATTTCCTTAGCCTAGGTCTTTCACCACTTCTTGACAGTTTCTAAGGACAACCCCGTAAAGATCTTCGGCCAGTGCCAACGCTTCAACAAGCAACACACGCAACTGCATGAAGGTAGATAACGAGTTTTGATAGACTTTCATGGGCTCATTTCATTTTAGTCTCATAGCCCCAACTCGGTGAAATAGGATCTCGAAATCTATCTTTTACAAAACATAGTTAAAGGGAGTGTCTTTGTTTCCCCAGCACCATTGATCCCTTTATATTTATAAGTTTACAACTTCTGAAAACAAATCAGTTCATAGACAATGATGTAACCAACAAGCATGCAAAATCTCAATAAGAAATTCTTTGTGTTGTGTGCTCAGCCCCGTCTCCAGGATTTGGGGGCTCCGGTTCGACTTATAAAATGGGGCCAATATTTTTGTTTAAACACAATAACTAGTAAAGCAAAATCAAGTGTACTTAATTATATAAGTTCAGTAGGCGCTATTTCATACAATGCTTAAAAAAATAAGTATTAACTCCAAAAAAGTAAATATAGCACTAAATGAACCTCATGGTCTACCGAAAAGCATCATCCGTCTGGAATTTCTTGAAATGAAATCTTCAATCATATCTTTATAATTAATCTTCTCCAAGATATCATTCTCGAGCGCTATTGTCGCCAATCCACTGAGTCTTTCTTGTGTCATAGTAGAACGCATGTACGATTTCAGCAACTTCAGTTTAGAGAAGCTCCTTTCCGCAGATGCAACAGTAACAGGAATAGTTAACAAAATTCTGTATGCAATATTAGCGAAAGGATAAAAGGGACGCTTCTCCAAAAACTTCAGAATATCCAGTGGACCCATAGATTTCTCAAGTAGATCCTGGATCAAACTTAACTCCCGCCACAATTCTTCTCCATCAATATCCACAAGCGTTTCATCTAACTTTTCATGCTTAAGTGCAGCCTCAAGTTTGAGACAAGCATCCTTCAAACTCTCATCATCCAATAATCGCAGCCTATCTGAGGTAAACAAGAAACCAAAAGTTGTTTCATACTCCTGGTATTATTCAAATCTGGTTTTAAGTGAAGCAATAGCTTGATCAACAATACGCAGAAAATAATTGATCCTAAACGCCTCCTCTGTAGAATGTGATTCAGTAGTTGCATCAGCCGGTCCCTCGTCAAACTGCCTTTTTCTTGTAATTTTACGCTTGGTGCGAAAGGCTGGATTAATATCCAGCTCCATTGCAATTTCTTTAGCACCTTCCAACGCCTTTGAAAATCCAGTTTCTCTATACTTAGTGAAAAAGGATATCAGCCCCTGTACAGACTCAATTGCAACATCAATAAGCATGTCCTTTGATTGTAGTTGCTTGCTTACCACATTAATATAGAATAATATTTCAGACCATATGACTATAGAAACAATAAACTCATAGTCACCAAGTTCATTTTCTGCCAATGATTTAGCCACACTACATGTCAATGAATCAGTATCAGTTTCAGCCACTTGCAGCAAAGCCTCCCTTATATCTGACATTTGAAACCTTATAGCCTTAACACTCTCAACACGACTTTCCCAACGAGTAGCTGACAATGACTTCAGAGTCAACCCAGTTATATTATCCTTCAGAATTTTCCACCTCTTTGTAGAATTAGCAAATGTTGTATAGATGCGTTGGATAATTCCAAAAAAATCTGTTGCATTACGGCAAGAATTTGCCATATCATATAGTGTCAAATTAAGACTATGACAGCCACAAGCTGAATAAAAAGCTCTTGGATTTATATCCAAAAGTTTCCTTTGTACCCCTTGATGTTTTCCTTTCATATTTGATCCATTATCATATCCTTGCCCTCTCACATTATTTATATCAAGTCCAAGACTCTTCGGTTCATCTTGTAAAACATCAAACAAGCCTTGCTCAGTGGTATCATTCACAGGCAAAAAGCCTAAGAAAGATTCCTCGATGCATAGAGAACCAGAAGATGCATCAACATACCTTATTATCAAAGACATCTGTTCTTGGTGGCTTACATCAGGAGTACAATCAAGTATAACTGAGAAGTACTTTGCCTTTTTTACCTTTTCAATGATTTCAGACCTGATTGCAGTAGCTAGCAAAGTTATCAACTCATTCTGGATGGAAGGACCAAGATAATGATCACGAGTTTTATCATTGGTAATTCTATCAACATGCTCTTTCATAACCGGATCAAATTTAGCCAACATTTGAACCAGTCCCAAGAAATTACCATTGCTGTCTTGGAACAACTTGCAATTAGTGCCACGAAATGCTATGTTATGTTCTCCAAGAAATTGTACAATGGAGACAATCTTGTATAAAACTTTTCTCCAATGCTCCCTTTCCTTTTCAAGTTCTCGCTGAGCAACTTTATCAATTGTCTGATTATTCTGCAACCTCATACGAAAGTCATACCATGTACTCATATTTGTGATATGTTCTCTACTAGTTTCATGTTGTTGAAGTCTACTGCTGAGATGTATCCAGTCACTGAAACCCTCATTTGGTAATGATCCTCTCACAAGCCCCTTTTTCAATAATTTGCAGCAAAAACAAAATATTTTGTCAAGCTCTTTACTGTATACAAGCCATTCTCTATCACATGATTCTCCGTTTGGGAGAACTCTACTGTATGCCGATGCAGAAAACCTTCTTGATTTTTTGTCTCTTCGACCATGCTTAATAGACTTGTCTCTTTTAGGACCTTTTTCTAGCAAAATATCAATCATTTTCTGATTAAGACCATCCCAATATCTTGGATCGAATATATCAAGACCAAAAGAAGTATCCGTGCCATCAACACCAATAGCATCAGTACCTTCAACACCAGCACTAGCATCATTACCTTCATCATTGCCATTAGCATTATCACCTTCATTATCAGTAGAAGCATCAGTGTGTTCATCGCTACTATCACCATCATCTCCTTCATCAAATTCTACAGAATTAGCGTCAACCTCTGTAGCAGTATCACCATGATCATCATCAACATCAACAACTCGAGTCTGATTTTCAGAATTCGCTTGAGGCTTTTTCACGACAAATTTATCTAGAGCACCCTTTAGGGACTGAGTTACTGCATCTAATCTCTGTTTCTTCCTCTTTTTTTCAGCACCGGATTGACACTTCGTTCTTCTCATGATTTGTCCTATTTAACAAATTAATGAATTACCAGATGCATCGGCATATAGGAGAGTGATCTTAGATTTGTACGGGCATAAATTTGTAGGAGAGGAAGTGATCAGATTACCTGCAAGGATTGCCCGATATCTGCGTCGATCGGTCTCTGCGTGCCGTCGCGGGTCGAGCCTGAGGAGGACCTAATTCTCTGCGTGCCGTCGCGGGTCGAGCCTGAGGAGGACCTGATGTCCTGATCGCCTGTCGCCTCCGCCTGATCGCGAGGAGCAGCGCCGCAGCGGTCAATCGAGTCCTGGACGCAACGCAAGGAGCGATGTCGATCGGCGGCAAGGTTCTCCGCGTGGCTAACTCGAACGACCTCGACGATCGAGTCCTGCCTCCAGCCGAACCGTCGCGGGTCGAGGCGTCGAGGCGTCGAGCGCTGTTCTGGACTGCTCGCTGGCCTCCAGTCCCGTCCTAGTCTGTGGCCTGTTGGGCCATCAAAGAGAGCCAATATCGGGGGCCTCCCAGAAACGGGGGCCTGGATCGGTCGATCCTCTGGATCCGCCCCATCGACGGGGCTGTGTGTGCTACACAAAAATGTCAAAATCTAATAAATTTGGACACTTGAAAAGATGCATATTCAGATCCACATTTTTATCATTTTTGTGTATCTTAGAACACAAAGTATTAGGAATTGATATTTTGCATGTTTATGGGACACGCCATTATCTACATCTGGATTTACTTCCATTTTTTAAAACTCATAAATGTAATATTTTACAACAACATGATCACTAGAGGCCGTGATAGGGGTGTAAACGGATCAGATATTGCTCTATTCATATCCTTTACCATATCTTTTTGGCGGATTCGGATTTCAGCAGATAATGGTCGGATGCAGATTCGAATGATGATTATAGCGGATCGCGGATATGGAGCAGATTCGGTGCGGACTCGAATCGGAGGCGGATAGTTGAACAAACAAACACATAATTTTCCTTTTTATATTTAAAAATGTGAAAATTACAAATAAATCTACACTATAGCCAAATCTGCACACTTGTTTGTACAACACAATGTCTTGTGTGCTCATACAACATCACAATAATCAAAAGGTAGCCCAACACATTAACGATTATCAATAATAATAGCGCAAATGTGTAATACTGATAATAGCGTGACACATTAAGAGGAAGTAAGATGCATAATTGGCCCGATGAACTAAGTAGTTTTCCTGGGTATTTTACATTGAGCTAATTTCATTGGATAATACTCCTTAAGGACCTCGGATAATCCACACAAATTGACGGATAATCCATATCCGTCGGATATTATCAATACCATATTTTTTATTGTATCCGTTGGATATCCGCATGGCCAATATTCACACCTGCATCCGTATCCGGCAGATTCCTAAAAATCCATACTATATCCTCAAAAATGGATGCGGATCTGGAACGAAAGTTATCCGTACGTTTTACATGCCTAGGTCTGGAGACAAAAATCTCCACTCAAGGCCTTAATCTGACAAGTTTGAAAGACTAGGAGTACATCTGTCTTTTATATAGAATTTATCAATTTGATTCTTGTAGTATTGTGTGCAACCTTTAATCTTGGATACCTAATTGATTCTTGCAGCTGTTTTCGATAAAATCTATCCATTTGACAATCTTAACTTAGCGCATTTGCTGTCGAAGGTGGCTTATGGTCTTGTGGAGTCTTCAATACTCGCCAAGGATGTGCGTCAACGAGAAACATTATTTGAGCTGGCTAGATTATAAAAGTTATAAGGAGAATGTTAGAGTTGTGAACCAAAATTAAATTTGGCTCAAGAAACTTTTAATTGTTTTCCGCTCCAATATTGGCTGTAATCTGATATATTGATTGTAATAACATTTTATATTATTGGAACCATTTAGCTCCAATAACGAGAAGGGTTATTTTAGGTTATGCATTAACTTGATGATTGGTTGATATTTCTGTGAAACCTGGACTTCTCATTTTAATTAAATGGGGAGATGGGACTCATTACTTTGGAAAAAAAACCCGGATGAGAACATTTATTTTGCCAAAAAGAAAAATGAGTAATAGCGGAATGTGAATGGTGTAGATTGCAAAAATCCACCTCTCTTGATTTGCTAGTGCCAAATAGAGCCATAATTGGAAGTTATCTAACCTAAACTAACGTTTGAAAACATCAACTTTTTTGCTAAGTTTATACGCCACCTCTTATGACAGAGGGAGTGGGTCATTGGACCACGTAGCAATGGCTACAACCACTAGATCTAGCCGAAGTCGCACTGCCGTCCTCGCCCTGCCCCACCAAACTCAGGCAAAACTTGTCGTAGCAAAACTTGTTAAGTAGACATAACGAGAAGTTATCGTGTTAAGGTCTTAAAAAACCAGCAGACCAGAGCACCAACCATCACCAAAGATGAAAACTATAAATTGGAAGAGGCTGACCACAACCACACCAACGAAGACGAAACACGATGAGGTCCTAGAGGTTCCGCCAGACACACAACTTCATGCGCCCTCCATCGGTGCTAGGCGCAACATGAGAGCGAATATATGTCAGGAAAACCTTATTTTGACAGTAGGATGTCGCCATTGCCTACCATCCCGATGAAGACACAAAACAAACTTGCTAAAATAAGAAATGGAAACCCTCCCACCTATGAGAGGCTAGGATCCGCCGCCCCTCCAATGTACGAGAGGCCATCGGAGGTGAGGCGGATAGACAACATCACCGGTGGAGGGAAAATGAACCCTAGCTACCCCCTGATCACCTAACTCAGTTTCTCTTGTCGTGACCTAAACCAACCTTATCATCATACAACCTACTTTCATATTAGCCTTGTGCCTCCTTAGATCCCCAAGGCTAAAACGTTTTCCCGAGTGAAACACAAATACGGTTGAGATTAAATGATACATGTTCAAAATTAGGGATATGATGGTAATTTTCGGCCTCTTCTGGGTAGTTCAAACGTTTTCACCAAGGCTTGGCCCGTTTGGACGCGGGGTTCTTGTATCTCTTGCTTCTTATGTTGCCGCCACGCATCACCACGTCAATGGCCATGGAGATCGGGGATGTGGGTCCGAATCGCCGGCACGTCAATACATCGCATACCCCTTCTAGAAATGCATGGGTCTTTGCTTGGATCTGAGCATCGACGGGCTACCCTGGTCGTAACCTCTCCCGCCGGCTAAAGACCATAGTAACCCTTCAGAGATTTAGAGAATCTTCACCGGGCGCGCCCCATAGCAGCCTCAATAGCGTTTTGGGCATCGGTGTGGTTTTTGGGCTCGCACCGGTGCGCTCCAAAAGGCGCCGACTAGTTTTCAAGCCCAATAGAAGCGCCGGCAACCCCGTGTCGGCCCCTTCGTAGAGGGCGCGGATCGAGCGCGCCGACGCCTCGCGGCACGTTAGAAACCGCGCGTGGGCTCCGCCTGGCAACCAGACTCCCACCCCTCTAGATCGCCACCATCGTCGTCGCGCCCCCTTCTTGCAATCGACACCGCTGCCTGTCCAGGAACTGTCGTCCATCGACACGGCCGCCATCCCCTTGACCGGTGGCTACTGTTTCGATCGGAACAGAGGTCGCCGCCACCGCCCCGCCCGCAAGGCGTTCGTCGAATTGCTGCGATGGACAGCGACGACGAGATGATGGTGAAGCTGTTCATGGAGGAGCAGAACGATGAGGTTGTCCGACCGCAACAGTAGCAGCTGATTCTGAAGAGCTTGCTCCGTGTTCGCCAGCCTTTGTTCGTCGTGACTCGGCGCGGCGGCTCAAAGCCAGGCAAGAGGTGGAACATCATCTGGCATCGTCAAGCTGACGCAATGCTGCTTGACGCCGACTACTTCACCGACGGCGCGACTCATTCGCCGAAGGAATTTTGGCGCCAGTTTAGGATGAACAATGATATGTTCATGAAGATTGTCTACGGTGTCAGGAGTACGATGACTACTTCATGATCAAGCAAGATTGCATAGGTTTGTGGTGCTTCACCTCAATCCAGAAGTGCACTGCTGCAATGCGTTATCTTGCATACGGAGCTTCTCCAGATATAGCCAATGACTACCTACGGATGGCGGAGTCGGCATGTTCACAGACTCTCTACAGGTTTTGCCGAGCCGTCATAGCGGTGTTTGGTAAAAACTATTTGAGAGCACCAAGGGCAGATGATACAGCTCAGATCCTGGAAAATAATGCACCATGAGGGTTTCCTGGGATGCTCGGAAGCATTGACTGTATGTATTGGGGCTGGAAAATTGCTCTTTTTCTTTGCAGGGGGTCTACAAGGGGCATACTGGTGAGTGCAGTGTCATTATAGAGGTGGTTGCAGACCATGACCTCTGGATTTGGCATGTTTTTTTTTGGAATGACAAGAACAAACAATGATATTAATGTGTTGCAATGCTCTCCGGTGTTTTTCAAGCTAGCTGAGGGACAGACTCCTGCTGTCAACTTTAAGGTAAACGGTCACGCATACAACAAAATGTACTATCTAGCTGATGTTATCTACCCGACATATGCTACATTTGTGAAGACAATCCCGTCTCCAGCTTCGGAGATGGACGCTTATTTTGCAACATGCTAGGAAGCATCTGGCAAGGATGTTGACCATTCTTTTAGGGTGCTTCAGCAACATTTTGCCGTTGTCAGGTACCCTGCTCTCATTGGTCCGAGTCTCAGATGTGGGATGTGATGAACGCCTGTAGAATCTTGCATAACATGATCATTGAGAGGGAGCGCGATGAACCTGTGCATGATGATCAACCATTTGATTATCAAGGATCTCTTGCTAAGGTAGAGCATGTACCCCAAGAATTTAACGCTTTCCTTCACATGCATCACGAAATCCGAGATGCAGGTGTTCATGCTCAACTTCAGGCGAATCTAGCTGCGCATTTATGGGCGAGGAGAGGAGCCGCCAACAATGCATGATTTAATTTAAATTATTGTATGAATAATTTAATTTCTATTTGTTTGATTGTATGAATAATTTAATTTCTACTTATTTGATTGTATGAATAAATTAATTTTTATTTGTGTGATTGTATGAATAACTAAAATATAGTATGAATAATTTATGTGATTGATATGTTGTTTCAAAATAGAAAAGAAAAGTTTTTAGGGCCGCTGTATGAGGGGTGCCGGTGTGGGAACAACATCCCCAAATAGAGGATGCAGTGCCGGCGCCCCCATACAGCAGTGTCGGCGCCCCTATCGACGTCTGTTTGGGGAGCGCCTGTGGAAATGCTCTTACACTGTTTTATGTCTTAGAAATCTATAAAGGAAAATGATTCCTTACCCCCGGGGATAAGACGCCACGCAACCTCCTGGTCCGCCTCCGTTGGATGCAAAGCATCCTGCAGACGCACGTGCGTGGGCCCCATAGAAAATTTTCCCCCTTCCTATGCCTTCTTCAACCTTCAGAGCTCCACTTCTCTACAGATCCCGTCGCCGGTCACCTCCCCCAGCTCCCGCGCCCCCCTACGGCTGAATGCCCTCAATCTCGTCGGCCGTCGGCGCTACCACGACCCTGCCGCCGAATCTCAGGCTCCCATCCCGGCGCCAAGTGTAATATCCCAGGTATTGGGGTTACAAATATAGAGGAAATAGATGTGTGCATTGCATTCATGCATAGAAAATCTGGGGAATTTTCGCGCTTTAAAGTAAAACAGTCACAGTAACTGAAGTTTCACTTGACCTTGGTGGAATTGAAGTAGATCATCAAGTCAAGCGCTAAAAACCTCAATGTGACTTTGCTAAAACCTTGTTTTGGGTAGAGATGATTTGATCTAAGGGGTTAGATCAAATGGAACTAATAATCAACACCACAACACTTTACTCAATGATCAATTGCTTGATCTTATAACATTACAAACCAAGTAAGAATAAAATGGAGAAACCATTCTTAACTTATCTTTTCCATGTCTTAAACTAATCCATGCTCCTACCATGAACCTCATGGTATTCATTTTACTTCAACATAGGAGTTATAACAAGGAGATCCACTCAAGAAGTATATATTCTTCTCTATTCCAAATTATTAAGCATCAAAACTAGAAAGGTGAGATTTCTATGATAATTATTAGAGAAGCAATAACAAACATTGAGCTAAACCTTGGATATGCATCCAAGTATTCAAATCATCATCTTCCAGAGAAACCATAGGATATTATTCAAAACCATCCCTAGAGAGGACCCAATTATATTAACCATAGATATTGGTGACCACATAATTATCCTTGGAGAATAACCCTAAGTTAGTATTGAAGTCCTTCCCAAGTAAGAGAGCCCATTCATATCAATTCTAGCTTTACCTATTAATGAATCAAGGATAAACTTTGAACTAAAGTAATAGGTAAACCATTTCATCTTGGAGTGGTGAGATAATCAAGATAGCCAAGTGGAGTTTTAGACTTAATACCTATTGAGATATTGTGAGTACACCATAAACCCTAGAATAACCATTCCTTTATAAGAGAGCCCAAGCTAAGGTGTTACACTCAAATTAATTGAGGCAACACTTGGACTTGAGGGAGAGAACTATCCATATATCAAAATGATTATATCATCCTACTTTGGAAAGAACCCTAAGTGAATATCTCAGGCATTCTCCTGGAATATAAACTGTTGAGACAACTATAGTATGCCTATCCTAGAAAGTAAAATGGAAGTACCAGACCTTAGCTGATTAAGATAATACTTGATCATGGATGTGAGAACCCCATTTAATGAGAGATATCTTAGGAAGCCAAACATTGATCATTATAAATTGGGTAATGATCATAAACCCTTAGAACTTGAGGTAGAAGGTATTAAGAACCTAGTTGATCATGTCTAATCCATGACCATGCTTTGGAAATAGATAATTATCAGTTAAACCTTAGTGAGTTAAGTAGATATAATTTAGCACCTAAGATTATAGGGGTACCACTAGCAACCCTAAAACCATTTCCAATATATTAATTGGAGAAACAACTGAATAGCAACAAACTTTGTATGGTTCATTCCCTATAACAATCCAAATGATCTTGGATTGAATCATCCTATTAGTGGTGAGGAAGAGCAACCCTAGATAATTCAACAAGAGGTCCACCTACATTTAGAACCAATGCCCTATCCCAACTTTAACTTATGTATCATATGGGGATCACAAGTATAATCCTAGAACCATGCCTGAGCTTGAATATGAGTAAGGGGATTATTTAGTCAACCCTAAAATAAATCAAAACAACAACTTAACCTATCTTCCAAGCCATGCCTATGTAGGTGCCACTAACTAATGTTTCTAAATAAATAGTAGTCTCATGAGAGGAATAAGATCCACCTTAACCATATTAAACTAAGGGTTTACCAGATGATAATAATACTTTAAAATAACCTTAAAAAATTCTCCAAATCAATAACCACCATGAGCACATGAAATAATGTTATGAGATCATATGCTCAAATAAGAAACTAGATATTAAGCTATGCCTTGTAAATTGTTTAATGCAATGTAACAAAAGATAAATATAAAAACTTAACTATCAATAGGTACTTAGAAGAACCTCTTGAGAAATAGTTTAGATCAACTAAATTGATGTTGGCAATTAGGACTATATAATTGCCCATTTTCAATCTCTATTAACATTTAATAAACAAGGGTGTCACTACACATATGAAATGTTTTAAAGCTCTTATATTTACAATAGTATCTTTGTAAACTCCAAAGGGATTCACACATTTAAAAACCCTGCAAAACAAAAGGGAAATGCAAACCAGAATTAAATAGAAAATACAAACCAGAAAATAAAATAAAAGAAAAAGAGAGAAGAGGGGTGATTACCTGAACAGGCCGCAGAAGCCCACCAAGCAGTCCAAGAGCAGCCTGCCGAGCAGCCCAGGACACTACCCAGAAGAAGCCCACTAAGCAGCCCAGGTACCTCTTCGTCAAAATAACAACGAGGAGGGATCGTCCTCATCCTCTTCGGTGCACGAGGAGGACAGCACGACGGCGTGCTCGACTTCCCATCGTCGCTGTCGAGCCCTCCTCGTCCGAAGGCGTGACAAGGCGCTCTTCCACGCCATATAAAGCCCAGCGACGAACACTGAACCGAGTTCCTCCCCTCTCTGCTCAATTTCTCTCCATGTCGAAAACCTAGCCCCGCGGACTCCGGCCGTCGCCGTCGACAGAGACCACCCCGAGCCTTGTAATGACCACCATCGGAATCGCCGGCCTCGACTTGTTCTTCCTGCAAGAGGAATCGAGCCGCCGCGGTCAGAATCATCGCCGGCGAGTTCATCTTCTCCAACACCGGCGACAGCAAATTCCGGCAAGCCGGACTTCCCCGAGCTTCGCCGACCCCACCGTCGCATACCTGGTGAGCTTCTGAGTCTTCTGGAAGCATCTCTTTGCCCGATTAGACGCCGTAGCACCTCCGCATCACCTAACCTGTGAGCACCACCGCCGCCCCTCACCGCCGATCGAGTTCCGGCGACCACTTCCTAGCGGCGCCACCACCGTTAGCATTCCCGTGACGCGCTGAGTAGCTAGAGCATCATCGCGTGTCCGTAAATCGCCTGGAACCTCGCCGCCGTCGCGAATTCCCGCCGGCAGTGAGCCCCAAGCCATATTTTCTATTTTGACCTCGGTCAATGACACTGTGGCGGCTGACGTGGACACAGGCCCACTGGTCAGTGACCACAGGTAGAATCAGCTGGGTACGTTTAGCAGTTCCAATCGTTTAAATTCAAATTCAATAACATCTGCAACTTCAAATAAATTTAGAAAATCCAATTTAAGTCAGAAAAATGAAAACAAGATATCAAAATTCTTGGAAAAGAAAACTCTTTCCAATAAAAATATAAAATGAAATTTTTATTTTTAATAAAAATCCAATTATTAAATACTTATTATTTAAGCCTTTAATTTTAATTCTAAATTCAATTAAAATTCAATAATTAGTAAAAATTTCCAAAATTAAATAAAAACCAGTAATTAAATAAAGAAAACATTAAAACAAATTTTCTTTATTTATTATTTTGTTAAATCCTTATTAGAAGGATTTAAACCTAATTGACCTAATTATTAAATGTTCTAAAATAGAAAAATGCCAAATTCAATATTATTTTATTTATTCACAAGTTACTAATAACTTCAACTTTAAAATGAAGTTGTTAATCATAGAACTATATGGTAGATAGCAAACCCTAATTCCATATGGAATAATATTACAACCCGACCATTTCATGTAAAACCCAAAACCTTAATTCAATTAGAAAACCTAGCTCCATTATTACATGTGAACCCTAATTTGCTTCTAACCTAAAACCCTAGGTTGGAACATGTGATCATGGTACCTACTTGCAAATCATAGAACCATACTAGCAAATAAATACTTGACTTGGCCACATAAAATGTAGAAGACCTATCACTAATATATGGGTACCCCATGTGTTCATCCTCATCAGACCTAATTGATCAATTAGGGTCAACCACATGTAAACCCTAGATCCTATTACCAAAGCCATCGTCCTTATTTAGCATCACCCCAGTGTGATGAACCCTCATAGTAACCATGATTGATGATTACCTTACATACCCTACACCACGAAACCCTACTAGTGTTGGATACTTATCAACCATTCTATTTAGGAGTCAATCATTCCTTACTTAGTGGATCAAATAGTAAACCCTAGACAATCTCAATCCTAATTGTAATACTTCTTATTATTTAAGAAGTATGTTCTTCAAAAGTTATTCTTTTGAAGTAAATAAAGAAGCATCACCAACCCTGCTTATAAGAACCTATAAACCCTATCTAGTAATCACCAGTCAAATGAATCAACCTTGATAGCAACCATGTAAAAATACTTGCTTAGGATACCTAGGCTTATCTTAACCTTACAAGCCCTAGGTGTCGATGAATCCAACGTTGTTGTGATCCATCTACTACTTACTCCAGAAGCAGTGGAAACCAAAGTCAACCATAGAACCCACCAACCTACTTATCATACTTGTTCTTTATTCAAGAACATGTTCTTCAAAAGTTATTCTTTTGAAGTATATGATAATTAATCATTGACCATGCCATACAGTACTAAACTGACCACTGTTCTTTACTTGTTAATATTATGCCAATTATCATTCTTTGTGTGCTCAATTGATTATTATGCTCTATTAACTACCTGTTGATAATACCAAGTAATCACACCTGAATAAGAACCTTGTATGAGAATCACTCTAAAAGTGCAACACACCCTGAACAAATCATTACAACATTAGGTCACGTTTAGAGCGATTGCATCTCATTCTTATGCATTATTGCATCCTTGCCAATCTTTTAAACATCGTCCTTACCGGACGATGATGCTATTTCAGAATTTGGAGTTATTGCGTATCGAAGACCTTATGCATAATCTTGCAGTCAAGAAAGGCAAGTTCATCACTTGCTCATGTCATTTGAGTATTTCTATCAAATTACTTGCAAAGTATTATGGTTATCACTATTGCATAAAATCAAAACCACTACTTTCATAACTATGAATATGACTATGTGGTGGGCAATGGAACCATGGATTGTGTTGATATGGTGGAGGTTCCATTGCACGGGTTTATATCCATCTAGGATTAAACAACAAATGTCGCCAGTGATTCTTGTGCCGTAATACCCGTGTTAACCATAAGATCCGGAGTGGGACGGAGTAGTCAAAAGTGTTTCCACCTCTCGTTCATCAACGTATGCGCTTACCGTAGCAGTTGTGTCTGGCGGAACAACCGGAGGGTGGGGATCCCATTCTAATTCCCCACGGTAAAGCATTGCTTGCCGTAGCAGTTGTGTCTTGCGGAACAACGGAGGGTGGGGATCCCATTCTAATTCCCACGGTAATGCGGTCTATGATGGGTTGCAGCCACCGGCGTAGGAGTGTATGGTAAGAGCCAGCGTTGTCGTGGTCGGGGTCCACCCTGAAATTACGGGAATAATGGGACCGACGTGGACCCAGGGTCGGCGCATGCAACAAAGGGTGGGTGTTCGAGGTAGCGGAGGAACATGATTGGCTAGACCTTATACCGGGCCTCACACCAAAGGAAGTGTGGACGAGAACTAGACTCGGTTGGCACCAAGGTTAAGATCTCTTATGGGTAAAGCAACACACCTCTGCGAGTGTAAAGAACCGTGACTGTCACTCCCTTCGGGATATGGAGCTGCGGCCGGAAAGGAGCTCCATGAAGTTCTAGTAAACCGGTGAAGGCTGACGGACATAGTTCTTCTGAATAAAAGCAACCTTTTAAGAAATGGTTATGAAAACCTACATTGGTATTAGACTTTCTGGTCTAATGCGTAGCTAGTGCATTAAACACCTCTTTCCTATAATGAACTTGTTGAGTACGCTCGTACTCATCCCACTCTTAAATCTGCTTAGATATGGAGGCATCGAAGGAGGATCCACAGTGCAACTCGAAGGCCGAGGAGTCAACAACTACTTCAAGAGTCAAGACCCTGTCGGAGGAGTCAGATACCACATCCAACCAGGAGAAAACCTAGTTTAGCCATAGAAGGGAACTAGCTTCCTAAACCTAGCTCCTAATTAGCTAGAGTCTATTCTTAGCCTCTGTAGTTAGTGAAATACCCTACAAATAGAGTTCGTGATAAGACTAGACTACGAGTCGTTCTTCTGGAGTTTATTTGCAGTTTTACCTCATTGTAAAGTAGGAGGCTGTGATGATCTTATGTAACAGAGTCGATGTTGTAATTCTATAGACATGCCTTGGACCCGCATATGTTTCTGTTGTACCACTCTGAGCGATATAATACCCGTGGAACTGTGTTTCATTGGTGTTATATCAGACTTGCATACTACACCATGCAGTGGTATGCCGGGTCACCACAGTTGGTATCAGAGCAAATGCTTTGACCCTAGGATTTAAACCCTTTAAAGGAGACCTATAGGATTGGTAGTGTCTATAGGAAGTTGTTTTAGATAAACCAAATCTTTTTATGACTTGAGATGGATATTCACTTGAGAATAATCCTGACACACTTGAGTTAACCCTTTATATTTACCTTTCATAAGTTAAGTTATTTAGCTAATCCAAAACATGTAGCACATCAATAAGTCTTTAAAATAATAGATGAGTAGATCACAGTTGGTATACAATACATGGTAGTCCAAAGAGAGGATACAACCATAAGGAAGATATCCTATTGGAAGATGTGTACCAACACATGTTATAGTTAAATAAGAATTATTCAGACCTGTACTAGAAGTAATATCAAGTAATGAAGATAATTAAGATATCCTAATAGAAGATGTAGACCAAGTTAAGTAATGAGTAAGGAAAATTATCTAGACATGTGAAACAATTGATAGTAAGTAATAACTATGAGTCATATGAGGTAGAAAAGACCATGATGAGTCAATCATGGGAAATAAGGAAGAGTGATAGGAAAAATATATGTCTATTACATGGTAGAGTTGTTAATAATATATGATTCACCTGAGAATCATTATGTGATGGAATAAAACATCATAAATACTTAGAAGAAGTACAATAAGAAGCCAGACAATAGTGCAAGATCTGTGTCCCAAAAATATGGGAAGTGTGCCAAGCACATCATGACCATAGACTTATGATAGAAACACTTGGAAGAATAGGAGTTATATTACCATAGTTATGTGTTTAGAGTAGCAAATTTAGAACCAGACATATCATTGAAGTAGTCCTCAATAGCACGAATATATGGTATACTATTTGTCAGTACTTCCAAAGAAAATTAGGTTAACCACAAACTATCCTAGACCACTTTGTTTCAAGTTTATCTCGTTGCAATTGTGCAATTAAGATAAATGTTGATACAATTAATAGAAATCCACCTATTTGTGCTAAGTATCACGATATAAACCTATCTTATGTGGTGTTATATACTACACATCAGAGCCTGATGTTTAGAGATGTCTTACTCAACTATTTTATTCAGGCTTATGATGATGTGTATTATAAGCACAAAGCTGAATCTTCTTGGATTTTATTGGATTTTCATTGTTTGACTAGATCCATACATAAAGTTTGACTTTGATATGCAAATGCATGTTGCAATATCAAGTTCTTACTTGATGCTAGAGATCTAGAGGGTAATGGTATTCGTGTGAGGAAGTGACGAATTCTGAAGATTCTGAAGACAAGATGAAGGTGGATCAGAAAAAGGAAGTAAAGTTGTGGGAAGTAACCACAATACTCTGAAGGAAGTATCAACCTAAACTCATGCTTTACCTCAACAGAGGAGTACTTTAGTACATAAGAAGCATGAAGGTGAGAAAGCTGGTGATTATGGTGAAGCTCAAGCAGATCCATAGGCAACATAGAAAAGGGAATGCATGGGAAATCACTTCGAATACTATAATCATAGTGTCAGCTAGTGGTTTTCTTGCAACAATAAATCCTCGAAGAAAGAAAGATGACCTATGAAACCATAGAAGATATAAGAAGACCATAGTTGGTATCAGAAGATCACAACTGATATAGGATCAATACTGCGAGATAAAATAGAAGATGTCTCGACCAGTTTATAAGAACCTATAATAGAATCCATTTTTAGATATCTAATAGCCACAGTTGGTATAATAACCACAACTAGTATCAGTTGGTATTACAAATAGTCCTCGATTTAATTATTTGTAACAAGAAGTTGTGAACAAATAAAATTTTGTTAATCAAATAACAATGACCTATAAACACTTAGACAAAGGATTCACATTGGATGTCCACAATTGAGTGGACACACCACAAGGATTCTTCACAAGACCTTAGATGAAAATAAACCACAAGCTACACCTAGACTAATATTCTAACCATCAATCCAATGGTTGGAATAAAAAGAGTCGAAGAACATAAGTAAACTCTAAGGGGTAGAGTAAAGATTGAGTTGGATGTACAATGACTCAATACTTTAAGTTAGATAGAAACAGAAGGTCTGAACTGAGAGGAAGTTCGATCTTATTTTCTTAAGATTGTTGGACATTACTTTCAGAAGGATGTCAGACCAAAAGCCGAGGTTTATACTTCGAGGAAGTAAGAAGTGGACTATAACTTGAGAAAGTGAGTAAGATTTACTCAAAAGTACGGAAGCTCAAGTAAGTCATGGATAAAGAAGTTGAATTAAGGTGATATCAGAGACCTAATAAAGCTCAAATAGGCCAAAGACCGAAGGAGATTGACTATACCAAAACTAAAGTCTATTTGAATGATTCCTTTCATGGAACCTAAATAACCCAAAATAGTTATAGGTATCAACTATAAACCATGATTGGATGGACTAAATGAGTCTAATCCATTCTTAGGAAAAGAAACCATCATGACCAATTCCATAGTTAGTGCCTTATTAAGCACCATTACTTCAATTTTGGTGGTACGGGAAAAACAAAGACCTATTTTATCAAATAGGAGGATGTTATTCAATTAGTCCTCAATAAAGACTGCCAGGACAAGAAGAAGTCCCAATCATTGAATATTCAATGAGAAAGGAAACAAGCTTATAATATTGGAGGAAATCATGGAAGTAAATGAAGTAATAGTTGTTTGATGTCAAACACTAATGGATTCCAGGAAGAATCTGGACAAGGGATATAATCAATTATATCCAGTGAGATCACCACGGAGTTCTAGAAAAGTTTAAGTTTGCATAAGTTAGAACCACACTTCGGAAACGTGAGAGAGATCAAACTTCGAGGACGAAGTTTAGTTTAAGGGGTAGAGACTGTAATATCCCAGGTATTGGGGTTACAAAAATAGAGGAAATAGATGTGTGCATTGCATTCATGCATAGAAAATCCGGGGAATTTTCGCGCTTTAAAGTAAAACAGTCACAGTAACTGAAGTTTCACTTGACCTTGGTGGAATTGAAGTAGATCATCAAGTCAAGCGCTAAAAACCTCAATGTGACTTTGCTAAAACCTTGTTTTGGGTAGAGATGATTTGATCTAAGGGGTTAGATCAAATGGAACTAATAATCAACACCACAACACTTTACTCAATGATCAATTGCTTGATCTTATAACATTACAAACCAAGTAAGAATAAAATGGAGAAACCATTCTTAACTTATCTTTTCCATGTCTTAAACTAATCCATGCTCCTACCATGAACCTCATGGTATTCATTTTACTTCAACATAGGAGTTATAACAAGGAGATCCACTCAAGAAGTATATATTCTTCTCTATTCCAAATTATTAAGCATCAAAACTAGAAAGGTGAGATTTCTATGATAATTATTAGAGAAGCAATAACAAACATTGAGCTAAACCTTGGATATGCATCCAAGTATTCAAATCATCATCTTCCAGAGAAACCATAGGATATTATTCAAAACCATCCCTAGAGAGGACCCAATTATATTAACCATAGATATTGGTGACCACATAATTATCCTTGGAGAATAACCCTAAGTTAGTATTGAAGTCCTTCCCAAGTAAGAGAGCCCATTCATATCAATTCTAGCTTTACCTATTAATGAATCAAGGATAAACTTTGAACTAAAGTAATAGGTAAACCATTTCATCTTGGAGTGGTGAGATAATCAAGATAGCCAAGTGGAGTTTTAGACTTAATACCTATTGAGATATTGTGAGTACACCATAAACCCTAGAATAACCATTCCTTTATAAGAGAGCCCAAGCTAAGGTGTTACACTCAAATTAATTGAGGCAACACTTGGACTTGAGGGAGAGAACTATCCATATATCAAAATGATTATATCATCCTACTTTGGAAAGAACCCTAAGTGAATATCTCAGGCATTCTCCTGGAATATAAACTGTTGAGACAACTATAGTATGCCTATCCTAGAAAGTAAAATGGAAGTACCAGACCTTAGCTGATTAAGATAATACTTGATCATGGATGTGAGAACCCCATTTAATGAGAGATATCTTAGGAAGCCAAACATTGATCATTATAAATTGGGTAATGATCATAAACCCTTAGAACTTGAGGTAGAAGGTATTAAGAACCTAGTTGATCATGTCTAATCCATGACCATGCTTTGGAAATAGATAATTATCAGTTAAACCTTAGTGAGTTAAGTAGATATAATTTAGCACCTAAGATTATAGGGGTACCACTAGCAACCCTAAAACCATTTCCAATATATTAATTGGAGAAACAACTGAATAGCAACAAACTTTGTATGGTTCATTCCCTATAACAATCCAAATGATCTTGGATTGAATCATCCTATTAGTGGTGAGGAAGAGCAACCCTAGATAATTCAACAAGAGGTCCACCTACATTTAGAACCAATGCCCTATCCCAACTTTAACTTATGTATCATATGGGGATCACAAGTATAATCCTAGAACCATGCCTGAGCTTGAATATGAGTAAGGGGATTATTTAGTCAACCCTAAAATAAATCAAAACAACAACTTAACCTATCTTCCAAGCCATGCCTATGTAGGTGCCACTAACTAATGTTTCTAAATAAATAGTAGTCTCATGAGAGGAATAAGATCCACCTTAACCATATTAAACTAAGGGTTTACCAGATGATAATAATACTTTAAAATAACCTTAAACAATTCTCCAAATCAATAACCACCATGAGCACATGAAATAATGTTATGAGATCATATGCTCAAATAAGAAACTAGATATTAAGCTATGCCTTGTAAATTGTTTAATGCAATGTAACAAAAGATAAATATAAAAACTTAACTATCAATAGGTACTTAGAAGAACCTCTTGAGAAATAGTTTAGATCAACTAAATTGATGTTGGCAATTAGGACTATATAATTGCCCATTTTCAATCTCTATTAACATTTAATAAACAAGGGTGTCACTACACATATGAAATGTTTTAAAGCTCTTATATTTACAATAGTATCTTTGTAAACTCCAAAGGGATTCACACATTTAAAAACCCTGCAAAACAAAAGGGAAATGCAAACCAGAATTAAATAGAAAATACAAACCAGAAAATAAAATAAAAGAAAAAGAGAGAAGAGGGGTGATTACCTGAACAGGCCGCAGAAGCCCACCAAGCAGTCCAAGAGCAGCCTGCCGAGCAGCCCAGGACACTACCCAGAAGAAGCCCACTAAGCAGCCCAGGTACCTCTTCGTCAAAATAACAACGAGGAGGGATCGTCCTCATCCTCTTCGGTGCACGAGGAGGACAGCACGACGGCGTGCTCGACTTCCCATCGTCGCTGTCGAGCCCTCCTCGTCCGAAGGCGTGACAAGGCGCTCTTCCACGCCATATAAAGCCCAGCGACGAACACTGAACCGAGTTCCTCCCCTCTCTGCTCAATTTCTCTCCATGTCGAAAACCTAGCCCCGCGGACTCCGGCCGTCGCCGTCGACAGAGACCACCCCGAGCCTTGTAATGACCACCATCGGAATCGCCGGCCTCGACTTGTTCTTCCTGCAAGAGGAATCGAGCCGCCGCGGTCAGAATCATCGCCGGCGAGTTCATCTTCTCCAACACCGGCGACAGCAAATTCCGGCAAGCCGGACTTCCCCGAGCTTCGCCGACCCCACCGTCGCATACCTGGTGAGCTTCTGAGTCTTCTGGAAGCATCTCTTTGCCCGATTAGACGCCGTAGCACCTCCGCATCACCTAACCTGTGAGCACCACCGCCGCCCCTCACCGCCGATCGAGTTCCGGCGACCACTTCCTAGCGGCGCCACCACCGTTAGCATTCCCGTGACGCGCTGAGTAGCTAGAGCATCATCGCGTGTCCGTAAATCGCCTGGAACCTCGCCGCCGTCGCGAATTCCCGCCGGCAGTGAGCCCCAAGCCATATTTTCTATTTTGACCTCGGTCAATGACACTGTGGCGGCTGACGTGGACACAGGCCCACTGGTCAGTGACCACAGGTAGAATCAGCTGGGTACGTTTAGCAGTTCCAATCGTTTAAATTCAAATTCAATAACATCTGCAACTTCAAATAAATTTAGAAAATCCAATTTAAGTCAGAAAAATGAAAACAAGATATCAAAATTCTTGGAAAAGAAAACTCTTTCCAATAAAAATATAAAATGAAATTTTTATTTTTAATAAAAATCCAATTATTAAATACTTATTATTTAAGCCTTTAATTTTAATTCTAAATTCAATTAAAATTCAATAATTAGTAAAAATTTCCAAAATTAAATAAAAACCAGTAATTAAATAAAGAAAACATTAAAACAAATTTTCTTTATTTATTATTTTGTTAAATCCTTATTAGAAGGATTTAAACCTAATTGACCTAATTATTAAATGTTCTAAAATAGAAAAATGCCAAATTCAATATTATTTTATTTATTCACAAGTTACTAATAACTTCAACTTTAAAATGAAGTTGTTAATCATAGAACTATATGGTAGATAGCAAACCCTAATTCCATATGGAATAATATTACAACCCGACCATTTCATGTAAAACCCAAAACCTTAATTCAATTAGAAAACCTAGCTCCATTATTACATGTGAACCCTAATTTGCTTCTAACCTAAAACCCTAGGTTGGAACATGTGATCATGGTACCTACTTGCAAATCATAGAACCATACTAGCAAATAAATACTTGACTTGGCCACATAAAATGTAGAAGACCTATCACTAATATATGGGTACCCCATGTGTTCATCCTCATCAGACCTAATTGATCAATTAGGGTCAACCACATGTAAACCCTAGATCCTATTACCAAAGCCATCGTCCTTATTTAGCATCACCCCAGTGTGATGAACCCTCATAGTAACCATGATTGATGATTACCTTACATACCCTACACCACGAAACCCTACTAGTGTTGGATACTTATCAACCATTCTATTTAGGAGTCAATCATTCCTTACTTAGTGGATCAAATAGTAAACCCTAGACAATCTCAATCCTAATTGTAATACTTCTTATTATTTAAGAAGTATGTTCTTCAAAAGTTATTCTTTTGAAGTAAATAAAGAAGCATCACCAACCCTGCTTATAAGAACCTATAAACCCTATCTAGTAATCACCAGTCAAATGAATCAACCTTGATAGCAACCATGTAAAAATACTTGCTTAGGATACCTAGGCTTATCTTAACCTTACAAGCCCTAGGTGTCGATGAATCCAACGTTGTTGTGATCCATCTACTACTTACTCCAGAAGCAGTGGAAACCAAAGTCAACCATAGAACCCACCAACCTACTTATCATACTTGTTCTTTATTCAAGAACATGTTCTTCAAAAGTTATTCTTTTGAAGTATATGATAATTAATCATTGACCATGCCATACAGTACTAAACTGACCACTGTTCTTTACTTGTTAATATTATGCCAATTATCATTCTTTGTGTGCTCAATTGATTATTATGCTCTATTAACTACCTGTTGATAATACCAAGTAATCACACCTGAATAAGAACCTTGTATGAGAATCACTCTAAAAGTGCAACACACCCTGAACAAATCATTACAACTCACTAATCCTAAATCATCGGGGTTAGGTCACGTTTAGAGCGATTGCATCTCATTCTTATGCATTATTGCATCCTTGCCAATCTTTTAAACATCGTCCTTACCGGACGATGATGCTATTTCAGAATTTGGAGTTATTGCATATCGAAGACCTTCTGCATAATCTTGCAGTCAAGAAAGGCAAGTTCATCACTTGCTCATGTCATTTGAGTATTTCTATCAAATTACTTGCAAAGTATTATGGTTATCACTATTGCATAAAATCAAAACCACTACTTTCATAACTATGAATATGACTATGTGGTGGGCAATGGAACCATGGATTGTGTTGATATGGTGGAGGTTCCATTGCGGGTTTATATCCATCTAGGATTAAACAACAAATGTCCAGTGATTCTTGTGCCGTAATACCCGTGTTAACCATAAGATCCGGAGTGGGACGGAGTAGTCAAAGTGTTTCCACCTCTCGTTCATCAACGGATGCGCTTACCGTAGCAGTTGTGTGGCGGAACAACCGGAGGGTGGGGATCCCATTCTAATTCCCCACGGTAAAGCATTGCTTGCCGTAGCAGTTGTGTCTTGCGGAACAACCGGAGGGTGGGGATCCCATTCTAATTCCCCACGGTAATGCGGTCTATGATGGGTTGCAGCCACCGGCGTAGGAGTGTATGGTAAGAGCCCAGCACTGTTGTCGTGGTCGGGGTCCACCCTGAAATTACGGGAATAATGGGACCGACGTGGACCCAGGGTCGGCGCATGCAACAAAGGGTGGGTGTTCGAGGTAGCGGAGGAACATGATTGGCTAGACCTTATACCGGGCCTCACACCAAAGGAAGTGTGGACGAGAACTAGACTCGGTTGGCACCAAGGTTAAGATCTCTTATGGGTAAAGCAACACACCTCTGCAGAGTGTAAAGAACCGTGACTGTCACTCCCTGTTCGGGATATGGAACTGACGGCGGAAAGGAGCTCCATGAAGTTCTAGTAAACCGGTGAAGGCTGACGGACATAGTTCTTCTGAATAAAAGCAACCTTTTTAAGAAATGGTTATGAAAACCTGCATTGGTATTAGACTTTCTGGTCTAATGCTGTAGCTAGTGCATTAAACACCTCTTTCCTATAATGAACTTGTTGAGTACGCTCGTACTCATCCCACTCTTAAATCCCCTGCTTAGATATGGAGGCATCGAAGGAGGATCCACAGTGCAACTCGAAGGCCGAGGAGTCAACAACTACTTCAAGAGTCAAGACCCTGTCAGAGGAGTCAGATACCACATCCAACCAGGAGAAAACCTAGTTTAGCCATAGAAGGGAACTAGCTTCCTAAACCTAGCTCCTAATTAGCTAGAGTCTATTCTTAGCCTCTGTAGTTAGTGAAATACCCTACAAATAGAGTTCGTGATAAGACTAGACTACGAGTCGTTCTTGGAGTTTATTTGCAGTTTTACCTCATTGTAAAGTAGGAGGCTGTGATGATCTTATGTAACAGAGTCGATGTTGTAATTCTATAGACATGCCTTGGACCCGCATATGTTTCTGTTGTACCACTCTGAGCGATATAATACCCGTGGAACGATGTTTCATTGGTGTTATATCAGACTTGCATACTACACCATGCAGTGGTATGCCGGGTCACCACACCAAGGCTCCCCGCCGCCATCTCGGCCGCCGGCGAGCGCACCAAGGATGCCCGCCACCACGCACCATGGATCCCCTCCGCCACGCATCCAACCTCGTAGGCCTCCGCCGCGCCTCAACGTCGTCGTCCTCCGCCGAGCCCCACGGGAACCTCGCCTCTTCGCCCTAGCCTCCGCGAGCTTGCTCGGCAGGGAGGCTGCAAAAGGCTACCACATGTGCTACCATGGCGGCGGAGCTGGGATGATCTTGCTACATATTAATTTACTGTTTTGCTACATATTCATGTTTTTTTTGCTACAATTAATATGCCATATTTGCTACAAAAGCATAAATGTTTTGCTACGAAGTTTCGAGATCTCTCGGTTCTATGGATTTTGCAACATATAAATAAATTTTTTGCCACAACATTTTAACTTCTTAGCTACAATAGCACAATATGTTTGCTACGATGGTCTCCGGCGAGTTCTCCGGCAAGTTTTCCAGTGAGTTCACCGGCGATGTCTCCGACGATATTTATTTTTGCTACAACAGCATAATTTTTTGCTACGGGCTCTCCGGCGAGGTCTCCGGCGAGCTCAGACTTTTTCTTTTATTTCATGGGCGAACCGTTTTTTGCTACATGCAGTTGCTGCCGGGATGTTTATTTTGCTGCCGGAGGTATTTTTTTGCTACATGCAAATCTAAACGTATATGATCTCGATCCGACGGCTGGGATCCGGGGGCTGGGGAATCAGATCCCCCGGGGGACGTCCAGCACTTTCCATCTATAAAAGCACAAGACAGAAGATATTTTTTTTATAGATATTGGTCCAATCGCAGAGGTATTCGACTAGGAACAATTCTATAGCTCCAATCACGGATAGAGTACTATTGTGCTCCCAACGGTTATCTCATTCCCGTTGGCCGGTAAATTTAGACGCAGGTTACCGACGCGGCTTGATGGTACTTTGATTTGAGCTGTCTTCGGGCTCGGGGTTTGCTTTCCCGGGCGGCGGGAAGCAGAGCGCAGGCACCGTATATTCGCGCACTGTTGCCCTGCCCCCGCCAGTTCCGAGCCCTCACGTCGCCCGTCATTCTAACCGTCTGCTCACCACCAAAGCCAGCAGCACCTTATCATCTCCGATCACACAACAGCGAAGTACTCAAGTACACAGCGCGTCGACTCGGCCGGGCCAGTAAACGCCTGCTCATGCACGTGATGTGTGTGTTGTGTTTTGGTTCGGCTGGTGCATTTCCCTTCCCATACAGCAAACGGCGTCGGAGAAGATGGCTTTATTAATTCAGCCGCTGTTCGATTGGACGTGGCTGCTACTGTTGCCTGAAAGAGTGGGTTGTTGGTACCTTTGGTCTTGATTTTACGCTCCTTGATTTGTCCATGTCGGCATCTCACCACATCCCATGTTTACGAGAGTGAATTTTGTCTACTCGGATATAGAAGAGTAAATTACAAGCAACTATCACATTTGGACGAAATCCAGGGATCAGCATCGCTCTTTCAGTTCAGTACCAACAACAACGAATCGGACGAAACTTCAATATATAGTGGATTAACCGTTGAGGCTCACGTGGCAAGCGGCCGTCAGATTCTTGAGCCTATTAGAGCATGTCTAACATACCCCTTAAAAGGGCCAAACCCGTATAATAACCGCCGAAATAAGGGGTTGGACGCTACCCGGCCGTCTAGCAGACCCCGTAAAACAGGCCCTCGCATCGATTTTTTACAGTTTTGGCTACGGGGCGGCTCTTCGCCCCTTACTTGTACGGGGCGGGAGGCTGAATACAGGGCCAACCCCTCATCCCATTTCACTAGGGCGCGCGGACATTTCAGAATTCCCAACCGTTTTCCCCGCGCCGCCGCCGTAGCCACCCGCGCACCACCGCTGAAAACAGAATATTCCGTAGGATTCTGTTTTACAGGGTGGGGATACGGGGTCTGCTAGCTCGGACGAGTTTTCGACCATCAAAAAGTGAATACAGGGCCCTCTACTCGTGTTTTAAGGGGTAGAAAAATAAGGGGTCTGTTAGACATGCTCTTACGGTCGGAACGCATCGACCAATCGCTCTGCGTCCATCTGATCGCTCTTGGTCTTCCTTCATCGCCTCGCCGGCGAACCTCCGCGCCCCCGAGTCCGGCCGTCGCAATGTCGTCCTGGAATGATGGAGAAAGCAGCGATGATAGCCTGCTCTCTGGTTTCACCGAGAGGCATGACATCGGTCCTCATCCGCAGGTATGTATAGAATTCGGTTAGGGTTTTCTCTGATTTCGGATTTCTTGCATTGAAGCTTCGATTCGTCGAATGTCTATTTAATATCTATTTCATCTGCCTTAATTTAGATACCAGAAAGCATGCTACATCCAGGCTACACCGGCTATGGTGATTACAATTTGTATGACATGCTCATGTATAAGTACGTGTGCTTCGAAAGCGCAAACACCAGGATGTGGATTTAAGGTAGGTTGATTGCATTGTGTAGATAATTTAGGTATTCGCCAAATAATTTTGCTAGACATTGCTATATTTATATATCATTTGCTTAATCATTTATTGCAGTTTGATAGCATTGTGTAGAAAATTTAGGTACATGCCAAATAATTCAGATAACATTGATTAATTATTTTAGATAGCATTGCTTAATTATTTTATTATTTGCCTATTTGACCGCCTTGTCTACATAATTTAGCTACTCCCAAATAGATAGCATTGCCTATTTTACTGTAGTTATTGTCTTGCTTATAACTTTAGCATTGCTGCAATGCCATTGTTATCTAGATAATTTAGGTATTGCCCAAATATAGCTACTTGGTTATAATTTTAATATTGCCAGTAAGTAATGCCTATATAATTTTGCCCAGTGTGTAGGAGGATGGGATCTGTGACAAAGTTTTTTTTTGACAATCAATACCACATATATTCATAGTAACAAATAGTACATTGTAGAGATACACGAGCTGACTCCAATGATCCCATAGACCTGTAAAAAATAAAGTCTAAAAGATACTAACAATTCTTCTAGGTCTTCAAATTTTTTCTTCTTCCAGAACATAATCTTGTACTCTTCTGAAGGCAGCCAAAGATAGATAACGAACCATAGACCTGTAAATACCGACGAAGGTTCTCCCATAATTTTAACTTGAACCGCAATGCCAAGGTTGCGCACACAACCATTAAAAGCATTCAACATCGGCAAGAGTACCAACACCAGTATGTCAGGGAATAACAACCGACTAGCCTTGTCGATGTCGATGGAGAGCCAAGAATATGAATCACCATTGTCGAGGACGTAGCACCCGGGATAAAAACTGCGAGGATAATCCTCCTCGCGGCAACAACGACAGAAGATCCAAAATCGATCTGGCGAAGCAAGATTTGAAGGCCCATACCTAGAGGATTGTAATCTTTCAACACCACCATTGACGTTGGGAAGGAGATCTCGTCGTCGAACGAACGCCCGAAGATCACTTATTGCAGACGACGCCATCTCCATTGAGGGGAAACCAACAAGAAGACGACTATCAAAATCCTAACATAATCAACTGAAAACACTACTTTTATTGCAAACACCACACATAGATCGGGTTCCCCACTCCTCCCGACGCCGACGAAGCCGACTGGAGGAGGGGAACCGATCTATGGAGGAGGCTGAAGTGGAGGCGGCTAGGGTTTTGGAGAGGCGGCGGCTGTCTTTTTCCGTGAGCACCTTCTTCTACTACTTGGGGTCTTGATTAGATCTGTGAAAAAAGTTCATTGGCACTACAAGAAAAGTTGCCATGGCCGACGAAATTGAAGTCGCGCCGTGGTTGCTGGTGTACCATGGCCGACGATTTTTGGTCCCTCCGTGGTGCATGTCAAAATTTTTTTTTTCTCGTTTTTGAGGCCACCTAGCCCGACGAAAGCGGCCAAAACGTCGCGTATGGTGGCCGGGACGTGGTGCATCTCGAAATCTCGGGTTCGCCGGCCGAGTCAACGCAAATCCGCACCGCCGAGGGATGTAGGGCCCAGATGGCAGCCTCTGCATTGTTTTTTTTTCTCGCGCCATCTCGTTCAACGTTCTCCGATCGAGCCGTTTACGATGCAGGATCATGGGTCCCGCATGTCATCCTCTATGAACCAAAATTCTTTCTATTCTTGGATTTTTTGACCCCCTGATTTCTGGCTACTTCCTTTTTCTTTTGATCCCTTGCCGCCTTGAAACGTTGAGACCGCTGCTGCTAAATGGGACCCGCATGTCATCCTCTATGTGCAATCAACTTTCTTTTCTTGGAGTTTTTTTGGCACCTCAGATTTGGTCACTTGCCTTTTTCTTTCGATCCTGCCGCCTCTCAAACGGTGATACCGCTGCCGCTAACTGGGACCCGCATGTCATCCTCTATGTACTATAAAACTTTCTTTTCTTGAATTATTTTGGCACCTCATATTTGGTCACTTACCTTTTTCTTTCGATCCCCTGCCGCCTCTCAAACGGTGATACCGCTGCTGCTAAATGGGACCCGCATGTCATCCTCTATGTACTATAAAACTTTCTTTTCTTGAATTATTTTTGGCTCCTCATATTTTTTCACTTGCCTTTTTCTTTCGATCCCCTGCCGCCTCTCAAACGGTGATATGTTGCTAAATGGGACCCGCATGTCATCCTCTATGTACTATAAAACTTTCTTTTCTTGAATTATTTTTGGCTCCTCATATTTTTCACTTGCCTTTTTCTTTCGATCTCATGCCACGTTTGAAACGTTGAGGAACCTGCGGCTCATGGGACCCGCATGTCATCCTCTACTATAAAAGTTCATTTTCTTGGTTTTTTTCACCTTCTGATTTTTGGCAATTTCTTTTTCTTTTGATCCTGCCGCCTCTCAAAGTGATACCGCTGCTGCTAAATGGGACCCGCATGTCATCCTCTATGTACTATAAAACTTTCTTTTCTTGAATTATTTTTGGCTCCTCATATTTTCACTTGCCTTTTTCTTTCGATCCCTGCCGCCTCTCAAACGGTGATACCGCTTTGCTAAATGGGACCCGCATGTCATCCTCTATGTACTATAAAACTTTCTTTTCTTGAATTATTTATGGCTCCTGATATTTTTTCACTTGCCTTTTTCTTTCGATCTCATGCCACGTTTGAAACGTTGAGGAACCTGCTGGCTCATGGGACCCGCATGTCATCCTCTATGTACTATAAAAGTTCATTTTCTTGGTTTTTTCACCCTCTGATTTTTGGCAATTTCTTTTTCTTTTGATCCCCCGCCTCTCGGTGATACCGCTGCTGCTAAATGGGACCCGCATGTCATCCTCTATGTACTATAAAACTTTCTTTTCTTGAATTATTTTTGGCTCCTCATATTTGGTCACTTGCCTTTTTCTTTCGATCTCATGCCACGTTTGAAACGTTGAGGAACCTGCTGGCTCATGGGACCCGCATGTCAACCTCTATGTGCTATAATTTTTTTTTTTCACCCTCTGATTTTTGGCTATTTCCTTTTTGATCCCTGCCGCCTTGGAAACGTTGGGTAAGCTGCTGACTCATGGGACCCGCATGTCATCCTCTATGTACAATCAACTTTCTTTTTCTTTTGATCTCAAGCCGCATTTGAAACGTTGAGACCGCTGCTGCTAAATGGGACCCGCATGTCATCCTCTATGTACAATAAAGTTTCTTTTCTTGGATTATCTTTGGCTCTGATATTTTGTCACTTGTATTTTCTTTCGATCTCATGCCGCCTTTGAAACGTTGAATAAGCTGGCTCATGGGTCCCGCATGTCATCCTCTACGAACAATAAAAGTTTCCTTTCTTGGAGTTATTTTTACCCTAATTTCTATTTGCCTTTTTCTTTTGATCTCCTGCCCCCTCTGAAACGATGAGGACGCTGTTGGCAGGTTGGTCCCACATGTCATCCTCTATGAACAATAAAAGTTTCCTTTGATGGATTTATTTTGAACCCCTAATTAATTTCTGGATATTTCCCCTGCCGCCTTGGAATCGTTGAGGATCTGCTGCCTCATGGGTCCCGCATGTCATCCTCTCGAACGGTAAATGTTTATTTTCTTGGATTTTGTTGACCAAACGATTTTTGGCTTATTTTTTCTTTCGATCACTGTGACCTTTAAAACGTTGAGGACGCTGCGCTCACGGGTCCCACATGTCAACCTCTATGAACAATAAACGCTGAGGATGCTGCTGCATCATGGGACCCGCATGTCATCCTCTCGTAACGAAAATGTTTCTTTTCTTGGATTTTTTACCAACAGATTTTTGGTTTATTTTTCTTTCCATCCCCTGCCGCCTTTAAAACGTTGACGACGCTGTTGGCTCATGGGTCCCCGATGTCAGCCTCCCGTACAAGAAACATATAATATCTTGATTATTTTGCAGACAATAAACAATGTATTGCGCTCTGAGCTATTTCAAACGGATAATTAAATCTTTATTTTTACATAAACAAACTTATATGTTGAATCTTCTTGTTTTTTTGTCTTTGCGAAGCATAGGACTTTCCTGTTTTTTTAGAAAATTTGGAACTTTCCTGTTTTGGAGTGGGCTGAAATTGTACGAGTGTTGCGGTCAGAAACCCACTGGCGGGCAGCGACGGGCAACACCGTAGAGCCGGGAATCTCCCAGGACTGCGGCTGGCCCTGGTCCCTCCGAGCAACGGCCCGCATAGCCTTCGGCACGCACGTCCGATGCTGATGCAAGGCGTGCCACCTGACCTATACCGGTCGGGAAGGTGTTGGATGATGCCTCGCTTAGTTTCCTGCATGGCATACACGTAAACATTAAATACGAGCCTCGATCGGCTCTCAGGTTATCCTGTGAATCGGCTCAAGGAGCCAATCCACCCATGATGCGTACGAGGTGTACGATCAGATGGTGGTCCTGCTTGATCAAAGCAAAGCTAAAACGTCCTACTACGATTTAGGTTTTCACCGCATAATCGGAACGTCCTACTCGTGATTGGGCCTCGCGGCCGCATACGGTGATCGTAAGCCGATCCTAGACAGGGCCTAAAAACCAACACGAGGTTGATCCCCGGAACATCCTGTCTAGGGCTAGCAAACTACACCCTACGCGCCTGGATCCTCCAACCCTTTGTAAGGCCTAACCATGCAGATATTAAACTAATCCTTGAAGAACAAGGAGCAATCATAACGGATCGGATCTACTAAACAATGATCAAGCGGTGCCGCCCTTACACCCAAGATAGGTGTAAGGCGGCTAGATGCCTAAGGCACGCGATAGCATATGATACGAAGAACAATGCTAACCCTAAAACATCTACGATAACTACGTTGCTCGCCATCAAAAGGCTTCGATACGAGCAACGCATGGACGACGAATAAACGTGTGCTGCCTAGATCGCAAGATGCGATCTAGGCAGCATGGTGCTTACCGGAAGAAACCCTCGAGACGGGGAGTTGGCGATGCGCCGAGATTGGTTTGTGGTGAACGTGATTGTTGTTTATTTCATAAACCCTAGATACATATTTATAGTCCGGGGACTTTCTAATTCAGGCGTGCACCAAACCGTGCACGGGTTAAACTCTAACTTCCAAACTAAGATGCGATCTAATATAATACAGATACACGGGCAATTTAGCCCAAATTCTCGTGCAAGGCCGCTTCAGAGATCCTCCACGCGTAGATCCTTTAAGCCCATCTCACTTACGGCCCATCTCCTGATTTGGCCAAAATCTGGTGATAACACATGCCCCCCTGGTTTTGGAAATGACATTTCCAAAATCATTACGCTTTTCCTTCGTCGGGTCATGTCGTGGCGTCTTGACTTTATCACCAATCTAAAAAATCCTTCTTAAAATGAAGGAATGTCTTCATTTAACTTTTCCGATAGTCAAAGTTAAGCACTCCCAAAAGAGCCGATGGTATCACGTCAGCCTCTACAATAAAACGAGAGTAAGGCCAACCTAACTGCTCCTCCAAACGGTAACCTGTGCCCTCCGCCTGAGAAAGCAAACTCAGATCCCCAAATCGCCGCCCAAGCAGCTCCACGAATCTCAGATCTCAGCCGCGCCGTCCCAATTCCTCAGCGCATCAAATGGCGGAATCATCCAACGCCAACGCCATGGTCTCCGGTCTGAAGGTAATCCTCAACAGCCTCCTCGCCATGCGAATCAATGTTAGGAGTAACAGCAAACACCTGAATTAATGTCCTATTCCATTATCAATTTTAGGTTTCAGACATCCTGCTGCCGCACCCTTCTCTCCCAAACTCTCTGTGTCTTGGCCCCGTTCTTCCGAGAGTCCCGCTCACCTAATCTCATGCGAGGCCAATAGAATCCCTTTCGTGAATCAGAATTTAGATCTGACTTCCTGGGCCGACTGCCTGCGAGCCTGGCCTAATCCTCCCGAAGGTTGGGAGGCATGGTATAGTAGAGTGTCTAAAACACACTATGCTACCTGGGACTCGATAGGGATAGCCGATGCCTTATCATTATCACTGTCTCCTCTCGAAAAGAACGAGAACATCCTAAAGACCATCGGCTACTTTTGGTCTGATGCACTGAACTGCTTCATGTTCGGCCATGGCCCCATGACACCAACTCTGCTGGACGTGGCCATGATCACAGGCCTAGACATTTCATCCCCAAGCCCCTCTGCTTTTAAATTGCCAAAGGTCCCCTTCACCCTTTCCTCCAAAACAGAGTGCACAAGCTGGGGTGCCTACCTCAGGCGTTATAGGAAAACCAAAGGCCCTGTGACAGAAAGAGAGCACACAACTTTCTTGAACTTCTGGTTGGAGCACTTCATATTTTGCGGTCCTTCACTCGCCCCAACCAAGAATTACCTCTCCTTGGCTTATGAACTCGCCAAAGGTACTCAACTTGGCCTTGGAAAACTGCTTCTTGGAGAGGTCTATCGATCTCTTCAACTGATGTCCGTCAAACTGTTCTCCCAAAGGACAGTTAAAACAGGAGGCCCCTGGTGGTTTATTCAGTTATGGGCCCAGTTGTACTTTCAAAACCAAATCCCAAACTTCCCATCTTTGGCCACCTGCACCTTCCCATATGCAAATGGGAAGGACATCCGGTGCACTAGCTATGGCCAAGCTCTGTACAGTCTTCCAGGCAGCAGGCTGATCCCCAAGGAAGCAGCAGAGTGGTTCAAGATTTTCTTCCAAGGCCTGGACAACCCCCTGTTCTTCCCCTATACCGAATCAGGCATCTTTGAGAATCCAGTCTCCTTCCGATTAGACAGCCTTGCCGATGACGCTAGCACCCGGCACCTGTACTCTATCATGATCCGTCCTTGCTTTCTCCCAGTCGGTATGAGTACCTCAAATAGGATCATTAAGCCTGGCTATGAGTCTTACCAACCGGTGGTAGTAGCCCGGCAGCTCGGCCTCGGGAAAGTGCCTCCACATTTCTTCCTCCACCACCTGACAGCAAGCAGAGCTGAACTGCCTGACATTCTCACCGGCCAAAGGTGCTATACCTTCTTTGATGCTCTGGCCATTCCAATTCCTCATAACCTCTGCTTCACCACCACTACCGATGGTTTCGAGACTTGGTGGTCCATGTGGAAGACCCACGCCTTCAGAAGAGCTCTAGGACCATTGCTGAAGCAACTCGATGCCGACTACGACGTCCCGGCACACCAGGTACCATTTCACATAAATTACTTGTCATGGCTTATGATGATTGTCCGTAACCTGACTCTATTTCTTGGCAGCAACAGGATGGCCCGGAGCCCACACAAGCCGATGGCTCTCCCTTCAAGTTCCTTCCACCAGCCCCGGTGGTTCTCTTCTGTCAAAGCTCACCGCCCTTGAAGAAGGTCATAATGCAGAGCCAGCCGATTTCTCCCAAATCGGCTCCCAAGAGTAAAGCATCCTCAGGGTCAGTTGCCCCCCGAGCCTCAACCCAGGCGAGGAAGGCAGTGAGGAAAGTAGCTGCCAGAAAAACCCTGAAGCGCAAAGCCCCTTTCCAAGCATGCCTGCATGTAAGCTGACTCGTGCCTCGACCAAATTCATCTGTCTTCGCTAGTCCTTTGTAACATGGCTGTACTTCTCCTTTCAGACTTCCACTGAAGAGAACTCCAGTGAAGACGCACAGTCCAGCCCAAGGGACTCTACCCCGGGCGATTCTGAAAGATCCACCACACGGAGCCAACCGGACTCGCCAGTGTCGGCTTCTAGGAAAAGGTCGACTCCCGAGCCTACTGATCTCCAAGCTCTGATCAAAACGGGGTCGCGCGTGAAGCGACGATGCGTCAAAAGGGCCCGCAAAGACCCACGAGTTTCCTCGCCGAGCCAGGAAATTTCAAATGTAATTACCTCAACTGCTCATATTCCACACCGTCCCGTTGCTAATTGGATCGGCTCACCATTTCTTTTGCAGACTAATGGGACCTCTAGCGGGGACCTCGAAGAGGTACCGATGCCATCTGCCACGCTCGGCCTAACCACCTTGCCGAGCATGGCTGACCAAGTAGCTAACCTGGCCCAGTCCATCGAGAAGCCGATTATCACAACATCGGCTGCCCTTCCTTCTTTGGGAGAGGTACGCTCCACTCTCTCGGGCTTACCCTTTTCCTTTGTTGTATGCTCATACTGCTCTTGTTCGTCTATCAGGGTTGTGATCTTTCGAGCTTGCTGACGTTCGATCCCGACTCCATCGAGCCAGCTCCTTCCAAAGCGGGTGAAGAGCCAAGCCCTAGCGCGGTTCATGGCCCGCTCCAGCGTCTCAAGGTTTTGCTCTCCTCCTCGGTCGAGACCCTGGTCGAAAACCCCGAGGCAGTCAAGGGCATCCTCAAAGAAATCCAGCCCCATCTCCCGATGACGCTGCAAGTGAAGCTCTGGCCAGCTGTGACATTATCAGCCTTCAGGTCAAGAGTGCAATCGGCTCGTCAAAGAATTACCCTTCGTCACGCTCAGCTTCCGTTGAGAGCCGACATTGCCGAGAAGTGTCAACGGCTCAACGAGAAAAAGGCTGCCTTAGACGCCAAGACTGACACCTCTGCCGATGGTGCTGAACTCGCGACCCTGCGTAAGGAACTGGAGAACCTTGAAGAGAAAGTTAGGGTGACCAAGCAGCTTATCCAAGACAAAGAAACCCTCATTGTCCGCTCTCGAGAAGAAGCAAAGGGCCTCACAGCCGATCTGAAGACCGATCTGACATCCGTGCACTGAGAGCCAGCTGGTGACGGGTAGAGACGAGGACGACGAGGCTGAAATCGCCGAGGTGGACCGAATCCGTGCCGACGCCCTTCATGCCCTCGACGCTTTTCTTCAGTAGAGCCTCTTTGTGCCAACTGACGAATGTCTTGCTGAACTTGTTTCGCTGAATTCTGTCGCCGTGCATCGGCCTTTAACATTCTGAAGTCGATGTCTGTGCATCGGCTCTGGTTAGATGTACCGATTGATTTTTTTTTACTGGCCGATTTCTCTATCGGCCCCCAATATTTCTCCGCACATGTATCGGTGTGGCCCCCCGAGCCGATTCTGCCAGGTAACTGCTGATATCGGCTCTGTGGTTAGCCAAGGCACTATATGTGAACGTCGGCTCTGTTAGGACCCGTATTTACTTCTTCCAGCTCATCAGCCGATGTAAACCCATCGCCCATTAGATCAACGTTGAACCCGGGCAGAACGCATGGTGAGGATAATTTTGGCCAATTTCCGGAATCGGCCTCCATGTTGGTTGATCAATGAAGGTTTGGCAATGTTTCTTCATAGATTTTTGGGAAGTGTAGGAGCCGATCACGTGGAACGGCTTCTCCCTTGTCCTCGTTATGAGAACAGCTGTCCTTGTTCTATTGCCATTTGGACCTGTTGACGCCACACCCTGCAGTCGTTGGTGGCGTGGGTGAACGTGTTATGCCACTTGCAGTATGGCTTCCCGTTCAGCTCTTGCACCGCGGGGATCTTGTGGCCTTCGGGTACCTTACTGCTTCTCCTTGAGTAAGAGGTCGAAAATTTGCTCAGCTTTGGTCACGTCGAAGTCAAACCCTTTTGGAGGACCTTGTGGCTTAACCCATTTACAGGACACGGGGCTTGCCCCCGAGTCCATTCAGCCACTGCTACCTCTTGATCTCCCGCAGTACCTTCATCTTCATCTGCCTCAACCAGGACCACCGCGCGCTTGAATTTATCTGGTAAACATCGGGTGGCGCTGTTCGTATGCTGTCTGCACCATGTGCGCCAGTGAAGGGTAGTCGCTTGGGAGGCCACGTCCTTGATCGATGATGAGAGCCCCACCACACGCCAACTCGACTGCTTCTTTTCACTCACATGAACCGAATAGCATCGGTTCCTAACGATCCTGAAGCGCTGGACGTATTCTGCCACTGTTTCCCCGCGCTTCGTCGTACTTGTGCTAGATCGGCAATGCCAGCCTCGGAAGCTTCGAGTGATACTGCACGTGGGCTGTTCTTCCAGCTTCCAAGTCCGGATTGAGTTTGGTGGCAGCGATGTGTACCACCGAAAGCCGATCTGTGAGGGACCGTGCGAAGAACCTCACACGCAGCTCGTCTGATGCTGAGATCGTGCCCAACTGTGCCAAATATCGGCTCACATGCTCGATGGAGCTGGAACCATCTGATCCATTAAACTTGGTGAAATCAGGGAGCCGATATTTGGGTGGTCGTGGGATCAATTTGTACTCATTGGGGTACGGCTTGGAATAGCCGATTGTCCTCCTTTTCGGCATCATGCCGAATTGGTCTTTCAGGATTGTACAAATCTGATCCGCGGTGATGGCTGCATGCGTCGAACTCTGAAGATTCGCCGGGTGGCATACTTAGCCAGCCATGCTTGCTTTTCCAGCTCTGAGCCAACTGCAGGAGCTGAGCTCTGGAGGTTTGTCGGAGCGGCATACTTAGCTAGCCACGTCTGCTTCTCAAGATCTGTTCCCGACGTCCCTCCTGCTGTTTCGGAAGTCCCTGCTGTTGCAGCCTGTTCGAGAGTGCCCAGTTACTGCAGTCTGGCACGTATGCGCACGTGTATCCGTGGGGGATCTCCTTGGGCGCCTCATGCAAGAATTGGTAGTCACTAGGGTCACCACCGATCTTGTAGACGACGTATGCCGATGAATTCGGCACTTCGGTGCTGCCAACGCGAACGGCAGCGGTGGACGGGACTGGAGTGGCATCTCTCCTTGGTAAGTCCCCAGAGCTGGTCCTGACGGAGAGTACTGATGGCTCATGATCTCCTGGATCACCCGAAGAGCAACACGCTCCAAAGTGTTCACCAGACTCTCAGAATGGCGGTGCAGCGAATGAGCCACCATGAAGTTGATCTCCTGACGCAGCGACCTGGTGCGTTCTTCTGACGGGTTGGACAGGTCCATTCCATCGAGCGCGCCTTCAGGTGAGAACCCTTTCCACCTGATGCCATGTGAGCGGGTGTGAAAAGAGCCGATGAGGTCGGCTTCGAGGACTGCTTTGATCTCGTCATGCTTCTTCTTGAGCTCCTCAGACACATCCTCGTACTTGACCGGAGTGCCTTCCGCCATCTCAGATGTAGATGGCGATGCGGTTGATGTCGAAGATTGTCCCACCGGGCGTGCCAGAATGTGTTGCGGTCAGAAACCCACCGGCGGGCAGCGACGGGCAACACCGTAGAGCGGGAATCTCCCAGACTGCGGCTGGCCCTGTTCCCTCCGAGCGACGGCCGCAAAGCCTTCGGCACGCACGTCCGATGCTGATGCAGGGCGTGCCACCTGACCTATACCTGGTCAGGAAGGTGTTGGATGATGCCTCGCTTAGTTTCCTGCATGGCATACACGTAAACATTAAATACGAGCCTCGATCGGCTCTCGGGTTATCTGTGAATCGGCTCAGGAGCCGATCCACCCATGATGCGTACGAGGTGTACGATCAGATGGTGGTCCTGCTTGATCAGAGAAAAGCTAAAACGACCTACTACGATTTGGGGTTTTCACCGCATAATCGGAACGTCCTACTCGTGATTGGGCCTCGCGGCCGCATACGGTGATCGTAAGCCGATCCTAGACAGGCCTAAAACCAACACGAGGTTGATCCCCGGAACATCCTATCTAGGGCTAGCAAACTACACCCTACGCGCCGATGGATCCTCCAACCCTTTGTAAGGCCTAACCATGCAGATATTAAACTAATCCTTGAAGAACAAGGAGCAATCATAACGGATCGGATCTACTAAACAATGATCAAGCGGGGTGCCGCCCTTACACCCAAGATAGGTGTAAGGGCGGCTAGATGCCTAAGGGTCGCACGACGATAGCATATGATACGAAGAACAATGCTAACCCTAAAACATCTACGATAACTACGTTGCTCGCCATCAAAAAGGCTTCAGTACGAGCAACGCATGGTCGACGAATAAACGTGTGCTGCCTAGATCGCAAGATGCGATCTAGGCAGCATGGTGCTTACCGGAAGAAACCCTCGAGACGGGGAGTTGGCGATGCGCCGAGATTGGTTTGTGGTGAACGTGATTGTTGTTTATTTCATAAACCCTAGATACATATTTATAGTCCGGGGACTTTCTAATTCAGGCGTGCACCAAACCGTGCACGGGTTAAACTCTAACTTCCAAACTAAGATGTGATCTAATATAATACAGATACACGGGCAATTTAGCCCAAATTCTCGTGCAAGGCCGCTTCAGAGATCCTCCACGCGTAGATCCTTTAAGCCCATCTCACTTACGGCCCATCTCCTGATTTGGCCAAAATCTGGTGATAACACGAGTCAAAAGGCCAATCAGGATAGTTCGAAGGCCCAGATGTCCAGATGCAGCCCAATTGAAATCTTTCTTCTTGGATTTTTTTCACCCCGTGATTTCTGGCTACTTCATTTTTCTTTTGGTTCTGTGCCGCCTCTCAAATGGTGAGACCGCTGCTGCAAAATGAGACCCGCATGTCATCCTCTATGTAGAGTAAAATTTCTTTTCTTAGATTATTTTTGGCTCCGATATTTGGTCACTTGCCTTTTCTTTCGATCTCATGCCACGTTTGAAACGTTGAAAAACCTGTGGCTCATGGGACCCGCATGTCATCCTCTATGTACAATAAAACTTTCTTTTCTTCGATTTTTTGGCACCTCATATTTGGTCACTTGCCTTTTTCTTTCGATCCCCTGCCGCCTCTCAAACGGTGATACCGCTGCTGCTAAATGGGACCCGCATGTCATACTCTATGTACAATCAAGTTTCTTTTCTTGAATTATTTTTGGATCCGGATATTTGGTCACTTGCCTTTTCTTTCGATCTCATGCCACGTTTGAAACGTTGAAAAACCTCTGGCTCATGGGACCCACATGTCATCCTCTATGTACTATAAAAATTCATTTTCTTGGTTTTTTTTCACCCTCTGATTTTCGGCTATTTCCTTTTTCTTTTGATCCCCGCCTTTGAAACGTTGAGGACTCTGCTGGCTCATCGATAAAACTTTCCTTTCTTGGAGTTTTTTTACCCCCTAATTTCTGGCTACTTTCTTTTTCTTTTGATCTCAAGCCGCATTTGAAACGTTGAGACCGCTGCTGCTAAATGGGACCCGCATGTCATCCTCTATGTACAATAAAGTTTTCTTTTCTTGGATTATCTTTGTCTCCTGATATTTTGTCACTTGACTTTTTTTCGATCTCATGCCGCCTTGAAACGTTGAGTAAGCTGCTAGCTCATGGGTCCCGCATGTCATCCTCTACGAACAATAAAGTTTCCTTTCTTGGAGTTATTTTTGAACCCTAATTTCTGGCTACTTCCTTTTTCTTTTGATCCGTGCCGCCTTGGAAACGTTGAGACCGCTGCTGCTAAATGGGTCCCGCATGTCATCCTCTATGTACAATAAAATTTCTTTCTTCGATTATTTTCGGGTCTGATATTTGGTCACTTGCCTTTTTCTTTCGATCTCATGCCGCTTTGAAACGTTGAGGAAGCTGCTGGCTCATGGGTCCCGCATGTCATCCTCTATGAACAATAAAAGTTTCCTTTCTTGGAGTTATTTTTTACCCCTAATTTCTGGCTACTTCCTTTTTCTTTTGATCCTGCCGCCTTTGAAACGTTGAAGACTTTGCTGGCTCATGGGTCCCACATGTCGCCTCTATGAACAATAAACACTTCCTTTCTTGGAGTTATTTTGTACCCCTAATTTCTGGCTATTTGCCTTTTTTCTTTCGATCCCCAGTCGCCTTCTAAACGTAGAGGACGCTGCTGGCTCGTGGGTCCCAGATGTCAGCCTCCATGGACAATAAACCTCTCCTTTGTTGGATTTATTTTTCACCCTCTGATTTTGGCTATTTCCTTTTTCTTTTGATCCGCCTTGGAAACATTGAGTAAGCTGCTGACACATGGGGCCCGCATGTCATCCTCTATGTACAATCAACTTGCAAGATCTTCGAGCGAAAGAGCTTGTATTAGTGGGACCCATATGTCAACCTCTATGTACAATAAAAGTTTCCTTTCTTGGATTATTTTTAGCTCTGATATTCGGTCACTTTCCTTTTTCTTTCGATCTCAAGCCGCCTCTGAAACGTTGAGTAAGGTGCTGGCTCATGGGACCCACATGTCATCCTCTATGTACAATAAAGTTTCTTTTCTTGGATTTTTTTACCCCTGATTTTTGGTCACTTGCCTTGACGCTGCTGGCTCATGGGTCCCACATGTCAGCATCTATGAACAATAAACCTTTCCTTTGTTGGATTTATTGTTTACCCCTAATTTCTGGCTATTTGCCTTTTTCTTTTGATCCCCGCCGCCTTTGAAAACGTTGAGGAACCTGCTGGCTCATGGGACCCGCATGTCATCCTCTATGTACTATAAAATTTCTTTTCTTGGTTTTTTTTCACCCTCTGATTTTTGGCTATTTCCTTTTTCTTTTGATCCCTGCCGCCTTGGAAACGTTGAGTAAGCTGTTGACTCATGGGACCCTCATGTCATCCTCTATGTACAATCAACTTTTTTTTTTGGAGTTTTTTTACCCCCTAATTTCTGGCTACTTTCTTTTTCTTTTGATCTCAAACCGCATTTGAAACGCTGAAACCGCTGCTGCAAAATGGGACCCGCATGTCATCCTCTATGTACAATAAGTTTTATTTCTTGGATTATTTTTGGCTCCTGATATTTGGTCACTTGCCTTTTTCTTCCGATCTCATGCCGCCTTTGAAACGTTGAGTAAGCTGCTGGCTCATGGGTCCCGCATGTCATCCTCTACGAACAATAAAAGTTTCATTTCTTGGAGTTATTTTTGACCCCTAATTTCTGGCTACTTCCTTTTTTCTTTTGATCCACTAATACAAGCTTTTTCTCTCCAAGATCTTGCAAGTTGATAGATTAAATCATGGAATTATTAGGATATGTTTTAAATTTCAAATCCACTTTATGAATTATTAAAAATACCGTTATCCATGTGGGTATGGAGCGAACAAGGATTTTCATATTGGGCATGAGCAGTTTCAAAAATTGGAACCCAATAATTCAAAATAAATAAAAACATCTTTTATGTAGAATCTCTGCGTTTTTTTCTTTTGCCATTCATAGGATCTGTGTTTCATTAGAAAAGGGCCGAAATTGCATGAGCAGAAAGGCCCATTTGTAGTTATTGGGCTTCGACAGCCGGAGCAAGTAGGCCGATAGCAATTACCATGTAGATGGCCGTTGGCAACCCAAAGTGAAATATTGGGCCCAACAGGGGAAGGCTGAACAGTACTATTTTCTAATTGGAAGGTGGTACATGGCGTAATCCTGCCAAAAAAAAGATTGACACGGGTTGCTAAAATTTGCCCATCTGCGCCTAATATCGCCGCCGCGGCTTCCGCCGCCACCATGCCTCGTCTCGCGTCGAGCTCGCGCGGTACTGCGCTCTCGGCACGGGGTACGGGCGTCCGCGCGCGCCCCAAAGGTACGTATTACGCGGAGATACGTGACGGCGGCGAGCGCATCGGCCTCGGCACCTACGAGACCGCGCACGAGGCCGCGCGCGTACGACGCCGTGGCGTGGCGGCTCGGGCGCCCGCGATCGTCGATGAATTTCCATGACGTGTGGACGCGCCAGCAGGCCGAGGATCTCGCGCCGCCGCCGTACATCGTTAGACAGGAGGAACAGCACCGCCGCCGCGAGACGGAGTGCCGTTTGCGCATCGCCGAGCGGGACGAGCGCGCGGCGCGCGAGTGGGCGGCCCGCTTCCCCGAGGACGTTGCCGCCGAGAACGAGCACTTCCGCAGACGGAGGGCGGAGAAGGCGACGAGGCAGCGAAGAAGGAGGACCGCGCACGACGGAGGGCGGAGAAGGCGACGAAGCGGGCCTTCATCGAAGCGCAGCTCGCCGGGCCGACCACCATTGGCGAGGACGACCCCCGTTGGATTGACCTCTTCTCGTCGGATCCGGTGTCGGGCACGACACCGGACTCGTCAGATGTCGAGTTTTAGTTTAGTTTTATCGCACTACTTTGTAAAAATATGAACTACGGAGTATCTATCAAGCTAATTTTATCCTATTTTATGTCTATTTCTAGTCTTTGTTTGATCTTCTGTTTTACTGCACTCTATTTTTCATTATATTCTGTTTTTGGCGCTGCATTTATAGCGCCTCTGAAAATACGCTGTTTCAGCCCTGCATTTGGCCGCCACAGTTTGCAGCTTCCGGTGAAGCTATTGCCGGCTCCATGCGCAGCATCAGCCATTCAGCCCACAGCGCCAAAATATAGAGCCACTGCTGGAGTTGCTGTAATATGTTTGTCAGCAGGAGCTTACCTAATTAGTTAAAAAAAGATGTTCAGCGTGGGATTCGAAAAAAGATCTTCATGTTTTTTTCCTAGCTATCCTAGTTCGGACTTTTTATTGTGTTGGCTAGTGCATGAAGCTTGACACCTGTATTATGTGATCCTGATATGAGGATAAGAACACCTTCAGCTTGCATTGCTAATGGTGTCTACTGCAGCAGTGGCGTACATTCAATGGAGACTGATGCAAGAGAGTTGGTACTGGTGAGCCTGCACTTGACATCATCGTGCCACCTGAAGTAGGTGGTGTATTGGGATTAGACTGATAAGCATAGCACCTTGCAAAGAACAAGATGATGCTAGTGTTGGTTAACGTGATTTTACGCCAAAAGTCATGTATGCTCAACAGGTGCCGTACCTAGTTTGGATATTGTGTTGTTACCCTTTTGTGGTTTGGTGTTCTACTCTTTTCCCGTGTAAGTGTTATTATGTGAACAAAAGTTGTGTGTACATATATATCGGTCAGAGAACCAAGATTGCATATTCTTGCCTGGTTATAACACATAAGTCATAATAACAATTAAAGAGAAAAGGAACATTTGCCTTTGCAATGTGATTGTGCCAAGTAGATTAGACAACCAACCACAAACATTACAGGTCAACAGCCAAACGCATGCGAAAGTCCTAAGGTAAGCTCCATAATACATGTAGAAACCAAAAGCCTAGAAACCATAAGAAAGGTAGCTCCACATCATAGTTCCACGACAGCAGCATACTGATCATAAAACATATATCAAGTCAGGACAGCTGCACCACTGGGTAAGCATCCATGGGGTCTGGCTCAAGAGCGAAGACTGTGTGAATGCTGCAAAATGTGGCTCTTGCCTCACCCCACCCATACATCTTATCATGGAACCTTACCAAATCAGCATGAATCATCTTGACATAAACATAGCTCCTCTCTCCATGCTGATGGGATTGAACAATGCGCCAGTTGCAGTGCTTCAGCTTGTCAAACAGTATGCAGGAGATGACGAAGCATGCTGGCTGGTCTTTTGTAGTGACAATGGCTTGGAGTAGCTGGTCCTGTGAACCACCCAACTGGATCTTTAGAGCTTGAAGGACAGTCCGTGCTATATAAGCTACCGTTGCTGACTTCAGCTCAGGTTCAGGTGAATGACAGCTGACATCTTGTCCTAGAGATGCAGATCCTTCTTGATCAGATTCAGCGGAATCTACACCACACATCAGGTACATGCTCCAGTTCATAGGAGTCGGGTGGGACAGCACCGTTTGCTGAAATCTCTACAATACCAGCTCCAGGTAGACCACAGTCTCTACAGAGGGTAAACCACCAATATCCACTTCAGAGGATTCTCGTGGCACGACACCTTTCGCTAGAGGCTCTACCCTACCAGCTCCAGGTCCACCACCAGTCAGTACCGTGGGCATAGTCATGACGGGTTCTACCAATACAAAACCTCCTTCGGGTGCAGGATCATCAGTAGCAACTCCAGCATCAGCACCAGTTAAATCGGTCTTGACAATAGGTAAACCATTTTGCTCCAGTTCAGAGAATTCCCGTGGCACGACACCGTTCACTAGAGGCTCTACACTAGCAGCTCCAGCTGTTTCTACAGCAGGGGGTAAACCCAATCCACAACCTTCTTCATGTGGCACGATGATGCCAGGTATAGGCTCATCAGTACCAGGTCCAGCTGCATCAGTCTCCATAGACAGTAAACAAGGTGGCGTCGGAGGTTTAAAAGACTGGCATGCCATTTCACCTTTGTCATCAGACAATATAGAGTTTTCTTCAACTCTATGTTTCTGCAATAATAAGCACATGAACAGAAATTAGACCAGAGCATCTAGCCATCTAACAGGGGCAGCGGCAAAACAAGCGTCGGTCCATATGTTTACCTTGTCATCTGGGATATCAGAACACACAGATTTAGAAGTCATTTCACATAGCATCCGCTTTTTCGTTCCTTCCCCTACGTCCATCTGGAATAAGTAATACTATTGATCACATAAAACTAATTAATCAAATATATGCATATGTTGAGAAGTTTGCACGGCAAATTGTGGATTCTGCTTTTATCACCTACGAATCGTCGTTCTATATATTTACCTTGTTATCTGGGATATCAGAAGTCACAGAATGAGAAGTCATCTCACTAAGTATCGGTTTTTTCGCTCTTTCCCCTCCATCCATCTGCAATAAGAAGTACTATTGATCACATAAAGCCAATTCATTGAATATATGCATATGTTGAGAAGTTTGCACAACAAATTGTGGATTCTACTTCCAATCACCAAGTAATCTCGTGAGAAATGCATGATCAAGATATGTTTCTCCCTCTTGATCGACATCTGCATCTCCATTAAGACTAATCATCGTGCGATGGTGCTAGCGCATACACTTCCAATCACCAGACAAGCAAAAAATTATTGATTCTAGTAATGCTTAATCAGCAGTGGCCATGGAACGACCACAGATCGACCAAGCAAAAAAATAAATCATCAGCCTACTGACCACCAGGCAAAACAAACTAGGCCCATACATGGCCTCACAAATCATCATCAAACGTTGATCAAACTAGCAAGTTTGAACATGGATTACTAATTTATTTTCTGATAAAGTGAGTATAATAATATCGAAAGATATTGAGCCTCTGCAACAACGCAATACCTTACTGGTAGTACGGATGCACATGGATTCCTAATACTCCCTCTGTTCGGTTTTAATTAGTCGACGCGAGGGAGAGAAGAAAATGAACTGTCGATGCTTTCAACTAGAGTCAATTAAATACGAACGGAAGAAGTACGTAGTAGTATTGACAAATATCCGGATCTAGTCTAAAAACAAATTGGCATGTAAATCCTAGTAGTCTACTAAACTAGGATCAATACCCTAGATTAGGGTTGCAAGCGGCGTCCGCGAATCGTCCCGCAAAGCAGAAAATTAGAGCAAATAGTGGTTGAGATTAGAGCAGATTTAAAGCACTCGCACTGAAACTAGCTAGCCCGCTACCCACCCCGCTTGACACCCTGCCCTAGATGTGAATCTACACCAAATATTCAAAC